>CAMTDV010000026.1:71291843-72491843 GCA_947069175.1 Scalesia atractyloides
TCCACATGGTAAATTCGGTCCAAACGCTATCGAAGGTTTCTTTCTTGGATATGCTACTCCGAATTTCAGAGTGTGGAATTTGACAATGAAGAAGATTGAAGAATGGGGGAAGTTAAGGTTCAAAGGTACACTGAATCATAAGAGCTCCGGGTGCTCCTTGGATGTTTGACTACGATAGACTATTTGACTCCTTTAATCTGCCAACTTTTGATGATGCGTCTGCAGTGACTCAAATGTTACACGAAAGTGATACTGCAGTTGATTTGTCTTTAGTACGACCAATTATTGTTAACCCACAAGTGTCTACTTTGGTTAATAATTTTGTTCAAAATGAGAAATTTAAAGATGCTATTGATTATAATGTTTCGTCAGAAGATGATAAGTTCCATGATGCAAATGAAGCTACTTCTGCTCCTGTTCCTGGTAATCTGAAGTGACTTCAAATATGCAAAATCAAGGGACAAATGAAGATCATGCATCTACATCTTCGCCGGTTCCAGCCATCGATTTAGCTGTTGATCTGAATATCAACCATTTGGGTATAAATACTCGAGTTCCCAATGTTCCTGAAACTCGATTTCATGATACTCATCCTCAGCAGAATATCATAGGAGATGTCCAAAGTGGAGTGCAGACACGTAATTAGCTAAGGAACAACCAGAATGCTGGTTTGTATACGACAATTAGAGAATCCAGGGAACAGAATGATTGGTCTTTTGCCTGCTATGTTTGCCAAGTTGAATCGAAATCTTGGAAGGAGGAAATGAAAGAAGACTCATGGGTTGAAGCAATGCAAGAGGAACTTCAGCAGTTTTAGAAATTAGGCGTGTGGAAATTGGTTGACATGCCCGATAACTACAAGAAGATTGGTACTAGATGGGTTTACAAGTGCAAGAAGGATGACCCGGAGTTGTTGTGAGAAACAAAGCAAGATTGGTTGTCCAGGGATTTAATCAGTAGAAGGTATTGATTATAATGAAGTTTATGCACCAGTAGCACGTCTTGAGGAAATAAGAATTTTCTTAGCTTATGCATCCTACAAGAAGTTTAGTGTTTATCAAATGGATATGAAAAGTGTATTTCTTTATGGTGTGGTCGAAGAAGAAGTATATGTTGAGCAACTGTCTGGTTTTGAAGATCCAATTCATCCTGACAAGGTGTGGCTTCACAATAAGGCATTATATGGTCTTCATCAAGCTCCATGGGCTTGGTGTGAAACGTTGTCTTCCTATCTACTCAAGAATGGTTTTCGACATAGGTTGATCGACTGTACTCTCTTCATCAAAGAAAAGAATGAGGATTTGTTGCTGGTTCAAGTATATGTTGATGATATTATTTTTGGGTCTACAAATGACGAAATGTGCAAAGAATTCGAGCGGGTGATGCAAAAGAAGTTCGAGATGAGCGCCATGGGGAAATGACTTTCTTTTTAGGTTTGCAAGTTCATGAATCTAAGGAAGGGATTTTCATTCATCAGACCAAGTATGTTGGGGATATTCTCAAACGATTTCAAATGGAAGACTCAAAGCCTTTGAGAACTCCATTAGCTCAAAATCATGGGATTACTCCTAATGGAATGGGTGAACATGTGGAACCGTCGCTTTATTATGCAATGATCGGATCTCTTATGTATCTTACTGCTTCAAGACCCGATATAATGTATCCAGCATGTCTTCTAGCTCGCTACCAGTCAAGTCCAAAAGTTTCTCATTTGATGGCTGTAAAAAGAATCTTTTGTTATTTGAAAGGTCACCCGGACACTTGTCTCTAGTACCCCAAGGATGATTGGTTTGATTTGACAACATTCGGAGATTCTGATCATGGTGGCTGCAAGATCGATGCAAAGTCAACATCAGAAGGATGTCAGTTCTTGGGAAATCGCCTAGTCACGTGGCAGTGCAAAATGAAGACTTGTGTAGCTACTTCAACATGTGAGGCTGTAGTATATTTCGGCTTCTAGTTGCTGCGCTCAGGTTTTATGGATCCAACAGCAAATGCGCGACTATGGTTTTGAATTTCTAACTACTCCTATTTATGTTGATAATGAAGCTTCGTTACAGATCACTCGTAATCCAGTACAACACTCAAAGACCAAACACATTGAGATTAAATATCATTTCATACGAGATTGTTATGAGAAGAAACTTATCAATGTTGTTAAAATCCACACCGATCACCAATGTGTTGACCTGTTTACAAAAGCTTTTGATTAATCACATTTTGATTATCTTCTTTTGGTCAATGGCATCAAGGTGAAACTCGAGTAAATCATCCTTGTCTAATTGTTTTTGTAAACATTTTCTTCAAAACTAAAACTACAAAAAGATTTTCTATTTTTTTTTACTTTTTGCATTTTAGGGGGAGAAAATTTCAAGAAAATACAAAAACAAGGGAAAATGCAAAAATACAGAATATGTTTTTATCTTATTTATTTATGTCTTTATTTATTTACTTTCTGCATTTAAGGGGGATAAAATTTCAGAAAAATACAAAACAATAGAAAATCCAATAATTAAAAATGAGTTTCTTAGAAAGATAAGAGAAGATGATGATACACCGGTGATCTGTCAAATACGGTCAAAAGCATAAAACAAAAAATCATAAGTAGCTCTACTAATGATGTATCAGTAGGCTCACAATCAGATTAAAATGTGCAGGTTGATATAAATATAACAGACTGAAAGCCATGTGGGAACCATTCATTGGCATATTGTCTTTGTACCAAAATTTCATTTGATAGTATGTCGAGGATCTGAGATATGCGGTCTTTATGCTTGCTTATCATCTGGGTATCATGGTTGAATCTTTTACCGGAATATAACGGGGACGCAAGTCTAGAACTTCCATGATACCATACATACGTGTAAATACTACATACAACCATTAATAAGTGATAAACATATCACATCCACCAATAAATAAGTGAAAATATATCACAGCTTTATGCGAAAGTTAAGTTCGCCTCTTTGTCGGTAGGTTGGTACTAACCTGTTCACGGACTTACTCATGTGCCCTGCATGCATCTGAAAATCAAGTTCCTCATCAATAAGTGATTTAATATCAGATAGGGCTTGTTTTCGTGAAAAATAAGTGAGTATCTCACAATCTATACGTCAAAACAGATGATAAGCAGTATACTCACCGGTAAGATTTTCTCTCGTGCATGTCTTGATACGGGAATGTGTCGTGAAGTGGTTGAACACCGGCTAGTAAGTATAATTCATATATTAATCATATCTCCTAATCATGATTACATCTGATAAGCTGAGCTTATGTGGACAACAATACCGATAATTATGGGAGAATATTTATTCAATTCTAAATTATAACAAAAATCGTTTTTGGCAAGATTAAAGGCTGGTATGGTTCTCTTACATTGAAACTCAGAAAGAGATTACTAGTTAATGTACATTTTGTTCTTATCTATTAGTATTTGTTGTAGTTTACTCTGTTTTAAATTAGTTTTGATTAGCCAAAGTTGAAGCTCAAATGTTTTCTACCAAGATACTCCCAAAAAATCAATCGTTTTGCTATCATAACTTCATAAAGTATTGTCAGTTGGTGGTTGAATGAGAGTTGGTCTCATGTGTGTCATTTGCTAACTTTGCTTAAAATCAATCCTTCGTGAAATTTTCAAATGAAAATTCTCCAAGGTTGATTAAATCCCTAGCGGTTGTTCTCATTACACGTTTAGCTTTGTTGTGTGTGTAGATGTGGCATCCAAGCTGTAACATTTGTCAAAAACGGGTTTTCCAAACCCGCTTCGTTTGTAATCGAATATCAAGTTATAAATGTTTCGTTGCGTATTTATGTCAATTTTAATTTTTAATGATGCATAATTAATAGACAAACTAGAATATAAAAGTTATAATTGATAAAAAGTAAAAATAAAATAAATAAAATGAAATTCAGGCTGCCGGGACTCGAACCCGGGTCAGCCGGAAAGAGCTCAAAGGCTTATCACACGCACACATAACCACTCCGCCACTTGATGTTTTCTGTGAATTCTAGGAAACAACTAAACTTTATGGTCAATCATGAAGCGATTTGGTTACGCTAACTGTAACCGAAATCGGTCACCAAACGTCCAAAAAACGTTTGATTGTTCGCGGTTTACCGATTATAACCGATACACCGACACCTCCACTCAATTTAGCTTTGAATGGACTTGAATTCAAGAGTTGATCGGTTTTAATAACCGAAAACTTGCATTTACTGAATTACTCCAATCATAGTCCCCTCTCGTGACTCAAACACATCTGCAAACCTTTAATTTCACTTCCGCAATACTTTCAGTTCGTCGGAGAAGCTATTTGAACTCGCCGGACTTTCGCCGGAAAACCGTGTTTTCCATCAAATCAGTAAGTCTCTCAATTCTTTCATTGTCTATCAGTTGTTAAGCTGTTGCTAACTCAAACCCTTCAATCGGAATCAATTTCAGACGTCGATATCGGATAATTCACTCTCGCCGGAAAACTGCTAAAATTCTCAATTCTCGCTGTGAAACGGTATAGCCTTCTAAACCTCCTGGTAATTCTTGTTCTGTGCTTCAATTTCGCTTTTAGCTAATAAAATTGTTACTCTGTTCGCTCAGACGAAATCCGTAAAAAACAGAGCCGACGACTTGCCGAAATTCTGAGATAAATCGTTTCTCCGGTATGTTTACTTCCAAAATCGTCTCTGCCATTCCATTTTAGTCTTTTGAATGTTTGTCAATCGAATTAAACAAGAAACAATAGAGTAATCGTAGGCTGTAGGCTGTGATTCTGTAACGAAGAAGACGAAGTTAGGTTGATTATAAGTTTAATATAATTTGGATATTATCTCGGGTTAGACACACAGTCCAGCGGTGGACTGTGTGCACACATATATCACACGCCGCGAGTTCGATCCTTGACACACGTATGCTCTGTAATAAAGATGTTTTATTTTTCTAACTGAACCGGATTAACTCACGGTAGTTGTTAAGTATAATAAAAATCGGTATATTAACCAGGTTAGACACACAGTACAGCGGTAGACTGTGTGCAACACTAACCCACAGGTCCCCGGTTCGAGACCTGTTGCACGCTCCGGTTCGATGATTAAAACACTTTTTGAAGATAAGGAATTTTGAATAAACTAAAATAGTATATAAATATAATTAAAAATAGAATTATTTCGGGTTAGACACGTAGCTCAGTTGGTAGAGCTGCGTGCATGCGTACGGGAGGTCTCGGGTTCGAGTCCTGCCCGGCGCATACATACACACAATAGAACCGGTCAAACAGTCAAACAGTCAATGGTCAATGGTCAACGCAAAAGTCAACATTTTTTTTATATTTTTATTTATTTAATTCAATTCAAAAATCAATTAAAAATACTTAAAAATAATGTTTTTAAAGATAGGAAATATCCTTAAACTCACAAAAATATATCTAAAAATCCTATTAAAATTATTAATAAAATCCACTCATTTACTATACCTTCCGTTATTATTTAGGTTAGTTAATCCTCGTTGGTTAATCCTTCAAACTCGTGCGCATCTCATCATCTCCAACCGAACGCACCCAATGTGAGTGAATCTCTACAAATTCCCCGTTTTAAACACGTTTTTGGGGTGTATCATGTGTCTTACCATTTATTATGTTTAAATCATTGTGCATACATCATATCATGAACAAATGTGTATTCAGCTTGTATCAACTTTTTGTGTGGTTATTGTTTAGATTTAATTTATTATTTTCAGTACATGCAATATCATAGGCCGCCGCTCCCCATTACATTATGAGCGTTGAGCAGTTCCCCATTACATTATGAGCGTGAACCTGGCGTTGCCAACATACGATCGGCTCCGTTTGATTGAGCCTTGATCGTACAGACATTCATCATAGGCCGTCAGTTCCCCATTACATTATGAGCGTGAACGTGACGTTGCCAACATATACAGTTTCAATCATGTTATATATTCATGCAAGTTGATATGTTATTGTATGTTATTGTTTGTGGTTGTTATTGCTATTGTTTGATTATTTACATTTGCTCGCATATGACTATTGCACAATTTTTCCTTGATAAAATTAACAAGAAATCAATAATAAATGTTTATCTAACAAGGTTCACTCGCCAACTTATGTTGACCCAAAAACCCCCATTTTTACACATGATACAGGTGATCCAGCCGCAGCAAGAAACACATAGGATTGGCTTAGAAGAATAAACTGGTTTAGAGCTTGGATTGTTTAGTTGGTTATTTTTCTTTGTATTTGTAGGAACATGTTTGGATTATTGAGAATGTAATTTTGACTTTAATAAATATGAAACATATTAATAAATATCATGAGCTTTGGTGATAACCCAATTATGCCCCGACTCTTATTCCGCTGCGGGTCGAGGTGTGACAGATTGGTATCAGAGCCATGACTATAGGGATATAGGATAGGTTATTAGACCCTTAGAGCCTATACTATAGTTGATTAGAAATTTTTAAGATTTTTGTGTGTTACATGCAAAATTCAGGATTTTATATGTTTTATGTTTAATGTTACATTCAATGTTATGCAAGCATGTTCATAAGTACATATTATTATATAATGCCTATCATGAATCATATTCTCATAACATATCATATCCATGAAAGCACACATCACATCATTTTTTATTGTTTTTACAATGATTTTTGTATTTTCAAATCACATCAAAGTGAGTTTTCATGACGGGCATGTAGTAACTGGAAGGGTACCAGTACTGGTAGTCGGAACGTCCTGTCTAGGCTGGCATTCGTATAAATCCAAAATAAAGGACCAGTTTGCCTACTTGGGGACTAACGATGAGAGTACGAAGTACCTATTAGGCCAAAGCATGCTATACCAAACGTCGTGTGAGCTAACCCCACATTTAGCCCAATCATATTACCAACCCAACTATCCCATGGTGCAACCTATGCGGGCTTGCTACAATTGTGGAGACCCAAGCCACTTTAGAAACACTTGTTCACGTCTGGTGGACATTATTCATGCTCAAGCCCAAGCCCAAGCCAATCCGGTGAATCAAGCTAACCAAGCTCCTCCACCTGCAAGAGGAAGAGCTTTCAACATCAACGCTAATCAGGCAAGAGCTGACAGCAATGTGGTTAACGGTACGTTCCTTATCAATGGTAGTTATGCATCCATGTTATTTAATACTGGCGCGGATAAAAATTTTGTGTCCGTAGAGTTTGAACCCATCCTAAACCAAATTCGTGATAAGCTCATGGAATCTATAACAGTAGAAGTTGCTGATGGAAAACCGGTCTCATTAAACTCTATTATACGCAACTGTACTCTCACCTTAAACAACCACGATTTTCCAGTTGACCTCATTCCTATGAAGTTGGGAAACTTTGATATTATAATTGGTATGGACTGGCTCAGCCAACATCAGGCTGAAGTTGTATGCCACGAAAAGTTTATAAGCATTCCTCTTTCAAACGGTCAGACTCTACGAATCTTTGGAGAAACCCCATCGAAAGGGCTCAGATTAATGTCCTGTCTTCAAGCTCGAAAATATCTTCGCAAGAATTATGTCGCATTTTTAACTCATGTCGTCAAAAAGGGAACCATGGAGAAGAAACTTGAAGACATCCCAGTAGTAAAAGATTTTCCGCAAGTTTTTCCTGACGACATTTCAGGACTTCCTCCCTTGAGAGAAGTCGAATTTCGCATCGATCTTATACCTGGTGCTACACCAGTTGCAAAGTCTCCTTATAGGTTGGCCCCCTCTGAAATGCAAGAGCTAGCCAGTCAATTGCAAGAGTTGACTGACAAAGGATTCATACGTCCTAGCTCCTCTCCTTGGGGGTGCACCTGTCCTTTTTGTGAAGAAGAAAGATGGAACGTTTCGCATGTGCATCGACTACAGAGAACTCAACAAGTTAACGATCAAGAATCGCTATCCATTACCTCGCATTGATGATATTCTTGACCAACTTCAAGGCGCCAGCTGTTTTTCAAAAATCGACCTTCGTTCTGGTTATCATCAACTCAGAGTACATGAAGAAGACGTCCCAAAGACCGCTTTCCGAACTCGTTATGGTCATTATGAATTCATGGTCATGCCATTTGGTTTAACCAACGCTCCAGCTGTCTTCATGGATTTAATGAACAGAGTCTGCAAACCCTATCTCGATCGTTTTGTTATAGTCTTTATCGACGACATCCTCATTTACTCAAAGTCTAAGTCTGATCATGAACGGCATCTTCGACTCATCCTTACACTCCTAGAGAATGAAAAGCTTTACGCCAAATTCTCCAAATGCGAATTCTGGTTAAAAGAGCTACAATTCCTTGGACATGTAGTCAATGACAAGGGAATACATGTCGACCCCTCAAAGATCAAAGCGGTACAAGAATGGCAAGCGCCACGTACACCAACTGAAGTAAGATCATTCCTTGGTATGGCTGGTTATTATCGCCGTTTCATTTCAAACTTCTCTCGCATTGCTGTACCACTCACGGCTTTAACTCATAAAGGAAAACCCTTCATATGGGGACCCAAACAAGAAGAAGCCTTCCAAACCCTTAAACAAAAACTCTGTGATGCACCAATCCTCACTCTTCCTGAAGGTTGTGACGACTTCGTGGTTTATTGCGACGCGTCAGGGCAAGGACTAGGCTTGTTTCTAATGCAAAGAGGAAAGGTTATAGCTTATGCTTCGAGACAACTCAAGACTCATGAGAAGAACTACACCACCCATGACCTAGAACTTGGAGCTGTTGTGTTCGCTCTTAAGATATGGAGACATTATCTCTACGGTACTAAGTGTGAAATATACACTGACCACAAGAGTCTTCAACATATCTTCAACCAAAAGGAGTTAAACATGAGGCAACGAAGATGGGTCGAACTTCTAACTGACTACGACTGAAATTCGGTATCACCCTGGCAAGGCAAATGTGGTGGCTGATGCACTCAGTCGAAAGGGTTATGCGAACTCCATTCATCTTCTATGTTCGCAAATCATAACTGACATTAAAGATCAAATTCGAGAAGCCCAACATGTTTCAGTAACGGAAGACGACGTACGAAAAGAGCTGTCCTGTGGAGCTGAACTTAAAATTGAAACTAAATCTGACGGTATTCTGTACTATCTAGATCGCATATGGATTCCTGACCACAACAACCTTCGTGAATTTCTTATGAATGAGGCTCACAAAACACGATACTCTATACACCCAGGAGCCGATAAGATGTATCAAGACCTTCGATACACCTATTGGTGGCCTTGAATGAAAAAGGATATTGCTGTTCTTGTTTCCAAGTGCCTTACATGTTCCAAGGTGAAAGCTGAACACCAAAGACCCTCAGGACTTCTGGTCCAACCTGAAATACCTGTATGGAAGTGGGAAAACATAACCATGGACTTCATTACCGGGTTACCTCGCACTTCTGGTAGGTATGACACTATATGGGTAATCATTGATCGTCTTACAAAATCAGCTCACTTTGTTCCTATCCGCGAAGATTTCAAGAATGAGAAGCTAGCTCGTATTTACATCAGCGAAATCGTAAGCCGACATGGTGTACCGTTAAGCATTATTTCAGATCGGGATGGTCGTTTCACTTCACGAACATGGCAAGCAGTACAAGCCGCTTTGGGTACACGATTAGATCTCAGTACCGCTTATCATCCTCAAACTGATGGACAATCTGAACGCACCATTCAAACTCTTGAAGATATGCTTCGAGCATGTGTCATAGACTTCAAGGGAAATTGGGACGCTCATCTACCATTAGTTGAATTTTCGTACAACAACAGCTATCATTCGAGCATCGGCATGGCACCTTTTGAAGCGTTATATGGTCGTAAGTGCCGATCTCCAGTATGTTGGCACGAAATTAGGGAAACACAAATCACCGGTCCGGAATTGATTCAAGAAACCACAGACAAGATCCATCAAATTCGAAACAATCTTCTAGCGGCTCAAAGTCGTCAAAAGAGTTATGCAGATAAACGACGAAAGCCTTTGGAGTTTAACATTGGTGATCATGTACTTTTAAAAGTATCACCGTGGAAGGGAGTAGTTCGTTTTGGTCAAAAAGGTAAGCTAGCACCACGCTACGTAGGACCTTTCAAGATACTCGAAAGAGTAGGACCTGTAGCATACAAGCTTGATCTACCAGAAGAACTCAACAGAATTCACCCCACATTCCACGTATCAAACTTGAAGAAGTGCCTCGCCGATGAGAACCTTCATATTCCTTTGGAAGATATTCAGATTGATGAATCTATGCATTTCATTGAAAGACCTGTAGAGATCATGGACTTCGGAGAAAAACGTTTAAGACGAAGTCGCATTCCAATTGTTAGGGTACGCTGGGAGTCGAAACGGGGACCTGAGTTTACTTGGGAACGTGAAGACTCAATGCGCGAAAAATACCCGCATCTTTTTCCTACTACTGCTACTTAAATTTCGGGACGAAATTATTAAAAGTAGGGGATACTGTAACATTTGTCAAAAACGGGTTTTTCAAACCCGCTTCGTTTGTAATCGAATATCAAGTTATAAATGTTTCGTTGCGTATTTATGTCAATTTTAATTTTTAATGATGCATAATTAATAGACAAACTAGAATATAAAAGTTATAATTGATAAAAAGTAAAAATAAAATAAATAAATGAAAATCAGGCTGCCGGGACTCGAACCCGGGTCAGCCGGAAAGAGCTCAAAGACTTATCACACGCACACATAACCACTCCACCACTTGATGTTTTCTGTGAATTCTAGGAAACAATTAAACTTTATGGTCAATCATGAAGCGATCTGGTTACGCTAACTGTAACCGAAATCGGTCACCAAACGTCCAAAAATGTTTGATTGTTCGCGGTTTACCGATTATAACCGATACACCGACACCTCCAATCAATTTAGCTTTGAATGGACTTGAATTCAAGAGTTGATCGGTTTTAATAACCGAAAACTTGCATTTCCTGAATTACTCCAATCATAGTCCCCTCTCACGACTCAAACACATCTGCAAACCTTTAATTTCACTTCCCCAATACTTTCATTTCGTCAGAGAAGCTATTTGAACTCGCCGGACTTTCACCGGAAAACCGTGTTTTCCATTAAATCAGTAAGTCTCTCAATTCTTTCATTGTCTATCAGTTGTTAAGCTGTTGCTAACTCAAACCCTTCAATCGGAATCAATTTCAGACGTCGATATCGGATAATTCACTCTCGCCGGAAAACTGCTGAAAATTCTCAATTCTCGTTGTGAAACGGTATAGCCTTCTAAACCTCCTGGTAATTCTTGTTCTGTGCTTCAATTTCGCTTTTAGCTAATAAAAATTGTTACTCTGTTCGCTCAGACGAAATCCATAAAAACAGAGCCGACGACTTGCCAGAATTCTGAGATAAATCGTTTCTCCGGTATGTTTACTTCCAAAATCGTCTCTGCCATTCCATTTTAGTCTTTTGAATGTTTGTCAATCGAATTAAACAAGAAACAATAGAGTAATCGTAGGCTGTGATTCTGTAACGAAGAAGACAAAGTTAGGTTGATTATAAGTTTAATATAATTTGGATATTATCTCGGGTTAGACACACAGTCCAGCGGTGGACTGTGTGCACACATATATCACACACCGCGAGTTCGATCCTTGACACACGTATGCTCTGTAATAAAGATGTTTTATTTTTCTAACTGAACCGGAATAATTCACGGTAGTTGTTAAGTATAATAAAAATCGGTATATTAACCAGGTTAGACACACAGTCCAGCGGTGGACTGTGTGCAACACTAACCCACAGGTCCCGGGTTCGAGACCTGTTGCACGCTCCGGTTCGATGATTAAAACACTTTTTGAAGATAAAGGAATTTTGAATAAACTAAAATAGTATATAAATATAATTAAAAACAGAATTATTTCGGGTTAGGCATGTAGCTCAGTTGGTAGAGCTGCGTGCACGCGTACGGGAGGTCTCGGGTTCGAGTCCTGCCCGGCGCATACATACACACAATAGAACCGGTCAAACAGTCAAACAGTCAATGGTCAATGGTCAACGCAAAAGTCAACATTTTTTATATATTTTTATATATTTAATTCAATTCAAAAATCAATTAAAAATACTTAAAAATAATGTTTTTAAAGATAGGAAATAGCCTTAAACTCACAAAAACAGTCAATGGTCAACGTAAAAGTCAACATTTTTTATATATTTTTATATATTTAATTCAATTCAAAAATCAATTAAAAATACTTAAAAATAATGTTTTCCGTTATTATTTAGGTTAGTTAATCCTCGTTGGTCAATCCTTCAAACTCGTGCGCATCTCATCATCTCCAACCGAACGCACCCAATGTGAGTGAATCTCTACAAATTCCCCGTTTTAAACACGTTTTTGGGGTGTATCATGTGTCTTACCATTTATTATATTTTAAATCATTGTGCATACATCATATCATGAACAAATGTGTATTCAGCTTGTATCAACTGTTTGTGTGGTTATTGTTTAGATTTAATTTATTATTTTCAGTACATGCAATATCATAGGCCGCCGCTCCCCATTACATTATGAGCGTTGAGCAGTTCCCCATTACATTATGAGCGTGAACCTGGCGTTGCCTACATACGATCGGCTCCGTTTGATTGAGCCTTGATCGCACAGACATTCATCATAGGCCGTCAGTTCCCCATTACATTATGAGCGTGAACGTGACGTTGCCAACATACACAGTTTCATTCATGTTATATATTCATGCAAGTTCATATGTTATTGTATGTTATTGTATGTTATTGTTTGTGGTTGTTATTGCTATTGTTTGATTATTTACATTTGCTCGCATATGACTATTGCACAATTTTTCCTTGATAAAAATAACAAGAAATCAATAATAAATGTTTATCTAACAAGGTTCACTCGCCAACTTATGTTGACCCAAAAACCCCCATTTTTACACATGATACAGGTGATCCAGCCGCAGCAAGAAACACATAGGATTGGCTTAGAAGAATAAACTGGTTTAGAGCTTGGATTGTTTAGTTGGTTATTTTTCTTTGTATTTGTATGAACATGTTTGGATTATTGAGAATGTAATTTTAACTTTAATAAATATGAAACATATTAATAAATATCATGAGCTTTAGTGATAACCCAATTATGCCCCGACTCTTATTCCGCTGCGGGTCGGGGTGTGACACAAGCAAACTAAAGGCAAAGAGAACGGGTTTGAAGAAAAAGTTATGGGAGTAAAGACACAACATGAATGCAAGCTGTAGATCAAGAAGATCAATTCAGGGTTGACCACTTATCAACACCACAATATATATTCAAGGGGGAGTTTGCTGATGCACCTCCTGACTGTGTCACGTAAAGACATCTGAAGATCCGACAGTGTGAAGAACGAACCATCACGAGCAGCATCCAAGGGGGAGTTTGTTGATGCATATTTGTGTGGATGCGACTCAGTTCGGTTCGGTTCGACTCCGTTCGGTTTGGTTCGACTCAGTTCGATATTCACGCTGGAAGCTCATGGTCCAAAGCAGACCATTAGAACTAAAGACCAAAGACCAAGCAACAGTCAAGGGGGAGTTTGTTGATACACTTTTGTGTCTGTCTCTTGTTCTTAGTTACCTCAGTAATTGTACGGTCTTTGTTTTTTGCGTCGGTAAACTTTTGGTCGTGTCGACCAAATCAATATATCCTCCTATCTTGATTTAGTACGACGTTTAGTTTTTCTGTGTTGTAAAACAGTTGCATGTGTGCATAGTGTTATGTTTTGTGTTTCTGATCTTGCTGTCTGTGCAATATGTCTGTTAGAAAGGTTCCCCGAAGAGCCACTTCTTCGTGCGAGTGAACTGTCCTTCGTACGAGTAAGTTGCTTGTTCATGCGAGTCAGTTACTTGTTCGTACGAGTCATCTACTTGTTCGTACGAGTGACCTTTCAAGAAGAACCTTTTGCTTGTTCGTACGAACAAGTTGCCTGTTCGTACGAGCCATTTGGTTGTTCGTACGAGTAACCATTTACGAAGAACAGTTTTCATTACAGCTGGTTGTTCGTGGGAGAAACCACAAAGAACATGTTTTTCGTGGGCTTCTTAGTTCTTCGTGGTTCTGTGACATTCTTCGTGAATATTATGGGTGTTAGGCCTATATATACCGACATGCACTTCACAGTTCAAGTAAGAGAGTACAGAGAGAATACCTTGAGTCTGTATGAACATTGTTTGTATGTTTTTGTACTAGCACTCTTCAGTTAATTAAAAGATAGTGAATCTTTGGTTACTTTGTGTTTGTTATACTTTGCTTTGGTTTGAATATACACTTAGATTCCGCACTTGTGTGTGTGTTAAACAACAAGGAAGTAGGTTATCTTGATCCTCCAAGTGGACCTACATTTAGTTAATTTAATTAGATTACTTTTAGCACGTCAAGTTTTTGGCTCCATTGCCAAGGATTCTTAGGTGATTGCGTTTATTAGATTTGATCACACTTATCTACCGTATTTGTGCTACTTTTCTTTTATTTTGTGTCTTTCTTGTTCTACCATACTCTTACACTTTTGTATTTGATTTGTAGTTTATGCCACATACTCGCTCGCATGACCCGCTCTACCAACTGTTTTTCCAGAGCTTACTGATTTCAAAATTGAGGTTAGTACTTCTTCCATAAGCTCGCCTATTTCTAACTCTACTCCATAATCTAGACCACCCATTCCACCTAGCCCACCATTCACCACCAGTCCACCTCGGGCTTCACGGGAGTCAACTCTCCCATCACTGTTCCGAACATTGATAATGCTAACTCTTGGCATATACCCTCATACATCATGACCGCTATTACCGTTTCATGTCAATTTCATGGTTGTGATGATGAGGATGCTCCCACACACATTGCCTACCTTACCCTTATCTGTGGCACCTTCAAACTACAAGGTGCCAATGATGATGCCATTTTCCTTTAGCTCTTCCCATTTTCTCTTACTAGACGAGCCTCCACTTGGCTTGATTCACATCCTCTTAGAACATTCACCCCTTAGGCAAACCTTTGTGATGGATTCCTTAAGAAATACTTTCCACCGGCCAAAGCATCCTGACTTTGTGACCAAATCCACTCATTCTCGATGGAACCCGATGAGCCTTCCTATCTTGCTTGGGAGCGTTTCTAGAATCTGCTTAGGAGATGCTCTCGACATGGCTTGTTTGAATGGGCCCTTGTAGAGAAATTCTACAACTACCTTATTTATGAGACGAAGGCTTGTTTCAACACTTTTGAAAAAGGCCACCTCATGGGAAAGAAGGATGTGGCAAAATGCAATCACCTTTTCGAGAATTTCGCCCTGTCTGAATAAGAGTAGCGGTTAGCCAATAAGAATTCCATTCCTACACCTAGTCCCTCTTCATTTATGCGAGGTGTTCACCAAGTCACCTTGGACACTAGTGTGGCTGCTGCACTTGAGAACTTATCGAGAGATGTGAAAGAGTTGAAAATGAAAGTTGATAAATGTGAGGTGTGTTGAGGGGGTCATGCTACTTTAGATTTCCCTTTACTGAGTTAGGAGCAGGTAGATTTCATAGGAGGTCCAAACCGAGGTCACACAAATTCTTTTGGAAATTCTTATAACTCATGTTAGAGAAATCATCCTAATTTTAATTGGATGTCTTCCGGTAATACCCCTGGTTTCCAATTAAATTTAAATCAAAATCAGGGGCAGTTCAGTTTTCTAGTGAGAGTTCGGGAAATAACTTAGGTGGAGGTAGTGGAAACAATTTGAGTAAGAATGGATTTGTTGACACAGTTAGTTGCTAAGGATGCCGTTACTCATAAAACTCTTTCGGAACACGTCATCCTTCTTAAGAATCAACAGTCTGCATTCCTAGATCTTCAGCGTTCGGTAAGTGACATTGCTAGGCGGTTAGATGAAAAGTCCCAAGGCCAGTTCTCGGATATATATTTACCATTATACCTGTCTTAAATATTTTGGATTTAATCGTTAGTTCAAGTCTGGTTACTTTGACATCCAACTAGCGATGAAGTAGTATTCCCTGTTCAAAATTAGTAAATAAAAAAATAGATAAAAGAGTTTCAGATAAACTCAAATGAGGATCGAAAGAAAATAAGTAAAAGAAATAAAAAGCATCAAACCTCTTTCATTATAAAGCAAAATTACATTTGTAATATATTTACCATTATATTTAGAATCTTCCACATTTTTTATTATTTGATTGAAATTTTGTTTTGGACTATGAAGAATATATTTATTTTTCAAAATTAATGAAAAATATCAGCTTTATGTAGAAGCTACTTCTGTCATTCCTAATATTCTTCTTGTTTAGTAAATATTCAATGCGAGAATCATATTCCCTTTCCATTTTCTACTTTGAATGTTTTCTAGTTTCATAATTTTCAAAATTCATCATTACATGGACATGACCAACATCATTTCAGTTACTTATAATATAGTTACATAATATCAAATCATAGTTATAACAGATATTTATCTCTAACAAAATTGTACGAATTTAAATCCTATAAATTTAACAATAAATGAATTTTTGTATTAGATTTAAGAAGTGTATGTTCGTCATAAAAAATCACTAACATTCATATGCATCCTCATATATTTTTTATCATATATAATACTATATAAATTTCCTATATTTGAGTTCATAAGTCCGAGAGCATCTTTCTACTTGCAACCATCTCATCAAAGAAGTCATCAAGCTGGCCAATCACATTCTCAACTCCACATTTCAATACCCCAAAACTGTTATTTAACATTTCAACCCTCTCATTTCGATCATATTCCATTTCCACCCTTTCAACTTCTGTTTTGAGTTCATCTATAATGTTTACCGAATGGCGAAACTCGTGAAGCAAAATTCCCAACTGCGCACCTTCACTTTCCTTCATTATATCGTGTAATCGAGCAGCCGAGACCATGAAACCCGACCTGGAAGCTGATTCCCCTTCGTTGCACGCGTGTGTATTATTATTGCCTTGGCTTGAAGATAAGCTTGTTTGAGAAGAGCAATAAACTAGACCACTCAATAAGATACTCAAAAGCAATGAATTTGTGTTCTTTAGTGCATGAAGAAGTCCTCTAAAGCCATTGAATCCTCTAAGCTTCGATCCGCTCAACACATTTATGTTGAACCTCATTAGTGACGGCTGAATTCTTGTTTCCATCAAGCTTCGGTTTGTTTCCTCTAATCCCACTCTCTCCCCTCGGCAAACTGTGATCGCTCTAAGAACCTGAAATAAAAAAAAAGTTTTAAATTTTATTTTCTAGTGCATAAACATCAAAACATGTAATCTTTTTTTAGAACGATGGTAACTTTATATGAATAAGTATGTGTTATGCTGTATTGTATTGTATTGTATTATATTATTTCATTCATGTTAATAAACTTAATCAGGCTAAGTCCCAAAGGAGAAAAGGACTTACTTGGCGTGACGATTGGTTGTTTTGGAGGGAATAAGAGATATTGGCGCCGGCGGTGCAGTAGTTTTCCATGTTGGAAACACCCGTCCTGAGGATGTGACACACGTCCTAAAGACGGGTGCTTTCGTCCATGTAGTCATCCAGCCATTTTTCGCCACCAGGCAAGTGTAGTTTTTGTACAAGATGTGTCAATTGGTAATGGAAAGATTGAAGTAATGAGAGGACATGTTGAAGGAATTGGATAGACATATAGTTATGCGAGTCGAAACGACAACAAAGATTGTCGTGGCTTTGGGTGAGGTAGTCGTAGAAGCCGTTGACGGACGTCACGGTGAAGGAAGAGTGGTGCATGGTGGTCGTGGTGATGGTTGGTGGAGGAGGAGGAGGAGAATATTGGGATATTAAAAATGGAAGTTGTCAAAGTGAGAAGTGAAGAAGGGGAAGAATAAAGAGTTGAGAGCTCAGATTTCAGTATTATGAAAAGGATCGGTAGTTGGGTGTAATTATGGGTGTTTCAATAGAGTGGAGGGTATGATTGTGAATATGCTACTTTTAATGTTTTAATGAGTATAAATGTACTTAATTGAAATTATTATGAAAAAAACAATATACCGATTTATGTTTGTGATACGAATAATATATTGTAGTATAATATAGATGTGGTTTCCGATATGTGATTAGCTATAAAAGATAATGCGTATTAATATATATTAATTTGATTGTTTGTAATAATATATTGTAATATATAAAAAATGCATGTCGTTTTATATAATAGTTAAACATAATGGTTTACATATAAAGAAACTTTAATGCATCGTTCAGTTTTAAATATAAAGAAAACAAAGCTAAAACAATATTAAACAAAAGGTAGAAGAAGAGGGTAAGAAAGACTTGTGTCTTAAGAGTTACTAAGATGACTTAGTGTCGTAAAAATCAATGCAATTTAAAAGATAAAAATAATCTAAACTATCTGAGCAAGCTTAAACAAGTCATTTTTTACTCGATTCATTTACACCTCTAATACAAAATGATAAAAGGTGACAATTTTACAACGAAATTCTCTAAATAGAGATGACGATACTTACATTGTACTAAATGTTTAGAGTGGCAGACACAATATTCTCTTTATTAGGTTCAGTTTTGTTTTAGTGCTCAAATATCTCTTAAGTCAATGTCTGAGTTCTTGTTTAAGTTCGAGTCAAATAAATAATGATAGTTTTCATTAAAACCAGTATGACTAAGAACTACAATAAAGTTTTTTACGTAGGATAACCATGAAAATGTAACACACCGTTCAATAACCATTTAGAAAGAATAATTGAACTTGTGTGACAAAATTTTCATAACACTCACGGTCGATCCACGGTCGTACTAGTACACCAAACCTTGTTGATCCGTTGCTTGGGTCTTCCAATTTGATTCCAATTCTAGTATGGTTGAACCATATATCGACCGTGTGGTCTTTGATATTGTTGTGTGAGTTTATACTTATAACATCATAAGGATAAATTATAAAGATGTTTATTTATAGGTAACATTTGTATCACTCGTTCTTATTTTTATCCTTATAAATAATAACGGCTCTATAATAATGAATTGTTTATACGCTAAGCATATCATACACTTCGAAAATAAGCTCAATACCAGAGCATGTATTCCAATTTCTTGAAGTTTCCTCTCTATTTCAGACGTTTACATCATCCTATAGTGTGAGTGCATTTTATTTTATGCTTATGCAAGATAATGTTTGTATATTACCTCAAAGTTGCAAACATGTGAAGTACCAATGTTGCTATGAAGCTTGATAAAACTCAATCACAATAATATAATCTAAAATGTATGTCAGTGTCACATGACTATGTCCCAATATTAAGCGTAATCTTGTACCACTCTTCACATACATTAAAATATTTGTTTTTTTTTTTAATCTAAAAACTTGTGTGCTCATTTAGCGTTTTTTTAATGAGTTGTGGTGTATACATATAGGTCAAGCATTCAAGCTGGTTAAGATTACTGAACCACAAACTTTATCAAACAAGACTAAAGACTTGTAATTGTATAATTTGGATAAATGGTTATTTCATCTTTTGGACTAGGTTAATCACAAATTGTACTCCTTAGTGTAATTTAATATTGTAAACTCTTTTGATAGTTTAACATTATAAAAGAGGCTTGCAAAACAGTGGCGGATCTGAAAAATCTTCGAAGGAGTAACGTTTTATAAAAAGAAAAGAGGTAACAAAAATCGAAAAAACGTCAATTTTTTTCAAAATTTACACTACCACCGAAACACCAACGGGTAGCGGAGGCTACCCCATCCCCTAAGTTAGGTCCGCCCCTGTTGCAAAAGATATTTGGCACCAATAAGTATTGTAATTCTACTTGATTTGAACAACAAGGGCTTTACCATGGTACTTCCAATGTGGTTACTTTATAATTCTCGGATTAAACATAGGATTGCTGGGTTTGGACCGTTTGGTAATGATGAGTTGGTGAAATGCTTGGTAATAAGTATGAAGTTATTAGGTTGATCACCAAATTGTTGGTTTTTTTATGAAAAGTATGCTAATAATTTAGAGGTCGATAACTTATAGTGTCACAGTGGGACTAGCACTACATTGTTAATTGCTTGTATTTACAGAGAAACCTTCGTCACTTTAAACATATTAGATAACACTTTAAACATATTAGATAACATCATAACATACAGTGTAACAGTTGAAAAAAGGGTAATGCACGGTACCCCTGACTGCGGGAGGGTTCTCACTCCCCAAGCTAGCTTAGGCCATAGCTGCCTGGCAGTTACTACCCAGCAGGATTATTCGGGCCGAGCTGGACTCGAACCCGCATCCTCCCGTTTGGAATGGGTGAGGCTGACCACTGGGCTGACACCCCGTGGTTTACAGTGTAACAGTTTCGACAATGTTATGAGTGAAATCCGTAAAAAAAACCACAAATTTCTTCATCCTCAACTATTTCTACAATATCATTGTTCAATATGTAAGATACTATAAACTCATTATTAGTATGTATCCTAAATGTACATCACACGGGTCATCAACACCATCATATGTTACATCTAGTTTGTTTATTAGATATTGCATAGTACATTTGAACGTATCATACATGACTACATCATTCTAAATCACAAATATATCGTTCTAGTAAAGAGCAAAGTATTCATACACCATCTTCGAAGAGAGCAACATATGAGAAAAACCAACAAAAAAATCATAAAAAGCAAAAAACAAGTGTTTTTAGTTAGAGGAAACTGTCAAATTGATCCCTGAGGTTAGGTCACTTTTGCTACTTTTTTTCCAAAACTCAAACCTTTGAATGCAGGTCTCTGTGGTTTCAATTTTGTTGCCATTTTCATCTAAAAGCAAAATCTTGTCAGATTTTTCAGTTAACATCCAACTTTTTTGTCTTTTTCCTCTCTTTTAATGAAGTGCAAAATAGTCAATTTTTTTAATTTGTTATAATAAAATATTAAAATACTATTTTGCCCTTCATTAAAAGGGAGAGGAAAGATAAAAAAAAATTGGATGTTTACTGAAAAATCTGATCAAATTTTGATTTTGAATGAAAACGAAAACAAAATTGAAACCATAGGGATCCAGATTCAAAAGTTTTGAATTTTGGATTAAAATGACAAAAGTGAACAAACTTTAGTGATCATTTTGTAGTTTACCCTTATATTTATTTTGATTGTTCCACTGAAATTGCAATCACATAAAATCATATCCGTAAACATTTATTATGCGAATCTTCAATTGTTTTTGCTCAATATCACTGAAAATGAAGGGTCTTTTGTCGTGTGGCCTTTTTTCAAATAATATGTTTCACTAAAAATAAGAGATATGAGGTGACATTTTATAAATAATGAATGCAAATCCAACATTATATAAATTAGTTTTAGTTATTTTTCCCTAAAACTTGGTCATTATTTATAAATTTTAAGAGTTTGGAAGTCGATTTCTCCGGTTATGTGCATGGTGGCAAAAAGTCCATATAAAGAAAATGTGTGGCCCACTTTGCTTTTAAAGCATCTTAACAAGACCGCTAAATTCTCATGATGTGCACTTTCCTATCGTAACAGGTGTATAAATATAAATATGTTAATAAATGTAAGTTTCTATAACTTTATGTACGTTTAGAATATATAGGAGTCTGGTTAAATAAGTGGATTTTGCATCAAGGTTGTGTGAAATAGATTTTAACTCTTGATGAAAATTAATGGTTAAGATTAGTTTGCGCTAATTTAAAAAATTAATGGTTAAGATTAGGTTTACTTTTAAACGCAAATAACTTATAAACACTTTATTAGTTTTTAAAATTATACCACAAAATCTTTGTATGTATCTTCAATCTTTATACTATATAATAAAAGAAACTAATAAAAGACCATCTACTATTATTTAATTGTAGATAATAAGTATTTAATTAAATTATTAAAATTAATATATGTTTCAAACATTTAAGAAATTATAGATCTTTTATTATATATATATATATATATAAAGAAGATAGATGTGTGTTTGTTTAAATTTTAAACGGATTATGTTAGAGCCCCTCTTTAAGTAAAATAAAATTACACCGCATCCTTTTATATTAGATAAATAAATAAAGATTTAGTTTGGCTAAAAGAAAATTAGTTATGATTCGGTTTGTTAACTATATTTATGAACAATATAAGTTACTTATATGATATAGTTAACTAAATATTTATATACGTGGTTTATATATATATATATATATATATATATATATATATATATATTCATTTTGGTATATATAATTACATTTAATCAACCCGTGTAATTCATATGGTTTTTAAATATATAATTTTTTTATTATTTGGTATATAAAATTACATTTACTTAACTCTTATAATACATGAGGTTCTTAAAGGTATAGCTTTTTATTATTTAATATATAAAATTACATTTATTTAGAACATGTAATAAATGAGGTTTTAAAGATAAATTATTTTATTATTTAGAATATAAAATTACATTTATTTAACCCATGTAATACATAGGGTTGTAACTTAGTATATAAGAAAAAAAATCACGTACAACAGTTGATTCGCAAATAGACAAAATGTTGTGGGTTTACTGATGTGGTTTATGCGTAAATGGTAAATCGAATTCCCTATAGTTTATGCGTAAATGGTAAATCGAATTCCCTATAGTTTATGCGTAAATGGTAAATCGAATTCCCTATAGTTTAGTAACCTCCAATCTTTTAAAGAAAACCTTTTAAATCAATCACAATCTCTCTTACATCACACATGTTTACATTTCCTTATCTTTTAAGTTGAATCATTGAAGTGATTGAATTTATATATATATAAATTCTTTTCAATTATCTTGTATTTTGAACAAGTTTTATCATGAAATTGTTTGATTTGGATACTTAATTGGTTTAATTATGAATTTCAGGTGAAGTCGAAAGTTGGAAGCGAATACTAGAAGAAATTGAGGATGCGAGCACGAGGGGAAAAGAAGATGAAAATAGTTAATTTTTGGTCAAATTTTGATCCTTATGAACAATAAGGAAATCCCAATGTGGTTCGTAAGGCCAGCCTCATACAAAGCATTCCAGAATAAATGCAACGCCTTTGACTAGCCTATGACCACGCGTTACAAGCCATATGACATCACTTATATGGTCCATTAGAACCTGAGCGAGGAAACCTAATTCTACTTATTTAATGATCGCAACGGCTGTATTTTTGGGGATCGATTCTAGGCGACTAAAGAGCTATTGAAGGAAAACATTGTAGAAAGTATTGAAGGTTGTTGGACCTACAAAAGAATAGATAATTGTAAAAGCCAAAACATGTTATTCTGATAAAGAAATAAGCAAGCTATGATGTTTATCTCCTCTCAAAGATAGTGAATCTTGAACACTAACAGAACATGTTGAAGAACTCAAAGATATGTTGAATACATGAAAGCAGGGTTGGAGAAGACCAAAAGTCTGTTCAAGGCCAAAGTCCTATTGAAGGTTAAAACACTGATGAAGAAGACCAAACAAAAGTTTAAAGAACATAGGTTAACTAACAGAATAGTGTCTGTATAACAGTGTTTGTGTGACTTAAAACAGATTTTAGGTTCTATCAAATGTTTCTAACATCTATGAAATCTATTCTGTTACGAATATTAGATGTCGCTATCAAGGTGATATCAGCCCTGATTGCTAATAAATTTTTGTACCTTGCATATATATATATCTCACCTATTAGTGATCTAGTTATCACTATCACAGACATTCCTTTGGTACGAACAAAAAAGTTAAATGATTAGGCTAAGGGGAGTGAAAATCATAATTGTAATCTACGCTGAACTGCAACTTAGTTGAAACACTACTAGGTGAAAGTTACTAAACATAGTATATTTGATAAGCTTACGTGTCACATGTCGGGTTGCAGTGCCATTGAAACACCACTGAGTGAAAGCTGTATATGAGAAAATAAATAAATCATCATCCATTAATTCCATAGAAAGTTTAATTCAAAATAATGTAGGTTTTTATTTTCAGTGGTTGGTAAATCTATACGATTTAAACTTGTGCCTTCAAGCTTGATATGAAATTAGGTGGATCTATGGTTTCTTAGTGTGAGACCTTTAGATTGATTGTTAACTTAAACATAAAGCTAAGAATGATAGGGGCTTGATAGGTTGGTGGTTGTTAGGACGTTTTGAGACCATTGATACTTGAGTTTAATTGTTTAGAGCTTGATTGTAATAGTTAGTAAATCTAGAAGGGCTAAAAGTGTAATTTATGGTACTAGTTCCTGTAGCGGTGTATTTATGTTCCCAGCGTATTTAATAAATACCTGGTTAGTCAGTGGCTATATATATATGTTGATCAATGAAATCCCTAGTCCAAGCTTCTTGGACAGATTTTGGTGATTGCTCTTGTGTTGTGCTTGTTGTTCTTGTGCTTAATCCGAAATATCCAGGTGCATTTAGTGAATATATCATTTGGGATTCCATATACACACTTGTTGTTTGATCCATACAAGAATCTTCATCTTCATCTTTTGGTTTTCTTGACTTTACACATTCAAACAACTAATCTATAGTTGTTTGGGTGATAACAATCAACCACTATGATCTGTATTTGATTTGGGACTCATAATTTGGTATCAGAGCCTTTGTACTCTTGATTGTTTGAGTTTTTGTTAAGATTCTTCAAGTTTTGAACGTTTTTCGAAAGTTTTCAAAGTTTCAAAGTATTTTTAAACTTTTGGACTTAAAATGGCTTAATCTGGTGTGTTTAATCATTGGGTTGTTGTTAATTAGTGTTTTAGTAAACATTTGGGTCATTTTAGTACAAAGAAACATGGATTTTGAGTCGTTTTTGGGTGATTAGAGAGTTTTTGTTCGTACTTCAACCCTGCTGGCCGTATTTATCGTTGAAGGCAGCATAGATAAACTTGAATACAACGTTTTTAAACTTGAAGATCGCGTAATTAACAAATACGCCGGGCTAATACCAGCGGATTTGTTGATTTCAAGCGAAATAGTGTCAGCGTAATTAATCGAAGGCGACTTCGAAGTCAGTGATAAAAATCCTCAGCGATTTTATCACGGTGATCGGCGAAATTATCCATACTCACGTTTGTTTTGCGTGTTTCAGTAGATTTAGCTATTGTCGCACGATAAAGTCGGCAAGCATCTCCAGCGTATTTATTTTCTTGAAGCGTAATTGTCCTCTGAACTCTTTAGTTCCAGTGTATTAGTTCTCTGATCAAACAAAATGTCTCTCAATCAACTTAACCCAATAGCCCTAGCCGAATTGGAGACAGAAACAACTACGAGACCTCCTAAGTTGAAAGGATCTGAGGACTTAAGTAGTTGGAAGAATCGAATCAAAGTGTTCTTTGAGTATACTGAGTATACTCAATGGATGTCTGTCACAGTGGGTCCACACGTTCCTATGATAATTCCCGACGATGTTCGAACAATCAACGAAGACCCTTCAACATTCACTGAAGAAGACATAACTCTTATTCAACATGATTGTAGGGCTCATGCTGCTCTAACAATGGCTCTATCCAAGGATGACAACAATCTGTTCGAAGAATACACTTCAGCTCATGAACTGTGGTTGGCTCTTATTGATCACTATGAAGGGAACGAAGAACTAATGGATAACAAGAGAGATATGGTTCAGAAATAGTACGACATGCGGGACTGTTCGTGGTGAAAGCTTGTCAGATCATATCAGTCGATTTCTGGGAGTGCTGACAAAAATGAAGAAAATAGGCAATCCGGTTGCAAACTATGCCTCCATCAAGAAGCTTCTAGACTCTCTCCCAAAAGAATGGAGTCTGCAATGTATGATGATTAAAAGAACCTTCTTGACCAGCACTACTCCTGTCACACTTTCATAACCGATCAACACTCTGAAAGCCTTTGAAATGGATGTAATCAAGAGAGGAATGAACCAAGCGGGATACTCTCAGAAATTTACTCAATCCGCTGCTGCAACTTCAGCTCCCAAAAATATGGCATTTCTTGCCCCCATAACCTCCTGTGGTTCAAATCCTCAAAGTGCTACCGCATCTTACCCTAACGCTTCACAAGCTCTGCAAAGGCCGCATCATCTAACGAGAAGACTACTGTGGCCGGTGATGCTCAAGCACTCAAGATATCCACCGAACATGTTGCTTTGTTTAACACCTTCCCGAGTAGCCATGAAGCTCTCATGTCAGGTGAGCTAACAAGAGATTTTCTCACTGCTGAAGACATGTATCAGGTAGATCCGGATGATATGGAGGCAACGGACCTGAAGTGGCAAATGGTGATGATCACCCTTCGATTAAAAAAGTTTAAGACAAAACAGGAAAAAGGCTAGCACTGGGAAAAGTTGGCTTTGACAAGTCCAAGCTGAGATGCTACAATTGCAAGAATCTGGGTCACTTCAAGAGGGAGTGCCCACTGCTAAAGAATGAAAATACTGAACTTGTTCTGACAAGAAGGAAAATAGCTATTGAAGGGAATGATAGTGTTGGTGATAATAACCCAAAAGCTTTAGTGGTGGAAGACTATGACTGGGCAGAAGAGATAGCTAAAGCAAAAGGAGAAGTGAACAAAGCTCTCATGGCAAAAATCTCTACCACATCTGTCACATCTTCATCTAATTCCGTGGAGAAGCAAACTGCTAGAATTCCCAAGGATGACAAAAGTTTAAAAAGCATAATCGATCCTACTGAACGTACTTCGGAGAAGGGAAAGCAGGAGGTTGAGAAGACTGATCCTAAAAAGACAGCCCAAGGAGCAACCAGCCACAACAAGAGTGAGAAAGTTGAAAATTCTACAGCCGCCATGAAAGCAGAGTCTGCAAAAGACACAGAGGATAAGGATTTGGTAAATAGCATACCGTATGAATTTAAAGCAAAATTGTGCTCCCAACCATGTTTGAACGTGGTGACACATTACAAATCACTCAATCGTAACCTGATTAGAGAAAAAGAAAAAGTTTTGAAATATAATCAAGAATTGAAAGAAAACGAAGCTGCATATCGAAGAAAGTTGAACTCAACTTTGGCTGAGATGCAACTTGAAAAGAATTTGTTTTTAGAAATAATTTTATCATGAATAAGTTAACCGAAAAATTTGAGAAATCTCAAAATGAAAATAATAAATTGCAAATCACTATTGATAAATGGAAAGTTAGTCAAAAGGCACTGGTTGATATTGAAAATTGCCAACGACCGACATTCGTGAAGGATGGCATTGGATACAAGGATAAGCTCGGAAACGAGAGAAAAATCTTTCCTCCTCCGCACAGCAAAAACTATGTACCTATACCATCTGCTCATCCTAAAAATGACTTAATTGATAAACATGATTTGTTGGATCAAAGTGTCTTTTACAAAAATAAAAACAATACTAACATTTCTGAAAGCAATGCAGATCTGTGTAAGTGTAAAGAAGATGTGTGCGATGAGGATGATGATTGTGGAGGTTTGAAAATAGGAGTTGGTTACTCAGGCGACAGTTATTCTACAGTTAACTGGTTTGCCTGGAACTGTAACAAGAAAAACAGTACTTCTATTCAGGATAACTGTAATAGTTTGACTAGGATGGATGACTGTACTGGTTGTATGCCTAAATTTAATATTCAGGATGACTGTAATGGCCCTGTGCCTACGTTTAAGACTCAGAACCCAGTGCGTGCCATGGTTGAAAGTCATGACTTAAATTCTGTTTTTAATGATGAAAATGTTATGCTTGAATCCCCTATATTTGTGCCAGAATTGAAGAAAAACAGATTTGGAAAGTTCCTTACAGAGGAAATTCCCGATTTGTTCCATCATGTACAGAAAGTGATGAAGAAACGACAAGTGAAAATCAAGAATCAATCTCATCATCAGATAATGAGATCAATGATGATGAAGTTGAGGATGAAAATCGTCTTGGCAAGAAAATGAAGAAAGTCAAAAATTCAAGCCATGCTACATCATAAGAAAATGCTTCAAGCAGCTCAAGACTCTCATCACATACATCATCTTCACACGCTGTGTCTACTAAAAAGAAAAGTTCAAATTGCAAGCAATGTTTTCGTTGTGATCATTTAGGACATACTTCAAAACATTGCAAGAGCAAGAAATTTTATAAACCAAAACAGGATTTTGTAAAAAGTTTCACTGATCAATTTGATAATCTCAAGAAATCAGTGAAATGCATAGTAAATACAACTTGTTTTTGGAAAATAAAAGAAAATTTTACTGTTCAAAATCATGATAGATCAAACTTGAAGCAAGTCTGGGTTCCGAAAACTAACTAACATGTACATACTTCTATTGTTGTTTGTATAATAGAATAAACTGCAAAAATGGCTTCGGATGCTCATGGAATATATTTGGCACATTGACAGTGGATGCTCGAGGCATATAACCGGTTTGAAGGATCTCGTGAAGAATTTTCGAGTCATCGATGGCGATTTCGTATCTTTTGCGGGAGATGAAAAAGGAGGAAAAATTGTTGGAATGGGTGATGTCGTATCTGAAGCACTTACATTAGAGAATGTAATTATGTTCTAGAATTATGTTACAATCTCATGAACGTATCACAAGTCTGTGACAAAGGAATTTCAGTGCTGTTCAACGATGTGGAATGCTTATTCCTCAAACCCGAATATTCCGTTCCTGCCCAAATGATTAGGCTCACAGCTCCTCGTCAAAACAACACCTACGTTCTCAATATGAAAAATGCCAAATGCAATGAGCATATGACGTATCTCATCTCAAAAGCTTCAGAGTCAAAATCACTGCTTTGGCATAGGCGGTTGGGGCATGTGAACTTAAAAAATATGAATAATCTTTCCAAACTAAATTTAGTAAGAGGATTACCTATAAAAGAATTTCCTTTTTCAGAAAAATGTATCACATGCGCCCAAGGCAAGCAACAAAAAAAGCCGCATAAATACAAAGCAGTGAATATGATATCTGCTCCATTACAATTACTGCACATGGATCTTTTCGGCCCTATAAGTGTTAAAAGTTTAGCGAAAAGATCCTATTGCTTAGTGATTACAGATGATTTCTCCTATTTTTCATGGGTATATTTTCTTGAAGCCAAAAGTGAAACAGCATCCACTCTCAAGAGCTCATTCCCATAATTGAAAATGTGATCTAGCTGAAGGTCAAATCTGTCAGAAGTGACAATAGATCAGAATTAAAAAATAAAACATTTATCTCCTTCTGTGAAGAAAAGGGAATACGCCTTCAGTACAGTGCAGCTAGAACTCCTCAGCAGAATGGCGTAGCAGAACGGAAGAATCGAACACTCATTGAAGTTGCTCGAACTATGCTCGTGACTCCAAGCTTCCTATCATCTTTTGGGCAGAAGCACTTAACACAACATGCTATGTTTTGAATCGAGTTCTCATAGTTAAACCTCATAGAATAACACCCTATGAACTTCTTTTCAAAAGGAAGCCTCTGATAGATTTCTTTAGACCGTTCGGGTGTTCCCGTACACTCCTCAACACTGAAGACAATCTTATCAAGTTTGAAGCAGTCGGTGATGTGTGCTACTTCATGGGTTACTCATCTTCTCAAAAGGCATATCGAGTCTACAACAAACGAACCAAGATGGTGATTGAATCATACTATGTCGACTTTCAAGAAGGAAACTCCACCAACACTGGAAGTTCTCCAAACTAGTTTTATGATGTAGACGTTGTTTTTAACACTTTTGACAATGATGAACCACTCACTAAAACCGAACTTGCCGAAACAGCCCCAATAGAGCACTCCTTTTACAACTCGTTTCACCCCAGTCTCTGCCGATCCAATCCTTCCTATTGATGAAGTAAATGGTGACACTTCGGCTGAGAATGCATCCACATATGATGATTCTTCTTCATAGCCGATTGTGGATGAACCACCTAAAGAAGACGAACCTCCAATTATCTACGTCGATGAACACTTCTCCAATCTACCTCATCAAGTTGAGACTCACACCAACGCTGGGTGTCACACCCCGACCCGCAGCGGAATAAGAGTCGGGGCATAATTGGGTTATCACCAAAGCTCATGACATTTACTAATATGTTTCATATTTAATAAAGTCAAAGTTACATTTCCAAAAATCCAAACATGTTCATTCAATACAAAGAAAATAAACCAAACATAACAATCCCAACTCTAAATCGTTTTATTCTTCTAGTCCAAGTCCTATGTGTTCCTAGCTGCTGCTGGTTCACCTGTATCATGTGTAAAATGGGGGTTTTTGGGTCAACATAAGTTGGCGAGTGAACCTTATTAGATAAACATTTATTAATGAATTACTTGTTAGTTTATCAATGAAAAATTGTGCATAATCATAGATGAGCAAATGTAAATAATCAAGCAATGGCAAATAGCAGTCACAACTATAACATACAATAACACATGACAGCATACATGAACATACCAACATCATACTGTAAATAACATAAATGAAACTGTACGATCAAGGCTCAATCAAACGGAGCCGATCGTATTGCATGTACTGAAAATGAAAATGTCTGTGCGATCAAGGCTCAATCAAACGGAGCCGATCGTATGTGGGCACGCCAGGTTTAACCTCATAATGAAATGGGGAACATGCTCAACGCTCATAATGTAATGGGGAGCGGCGGCCTATGAAATTGCATGTACTGAAAATAATAAACTTGCATCCAACAATAACTACACAACAGAAACAAACTGAATACACTAGTTCATGATATGATGTATGCACAATGGTTTAAGTATAATATATATATCAAGACACATGATACACCCCATAACGTAATTAAAACGGGGAATTTGTAAAGATTCACTCACATTGGGTGCGTTGGATTGGAGATGGTGATATGCGCACGAATTAGATGAGCGGAACAACGAAGATTACTAACCTAAATAATAACGGAAAAATATATTAAATGGGTGGATTTTATTAAGGATTTTAATGAAATTTTTAGATATATTTTTGTGAGTTTATGGCTATTTTCTATCTTTAAAAATGTTATTTTTAAGTATTTTTAATTGATTTTTAAATTAAATTAAATAAATAAAAATATAAAAAAAATTGTTTATTTAGCGTTGACCGTTGACCGGTTCGGTCAGCGTATTAGTTTGCGCCGGGTGAGGCTCGAACCCGAGACCTCCCGTTCGCGTGCACGCAGCTCTACCAACTGAGCTACGTGTCTACCCGAAATAATCTTGTTTTTATTTATATTTATACACTTATTCAGTTTAACCGAAATTCTCTTTAATTTCAAAAACATTTTAATTCAACGGACCGGTGCAAGTGATGGGTTTCGAACGAGCGACATATGGTTCATGTTGCACACAGTCCACCGCTGGACTGTGTGTCTAACCTGGTTATTATCTCGGTTTCTATTATACTTAATAACTAACTGAGTTATCCCGGTTTAGTTTTTAAACAAAAAGGCATTTTATTATATAAGGAGTGCGTATAGCAGGAATCGAACTCGGGACGTGCGTGTGTATTTTGCACACAGTCCATCACTGGACTGTGTGTCTAACCCGTTTAAAATACCAATTTTAATTAGTCTTAAGTTATATTGCGTCTTCATCTTCTTCGTTGATTTTACACAGAAAAACATATTCCGACTGTTATGACCGATTCATGACATATACGCTTTTCAGACATTACAAGTAATTTAAAAGTAAAGAATGGAGAGAGTTTGGGGAAAAAGATGTACCGATTGATGTTGTTCACAGAATTCCGGCAGAGGTTCGTCAGTTCTGAAGGTGAACTCCGGCTGTTGAAACCAATTAACAGCTTAGTTCGATTATTTAAGAAGTTGAGGCACTTAAACAAGGTTTAACAGAAGTTTGGGAGATCATACCCGTTCACGGTGTGTTTCCGGAAGTTTCAGGAGTTTTCCGGCGAAGGTAAGATTTTCGACAAACGTTGACTAGGATCGATTCTGATAGTGGAGTTGTGTTAGTGACCGATTAATCACATGATTGAAACAGAAAGAGTCGGAGGAATACCGTGTGGATGTGAGTCCCGGTTTTCCGGCGACTTGCAGAATTTTTCCGGCGATTTGATTTAAGCTTCTCCAGTGGACTGTAAGTTTGCGGAAATGTAATTGAAAGTCTTGCAGAGTGTTTTGAGTCGCAGGAAGGGTCTGGGATTGAAGTAATCCGAGAATTGAAAACTTTCGGTTATTAAACCGATCCACTTCCGAATTCAAGTTACACTCACGGCAGCATTGATTGGAATCTTCAGTTTATCGGTTATACTCGCTGAATCGCGAGTATCCAGATCGACTTTGGGTGTTTGATAACCGATTTCAGTTACAATTTGTAAAATCGATTGATTTACCTTAGTCCATAAAACCTATTTGTTTCCTAAAGATGACAGAAAACAAACAAGTGGCGGAGTGGTGATGTGTGTGTGCGTTAAGTCTTTGACGTTGTAACCGGCTGACCCGGGTTCGAGTCCCGGCAGCATCATAATTTTTTTATTTATTTTGTTTTAACTTTTTATCATATATAATTTTTATAGTTTAGTTTATTTATTAATTATGTATTGTTTTAACTCAAAATAATCATAAATATTTAATGTAACTTTTATAACTTGATACTCGATTACAAAACGGAGCGGGTTTTGAAAACCCGATTTTTTACAAATGTTACACTGGGTATAAGACAAATTGAAATCATCCAATTGAGAATGTCATTGGTTCAGTGGAAGATGGAGTTCGAACTCGTGGTCAAACACAATCCAGTGTTGTAGTCTGTACCAAAAGACATTGAAGAAGCTATTCAAGATTCTAGCTGGGTGTAGGCAATGCAAGAAGAATTATCTCAATTTCGTAAGCTCAAAGTCTGGGAACTAGTTGATCTACCAGATGGAAAGTATCCCATCGGCACCAAGTGGGTATTTCGTAACAAAATGGACGATCGTGGTGTAGTCCTCAAGAATAAGGCAAGATTGGTAGTTCAAGGCTTCCAACAGGAGGAAGGGATGGATTATGAGGAAGTTTTTGCTTCAGTAGCACGTTTGGAAGCTATCAGAATATTCTTAGCCTATGCTTCATTCAAAAACTTCAAGGTGTTTCAGATGGATGTAAAGAGTGCGTTTCTATATGGGAAGGTGAAAAAAGAAGTCTATGTTTGCCAACCTCCAGGTTTTGAAGGTCCTCACTTTCTTGCACAATACTATAAGCTTGACAAAGCTCTCTATGGTCTTCATCAAGCTCCTCGAGCCTGGCATGAGACTTTGTCGACATATCTTTTGGAATGTGGGTACTCAAGAGGTAAAATATATATGACTCTCTTCACAAAAAGGATCGGAGATATGTGATGCTGGTGCAGATCTATGTGGACGGTATTATTTTTGGATCAACTGATGAGGCACTATGCAAGGAGTTCGAGAAGGTTATGAAGGCAAAGTTCGAGATGAGCATGATGGGAAAACTCACATCTGATCTTCAAGGAAAACCTGTGAACAAATCCTTCTATCGCTCGATGATAGGCTCGTTGATGTATCTAACTGCTAGTAGGCCTGACATTATGTGGGCTGTTTGCCTTTGTGCTCGATTTCAGACGGATCCAAAAGAATCTCATAAAGCTGCTGTCAAACGAATCTTTTGCTATCTGAAAGGAACATCCAAACTCGGATTGTGGTATCCTAAAGATAGTAATGTTGATTTAATTGCTTATTCTGACAGTGATCATGCATGTTGCAAGGTTGACAGAAAGTCCATCTCCGAGGATGTCAATTCCTAGGAAATCGTCTCATATCATGGCAAAGCAAGAAGCAGACAACAGTTTCCACATCTACTGCTCAAGCAGCTGCTCACAAGTTCTTTGGATACAAAATTAGTTGCTGGATTACAGAATCAACATCATGAAGACTTCGATATTCATCGACAACGAAGCGTGTTTAGGAATTGTGAAGAATCCTAGCCACCACTCCGGAACAAAACACATCGAAATTCGCATTCATGCGATCAGAGATGCGTATGAGAAATGATACATTCAAGTGGTGCCGGTGCATACCATGCAACAAAAAGCTGGTATTTTCACAAAAGCCTTCGATAAAACCCGCTTCAACCAGTTGGTAACCTGGTTGGAAATGGTCAATTTCCTTGAATGGAAATGATTTGAGTCTTCATAACTTAAAAAAAATAAATGTGCCAAACAAAAAGTTTTTCTACAACTTTAAGCTTCATTTTCAAGCTTTGGAGTTTCGAAAATAAAATTTTAAGGGGGGAAGTTTTCCAGAAAATTAGCATAATTTTTTTAAAAGATTCGATCTTTTGATTGACACCTGCTTAAGAAATGATAGAAAACTGCTGACACTTTGTTTGTTCTTAAAACAGAAATCGATTGAGGTGTCAAGCAACGACGTGTTAGTAGATTTAGCAATACCATCGAGTAAACTGCGAGTAAGCGACAAAAGTTAATACTTACACAAGAATTCTGGATACCCACAATGTTGTGTAAGTTACGGGTAACACGTTGCGGCGTATGGCTTAATGGTCTTAAATCTTGTGTTGATAGATTGCCAAAGTCTGAGATTTTGGGTCTTTATACTGACTAATCATTCGGGGATATCATAGTTGCTCTTCCGCTGCATCAAGATATATGCTGACCTAGACACAATTATGATATCTTTTCAAAAGAGCCAATGTGGCCAAAACCTTACACAGATGAATTTCTCATTTGAGAATCTTTCAAGTGCTTAAATCGTACCATCTAAGGTATTTGTCTCAGCCCTCATTAGACATTGGTCTCTCTTCTGTATGAAAGTACTGACCTGATCACCAGTTGTCCATCGTTGAAATTCAAAAACGAATGAAGTCAATATACTCACCCACTATGAGGAATCTTTGTGCATATCTTGATCGCAGGGGTGTGTCCTAATGTGGGACTCTCGGGCACAACATTCTAACAGTCTAGCTGGAGCGGGGGACATTGCAATTCTTGTCAATATTACCTCAACATGATAAAACGCTCACTGAAAGCATGTTGAAAGAAAGGTGCATGGATTTAAAGGGACAAAGATACTGATAGTTTTTCTTGAACCTTGATTGTTTAATACTTTCTATTACTTTACAAACTGACAAACAGTATGATCTTTTGCAGGAATGTCACAAGATCCAAATTAGTAAGAATTATGTGAAAAGGGAAGCTTCGTATCTCTAAAAACATTTTTCAGAGTTCAAATTGCAATTTTGTGTTTTTCTTAACTTTATTCTCAATTTTTTCACTATTTTTAACTAAAAAGGGCACGTTTTTCGAGAAAGTTTATGATTTTCGAGCGTATTTGTTTTTAAAACTTCTTAGACTTAAAGAAACCTTAAAAATTAAAACAACGCGATGTATTTATCATTCCAGCGTATTTATTAAATACGCTGGAAGATAATCCTGTATATATATATCAGATGTTTTATGTGTATAGTTTTCAAATACAATCTCATCTTCTTCTTCATTCAAACCATATATCCACTTTTTCAAACTTTCAAAATTCAATCCAATTCAAAAACACAAGATCCGATCTCCTCGTGTTCGACTTCGGTATGCTTTCTGTAATATCCCATATCGGTTGTGAAGGGTACAAATGCTTCCTTATAAGGGGCTGGATACCTTCACTATCAAGACATGTTTTAAACCGTGAGGGGCAGGCGCTGAGGTCGTGCTGGCTGCCAAAGCGGACAATATCATGGTACGGTTACGTTGGGCTGTTACAGATGGTATCACAGCCAGGGCAGAACCGGTGGTGCCAGACGCTGGACCCCTTAAGGGGGTGGATTGTGATATCCCACATCGGTTGTGAAGGGGAACAAAGGCTTCCTTATAAGGGGCTGGATACCTTCACTATCATGACGCGTTTTAAAACCGTGAGGGGCAGGCGCTGAGGCGTGCTGGGTGCCAAAGCGGACAATATCATGGTGCGGTTACGTTGGGCTGTTACAATTTCAGTGTTTGTGTATTGTTTGTTATTTGTTGAGATATCTGAAATCACACACAAAATGGACACAATTATAATAGAATGATCGAATCTGAGTTCAAAGTTTGGTTTATGGGTTTATCAAGAATTTTTTGATGCGAGCGTATTTAACTTGAATGCAGCGGATTTAAGATGAATCTGGCGTATTTAAGAGGAAGTCAAGTGATCGCGGATTTAAGTCTTGAACACGAGTTCAAGCAACCGGTGTTGTTGACAACTACCCCGGTCAACCAGCGTAGATAAGCATCTACGCTGAAACGCGACACATAATCAGCGTAAATAAGCCACTATCGGTGTATATAATATACATATCCGGTGTAATTGTCGGCGTAAATACTAGTGAAAATTATTTTTCAAAGTTCAAGTTTTTTTAATCTTTTTATTATCTGCATATATTCATGTATATGTATACTATCTGATTGTCGCGCTTCGTAACTCAAATCTAACCTGATTTATTTCTGTGCTTTCAGAAATGGTGAAAGAAATTATTTGGGATAAAACACGGAAGCACAATCAGCCGTGTAAGCCAGAGCCACCACCAAATGATTTTGAAGACGTGGCTGAATGGATAAACTCAAGCAGGATCAGCTATGTTGTTCAACCTGATCCTATCATATACAACATTCACATTGAAGAATTCTGGAAAACAGCCAAGGTGTCAACAGTCAACAAAGTCAAGAGAATCACAGCTACAGTGCGAAACAAGAAAGTCACAGTAACGGAGGACAACGTGCGTAGAGTGCTCAGTCTTGGAGATGACCGCAAAGACCCGCTCAGAGTAAAGAAGGATGATATACTAGATGGTTTTAAAAGAATGAGATATGTCAGAGATTTCAGAGAGAAGAATGAGATTAAGCGAAAAGGCCTTACAAGAGATTGGAGATTTATTCTTCACGTGTTCGCAATGAGCTTAGCACAAAGAAAGGGAGGATACGATGGTTTGAACCTAGAATGATCAGCTGCTATGCTCAACCTATGCACCAAACAACCATTCAACATCTCGGGCCTTATCTTCTACTGTATGGTTGACAACGCAAACTCCTCCACATGGGCTATGTATCCCCGTTTTTTCAGCTTCTCATTAATGATCAGCATCCAAATCTCCCACACGACAACGACATGTACAAGTTTTAGTTGCCGACTGGCCGCCAAATTACGGAACTGAAAACTGAAGAGTGGGTGCTGCTTCATCAATGGATGTATAGAGAAGACAGGTTTCCTCTTGTGAAAGCTGCATATGAAAAGTATAGAGAGGGTGTTAAAAGAAAAAGACAGGCAGATGTTGGAGATGAAGCAGACGAAGAAGAGGAAGGAATAGAACAGCTGATCAGAAAGAACAAAGGAAAGCAGCCTGTAAAAGAAGGGGACTCATCAAAGAAAAGAAAAGATACCCCTACTCAAGAACGTTTAATGGAGAGCAGCTTTCAGGCCGGAGGCACTATGTATCCCCGTTTTTTCAGCTTCTCATTAATGATCAGCATCCAAATCTCCCACACGACAACGACATGTACAAGTTTTAGTTGCCGACTGGCCGCCAAATTACGGAACTGAAAACTGAAGAGTGGGTGCTGCTTCATCAATGGATGTATAGAGAAGACAGGTTTCCTCTTGTGAAAGCTGCATATGAAAAGTATAGAGAGGGTGTTAAAAGAAAAAGACAGGCAGATGTTGGAGATGAAGCAGACGAAGAAGAGGAAGGAATAGAACAGCTGATCAGAAAGAACAAAGGAAAGCAGCCTGTAAAAGAAGGGGACTCATCAAAGAAAAGAAAAGATACCCCTACTCAAGAACGTTTAATGGAGAGCAGCTTTCAGGCCGGAGGCACTATGTATCCCCGTTTTTTCAGCTTCTCATTAATGATCAGCATCCAAATCTCCCACACGACAACGACATGTACAAGTTTTAGTTGCCGACTGGCCGCCAAATTACGGAACTGAAAACTGAAGAGTGGGTGCTGCTTCATCAATGGATGTATAGAGAAGACAGGTTTCCTCTTGTGAAAGCTGCATATGAAAAGTATAGAGAGGGTATTAAAAGAAAAAGACAGGCAGATGTTGGAGATGAAGCAGACGAAGAAGAGGAAGGAATAGAACAGCTGATCAGAAAGAACAAAGGAAAGCAGCCTGTAAAAGAAGGGGACTCATCAAAGAAAAGAAAAGATACCCCTACTCAAGAACGTTTAATGGAGAGCAGCTTTCAGGCCGGAGGCACTAGAGAACATCGGGAGCACATTGAAAATCTTCGTGCCATTCATGAAGCAGAGGAAAGAGAAAGGAGAGAAGCAAAAAGAAAGAGGCGACAGATGACGGAATCTGAAACACCAGTGACGGTCACGACTGAACAAGAACAATTAGATGAATTTGTTGATCAACTAATTGTAGATCCAGAGGCTCCAGCAGATCACCTCCTCAGAAGCGAAAGAAAATAGGGGAAGGGCCGTCAAAAGGTGCTCAATCAAAGCAGATGCCTCAGCAAGTTACCCGAAGACCTCGCCCATTTCAGGAACTGTATGATAAATTAGCAAAAGATATTGGGACAGTCCAGCTCAAGAAATATGTCTTCTGAAGCATCAAGTGAGCAACACAAATGTGATTCATGAAAAGCTAAGAGAGCAGTGAAAGAAAAACAAGGAGCTTCATGCTTATGTCAGGGAACAAACAAGATTTTTCCGATTTCAGCAAGATGGTATGCAGAAGATGTACAGAATGATATGAGAACTATGTGCCAAAGCAGATATACAACCAATGTCCTCAGCTACAAATATCTTCGACTATGAAAAATTTAAGGTTGAGGATGCAGAGAAAAAGAAAAGGCGTTTAGAATCTGCAGTGAATGTTACCGAAGAAGATGGAAGTGAGGAAGAGGAGGTGGATAGAGATGAGATACCGACACGTTTTATTGAATGGGGATTGGAGAAAGATACTTTGTATGAAACTGAGGACGGTGATGAATTAAACCCAATAATCCAGAGTGGTTCAGAAAAGAAAGAGAAAAGCTTCTAGATTTTTATCAAGTTGTCATAGTGGAAAAGACAAAAGCTACTGACAAGATAATTAGCTAGAAGTACTGTAATCTGAAAGGGATGTTTATTGTCAAAAGACAGGAGTGGAGTGATTCAATACTTCAAATCTGGAGCTGACATGAAAAGTCTTCCTCGGTGGGATATACGTGAGCTGGGCAGATTAGACATGATAAACCCTACAAATAGGAGTGTTGGAGCTGATTTTGAAAGACTGATGTTGAGATAATACAATCGGGATTTTACTATATTCAAGCCACAACGTCCTCGCACAAGAGTATCAAAAATAACAAAAGATCCCATTACTGGAAAAGGAGTAGTCATGTGGGTCATCGATCCTTCCAAAGTTGAAACTAGAGTCAAAATGCCACCAGAACAACCTGTTATGCTCAGAAATTTCAAGAAATGGTTCTACGATGGGAAAACAGGAGAAGCTGTGATCAGATCTGATTCTAACAAAGATATTAGTATTCTAGACCCAATGGATGTCTTTATGTTCTGCCTATCCGACCTAAACATTCTTTATGGCCACAAGATTCATGTTGGCGCCGGAAACGAGTATAAAAAGGAAGGAATGTTGTTCGAAAGGGCCGTAGAACGAGCAAGAGAAAGAAAGATAGAAATGATGGACATCGTGATCAGAATCGAGAAACAGAAGGAAAAGGAGGAAGCGAGGAAAAAGAAAAGAAAGCATAAATCGTCAGCTCAGCAGAAAGCACCATCGCCTACTCAAGTCGCATCAGAATCTCAAACTCCGACTTCATCCACATATGAGGCCACTATGGAGAATCCAACCACCACAAGTGAAGCTTTTATCAATCTATCTACTGAAGCACCAAATGAACAATCTGCAGATCAAGCTGCGCCATAGTCAGAAACCAAAGATCAAGAGTCTGCCGCAAGCCCTGAAGCTCAAGACCAAGATTGAACACTCTCAAGTACGCAACGGTCTAGGAGGATATTGTTAGGACGTTTTGAGACCATTGGTACTAGAGTTTAATAGTTTAGAGCTTGATTGTAATAGTTAGTAAAGCTAGAAGGGCTAAAAGTGTAATTTATGGTACTAGTTCCTGTAGCGGCGTATTTATGTTCCCAACGTATTTAATAAATATGTTGGGTAGTCAGTGGCTATATATATGCTGATCAATGAAAACCTTAGTCCAAGCTTCTTGGACAGATTTTGGTGATTGTTCTTGTGTTATGCTTATTGTTCTTGTGCTTAATCCGAAATATCCAGGTGCATTTACTGAATATATCATTTGGGATTCCATATACAACACTTGTTGTTTGATCCATACAAGAATCTTCATCTTCATTGTTTGGTTTTCTTAACTTTACACATTCAAACAACTAATCTATAGTTTTGGGTGATAACAATCAAGCACTGTGATCCGTATCTGATTTAGGACTCACAGTGGTTGGGTTTAATTGTATAATAATTTCGATAGTCGTGGTTAATATGCGTTTACATCTTCAATTAACTTAAAGTTTTTGAAAACATCTTTCCTACTTATGATTCCATTGAAGTTTATTTTGGAGACAAAAAAAAGTTTAAGTGTGGGGATGTTTGATGTGTTGTAAAACATATCCATTTATTCCATGTAATTTGTATATTTTTTGTAGTTTGAAGGTCGTTTTTATATGTTTTTGGTTTCTATTTGATTAGTTTGTGCAATTGAAGGTTCGGTGTGAAAAAGAAGCAAAAAATAAAAAAATATTTAACATCCAAAGTACGAAGAACCTGGAGCATCTAATGAAGTAGAGGGATTTAAAGTGCAAATTATGGAAAGTTACACGATGTTTGCAAGTCACGAAAGACAGAGAAGGAGGCCTCGCGTATTGTGAGGCAGTGTCCGCGTTGACCATAGCTTGAAAACTTGGACCGAGTATATTGTCCTGACTTTACCAGCTTGCGTATCACGACAGAAGGAAGAACGGGGGATCACGTATCGTTAAGGAGGTGTTCGACTTGGATTATTATTGTTTCGATATTTAAAGACGTTTCTTTTGACCATTCTTCAAATACTAACAATAGTTACGAACCATAAGAGTATTGTGGAGCATTCAAGAGCTGGATAAGAGGCTGGAATCGTAGATAATGTAAGACCCTTGCTTAATAAGATTAAATTTCATAAAAATTTCGCATATAAATGCATTTATAAAAATACACGTCCATTAAAATTACGAGTTTCATAAAACTTTATAAATATTAAAATCATTTCAACATATTAATGATAAATAGTTTCTTAAACGCCTAGATATAATGCAGAAGCTTTAACTTTGGTCGTGTTCGGTTATTCGTTGAGCTTGACCGTCATCCGGTACTTCAAACCATCACCTATATTTCATAAAACATGAAACACATTAGTTATGCGAAGTTTAAAACATGTCTAATTAAGCCTGAATGCCGAAAATGAGAAAACATCAAACAAAATATGATTTTGTCAATACCCGCCGTAAGCTATGGCTCTGTATTGTAGCTTCCAGTCTGTGGGTTCTATCACGAGCAGTAGCTACCTACCGTAAGCTACGGTAGGCCACGGTAGCTTACGGTGGGTTGCTGCAGAATTTTCCAATGTACCGTTTTCATTACGAAAACCTCCGTAACTTGTTCAATTCTCATCCCTTTTACTTGAAACTTATTTCTAATTATCCGTAAAACATTTGCCTACGTATTTAACCTGAAATCCTCAACCGGGATTCATAATTCTACGGGTTATGCAACCATTACCCGGTTATGCGCAAATTTATTTTGACCCATTTCAAGATTTGAGCACTAATCTCAAATCTCACTCATTCTCTCCATACCTCCTATTTCAACATTGAGGCTTCTACTTATTTTTCACCACAACTTTACTTGTAGCGGGTTGTTGTAGAAAAATCATTATAATCTGAATTTACCCTCCAGTTTGTTAATCTACGACCATACATCGTTTGGAGGCATTAAGCAAAAAAAGCTTACGCCTCTCACTTCTATACTACCGGAGAGATCTATCTTATTATAAAACTCATTATTCATTTATCCTTAAGGGTTGTTTACCCATCATCCGGGGGTATTTTGGTCAATTTTAGTCCTTTTAACTACGAAGGACATTTAAAAGCCTGTTTTAACCAATCAAACACCTTTAACCTGTATTCCATTTTAAATTTATTATGTTCTTAAAAAGATAAAAGTCTCCCATCGTTAAATGTTATAGACTCATTTAAATGCACTTTTCGCTATAAACATGTTTTTCGGCTCTAATGGTCGTTTTACCCAAACACTAGATATACCTCACTTGAGGTGATCTAGTGTCCACCCTTAACTCGACTAACTTTAGTTGTACAGCAAACCCTCATCGAGAGCATGTCCACTACACATACCTACCGCGGGTCGAAGTATTGACCCGTTAGCAATTCTTTGTGATTCTATATACTTACTTGTGCCAATGCATGCCCACAAATCATGCTTACCTGTAAGCATAAAACTTAACAAATAATTATTTTCAAATCGTGATAACATCACAGTTTAATCCATTTGTCCATTTAACTTGTTTCTTTGCTCATCCTTTTTACATATCGGTAAATCCAAACATTGTTTATTGTAAAAAAGATATTTACTCATTTTTATTCGTTTGACCCGTTATGGTTCACACCTTAGGGTCCCGTTTCTAAAATTTATTATGTTTATAACCAATTAATAATATAGCTAATTCTAGCCATTTTGACATGTTTCATGGCTTTCGCCATGGGGTCTCATCTAAACATTTCTCCTTTGTCACAAACATTAGTTTGTCATGACTTATCTATTTTGACCCACTTCATGGTTTATACCATGGGTCTCATTTTGACATTTTTTTAGCCGTTTAACCGCAAACGTTTTTAATCATACACTTCCTATTACTTATGTAGTAGTTCTATTCTAGGAGGTGTAAGTTTTACTTACCTTACACCCAATTATCCTTTCTCGTGTCTTTAACCCGCTTGACCCATTCATTTCAAAGCTTTCACCTAGCTTGTCAAGAGTCAAACTATAATACAATATCCACAAGATGGTAAGATTAGTCATCAATACCATGACTTTCACCCTTATCGATTTTTCTACCATATTTCCCATTTGATTCCATTATTGGTAAGTCAAACTGCCAATTGACATATATATGCACTATCAAGATCAATGAAACTCATTTAGAAACTTATCAAACATTTGGTGTGCATCATATATAGGCCACCATTTTAACTAAATTCCTCAACCAAACTCATCTCATTCCTTTCAATTTTACAATTTCATGTATTAACATCACTTTACTTAGCTTTCAATTATCAATACTAGTTCATCCATTTTTCATGCTAGAACTAAGGGTTTTCATTTCTATATAAAACCCATGTGATCATATTACTAGACATTCATCCAAACACCTAATATAATCAAGTTCTCCATACAAACTAGTAGACATGATGATTTCAAGCACCTTTATATCAATTTAACATCAATTTTCATCACATCTTCTAAACCCATTTCAAGTCATATATGAACACTTATTCTAATCACATAATTGTTCATGTATTTCACCCATACAAGCAAGTATGTTGGTTATGAACATTACTACATCATCAATTTCATCATATCATCTAAACCCATGCCGAGTCATGTATGAACACTTAATCAAATCTCTGAATTGTTCACATACCTTTGTTTAGATGGTGTTAGAGAGCTAAAACCTTCAACATGCATTCAAAATTACTTCGATTTCGATTTGGATTGAGTGATTTTGAGGAGATTATCAAGAACAAGGGTTTCCCTTTTCTTTCTCTTCTTTGTATACATACACACACCTACATGTGTGTGTGTTTTTGTATTTTAACTTTGTTTTAATAAAACAGGTTTTTCAATTGCCCGTTTTATTCCCTCATGTATGGTTTTGTTATAAAAAGGACCACCATGCATGAATTCATTATTTAGCAACTTATCATAACTAGGTTTAGATGTTGCTAGTCAAATTACTACATTTGGGGTGTTACAACCCAACACAATTTGTAAAACCCAAACCTTTTTGTACTTATTAATACAAAACTTTTGTATTAAACTAAGAAATACATTAGTTCCTTACAATCAAATTCCAAATTTTTGACATTTTTAAGAAACTAAAGGATATATAAACCTTACGATATGTTAACTATAGTTATTACCTCAACTTAACAAAAGCAAAGCGAAAGTCTAAATTTAGAGATGTTCGGTTCTTCTTCTTCAACTTGATCATCATCCAAAATGCTTATGATCTCCTGTTTTTGTTTTCAAAAAGAAAATTTTCAACATGTTACTGATATTCTGGATAAGAAATAAAACCAATATAATAATTTAAATACATATTTAATTCCAGAAATCTTGAAAATTTTAAAGTTGAGTCGGTGATGGTAGCTTGCTGCGTCGGCGACGCCACTTCTATTGTTGCGTCAGAGCTATTCTACCATAGACAGTAGATTAACTCGTCGGATAACCTTAATGCGTCGACGACGACCCAAATGGGCGTCGGCGACGATGCCCACTTCAGCACTTTTCCTGCTGCATTATTTTTCTTGATTTTTCGACCCGTTTTGAGTTCCGTGTAATGAATATGACTCGAGACTCGCAAAAAATGTCCGTAAACTGTTATTCCATGTTTTCAAATTCTGAAATACCCATATTATGAATATTTATGCTACTTGATTCTAAATTTATAATTCTAGTAATTTTTTGACCCCTTTACTCATTTCGGCCAATACAATTGTCGGACCACATCCTTTATCAAAATTTTCATTTTATCGTTACATCCCATGTTCTGGATAACTTTCTTGTGTTTTACGTATCCGTTACCCGATACGTAACCACACTTATTTAATCCGATCAATTTAAAACATTTAAACTTGATTATTCCGAATCCTTTTTTCCACTCTTCTTTTACTAATAAACTTTCTATTATTTGACTAAAATTCTTTTCCAAATCCCTTGGATTATAATTCACGTTTTCGTTACACGATTTACGCTTATATTCCGGTTTTACCCCTTCATACCGGGTTTAGACCCAAGTGATCGTTTACATACTAATCCAAGTATATGTTACGACGAACTTTCGACCCGTTTAGTTGTTATAGCGAAATCCCTGACTTTTGTCAACCAAACCTTTGTTCTTTTCATCATTATTGCGGTTCATTCAAGCGAATCCATCGCTTGAATAACCATATTTCACAAGTATCGTATCAACAAGTCGACATGTAATAATGTTTATACAAAGCAATAAGAAAATTTCTAAGAAGCATAAGCTACGTACCTCAAAGCTTTTCTTTCAATCGCGCGTCTACTTCGGCTTGGGCACGAGATGCTTCACCCAATTTGCCTATAATGTCCAATCGGATTTGTCATTTAGACTCATAGTATAACATATAACACGAAATTGTCAAAATCTCAAATATAAGATCTCTATCATGCTTCTCTTATTCCTTTTTGAAATTTTATCTTCACTTAGGCGTTATATCAAACACCTTATAGGCATGGATCCTTACACTAAATATATTTGGTTTCTATTTCATGAATTTGCCATATTTTTACATCATATGAATTCAATGTGCCTAGTATGTTCAAACAACATCTAATATTCATTATACTAATATCAGAGACATCAATTTCAATATCACAACTCATGTATTCAACCCATTTACTAAAACCCACTTACATAACCATGGTCACATTACTCCAACACTCATATCATAGTATTTGACTACTATTCCTCATCTTGATTTGTTCTAAAGCATGTATACTACTCTTATTTCACTTTGATTTCTACAATTAATGCAGGAATTGTAGTTTCAAGAACTCAATAAATCTTCATAACATCATCAAATATCAAATTTAACATACCTTATGATCCCTTTGACTAGGTGATCACTCAAATCGATTCATGCATGAACTTAGACTCACTTTCTCGTTCAATTTTGATCAATTTGGTGATAAGAGGGTTTTGGGTGTTCTTCTTGCTACTGGTCGTACGACTAACACACACAAATGTGTGTTATAATTTAATTTTTTTCTTTTATATAAAACATAGTTCTCATTTTGACTATTTTGGTCCCTCAAGTTTTGTTCTTTATCAAAAGAATCGCAATTTATAATTTTTTTGTTAGTCAACTACTTATCACCAACTAGATTAAATATCTCTAGTTATATATATATATATATATTTATATAATATTTTTGGGGTGTTACAGGTCCATCTCTCTTAAAAGGGGTTTCGTCCCTGAAACATGTGTACGTACCAAAAAGCGATGAATAGAGTCGTTTTATTTCCTCTTCGGACTCCCATGTGGTGTCTGATCCCTTCGATGCTCTCGTTTGACCTTCACTTGGTCAACCTCTTTGTTCCTTAATCCTTTGACTTTTCGATCAAGGATTTGAATTGGCCTAGCTATGAACTTAAGCTTGTCGTCAACTTCAATATCACTATAGGGTACATATGCCGTCTTGTCCGCCAAACATTTGCGGAGGTGTGATACATGGAATGTGTTATGTATTCCACTTAATTCATCCAGAAGTTCTAGTTGGTAAGCGACCTTGCCCACCCGACTAATAACCTTAAATGGTCCAATAAATCGCGGACTCAATTTACCCCTCTTCCTAAATCGAATGATCCCCTTCCACGGTTATACCTTTAGCATTACTCTATCGCCTACTTGAAACTCGTAGGTCTCCATCTTTTATCCGCATAGGACTTTTGTCGATCTTGAGCAGCTTTTAGATGGGCTCGTACTGTGTCAACCTTTTCATTTGTGACTCTAACCATATCTTTATGGGCGACTTCTCCCAGTCCTACTTCACCCCAACATACCGGGGTCCGACATTTTCGGCCATAAAGCATCTCATATCCATACCGATGCTTGTATGATAGATGTTGTTGTAAGAAAATTCGACTAGAGGTACATAGGCATCCCAACTACCGCCAAAGTCAATAATACACGCTCGAAGCATATCTTCCAATTTTTGAATGGTTCGCTCGCTTTGTCCGTCTGTTTGAGGGTGATATGTTGTACTAATGAACATCTTGGTACCCATTTGTTAATGAAATTCTCGCCAGAATTTTGTGAAACTAGTATCTCTGTCAGATACGATTGACACGGCACCCCATGATGTGCGACAATTTCGTTTATATACACCTCCGACATCTTTTCAGAAGTATAAGTTTCGCGAATGGGTATAAAATGAGCACTCTTAGTCAATCTATCTATAACCACCCAAATGGCGTCAAAACCTCGAACCGTCCTCGGCAATTTGGTCAACAGGTCCATAGTAATATGTTCCCATTTCCAAACTGGTATGTCTAACGGTTGTAGTTTTCCATATGACTTTTGATGTTATGCCTTTACTTGTAAGCAAGTTAGACATTTTTCAACATACGTCGCCACATCTCTTTTCATCTCGGGCCACCAGTAATTTTGTTTCAAATCTCGGTACATCTTGATAGCTCCTAGGTGAATCGAATAACGTGTTTTATGGGCATCGTCAAGTAAGAGGTCTTTAACACCATACGTGTTTGGAACCCATATTCTACCGAATCGGGATTTAAACCCATTATCTCGATTTACTAAATTTTTTACTTGGCCCTTCACTCTTTCTCAAATTTTCTTATTTTATCGCTTCAATTTGAGCTTCTCGGATCGTTCAAGTAAACCCGAAGTTACTACTAATTGCATCAACCGTACTCGGATAGGAGTGTATCCTTCCTTTCGGCTAAGGGCATCAGCCACTATGTTGGCTTTTCAAGGGTGATAATGTATTTCACAATCATAGTCTTTCACAGTCTAACCATCGTCTTTGCCTCATATTTAACTCCTTTTGATCGAAGAAATATTTCAGACTCTTATGGTCGGTGTAAATAATACAGTTTGTCCCGTATAAATAATGTCTCCAAATCTTTAAGGCAAATACCACAACTGCCAATTCTAGGTCATATGCGGGATACTTCTTTTCGTGGTCCTTTAGTTGTCTTGCGGCATAAGCAATTACCTGTCCTTGTTGCATAATTACACACCCAAGGCCTAGGTGTGATGCATTAAAATATACTACCAAATCATCTGTGCCATCCGGCAAATCCAATACTGGAACACTAGTCAACTTTTCTTTGAGCAAATAAAATGCCCTTCTTGTTTGTTGCTCCAAACAAACTTTCATTCTTACGAGTCAGTTTGGCTAATGGTGAGGCAATCTTTGAGAAGTCTTGAATGAATTTCTTAGTAATAGCCCGCAAGTCCTAAAAATCTTCTAATCTCCAAAGGATTTTTCAAAGGATTCCATTTCGTTACCGCTTCTATTTTGGATGGATCGACTAGTGTTCTGTCGGCACTTACAACATGCCCTAGGAATTGCACTTCCCAGAGCCAAAAGGCGCATTTCGAAAACTTAGCATAAAGTTTTTCCCGTCTCAATGTCTTTAATATCTCTTGCAAATGGTGAGTGTTCTGCTTCGCTTCTCGAATACACAAGGATGTCGTCGGTGAACAGTATTACCGACCTATCAAGCATTGGTTTGCAAACCCGATTCATAAGATCCATAAAAGCCGCGGTGCATTCGTTAGTCCGAAAGGCATTACAAGAAATTCATAGTGTCCGTATCGTGTACGGAACACTGTTTTTGGCACATCTTCTTTCTTTACCCTCAGCTGGTGATAACCCGACCTCAAGTCTATTTTTGAAAACCAACTTTCACCTTGTAGTTAGTCAAATAAATCATCGGCTCTCGGAAGCGGATATCGATTCTTTACCGTAAGTTTGTTCAGCTTGTGGTAATCGATACACATACGCATGCTCCCGTCCTTCTTCTTCACGAACAATACTGGTGCTCCCCAAGGGGAGACACTTGGCCGAATAAACCCCTTATCTAGTAATTCTTGTAAGTGGGAAATTAGTTCTTGTAGTTCTGATGGTGCTAATCTATACGGTGCCTTAGCCACCGGTTTTGCACCCGGAACTAATTCAATCCCGAACTCTACCTCACGCTTAGGTTGTATCCCCGGTAACTATTTCGGAAATACGTCTTCAAAATCTCGCACAACGGGTATGTCTTCAACTTTGGCAACTCTTTTTCCGCATCACGCACATAGATCATATAAGCCTTGCACCCATGTTGAACGAGTCTTTGGGCTTTCATTATTGAGCGTACTATAGGATTACAGCTCTTTTCTCCATAAATAATGGTATTTCTTCCGCTCGGAGACGTTAGTTGTATCTCCTTGCGGAAACATATTACCTTGGCGTGGTAACGAGATAGCCCATCCATCCCCTTGAGACTCCCCCATCGACATGGGTATCAAATCTACTAAGTAATCCTCTCCATCAATGTTTATTTTGCAATCTCGACATATATCGCAAACAACAATATTTTTATTACTACCGACTTCTACTTCCATTGGCATAGATAATTTTGTTAATGTAAATGAAGAATATCGAATAAATTATGTGAAACAAAAGATTTATTTGCACCCGTATCAAACAAAATATGTGCAGGAATATTATTCACGGTAAATGTACCTGAAACCTTATCGGGTTCAATCTTTGCCTCAGCCATGGTTATATGGAAGGATTTTGCCTTTACTCTTAGAACTTTTGTCTTTGTGTCTAGTATCACTTTCTTTTCTGCTAACTCCAGGCATTCTAATTTCTTGTGACCTGGTTGGGAACACTTGTAACATACCGACACCTTGCCCGGGTAAATTGGAGTCGTGTGTCCTGTCTTTCCACATAGAATACACGACTTGTTTTTAAAATAGCATTCGCCCCGATGGGCACAACCGCACGTCTTGCAGTTAGGTGATACCCCTTTTACATTTGTTTTCTTTGAGGACTCAGTTATCTTTGTCTTCTTTGTGGGGCTTGGGTTCGCATCTAATCCCTTCCTTTCACCCCTTTCAACTTGTTTTCTCAACTCTATTTCACGCTCCCGTGCAGCATTGATAATCTCTGTGAGATTCTTATAATTTGAGGGAGTCATAAACTGCATGTATTCTTCAGTCAACATATTGTGGTAGTGATATACCTTTTGTTCCTCGGTTTTTACCAACTCATCACTAAACTTTAACTTATCCATGAATATCCCCGTGATTTTGTCGATCATTTCACCCTTATGCCTTAAATGCATAAATTCTTCCTTGGTCTTGTTGATGACAAACCTAGGGCTGTGGTGTTTGAGGAAAGGTTCTTTCAATTCTTCCCAGGTCATGGCTCGCATAGCCTCAACCTCGTGTTCATTCTTGAGATTATTCCACCAATCTTTAGTTTAACCTCTAAGTTGGCCAGTCTCGTAAGCTACGAAATCGTTTGTGTCGTAGTGAGTTTGTTCAAAGATAACTTCCATGTCACTTATCCATCTTTGACAAGCGATTGGGTCAACTTCTCCATTATAAATTGGGGGTTTGCATGCTATAAACTTGTCATAAGGATAAGCTTACTTCTCTTTGTGCTTGTTTCTTTCTTAGTTGAGACTCTCTTTCAGTTCGTTGATTCTTTCTTCAATAAATGAGAGTATTGTAGTCTGTAGCCTTTCCATGAATCCTGGTAGGCGCGCTTCAAGAGCTTTTCTGACTTTTTTGGAAATCTTTTCTCGTATCTCTTCAGTCAGTCATGAGGGATACCGTATCTTCCCCAGTTCCTCTCGACATCTCTTAACTGAAAAGTCCATAATGATTTGATAAATAACTTGTTTAATTATTTCCATATCATTATATGGAGATTTGTTCTCATTTCTTGATAAAGTACGTAATGTATCTTTCCTCTTTAGTTTGGCCACATATACAACTTTGTTTAACCATTCATGTTTAGTGCATTTTTCAGGTTCGAGTGTACATACACACTCCTCCCATATATTATACTCCATTTTCTATTAAAATATTTTCTTAAGATTAGTTTCATAATCATTCTTACCGAATATCTTGATTAAGTAACCGAACATATTTACTCTTTAACCTTAAGCCTGATTACAAACTTGTAAAACCCAAACCTTTTATACATATTAATACAAAACTTTTGTATTAAACTAAGAAATATGTTAGTTCCTTACAATCAAATTCCAAATTTTTGACATTTTTAAGAAACTTAAGGATATATAAACCTTAAGATATGTTAACTACATTTATTACATCAAATTAACAAAAGCAAAGCAGAAGTCTAAATTTAGAGATGTTCGGTTCTTCTTCAACTACTTGATCATCATCCAAAATGATTTTGATCTCCTGTTTTTGTTTTCAAAAAGACAATTTTCAACATGTTACTGATATTATGAATAAGAAATAAAACCAATATAATAATTTAAATACAGATTTAATTCCAGAAATCTTGAAAATTTTTAAAGTTGCGTCGACGATGGTAACTTGCTGCATCGACGACACCACTTCTATTGTTGCATCAGAGCTATTCTACCGTAGATAGTAGATTAACACGTCGGATAACCTTAATGCATCGACGACGGCCCAAATGGGCGTCGGCGACCATGCCCTCTGCAGCACTTTTCCTGCTGCATTATTTTTCTTGATTTCCGACCCGTTTCAAGTTCCGTATAAGGAAATATGACTCGAGACTCGCATAAAATGTCCGTAAAATGTTATTCCATATTTTCAATTTCTGAAATACCCATATTACGAATATTTATGCTACTCGATTCTAAATTTATAATTCTAGTAATTTTTTGACCTGTTTACTCATTTCGGCCAATACAATTGTCATACAACATCCTTTATCAAAATTTTCATTTTATGTTACATCCCATGTTCTGGATAACTTTCTTGTGTTTTATATATCTGTTACCTGATACGTAACCACACTTATTTGATCTAATCAATTTAAAACATTCAAACTTGATTATTCCGAATCCTTTCTTCCTCTCTTCTTTACTTATAAACTTTCTATTATTTGACTAAAATTCTTTTCCAAAACCTCTGGATTATAATTCGTGTTTCTGTTACACGGTTTACGCTTATATTCTGGTTTTACCCCTTTTTACCGGGTTTAGACCCAAGTGATCATTTACATACTAATTCAAGTATATGTTACGACCAAATTTCGACCCGTTTAGTTGTTATAGCGAAATCCCTCGCTTTTGTCAACCGGACCTTTGTTCTTTTCATCATTATTCCGTTCATTCAAGCGAAATCCATCGCTTGAATAACCATATTTCACAAGTATCGTATCAATAAGTCGACATGTAATATATGTTTATACAAAGCAATAAGATACGGAGCATATGCCACGTACCTCAAAGCTTCCCTTTCAATCGCGCGTCTACTTTCGCTTGGGCACTAGATGCTTCACCCAATTTGCCTATAAAGTCCAATCCGATTTAACATTTAGACTCATAGTATAACATATGACACGAAATTGTCAAAATCTCAAATACAAGATCTCTATCATGCTTCTCTTATTCCTTTTAGAAATTTTATCTTCACTTACGCATTATATCAAACACCTTATTCCCATGGATCCTTACACTAAATATATTTGGTTTCTATTTCATGAATTTGCCATATTTTTACATCATATGATTTCAATGTGGCCAGTATGTTCAAACAACATCAAATATTCATTATACTAACATCAGATACATCAACTTCAATATCACAACTCATGTATTCAACCCATTTACTAAAACCCACTTACATAACCATGGTCACATTACTCCAACACTCATATCATAGTATTTGACTACTATTCCTCACCTTGGTTTGTTCTAAAGCATGTTTACTACTCTTATTTCACTTTAATTTCTACAATTAATGCATGAATTGTAGTTTCAAGAACACAATAAATACTCATAACATCATCAAATATCAAATTTAACATAACTTATGATCCCTTTGACTAGGTGATCACTCAAATCGATTCATGCATGAACTTAGACTCAATTTCTCTTTTAATTTTGATCAATTTGGTGATAAGAGGGTTTTGGGTGTTCTACTTGCTCCTGGTCGTACGACTAACACACACAAATGTATGTGATAATTTAATTTTTTCTTTTATATAAAACATAGTTCTCATTTTGACTATTTTGGTCCCTCAAGTTTTGTTCTTTATCAAAAGGATCACAATTATAATTTTTTTGTTAGTCAACTACTCATCACCAACTAGGTTAAATATCCCTAGTTATATACATATATATATATATTATAATATTTTTGGGGTGTTACACAATTTAAGTCCCACTCACCCAAGCCTTTTATAAACTTTTACTTACTACAAGTATTTGTTCACTTTAATTAGCGTTAGTTTTGATTATTTAAAAATTCTAACGCTTATCCGGTCAACTTTAACCACTGATGGTATTTTACCCTCTCTTTAATGTTAACGAGATTTAATTACCAAATCCGTATTTTTGGGTGTTACAGATAAGGGATACGGCTTGGATTTTTTTTAAACTTTGAAACCCATAGATTTTCGATTTCTAGTTTTTCTTTGTTTACTGATTATATACACTATGTTTAATACTTTTTGTTGATACACTTTTGTGTCTGTCGCTTATTCTTAGTTACATCTGTAATTGTACGGTCTTTGCTTACTATGTCTGTATATTTTGGTCGTGTCGACCAAATCAAGATATCCTCCTATCTTGATTTAGTATGACGATTAGTTTGTCTGTGTAAAACAGTTGCATGTGTGCATACTGTTGAGTCTTGTGTACGTCATGTATGTGACACATTCTCCAAAGAAAACATTATGTGCGAGTGGGAAATGCTTCGTACGAGCAAGATGTTGCTCGTACGAGCCACTCACCATTCGAACGAGTGAGTTCATCTAAACAAGCATTCTGCTTGTTTCATACGAGCCTGCTCATGATACGTACGAGCCAGTTCGTTCGTACAAGTCTCTTTGGAGAATGTCTTTCGTGTCTTTAAATGTTTCGTACAACCAACAACATACTTCGTATAGTTGCTGAGTATTGACACTATATAAGCAGACATGCACTTCTAGTGAATGGTCGGACAAAGCTAGACATCTGAGAGACATACTAGAGAGAGACACAAGAGCACAGAGAGTGTTACATGAGTCTGTATGAACATTGTTTGTATATGTTTGTACTAGTTCTCTTCTATTAATCAAGATATTGAAACTTTGGTTATCCTGTGTTCTTACTTCGCTTTGGTTTGCATTCTTACGAGGATTCCGCACTCGTATTTGTGTTACATAAACAAGGAAGCAAGTTTATCTTGATCCTCCAAGTGGACCTACAAGTGGTATCAGAGCTTTGGCTCTCTTCCTTTTTTGAAACCAAGCTTAGTGATTGTGTCTGAGCTAGGTGTGAGGGTTTCTTGAAGTGTTCTTGAACTTTCAGCAGGAAACTTAAGTTTTTAAAAGATAACAAACTTAAAACATAGTTAAAACTTGTTGTATCCTATTAAAATTTTCATAAAAACCTTGTTAGAACACATGGAGACATGTTAAAATCGGGTTTTTCTTAAAATTTTATTCTGTTCAAGATTGAACACATTTGCAGGAGAAACTCACCGGAATATTGTTGTAGGGTTGACCAAATCTCGGACATTCTGGACTTGGTTGTTAAAACTGAAAAGCTGATATGGAATGTTTGTCTTTTTAACCAAAATTGTGTAGACAAAGACCACTTTCGAAAACCAGTCTGTTCAAGAAAAGGAAATTTTTCACCAACCAGCCCTGCAAAAAGATTCCTCTACGAAAAACTTCAATGCGAATAACCCATCCGTACGAAGAACTAGTCTATTCGTACGAAAGACAAGTCATCCGCACGAAGAACGTTGTTCACATGAAGAACAAGTTCGTTCGCACGTAGAAGTATCTTTCGCACGAAGCACCCGTTCGTAAGAAAGACCATCATTCATAGGAATCATTGATTCGTACGAAGAACCTTCTTCTTGTTCTTAGTGTTTCAGTTTTTCAAACTTTGTGATTTTCAAAATTGTGAATTTTTAAAAGGACACTGTTAATTTTCAAAAATTAAACTTCAAACCTTTTATTTTCATAATCAAGAAAATAGAATTAGTACTAATCCGTGGGATTGGAGTAGTAGTTCAAGCACAAGTCAAGACTCTTCACAAAGCTCCGCAACCTCATGGGTTAAATCATTAATGCCTCAACATACAGCCATGATAATCGCAAATCAATGGACGTGTGTCGCAAATCAGAACCTGAGTATTCAAACTCTTCTTATGAGCGAAAGTGAAACTGGGAGTAATAACTGCCCACCTAAACTGAACCATATGAACGATTATCCTTCGTGGAAAAGTCGTTTCCACACATATGTTCACGGTTAAAACACAGAATTATGGACATGTTTTACTACACCCTACAAGAAATCTCTCTTCAAGAAGGATCGAATCCAACCTCCTTAGCCAACCTAGATGAAAGCGATAAAAAGGCTTACGATCTAGAGAAAAAGGCGTTTGCTATCCTTACACAAGCACTTCATAAAGACATTTATCATCAGTTTGCGTACTGTACTACCATCAAAAATTTGTGGGATACATTGGAAGCAAGAGGAGAAGGTAATGCTGCAACCAGAAAAATTCGACATGATCTGCTGAAGAAGGAGTGTGAAGGTTTCTTGTTCATGGAGAATGAAACGCTGAATGATATGACCATACGTTTTTACCATCTGCTTATCGAAATGTACTCGTACAAAGTATTAGCATCTCGACAAGAAACCGTGATGCATTTTGCTGACGCATTACCGCCAAAATGGGGTCAATTCATTGACTTGTTAAAACATACAGGTGTTTTGGATTCAATCAGTATTTATGAATTTGTGTAGAAATTAGAGAACAAGAACGAAGAAGAAATTCGAAAAGCACAAAGAGTTATTGTTCCACAAAACCCTGAAATGTACTTTGGAGGTATTAATACAGGTATTAGTGCAAGTCAACAACCAAAGCTTCAAACCGCATTTGTGTCACACGTAAATCCCTTTCTACCACAACCTGTTCAAACAAATTAGTCTGCAAGCTCAAGTACTCAAGCCTATGGACTAGTATTTGATCCGAAAGCCTTTCTACCACAACCACGAGATCTTGCACCTCAAGTTCCACAGCAAGCTCCTCAACAAGCTTTCTATGGTAACAACTTTCAACCTGCAAACCCCAACATAGTCAGGCTTGACATGTCACATCTCTCCAAAGTCAATGTAGAAGTTGCTCAGGAACATATGGAACTTCTAAACACAATGGTTATTGCTTATTGTGGATTAGTCGTCAGTCAAATAGGAAACATCAATTTTACTAATGAAGACTACCAACAAATAGATCGAGATGAGATGGAGATGATGGATATCAAGTGAGCGTTTGCAAGTGCGGTGAGAAGAGCTAAGAATTACGTGATCAGAACAGGAAGAACCAGTTTGGAAAGCAAGTAGGATACAAAATATGGTTTTAAAAAAAATGTTGTTACTTGCTTCAATTGTGGTGAAAGAGGTCACTTCAAACGTGAGTGCACGAGACCCAGCAAACAAGGAAATCACAACCCCTTCCGAAATCAATCACAATCATCCAACACAGCTCAAGTTAACAATGATAGAAGAATAGTAGTTGTTAGCAACCCAAACAACACCAACCAATCAAGACCTTCAAACAACACACAGAGCTTTAGTAGTTCAATCAGATGAAGGATGCGATTGGTCAATACAATTGGGAAATGAGAATCACGGAGGAACTGCCTGTTATGCCAAGATCATCAATCGAATCAAACATGTTCACAACATTGATAGTTCAGATGATTATAATGATACTTCAGGATATAATGGTAGTTCTGATGAAGAATGCTCAAGTTCAGGTGGTTATGGATCTGATTCAGATACCAGAGAAGGAAGTGATGCTGACGTCAGAAAGTTGCTGAAAGAAGCAGAAAAGCTAAAAGGTCAAAAGGCGGGCTTGATGAAGAAAGCAGAAGCTGCATCGAAGGAAATAGAAAAATTCTTTACAAATAGTGCAGCCTTCCCTCATCATACTGCCTTCATGGCGAATGTTGCCGGTTCGACAAGTCAGGTAAATTCTGACTCTCCTAAAGTTCTCAATGACTGTGCCAAATTAAAAACAAAATTTGAAACAATAAATAGTCACAATCAAAACCTAGTTGTTGAACTGTCAAAATGCAAAGAGGCAAACTTGGCTTTAACTCAAAACAAAAAAGAATTCAAATCTGTAATAGAAACTATTAAGAAAAGCGTTCTGAATTAACAAAGACAGTTTTGAATAAACAAACAGGAATTAATAACTACATTAATCTCCTTGAGGAAACAAAGAAAGAGTTAGCCATCGCCAAATGCGAACATGACGTGATCAAGCTAAAATTGGAAAGTTATCTAAATCTCGATATGTGCTTGATCATATCATTGACGTTCAAAAACTGAAAGGAGATGTTAAGTGCATTGGGTATAAGTCGTGTCCACCTCCGTTGAAACACAACTATACCAAATTGCCTGATGAGGAGGAAATGCCACGCTTTGAACCCTCTGTACCTCTTAATCCTGAAGAATTTGCAGCAGGACTAGGGTTCAAGCTAGACAATATCACGGTTGAATCAAGAAAGTCCAAGAACTCATCATCAGTTGTTGATCAGAACCCCTCTACAGCAGAGGAGGATGATTCATCAGATGATGAGTCCTAGAAAAATGATCAGGATCAATCTCTTGATGAAGAAAAAGGGATAGAAATGTCTGCTACTCCCACTGTAAAAATTGTTGAAAATCAAGAGAATGATCCTATGAAATCTATCGAGACAAATGTGTCTACAGATGAAAATAATAATGTGTTGTATACTCTAGTTGGAGATAAGAAAATATATTCTAACAAAGACTTTCTGATCAAAAATGTAAATCCAACCTCTATTGATCAAGTTTTTGAAAATTCAACAACCAAATTTTTGGAGAAGAAAAACCCAATCAAGTCATAACCATTATCAAGTTCAAAATAAAAACACCGAGAAAAGCGAGTTGAAAAGCCTAAGGTACCACAACCGAAGGTTGAAGCAAAAGGCACTCGCTACAAAAAGAAGTTTAAGAATGTTAAATTTGTGAGTTCTACGGATACTGATAAAGTCGAGGCTTTTGAAGGCATGTCTAATGTAGATTTTGTAAACAAAGTAAAGATTAATATGCGTAACAGTGAAAACAATTACACTCAACATACAAATGGGTGTGAAAATAACCCAAGTACCTCAAGACCCACAAGTTCAACATCAAGTCATAAGAACGGGATCTCCTAAATTTGTTGAGATGAGAACTTGTTTTAAATGTGGAGAATTTGGCCACATAATCAAGAATTGTACAAATCCAGCAAAACTTAGATTTGTTGAGAAAGCCCCTCCTGAACCAACTTGCCAACATCGATCTGTTTCTCCAAAACAAGACAAACGTATTGTTAAAGAACAAGAAGAAAAACAAAGACTTAAACAAGTAAAAATAATTGAAAAAGCTTTAAAATTGGACTCTTCAGAAAGGAAACCAAGTTTTTCAAATTTAATAAAACCATAAGTTGTTAAAAATGTAAATAATAGTCATTCTGGTAAATTTCAAAAATCTTGGAAACCTAAGACCAGTGATGGTTCAAGAGGAGGTACAAAATTTCCAAATCATCAAGAAATAGAAATCACATTTCTTGATGATAAGGGTCGACCCAAGACCACTAAGGCTTGGGTCCCCATCTCAAACTGATCGGGTGATTGAAATGTGAAGGGTGTTCCAGGAGGAACTGTTAACAGTCATTGGATTGTTGACAGTGGAGCATTGAGGCACATGACAGGCCACTTAAGCTCCTTTATGATGTGAAAAGCATTCGAGGAGGTTATGTTGCTTTTGCTGGAGACAAGGGTGGATACATCACTGGAGAAGGAATGGTATCCAATGGTGTTGTGAGCTTTGATAAGATCAATTATGTTCATCAAATTGATCACAATCTTCTTAGTCTTTCTCAAATCTGCGACAAGAAGTTCATAGTTCATTTTGATGATGCCAGATGGTATGTGCTGAAACCTGGTTTCAAGATTCCCAAAGAGTGGATTCTCATGTCGGCTCCAAGAATCAACGACATGTATCTTCTTGACATGAGCCAAGCCAATACCACGTCTGCACAAGTTACATGGTTTGTATCAAACGCCACCGAGAAGGAATCAATCTCTTGGCACAGACGAATGGGACACATTCACTTGAGGAAAATGAACTATCTGGTGAAAAACAATCTTGTGAATGGTGTGCCAGTGAAGAATTTTCATCTACAAGACGTTTGTGTATCGTGTCAAAAAGGAAAGCAAGTTCGAAAATCTCATCCTGTGAAGAAGATTAACACGGTGAATATGCCTTTGGAACGTCTTCATATGGACCTCTTTGGACTTATGAAACACAAGACTACCTTTGGTGATTCTTATTGTTTAGTAGTTACTGATGACTACTCAAGATTTTCATGGGTAAATATGTTGGCACCCAAGAGTGAAGTTCCTAAAATCCTCAAGAATCTCCTGACGCTGCTTGAGAATTTGTACAATTTAAAAATAAGGAGAATCAGAAGCGACAATGGCACCGAATTCAAGAATCAAGTTATGAACGCGTTATGTTCTTCTAAAGGCATTCTGCATGAGTACAGTTCTTGGTATACTCCACAACAAAATGGTGTCGCTGAAAGGAAAAATAGAACTCTAATTGAAACTGCAAGAACAATGCTAGCAGAATCAGAACTTCCTGTTCAATTTTAGGGAGAAGCTGTGGCTACTGCATGTTACATGATGAATAGAGTTCTTACGGTGAAGAGGCACGGGAAAACATGTTTCGAGTTGTTACATAAAAGGAAACCGGATGTTTCTTTCTTAGAACCTTTTGGAGCTCCATGCACTATGATTGATCCACATGGTAAATTTGGTCCGAAGGCTATCGAAGGTTTCTTCCTTAGATATGCTACTCCTAATTTCAGAGTGTGGAATTTATCAACAAAGAAGATTGAAGAATGGGGTGAAGTCAAGGTTCAAAGATACACTGAATCAGTAGGAGCTCTAGGTGCTCCTTAGATGTTTGAATACGATGGGCTGTTTAACTCCTTTAATCTGCCAACTTTTGATGATGCCTTTGCAGCTACTCAAATGTTACTGGAAAGTAATACTGCAATTGACTCATCATTAGTTCGACCAATTATTGTTAACCCTCAAATGTCTACTTCGGTTAACAATCTTGTTCAAAATGAGGAATTCGAAGATGCTACTAATTATAATGTTTCGTCAAAATATGATGAGTTCCATGATGCAAATGAAGTTACTTTCACTCCAGTTCCTGGAATTTCAGATGTCACGTCAAATATTCAAAATCTAGGGACGACTGAAGGCCATGCGTCTACATCATCATCAAATCCAGCAAACGAACTGGCTGTCGATATGAATATCAACAATTTGGGTATAAACTCTCGAGTTCCTGATGTTCCTGAAACTCGAATCCATAATACACATCCTCAGAAGAATATTATAGGAGATGTCCAGAGTGGTGTGCAGACTCGAAATCAGCTCAGGATTAATCAGAATGCTGGTTTGTATTCGGTTATTAGAGAATCTTGGGAACAGAATGATTGGTCTTTTGCCTGCTATGTTTGCCAAGTTGAGCCAAAATCTTGGGAGGAGGCAATGAAAGAAGACTCATGGGTTGAAGCAATGCGTGAAGAACTTCAGCAGTTTCAGAAGTTAGGCGTGTGGAAAATGGTTGACAGGCGTGACAACTACAAGAAGATTGGTACAAGATGGGTTTACAAATGTAAGAAGGATGACTGAGGTGTTGTTGTGAGAAACAAAGCAAGATTGGTCGTCCAAGGCTTTAATCAGGTAGAAGGCATTGATTACAATGAAGTTTATGCACCGGTAGCTCGTCTTGAGGCCATAAGAATTTTCTTGGCTTATGCGTCCTACAAGAAGTTTATTGTTTATCAAATGGATGTGAAAAGTTTATTTCTTCATGGTGTGGTTGAGGAAGAGGTGTATGTTGAACAACCGCCTGGTTTTGAAGATCCAATCCATCCTGACAAGGTTTGGCTTCTCAATAAGGGCTATATGGTCTACATCAAGCTCCACGGGCTTGGTATGAAACGTTGTCTTCCTATCTTTTGAAGAATGGTTTTCGAGGAACAAAATGAGGACTTATTGCTGGTGCAAGTATATGTTGATGACATTATTTTTGGGTCGACTAACGAGAAGATGTGCAAAGAATTTGAGTAGGTTATGCAAGAGAAGTTTGAGATGAGCGCAATGGGAGAAATGACTTTCTTTTTAGGTTTGCAGGTTCAACAATCTAAGGAAGGGATTTTCATCCATCTAACCAAGTACGTCGAGATATTCTCAAACGATTTTAAATGGAAGACTCAAAGCCCTTGGGAACTCCATTAGCTCAGAATCATGGGATTACTCCTTATGGAATGGGTGAACATGTGGAACCGTCTCTTTATCGTGCTATGATCAGATCTCTCATGTATCTTACTACTTCAAGACCCAATATAATGTACCCAACATGTCTTTTAGCTCGCTACTAGTCCAATCCGAAGGTTTCTCATTTGATGGCTGTGAAAAGAATCTTTTGTTATTTAAAGGTTCGCCCGAACACTGGTCTCTCGTACCCTAAGGATGATAACATTGATTTGTCAGCATTCAGTGATTCAGATCGTGGTGGCTGCAGGAGCGATGCAAAATCAACCTCTGCTGGATGTCAGTTCTTGGAAATCGCCTAGTCACGTGGCAGTGCAAAAAGCAGACTTGTGTAGTACGTCAACCTGTGAGGCTGAGTATATTTCGGCTTCTAGTTGCTGCTCTCAGGTTCTATGGATCCAACAGCAAATGCGCGACTACGGTTTTGAATTTCTAACTACTCCTATTTATGTTGATAACGAAGCTGCTTTACAGATCACTCGTATTCCTGTACAACACTGAAAAACCAAACACATTGAGATAGGTATCATTTCATACGAGTTTGTTATGAAAAGAAACTTATCAATGTTGTTAAAATACACACCGATCACCAACGTGCCTACCTATTTACAAAAGCCTTTGATAAATCTTGTTTTGATCATCTACTTTTGGTCAATTGCATCAAGGTGAAACCCGAGTAAATCATCCTTGGTTAATCATTTTTTCGTAAATATCTAAAAACGACAAAAAGATTTTTTATTTTTTATTTTCTCTTAGTCTTATATTTTAAGGGGGAGAAAAAATTTAGAAAAACACAAAAACAATAGAAAAACCAAAAATCAAAAATGAGTTTCTTAGATAGATAAGTTGAAGATGATGATACACACCGGTGATCTGTCTTAAACACTCAAACACATAAAACGAAAATTGATAAGTAGCTTTACTAATGATGTATCGGTAGGCTCACAATCAGACTAAAATGTGCAGGTTGATACAAACATAACGGATTGCAAGCCAGGTGGGAACCATTCTTTGGCATGTGGTCTTGGTACCGAAATTTCATTTGATAGTGTGCCGAGGTTCTGAGATATGCGGTCTTTATGCTGACTTATCATATGGGTATCATGGTTGAATCTTTTACCAAAAAATAACGGTGGCGCAAGTCTAGAACTTCCATGATACCATACATATGTGTAAATACTGCATACGACCATCAATAAGTGATAAACATATCACAACCACCCAAAAATAAGTGATAAAATATCACAGCTTTATGCGGGAGCTAAGTTCGTCTCTTTGTCGGTACGATGGTACTAACTTGTTCACAGACTTACTCTTGTGCTCTGCTTGCATCTGAAAATTAAGTTCCTCATTAATAAGTGATTTAATCACATAGGGCTTGTTTTCAATCAAAATAAGTGAGTATCTCACATCATATACGTCAAAATAGATGATAAGCAGTATACTCACTGGTAAGATTATCTCTCGTGCATATCTTGATACGGGAATGTGTCGTGAAGTGGTCGAACACCGGCAAGTAAGTATAACTCATACATTAATCATATCTCCTAATCATGATTACATCTTATAAGTTGAGCTTACGTGGACAACAATACCGATAATCATAGTAGAATACTTATTTATTTAATTTGATGTTTTAAACAAAACTCGTTTTTGACAAGATTAAAAGTTGGTATGATTCTCTTACCTTGAAACTCTAAAAAAATGTGTCTGGTAAATATATAGTTCATAGTTTACTCGTAACTGTTAGTAGTTATTTTATTTTAGTTTACTCTATTGTTACATTAAGTTCTTTTTTGAATTAGCCAAAGTTGAAACTCAAAAGCTTTCTACCAAGATACGCCCTAAAAACCATTCGCTTTGATATTATAACTTCATAAAAGCACTTTCTTACAACGGGTAAATTCATCTCAAAAAAATAAAATCTGTTTAACGAGCACTTTTCCTAACTTAACTTGTGATTAGTGTGGATATGTGCAAAGATGAAAACAGGACAGCGAAAAACCTAAGGTTCTCGAAGAACTGAAAGTCCAGTTTTTGAAAAACCTGGACTCGTACGAATTAGAGATCATTCATACAAACCATTGTGCTTCGTACGAATGACCACTGGGCCTTGTACAATTGAAGTCCTTTGTACGAAGCTAAGGTAATTCACGCGAGTAACATGATGTGGTATAAAAGGAAATGAAGTTCATTGGTAGAACATTACTTTCACTTTGCTCACGTCATCTTTACACCTCCCTTCAAGTTGTTTTAATTTCTTTAAGGTATACTTGACAATGTTTGGCATACTTTGAAGATGAACAACTTAAACATTATCTGACCATCTGACTTTGACTAACAAGAACAACAAACATTAAGCGAAGAATCTTTTAAATGAAAAACAAGTATTTTTTTCTTGAAAGTCGTACGAGTGAAACATTATTCGCACGAGTAACATACCGCACGTACGAGCCAGTTACTCGTACGAGTGAATAAACTGTTTGACTAATTCAGGAGTTTGTAAAAATGAGTTGTTATTCGTATTAGTCAGTAGTTCTTTGTTCAGGGAATATATACATACAGAAAGTTTGGAATAAAACTTTTTGTGTATGTTCCCTTATGAATTTTTGTTCTTATCTTATTTGTCTTATGTGTACAGAATGGAACAAAAGGAACATAAAAGGAAACCGCAACCAAGAGAACTAACAAGTCAGAAGTGGAAATAACGTCTGAACCGAGACAGAACATGGTGGCCTACTTGGATCCGGAAGACAAATTTGTTAAGTACAACGGTATAATGAAGTTTTTGCGTGACTCAAGGATACATTATGCTATCACGCACAAGACTACAGTATACAAATCGTTGATCAAGGAATTTTGGGATTCAGCTAAAGTTGTTGAAGAAAATGAGCAGGAACTTATCCGCGGGAAAGTAAATGACTTGAACGTGGATGTCTCTGTTGAAACCATTAACTCAGTATTACAGCTTGGTGATGATCCTGAAGCTCCATTCTCAATATCGTTGAAGTGTCAACATGGATGTTTGCTTGGAATGAAATGTGTTGGAGATTTCCTCGTGGGACAACTAAATAAAGCATGGTTACCACTCTAATACAAGTTCTTTCTGCATGTTCTAATTCAGTGTATGAGCAACAGACGAAGTGGTTATGACATGGCAAATAACGCCTTGGTTGGAATGATGATAGCTTTGACATTGAACAAACCGTTTAGTGTTTCAAAGTATATATTTGCAAACATGAAGGAAAACATGAGAAGAACTGGATATGGTGGAAACAAGTTTTGGATATATCCCCGTTTTCCCCAAATGATCTTGAATGTGCGACATCTGAATCTTCCAAAGAATGACAACGATGTTTTAAAAGTAGAAATTATGATGGAACATTCATTGAAAATCTTTAGAGGTGTAGCAGCAAAACGTTACAAGGAAAGCACACCTCCTCGTAAATTGATCGGTTTTCTGGCAAATGATCAATTTGTTGCACTAGAAAACGACAAGTGGCGCCATGATGACAGTGATTCGGATAATGAAGAATCAACTTTGAAAAAGATGATCGAAGATAAGTTTGGTCATAAAAAGTGAAAGGGTAATGATGATGACGATGATAATGTTGGTAATGATGGTGGAAATGAGCCAGTTGCAGAAGTACAGCCTACTTTTACATCAGAAGAGACTGAATCTGTAATGACGGAACCCACTACAAATTCTGAACCACAACCTTCAAATACCACAGCAGCTGAAACACCTTCAGCTGAAGATACTCCAGTTCGATCGCAACCTACTACTTCTTCTGTACAACAATCCCGATCTACATCTCATCAAAATACAAAACGAAGCAGTCGTTTGTTCTCTGAAATGGAACAGGATGAGAAAGTAGATTTTCTGTTCCCTTAGTTGCAAGCTGTGGCAATCTAGATTAACAAGCATTTGGAGTTTATGTCTTCAAATCGTAATACATTTGTCAAACAACAGCTGGAGATAAATTCTTTGAAAGAGACTGTTAGAAAATAGGATTCTGAAATTGCACAGTTAAGAAAAGAAAATGAGCGACTGGAGGCTGCAGATGTTGAAAGAGCAACTCAGCTACAACAAATGAAAGCAACTGATAAATCTTGGGGGATTGAGATAAATAGGCTAAAAGAACGTAGTGCGGCTGTACAACGATCTGCCGAAACATTAACTACAAAAACGACATAAGAGAATGGTATCATTCTCGTAATGCTACACTGGTTGAAGGCTTTAATGGTATTAAAGACGTGTTTGAAATGAGCAGAAAGCGAGCGAACATTCTGTGAAATGAGAGATGAAAAGCGTAGGAGATCAAACGTAAACATGATAAGGTTAGTGAAGACACTGCAATCCTGATGCTTCAGCCTCATCCTCGCAACCAAAAGTTTTTGCATCAACTCCAGCGATAGAGTCTAATGCACAGCAGATCGTGACCGATCTCGTTGCCTCAAGTAGCAATCAAGAGGAAACAGGAAAGGTTTGATGTTTATGGAAAATGTTAAAGATCTGATACTCTATCAATGATGGATAGCAGATCTTCAGGGGGAGTTTGTTGATACTCCAGGCCATTCAAGTATAAAGACCGAAGACCAAGCAACAGCCAAGGGGGAGTTTGTTGATACACTTTTGTGTATGTCGCTTGTTCTTAGTTACATCTGTAATTGTACGGTCTTTGTTTACTGTGTCTGTATATTTTGGTCGTGTCGACTAAATCAAGATATCCTCCTATCTTGATTTAGTACGACGGTTAGTTTGTCTGTGTAAAACAGTTGTATGTGTGGATACTGTTGAGTCTGTGTACGTCATGTCTGTGACACGTTCTCCAAAGAAAACATTATGTGCGAGTTGGAAATGCTTCGTACGAGCAAGATGTTGCTCGTACGAGCCACTCACCATTCATACGAGTGATCTACCATTCGTACGAGTGAGTTCATCTAAACAAGCATTCTGCTTGTTTCGTATGAGCCTGTTCATGATTCGTATGAGCCAGTTCATTCGTACGAGTCTCTTTGGAGAATGTCTTTCGTGTCTTTTAGTGTTTCATACAACCAGCAACATACTTCGTACAGTTGCTGAGTGTGGACACTATATAAGCAGACATGCACTTCTCAGTGAATGGTCGGACAGAGCTAGACATCTGAGAGACATACTAGAGAGAGACACAAGAGCACAGAGAGTGTTGCATGAGTCTGTATGAACATTGTTTGTATATGTTTGTACTAGTTCTCTTTTGTTAATCAAGATATTGAATCTTTGGTTATCCTGTGTTCTTACTTCGCTTTGGTTTGCATTCTTACGAGAATTCTGCACTCGTATTTGTATTACATAAACAAGGAAGCAAGTTTATCTTGATCCTCCAAGTTAACCTACACTTTTGAACTATGTTTTGAATATGTAACAACTATCTTTACAGGCTAAGTTTTTATAGCCACCTAGGTTTTGATGAACTAACATGTGTTTGACTTTTTTAGTTTTCGGTTTGACTTTTACCTTGTTTATGTGTTTGAAGTAAAATAGTTTTGGTCATTGCTGAATTTGATCATAAATGTTATTGTTTGTTGATATTATTGGATTGGTTTTCATTATCGTGTTTTCGGTAAAGAAGAAATTCGCCATAATCACATTAAAATCACTACTTAATTCGTTAGTCTGACTGGTTCTCGTCTTACCCTATCATCATAAATAATATAGGTAATTAGTCAAACTAAAGTAAGTAGGCATAAGTGTGTATCCAATTCCCATTGAGTAGATATATTATTTGGGATTGCTAGTGTTTGTCTAGTCGTTGTTTAGTAGCTTTAGAGACTCAATAGCTCATGGTCTTTCTATTTATTCACGTATAGGTGATTCTAGGTTTTTAGTTTAACAATTTAAAACTAGCTTCAAAATTAAAACTTGTTAAAGTGTTACTTTTTCATGTCTCTAGTTGTGTAATTCTGTATCGATAGGTCGAGTTATTTCTATCTAGCCCTCTATTCACATTCTGATTCTTCTTAATATTTTAATTTCTAGGAACTCGAGAATGGGGATCTCGCTTTGAGCGGAATAGTTACTATAGGACTAAATCATCTTTAACAGGAGGTTGATCAGGTTAGTTATTAGAAAACTTGGTAATTTTTCTAACCATGGAAGTCTTGCATGTGGTTAGTGTCATACCCCAACCGATGGCGGAATCATCAGGGTGGACGTAAATAGATTGCTCGAGACTTCATAACGCTAAACTTGTGGAAAATATTTGAACAATAAATATCCATTTCATTACTATCATTTGAAGTACAAAGGCTTTTGGAAACAAATACAACATTGATTCAAAGTACAAGTACATCAAAAATGCAACATTTTAATCAAGATACACGATCCAACATAAATCTAAGTTAAGATGAGTTTCTATGTCCATCCTACTAGATTCCATTGATCATCATCGTCATCAACCTGTAATACATGTTAAAGTATAGTTCAAATAAGCATGAAACATAAACATTGTTTACGAGGTACGTACCGTTAATGACGTTATCTGTTCTGGGCTGAGCAGCTGTGATGACAAAAGCTCGTCTACAAGGAGCTTGCTACTGAGCCTAGTTGCGTTGGGAGTAGACGTAAGCGAGATGACTAGTGCCGCCACACTTGTAGTAGGCGCATCCGTTGTTGGCTGGCTGATGGACCTAGTTTTAGATAGGGGTTGGATTTGGTTTCCTGGAGGCTTTTGGCTATAACGGCAATGGGTGTTGAAGTGTCCGAACCTATTGCGCGTAGTGCAAAGGCGGCATGGTGTGTTGGTAGGGTGGTGGTAGGTGCAAGTCGCGCACTTGGGAAGGTTCCCACTGTAGCCTCGGTTAGCTGGCTTAGGGTTTTGGGTTAGGGCTAGTTGCTGAGGTGGAGGGTTTTGCGGAGTAACAACCGTAAAGTTTTGGCTTGGAGCCTTCCGCTTCCTACCATTTCTGTTTAGTAGGAGTGGGTTCAGGGTTTGGTTCCGTGGTGGCTTGGTGCACAGCTTTGGCTGAACCCTTCGTTTCCGAAGGCTCCATCCCAAAGCAGGTTATGGTTAAACTTGGCTGCGAGACGATAGGCGTCTTCGATGGTTTTGGGTTGGGAGGACTCGACGTAGTTAGAAAAGGAGGATGGTAGGACTCGAATGTACTTGGCTACGGCCTTGTTGGTGGAATCGGCTTGGCCCAGGCACAGTATGCTAAGCTGTTTAAACCTAGTGGTAAGGCCGAGGTTATCGCTCCCAAATTGTTTAAGGTTCCAAAACTCGTTCTCGAGTTGTTAGCGTTCGTGGGGAGGACAAAACTCTCTACCATGAGCTTTTTGAGCTTGGCCTAGGTTAAAGCACATGCAAAATCTTCACCACGCATATTGCGCTCCAACGTCCACCAATCGAGTGCCCTCGATTGGAACATGCATGTGGCGTTAGTGGTGCGTAGGTTTTCAGGGCATCCGCTTTGGCAGAAGGTGACTTCAATGGCGTCGAACCATTGGAGTAGTTTTGTCACCCCTTCTTTGCCAGTTAAAGGCTTTAGGTTACAGGAGTCGAAGTGCTTGAAGGTAAAAGAAGGTTTAGGCACTATAACCTTAGTGTCGCTCGTATCGTTTTACGTTTCAGTATTAGTAGGGTGGATCTGACTGATGATGTCAGGGATCACCTTGGCCATTTACTTGGCTATGAACTTCATCATCTCCTTCTTAGTCATCGAGTCACCGTTGTTGGAGTGCTTTTTGGAGTCTGAGTTTTCACCATCAGAAGACATCTAAAGTAGTTAAAGTAAGGGAACGGATGAGACTTGATCACAATAGTTTAGTAAAATGGTGTTTTTGTTGCATGATTGAGCATAGTATTTCACATAACACATAAGTTTCACATAGTTTTGCATAAGTATTCAATGTATCCATAAGTTTCACATAGTTTGCATAATTATAACACGTAGTCGCATGGCATAAGCACGTATAAAACGATAAGAGTAGTAAATTTAGTTTGTTCATGATTATTAGAGTTGTTTTAGATTGTGAAAGATGTGCGAATTGTGCTCTCGACTTAAAATGATAAACATTTCAAAATAAAACACATAATAATTGAGATAATCATAAAAGAGTGGCTTGATAAAATATTGGAGTGTTTCCAGTTCAGAAACTTTGACTTTTCCAAAAAATTGAAAGTCCTTTCGAATTAGGGAACATGTTTTGGCCTAATAGGTAGAATACCCTCACCGAGGAGCAGTTAACGGTATCTTACCCTTTCAGTTACTACATGTCCCTAAGTGCTCGGAAATTCGAAACTTTGGCGAGATTGAAAATCGAGGAATGGGACTAGTTGTCAAGATGCGGGTTTCACCCCTAACTTGATAGCATCGTACCCTAAGTGTGGTTTGTAACTTCCATACGAGGAGCAAAATCCGACTCATTGGTAAGCTCCACTAGAGTATGAAATGTAAGTTTTCCATCAAGGTGTGGATATCACTCCAAACTTGAGGGCGTAACTTCGTGTAAAAATCAAATAAGAAAAATGAGGGACTTCACCAAAAATTGCGGGCCATTGGGCCTATCTTGGTGTAAATCACCTTGTTAATGAAATACGACTGTCTTCATATCTTCAAGTGTGTATTGTGTTAGCCTTAGGAAAGGTGGGTATCATTTTAAGTAACAGGGTTAGATTAGAAGCAGAATAGGCAAGTTTAGACGTTTTAATCGAGGAAAATTGTTCACTTCGTACGAACTGGGCTCACTTTGTGCGAAGTGACTGCCACTTCGTGCGAAGTGGATACCACTTTGTGTGAAGCTGTTCAATTCGCACGAAGGGGTCAAGTTTCAGTTCGTATGAAGGGGTCTGATTTGGTGCTTAGACTATAGACTAGGTCAAATCATGCAATTTTTCCTAATTCCCAATAGTTATGGCTCTAATACCAATCTGTCACACCCCAACTGATGGCGGAATCATCGGGGCGGACGTAAATTGATTTCTCGAGACTTCATAACGCTAAATTTGTTGCAAATATACAATAAATTTCCATATCATTACTAAGAGTTCAAGTACAAGGCTTTTGGAAACAAAATACGACATCGATTCATAGTACAAGTACATAAAAAATACAACATTTTAATCAAGAAACATGATCCTACATAAATCTAAGTTAAGATGAGTTTCTATGTCCATCCTACTAGATTCCATTGATCATCATCGTCATCAACCTGCAGTACGTGTTAAAGTATAGTTCAACACACATGGCATTGGTGAGTATACAAGTTTGACTAATAGCAAAATAAACGTTTAAAAAATCCTCATGCATTTATGTTAATCTGAAACTAACATGGCAAAACTATCATGCAATTATACAAGTCAACCCAAAGTTCACCACTAGTGTAATCTAATCATAGCAATGACTAGACTGTTTTGTTTACTTAACATGATCTCACGAATACGGGCAGTGCGTTACTCTTATAGCGCTATACATGGGTCGAGTATACTCACGGTTTTGAAGGCTTCCTAGAAATCCGTGAGATGTTGTATTGGGATGTTAAGGTGATGAACACCAGATTTACCCTACAATGGGTAAACATATGTGCATGAATAGACTGTATTTGGCAAAAGATTCAGATTCAGAGTTGAAAAATACGGAAGGAATAAGTAGTCTGCTCCACTTCTTGCGAAGTGCGCTGACCACTTCGTGCGAAGTGACAGGTCCGGAATGCTTTTGCTTGTTTAACGACCATTTGACACTATTTTCTGTGAATGTGGAGTTTATGAACGAGGCAGAATAGTCCGAGGTCATAACACTTAATCATTATTCGATGGTATCATGCTTCTGAGCAGTTACAAGGAAAATATGTATTGTATATATATAGGGTTATATTTTCGGTCTGTCAGTTCTGTCATAGAAGTCAAGCATGGGGGTGCCAACACCTCATTATATGATTCACCAAAACACAGGGTTGTAACAACCTGGTTGGTCATGAATAAGAGAATGTAAATTTATTATACTAGTGGCCAAGTACGATTAACCTAGGTGAGCCATTCCCGACATGGAAAGAGTTAACTAAGTATCGGAGGCTAGACGGGGTTAGGTAACTTTAGTGCTAGCAAACCACTTGAATGACATGTAATGGACAAACGAGATGGTGGAACTAATTTGGAAGCCAAGGCTTCTAGTGTTCACACTACTGCCAACCTAAGAATAATCATATAGAGGATGATGAGCGCAATGGCATTCAACATTTGAAAATGCATGCATTAAGAACGAGGGAATAAGTTAGAAGAATACATCAAAAGTAAGTTAGAAGACTTAGAAACCTTCTGATATGGAGGTGGTACGTTAGAGAGAAATTCAACAAGTTGGGAGTAGTTTCCGGAGTGAGCAAAGGGTTTAGGAGTGGAGTGGGGTACCTATTTATAGAAAACAGGTTCAAGTCGTACAAGTTGGCATCACTTCGTACAAGTTGGGCATCACCTCGCACGAGGTCGCTTCACTTCGTATGAGGTGACCTCACTCGTACGAAGTCATATGCACTTCATGCGAAGCTGACCTGTTTGGGCCGTTTTCGCGTGTTTTAGTTGGTTTTAAATATTTTAAGCATACGAGAGTGTCATATAAGTATAATGCACACAAAATCAAGTATTCGAGTATTCCAAGTATGAGTTTCTTGCATATAATCACGTATTAAAGATTGTAATGTATAATTCAAGTATGTCATGTATGTATGTATCAAATGATTTTCCATTATGATCACAATCTTAGAGTACAAGGGTTGAAAATAAAAGATACGAATACGATACAAGTTTCCAAAATAGAAATATGAAAATACTTTCTAAATAAGGAAAGTATAGAAATACGGAGCGTTACAGTTAGAGATTATATCATAGGTGGTTTGTTCATCATCATTGTTCACACACATGCTTGCTATTAGCTCTCGCATTCCTCATAGTTCATGTTAGATAATCTAGGTTATTAGTTAGTTAATTAAAATCAACAAAAATCCAATTAAATTTAGCTAGTAATTCGGTTTAGGTCGAGTTTTAGAATTTTCCAAATAAAGTCCCTAGGTTCGATACTCGTTGTTGCTTCCTTTACTATTTTACGACCGCTACATTTTTCATTTGTGTGTTGTTCTTAGATAATTCCATATTTTGGAACTTGGTCTAAAATAACATACACGGTTACACACATAAGTATGGTAAGGTATTTTGGTATAGTTTTCTTGATGTGAGTCTTGTACATAACTAATATCCAACTAAATTAATTTATATACTTGTGTTGTGAAAATTAGTTTTTGGCATATTAATTGAATCCTTTAAGTCCATTAGTCATTTAGGAGTTCGTGCATAGCCTTATCTCTTTGTTAAGTTGTTGTATCAGAATTCTTATTAACTCCTTATCAGAAATATGATATCTATAATCATCATATTTCTATATTTCTGATGATCAGATCTTATCAGATTCTGATAATAAATATCAGATCTATCATTAGAAACATCAGATTTCTCCGATCTGGTCATCCTTTCTTGTTAAGGATGCCTTTTTGATGATGTTCTTCTTTCTTTTGTCTGATTGATTGTCTCGTATCTTTCTTTATAGAGACCTAATGACTTTATCACCATCAAATTCTGATTAGAATGATCAGACTATTTTTCTTCTAACACGTAGAAAATGTTTCCAAACAAAGATGACTTTGATATTTGATAAGGGGTTGGAAAAAGGTCAAAGCAATCAGATTTCTTAACATAGTTTAAGAATTCATCCCTTTAATTGAACTAATACTAAAAAAACCTATAAGTTATATTTGAATTTTAAATAACCCTAGACTTAACGACTCATATTATTAGGTATTAATTATAACTAATCAATGTGACTAATAATTAATGAGTTTTGTTGGATGATTATTCGATAAATTGTATTTTTTACTATGCATGTCAAATTTGTTTTATCATTAAGTAAATAGATACGAATAGTTTTTTGTTGGATGATTATTCGATTAAATAAATAAGCGTTAATTGTTTTTTAAGCTATTTAACCCGTCTTGATTTAAGACGATCCATTTTGTGCATCCCTCACAAAAAAAACTTTGAATCCGTCACTAGGGACAGATGTTAAAACTTAAATGGATGGGGATAGTTTAGATGCATGGGAGTTTGTAACCATCAAGTAGGCATGGCTTTTGATGTATATTATACAATATAAGCACCCCTCGTTGTGACGGGACATAAAATCATGCCAAATAACACCAATGTCACATCATCATCAGCAATCATCAACACTGAAGTTGCGACGTGTTAATGCGAAGAAATTAGACTAAAGCGACATAGAAAATAATAACTAAGTCGATATAGGACCCGCACGTTATGACGAACTTGTCAAACGGGAATAATAGATGACATAAAAACGTTGAACCACGCACACACGTTGCATCGTGTTAACTCGCAAAATTTAGAATGAAGCGTAAAACGAAACATAAAAACGTTGAACCACATACGCACGTTGCGTTGTATTAACTCGGAAAATTTAGAACAAAGTGTAAAACGAAAAAAATTGCAAAAGATGAAAAATATAGGTGATCAAAGTTGAAGGTAAAAAAGTTGTGAGTTTAAATTATAAACGATAAAAAGTTTTTGATTAAAAGTAAAAATCAAATAGTTTTGAATTAAAAGTAATTTATCAAATACTTTTGGATTAAAAAGTAAAAAATCATTTTTTTAAAACCCCCTAAGCATAAATACATCACCTATATGTATAAAAGTGTTATTAATTTATAGCGTTTAAATATTGTTTCCATTGAGCAATCTATTGTTTATTTTCCGAAGGGAGGGAGAAGGGTTGGAAGGAGTAAGGAGTGAAAGTGTTGGAAATCATGAATTATGTTTAACTAAATAAGAGTTAATAGCACGCTCGGTCCTTATACTTTGCATATATTACACCTTTACTTTTATGGTTTAATAATAACATAGATCTTTCTAGTGATAAGCATTATATAACTACAGCGTCCTTACTTCTAACATCCATATTATCTCCATTTAGTAGGTGCGAAATTACTATTGTACCACCACTAACAGACAAAACAATTAAAACTAAATATAAAATTAACTAGGATTAATTTCATATATATATTACAAGCTTAAAAATTTTCATATATATCTTACCAAAACTAAAAATATTATATATATACCCTTACAAAATAGTTAAAATATCAAATATTCCTAATTTATTAAAAACAATATGATAAATAATCATCTTACGCTTATTTTTTTTAACTTCAAGATGTTATATATATTATTTTTTAACTTCATATTTTTATATACCACATTTAAGCTCAAATTTATTTTTACTCATTTATATTTTTATTTTTTCATAAAACAATAGTATTATTCATATATATTACTTAAGCTATATAAAGTAAGCTAAAAATGAGTAAATATGATATTTTAAGTTAAAGATCATATATGAGTTTTAAAAGTTTAGAAAAATAAGGGTAAAACTGTCATTTATTAAATTATTTTCAATGATTAGATATATAATATTTCAACTACTTTCTATCATTTCTTCCCTAACTACGTAACCCATTGCAACCTCTTTTGTACGACCACACATTTGACCACCACCACCTCTATCCGACATCAACATCGCCTTTATTTTTTTCGGACTAAAGAAATTGAGCTAGAATTCCACCATTCCCTAATGCACTTCATGGGTTGGAATCACTTGCAACAACGAAGGAACACGGTTTATCGCCATTCCTCTCCCGGGTCATGGGTATTCGGGCTAATACCTCAAAGCAGTATTAGAATAATTGATGCACTTAGAATCTTAAGCCTAAGATCTAATTTTCTTTAATGAGACACGTTCTTTCTGATGTACCATCCCTTCTCTCTAGTTTATTTACCTTTAAAACAACTATTTTTCTAGTAACAGTTCTACCCATGTCTCCTCAATTAAGCATCTTAGATCTCTCCTTTGAGTTGTTTTCTTGAAATGTACCTCCAACGCTATGATGACTATAAGAAAACTTACCTTTTAGATCTCTACTTTAAGTTTCTACCACGTATTTCACTATATTCACCTACTTTTTGTCACCCTAAACATGTGTAAGAACACTTTAGTCTTGTAAGTTTACAACCACACCGGCCAAGTGCGGAGTTCGCACACTTTACATATGTATTCATGTTATTACCATATCACATCCAGGTAAACAAGTTTAAGTTCATGTACGACTCATCATTAAACAACTATTAGTTTATCAACTATCTAAAGGTACCTTACTCATTTATAAACAACTTGTTGTTGATCAGTTCTGTTTAAACATAATGGAAAACATAAAGAAGTACCTGTGACGGCAGACAGGCCAGCAGAGAATCCAGTCAGAGAGGTAGCCATGGGGTTCAACATATTTGTCAGTATGATCTGGTTCCTCTTTAGGGTGTAAGATTATAATGGTAAGAAACGAAATATGGAAGAATTCGGTTTAGTGATGTTGTTGTAATTGTCTAACCCTAAATCTCTCTAATCATCTCCTTATATATACACCTAGAAGGAAACCCTAATTAGTTAATAAGGGTAATATGGTCCATCAACAATTACCAACTAATATATAATAGGATTAATATATTTTGATCTAATATAACATAAATGATTATAGTGGCTAACTGATTAAATATTATAAATGATATATTTAATCTTACATTCTCCCACTTAGCCGAGTAATCTTTTATCATGAGTATTAGAATAAGGCTGATCAGGAGTTAACACTCATTGTAGCTTTAAACCAAGAACCGTAGCAGAGAAATACAACCGTTGAATCATCATTCGACTCAGGACCCCCATTAGTCATACTACAGCCTCAATTTAAAACCTAACAGTTATGATCAAAATATGTAAATAAGCGCTTTAGAGTTTGAATTGTATTTATATTTGTCTATATGTCATTATACCGGCAGAACATATGTTAGAGACATACAAAATCAAACTGAGGAAATTTCATTAATTAAAACATAAGTAAGTACAATATGCTATTAAATAAGGTCTTTAGTAAATCCCATATTCGAAACATGTTCTTCGAAAACTTTAGGTGGGAGACCTTTAGTCGTCAGATCCGCAAGCATATTTTTAGAACTAATATACTATATACAAAGATTATTTTCCTCAACTCGTTCACGTAAGAACAAGTATTTTGTATCGAGATGTAAACCAGCTCCAGTCGAACTGTTACTGTTCGAGAAACTAACGGCAGCTGAGTTATCATAGTAAAGCTTCAATGGTCTAGAAATGGAATTAACAATTTTGACTCTAGTGATCAGATTTCTAAGCAACATTCCGTGACAGATTGCATTATAAACAGCAATGTATTCTGCCATCATTGTGGAAGTTGAAGTTAAAGTTGTTTATGACTCTTCCATGAGATAGGTCCGCCTGCTAACATAAAGATATAGCCCGAAGTGGATTTCTTGTCATCTTTGCATTTGGCAAAGTCAGAATCAGAATAGCATACCACTTCTAAATGATCACTTCTTCTATAATTCAGTTTATAGTCTTTCGTCCCTTGCAGATATCTAAGTACTTTCTTAGCTGCTTTCCAGTGATCTAGGCAAGAATTAGTCTGATAACGGCCTAGCATTCCAGCAATATAAGCGATATCTTGGGAGTACAGACTTGAGCATACATTAGGCTCCTGACTACTAACGCGTAAGGTATCTGGCTCATCTGCTCCTTTTCATCCTCTGTTGTCGGACATTGGAATGAATGGAAAACATCTCCCTTAACTACTGGAGCGACTGAGGGCTTGCACTGTTGCATGTTATAACGAGTAAGGACACGATCTATGTAAGCCTTTTGGGACAATACTAAGATCCCTTTGTGTCTGTCTCGGTGAATTTCGATGCCAATGACGTAAGAAGCATCTCCGAGATCCTTCATGTCGAAGTTATGCGAGAGTAACCACTTCGACTCATGCAACATGTCTAAACTATTACTTGCCAATAGAATATCATCTACGTAAAGGACAAGTATAGTAAAGTTGCTCCCACTTATCTTGAGGTAGGTGCATTGATCCACTTGATTCTTTATAAAACCTTGCCTCTTCATGACTTCATCAAACTTATGGTACCATTGACGTGATGCTTGTTTTAACTCGTAAATGGATTTCTTCAACTTACAGAATAGATGCTCCTGACCTTCAGGTTTAAAGCCTTCAGGTTGTTTCATGTAAACATCTCGTCTAAGTCTCCGTTAGGAAAGCAGTTTTAACGTCCATCTGATGCAACTCTAAATCAAAATGAGCTTCTAGGGCCATAACGATCCTTAATGAATCTTTACGAGAGACAGGTGAAAACGTCTCTTGATAATCAATTCCCTCTTTCTAAGTGTAGCCCTTTGCAACCAATCTCGCTTTATAGCGTTCAACCTTCCCATTCGGATCCAGTTTTGTTTTGAATACCCATTTACATCCTACGGGTTTGACACCATTGGGTAATTCTACCAAATCCCAAACGTCATTTTTCTTCATGGATTCAATCTCATCATTCATTGCCTTATTCCATTCAGAAGAGTGATCACTGCTAATGGCTTCATTATAAGAGATATGATCATTGAGCTTTCCGGCATCCACTTCAGTCAGGTAGGTAACATAATCATCCCAATTAGTAGGCCTTTTGTGTCTGGATGACCTCCTGAGTTGATTATCGGGTTCAGCGGTGTCTTATATCTAAGCGTTAGATGTTCCTTCGTTATGAGGTATAATAGGTTCTTGTTATGGAGGTAAATTTGGAGTTGGTGCAGTAGCTTCAGGTGCATTTGTTGCATTGGGTACAAGAGGAGTAAACGGAGTAATGGTAAGCGACGAATCTCCCCCCCCCCCCCCGCATCTTGTACTTCTTGCAATTCCTCTTAAGGGTTGGTACTGCTCCCACTGACCTTAAAATCCTCCAGGAACGCGGAACGCTTGGTTTCAACAATACGGGTGACATGGGAAGGACAATAGAAATGATAACCCTTAGAGTGATCAGGATACCCGATAAAGAAGCAGGTAACTTTTTTAGGGTCAAGTTTCTTTAGGAAAGGATTATAAAGTTTCGCTTTAGCAATGCAGCCCCATACTTTCATATATTTAAGACTTGGTTTCCTTCCTGTCCCAAGTTCATAAGGAGTTTTAGGGACAGACTTAGAAGGAACTCTATTGAGTATATGAACAGTTGCTTTTAACGCTTCAGTCCAGAGCAATAATGGTAAATTAGTGTTGGCTAACATACTGCGCACCATGTTCATAAGGGTACGATTTCTTCGTTCAGTGACACCATTCTGCTGAGGTGTACCTGGCATGGTGTATTGGTTTATAATCCCCTGGCCCTTACAAAACTCATAAAATAGACTAGGAGCTTGACCCACATCAGTATGTCTTCCATAATATTCACCGCCTCTATCTGATCTCACAACTTTAATTTTACGATCTAGTTGTTTTTCAACTTCAGTTTTATAATCTTTAAAAGTTGTAAGAGATTCAGATTTTTCCTTAATTAGGTACAAGTACATGTAATGAGAATAATCATCAATGAAAGTGATAAATGAAGTATGTCCTGTTATGCCAGCGATTTGGTAAGGACCACTAATGTCAGTATGAATGAGTTCTAATAAATTAGAGCTCCTAGTGGCACCTTTCTTATTCGCTAATGTCATTTTACCTTTAAGACATTTGACACATGTTCCAAAATCAGTAAAATCGAGAGGAGGTAAGACTCCATCCTTTATGAGCCGATTTAATCGTTCTCTTGAGATGTGGCCTAAACGTTGATGCCACAACATGGATGAAGTCTCTAAGTCTCGATTTTGTTTCATCTTTATGAGTGATTCATTAATATTATATGACAACAAAGATTTGGAAAAGTCATCATCTAGTTCTAATCTATAGAGACCACCATCCAGAATGCCGGTACCATAAACCACAGAATCATAGAGAATAGAGAGTTTGCGATGACCATGAGTAATATCAAAACCGTCTATGTGTAAATTTGGTCCTGATACAAGGTTCTGAGTTACCTCAGGAACATATAAGGTATCATAAAGTTTAATGCATAAACCAGTTTTCATAAACAATTGTAAAGTTCCTATGGCCCTCACTTCTAGTTCTCTATCATCCCCCACTTTAAGTGTTCTTTGGTTTCTTCCCAGCCTCCGGATTGTAAGGAATCCCTAAGTAGAGTTAGTGACATGAGGCATAGCACCAGAATCAAACCACCAAGAGTTAGCAGGAACATTTAAATTATAGGACTCAAGTATCATGAAAAAATCGTTACCTTTCTAAGCCAGCCACTCCTTAAAGTCAGGGCATTCCTTTTGCTTATGTCATGTCTTTTTACAGAACTTGCAGTAGGGTTTGCCTAAGGAGTTCTTAGATACTAGGATTGGGCTTTTGGACTTTAGAAACATCCCTCCTTAGATAAGTGTTCTTCCTCTTCTTAGAGCTAGAGGTAGTAAAGTGTGCAACATCAGTAGTTCGATCCATCTTCATACGCTCCTCCTCCAGCACGCACATAGCGATCAGGTCACTCATCGACCATTTCTCTTTCTGAGTGTTGTAATTGATCTTGAATGCTTCATAGGACGAAAGAAGCGAAGTCATGATGAAATGAACAAGAAAACCATCACTAATCGCCATGTATAATGCTTATGGGCCATGTCGCTCATCATCATGATGTGTTAACGGATGCCGCTCCTCCCATCATACTTAGTCGTCACCAGCTTGAGGATAAGAGTACTAGCGTGCGCTTTAGACGTTCCCTTGAACTGCTCCTCCACAGAAGCCAAGTAGGTTTTTGCATCTTCAGAATCAGGAATGGCTCCTCGAATTGCATTGCTTATGGACTACTTCATGAACATGAGAGACATGCGGTTACACCTAGTCCATTTTTCATGAGCCAGCTGCTCAGCAGTGGTACTCTGAGGAGTAAGGTCTTCAGGCTTATTCTCTCTTAGTGCATAATCGAAATCCAGCAAAGCAAGAGTAAGCATGAGAGAGTCTTTCAATGCAGCAAAGTTATCACCAGTCAATGGTGGAATCCCGCAATTGGGCGCTGATAGTGGAAATAATATGAGCAAATTATGATACTAAGAAAAGAAGTCTTAATGTGATCTAAGGGCAAGTTATTCTAAGGCAGGCATAAAGCTGTGATATTGTCTATTACTAACATCAAAATAATAGACTTAGTTAAAAGTTCTACTTAAATGAAGATAAATCAGCTTTGGCCAGAAGTGTAATCACCTAAGTATGTGTGCAAAGTAATTGTGACAAATCAGCTTTGGCCAGAAATGAGACAACCAGTTTAATTATGCACTTGTTAAATATGCTAGACATGAATGAATTAGATCAGCTTTGACTAGAAATAAGACATTCACGTATATAATGCACAATTAACATAGTTTTAGTAATACTTGAACAATAAATAGATGTATCAAATCACCTTTGGGCAGAAGTATACATCAGAAGCTCATTCAAGTTAAGCTCTTTGGTTTTGTAAAAAGTTATCTTATTATAATTAATTAATTATTTACAAAACCCTTTTTTTAATAACTGAAATTTAGTTCACAAAAATAGCCTAATTTAGTAATGAGATTTCGGATAAAATCTTGGATTTCGGATGAAACTCGGATTAGTCCGAGATGGGCATCTCGGATGAGTTCCGGATTAGTCCGAGATAGGCATCTCGGATAAGATTCAAGTTGGTCCGAAATGGTCATCTCGGATGAGACTCAAGTTAGTCCGAAATGGTCATCTCGGATGAGCCCCAAGTTAGTCCGAAATGGTCATCGGATTAGGCATTTTGGATAAGACTCTGATGAGTCCGACTTGCTCATTTCGGATAAGACGCATGTTAGTCCGAGTTAGTCATTTCGGATAAGACTCATGTTCGTCCGAGTTAGTCATTTCGGATAACACTCATGTTGGTCCGAGTCAGTCATTTCGGATAAGTCTCTGATGAGTCCGAGATGGGCATTTCGGATAAGACTCTGATGAGTCCGAAATTGGCATTTCAGATAAGACTCTGATGAGTCCGAAATGGGCATTTCGGATAAGACTCTGATGAGTCCGAAATGGGCATCTCGGATTAGACTCTGATGAGTTTCGAAACTTATCCTACAAAATTTCAAAATCCCTAATGATGGCAGTTAGTTGTGATAAGTTTTGAAATTCGAAAATTAGGAATTATGGGATCAGTTTTCCTATTTGAATGCTGATCTAATATATCAAAATATTTCGAAAATAATATCCGTTTAATTTATAACGGATTTCGAAAATTTAATTAAATGAAAAATAGATCAAAACTGGGAAAACACTTAATAATCCGCATTTAACTCCAAAATATAAGATTTTTCCGAATTTCTTAAGAACAAATGATGAACCCTAAAAACATAAACTTAAATATTGAATCCGAAATCTGGGTTTTTGAGTTCATTACGATGATTTCGGAACAGTAAAACAACCATTTGATTTCGGAACAGTAATCGGTCATTATAACATCAGATCCGAATTATTAATTCACAGGTTATGTGATTTCGGATTATTATTAGGTTTTTCAAAATTCTGTTTTCCAGATTTTTATAATCCCAGAATAATGGATTCAAAAACAGAACATATTTATCAACATATGCTCTGATACCACATGTTGATCAGTTTTGTTTAAACATAATGGAAAACATAAAGAAATACCTGTGACGGCAGACATGCCAGCAGAGAATTCAGTCAGAGATGCAGCCATGGGGTTCGACATATTTGTCAGTATGATCTGGTTCCTCCTTAGGGTGTAAAATTATAATGGTAAGAACCAAAATAGGGAAGAATTCAGTTTAGGTTATGGAGAGAGAGGTGGGCGGCTTTAGTGATGTTGTTGTAAGTGTCTAACCCTAAATCTCTCTAATCATCTCCTTATATACATCCAGAAGGAAACTCTAATTAGTTAATAAGGGTAATATGGTCCATCAACAATTATAAACTAATATATAATAGGATTAATATATTTTAATCTAATATAATATAAATGATTATAATGGCTACATGATTAAATATATAAATAATATATTTAATATTACACTTGTAGGTATGGTTCAAGTTAATTAAATAAATACATGGAAGCATAAAACATACATTTATGTATAAATCTTTTAATGTAGACACGAACATTCTGATCAATCCACCTTAAGAATCACACTTAGGGTTATTTCCTTGATAGATGAGACATATCAACATCGGAATACTACAACTTAATCAAAATTTAGAAATCACTTTTAGTAACATCCACGTACATGTCCTGATCGAGTATGGGACTAAACACACATCTTATATTAAGAGCACAACTCTGGTGAGATTTAACTAACGCCAGCGATGAAGACAAAGAGAATTAGGGCCATGTGATCGCCTCCTTTACTCATAGCCTCCACTCTTCTCATAATTTTCATCCACAAATGACAAGTATCTCGTCGGATCTTCTCCTTGTCACCTCCAAGTTCCGAAAACATTATTTCTCGAGCATTTATGGTCCCATTGGCAAACCCTGTTCCTTGGCTCAAAGGTGCTCAACCAAACCGACAACGTACATGGTTCCAACTTCAACCGGTCTGGGCCGGGTCTAGCCTTAAAAACATGTGCATGGATTGGTTTCTAGATACCGACCCATCTAATGATAAGATTAACTTAGTTGATAAGTTATGAACCGACCAACATGGCCCTTAAAGTCGGGCATGCACATCATCTTTAATTTCATAAAGTTTAATTTAATTGTTTTCTTTTGTTTAAGTAGTGGGTTCTTGGTCTTGATAGTGGTAGAGTGCATGGTCCATGATCATCCAATATCTTTGCATATCACGTTTCCTATATCTGCATTGTGTTTGTTAAGGGATTTTGGTAAGAGAAATTAATCATTAAAATGTTTCACGTTCATGTCTTTCTCGTCTATTTTCTTTGGAAGACTAGCCATCTCGAATTGGCTTCTATCATTTGGTGTTTTCATTCTCGTCCTCATCCTTCCATCATGCCTGAAGATTCCTATCAATGGGATTTTTGGTCACGATTGTATTACCATGCAAGAAGTGGTTTTTACCATGACCCCGTGGCCGGTTGGTTTTATAGCACTCACGAAGTTCGGTATTACTGATTTGAAAACGGTAATTGTGTGCCATGGGAATTGCAACCGACACCGAGTTTGGAAGAGTCCATGCGGCCATGGTTGAAAGTGTCTCCAAACAGCTCTCTATCATGCAACCGACCAAACTAGACAACATGGTATCCCAACTCGCCGCTCACTTCAAACAAACACAAATCTAATCGCTAAAGTAATCCCAAACAAGAACCTCCACCGACGACCCCAACACCCTCTCAAACACAACCTTCACAACTGTTGGTACCCATCATCACCCAAACGACCAACTGTACCGAACCCGACCTCCCCTAATGCAATATCGAACTTGAAAAAATCCGCCACCACTGCCATATCATAAACCACCACCATCGCCACACCCATCTCCTAATCGCCCTTCAAACATGATTTTAGAGAGTGGTCTGGGCACCCATGGTCCACCCCTTGTGAAACCCACAACACAACAAAACCACCCTTTCCCTTCATTTTGATCCCATGGGATAATTGCACAAAATACTTTTTACATATTCAAGTTATGATTTATATGGGGTTCGTTCTTCAATTCCCGGGTGGGTTAAACAAACTACAAGAGGCACCTTGTCAAGGTGTTGTTGGAAGACGCAAGAAACGGCCACCGAGGCAACCACCTTGGAGGCCGGTTGTGACTACGTTGACCGCGTTTGGGAGAATCGAATGGCCACCACCATGGCGAAATCATTCTGTCCTTGAGGACAAGGATGATTTGAAGGGGTGGGTATTGTTACGAACATACCAACATGACCCATAAAGTCGGCCATGCACACATTCAACATCTTTAATGTCATAAGTTTAATATAATTGTTTTGTTTAAGTAGTTGGTAGTTATCTTGATAGTGTTAGAGTTCATGGTCCATGATCATCCAATATCCCTGCATTGTGTTTGTTAGCCTATTTAAGGAGTTGCCATATTTGATTTTGGTAAGAAGAAAATTAATCAGTAAAATATTTCACGTTCATGTCTTTCTTGTCTTTTTTTTTTTTTTTTTTTTTGAGACTAGCCATCTCTTATTGGCTTCTGTATAAGTTAATCCAATGCTACCAAAATACGTCGATAACACTAAACTTACTAACATCGGGCGGACCCACACCCTTACCTTCATCAGATCCGGACTTTTTGACAGGTAACAAATTTCTAAACCTTATATTTTTTGTGCTTCTGTTTTTCTTGACTCCATTACATTCAAATGTTCATTAAACAATATACTTTGTTTCGTTTCCAGCTTAGATGAGTTATCTATTTGATTGGGTTGGAGGAATGTTGTCAAGTTTTCTGGGTGTGTTCTCTTGTATATTGTTGCCATGACTTTGCTTGAACAAGAACTGAAGTCCCAGTATATTTATATTTATATTTATATTATTATTGAACAAGAATTGAAGTCGCAGTATATTTATATTATTATTATGTACTAGCAAATCGAACATGGATTTCAGCTATAGTTTAAACAAATGCACAACTGACAAGACTTCTATTGACCATTTTAGGTTCAACTGTTTCAAACCAAGAAACTCTACATATTACGTGAACGACGACCGACACGAAAATTCAACTTTTGGCTGTGAAAAATCTTAACACCAAAAAAAGGGACCCCAATGGAAAAAAAAAAATCCTGGTCCGCCACTGCAGAGGCTGGAGATCAGACCGGGAATTAGTAAGGGTGTAAAACTAGATTTGATAGGGACCAGAGAATAGACCACTATATGACCAATCAGTCAGATTAGTTCATTTTGATCTAGTTGTGAGCAATGTGTCAAACTCGGAACCGTCCTGGACCCAACCCAAAAATTATATGTATAGTCGAGTCAGTCTCAGGTTTAGCGGGTTTTTAGGGTCAGGTTTGTACCGAAAGTTCTAACTCGGGCTTTTTGTATGGCCGACTTGAGAGGATTAATTAAGATTGGGCTAATTGTGTTCGTCGGTTTATCTACTCCCGCAAATAAGTAAAGGTAGATTAATCTTCATAGATTTGTATTGGGCTTAATGAAGTTAGATATATTCATGTTCCAGTGTAGGCATGTTACAAATTTGGCAAACAATAGGCAAAAATATTGACAAGTTTGGGCCTGATTTATAGACACAAGAAATAATTTATCGTTTTGTAACAGTAAGCAAAAACAAATAAGCAATTTAATATTTAGGTAAACCAAAGCAACATTATACTAACAAAGCTTGTGTAATAATTTCTTACATCAGCATATCAATCAAAAACAATTCAGTTTTCATAAAACAAAATCCTAAACTAATTTCAATCACCCAATGCTGTAAAAAATATCTTTGTTGTGTTGGAAATACAAAAACTTTGATCAATTACACTACCGATATCTTAAGAAAAAATAATTGAAAAATACCTTTTGCAACTTCGTAAAGTTTCTCTAAATCCTCACATTCGTTGATTTCCTTTCTTATCTTTTGAAGTTTGAACCCATTATAAAAGGCGATAATGAATTTCTATACGAGTCTACTATCTGTTCAGTCGTACTGAAAACCACACTGAAGCTGCAACGGAAACCATAATAGCCAAAATATCTAAAAAAGAAAAATAACATCAAGTACATAATAAAATAAGCATTTAAAAATAATAAAGAATGGTTTTTGCCATCTTTAGGAGAGTTGTGTTTACAGAAGCACTTAGCTTTCACATGTCAAAACATTAAAACTGTGGTTGCTTGTTCAATGTCATCCTTAAGATAGTTTTCTAAATTCGTCTTGTTATCGACACCACGCCTTGAAATTGTTAAAAATTATTAAGAAACAAATTATCACTACACAGAAATTGTTAACATTTACTTTTTGGTCCTAGGAGGATTACTTGACCCTCTTTGATACAAAACCTCATACTCTTTAACCAATTATTGCATCTCATATTTTACATCACCAACTATGTTACATACTGTCTTTAAATTGTTCATGTGCCATATTATATACTCCCTGATCAACATAACCAAACTGTATAGTTTAAAGTTATCCAATATAACCGCAAAATCCAACAACATATTTTTTTTATCTTCATCTTCAGAAGATTTATCAAACTTATATTCCATCAATGATGCCTATTTCAAAAAGATGGATGAAGATGAAGTGTTTGCATCTGTATTATTTGATTAGAAGAAATGCCATGAAATCTAGACAAAATGCAAACATTTTTTTTAAATTAAGGAAGATCTCCAATAAAAAGCTTATCATTGTCTCTAATCACTTCAATGTCATCAATCTCTGCCCCATCTTCATTTGTCACCGCTGCATTTGTAGCATCAAATCCAAACTTTTCACCTTAAAAAATCCAAAAATAAAAACATATAAGCAACATTGTTTAACAAAACATACAACTAATAATAATCCAAAATGTACAAACATGCACCTGCAATGATCTTGAGCTCCATCACTGAATTTGGCATTTTAATAAGTTTACCAGCATCTGTACAACCAATCTTCCTCCTTACCATTGGAAGCCCATTATAAATACTAACCCTGCCAGCAAACTGCACTTGTGTTTTTCCCAAAATACCCTTCTCCGCCTCCTCTCTCCGGCCACCTTTCTCCACCACCTGCTCCTGCACCTGCTCCGGCATCACAATGCGATGTCCCAACTCTCTTTTTTCCAAGAAATCTATCAAGTTTTCTTCAGGGATCTGGTTCCTAATTGTTTGATCATTCACATCCGCGCCATTCATCACTAGCAGCTTTACCATTTCGATGTTGTTTTCCGAAACAGCGATCTGCATGGCTGTTGATCCATGGTGGTCTTTTGAGTCTACAACAAGACCGTGTTTCAACAGGCCTTTCATCACCGTTAGATTGTTTCGCTTTGCTGCTCTACACAGAAGCTCACCGGCTGTAAACGGGTCGGATATGGAAGCCGCGTGGAATAGAAGCCGAAATATGGAATGGTGGTTTGATGCTATGGCGTCCCATAATGCAGTATTACCGTCCACATCTGCAGAAAATTTTTTAGATAGAATATATTAGTTAGGGTTTATGGTAATTATCTTTTTGTTAGATAAAGTATGTTAACTAGCGTTTTATTGTAATTATTATTTTTATTCTTATAAATAATTGATGATTAATAAACAATACCTCTAAGATGTATGTTGCATGCATGCTTTAGAAGAACCAAAATACATTCTTCATGCCCTTTTGATGCTGCAATGTGCTGATGCAAACAAAACAAAATTCATTACATGTGTTATCAGAAAGAAAGAAAAACAAACATACCCAGTAATATCCCACTCCAGAGGTAGGATCTAGGGACGGTTGTGGGCAAACTTTACCTCCATCCCAATAGACCGCGATCGGAAAGATGTTAGAATAAAAAGATAAGTAGATTACCAAAGGGTTCTTCCTTTTGAATCACTAATGTCGGGATCAAGCCTCGCCTTAAGGAGTTCATCAAGAAACGCAGCATTGCCTGTGCCAGCAACAGTGAGCAAGTTCATTGACATGTTTGGATCTCCATCTATACTCTCTTCACCACCATCCAATAACAAGTCTCCCAAGTTCAGATCTTTTAGCTTCTTATGATGCTGTGGAGTTATAGTCAATGGTTTAAAACTCTCTCATAATGTGCATAAAGGGTGATTATGTGATATTAAATTAGCGGTTGCAGTAGTTTTGACCGAACCTGAAGAAAGTTCTTGAGAATAGACACGTTGTCGGGTTGTTTGGTCTGCATTGCTTCAATGAGAGCTGTGGTTTTGAGCCGTAAGAGCTGGCTCAGGGTCTTGGTTCGGTAGATGTACGACTGTGGTCTGCAGCAAAGTGCACCGACTTCTCCAAATATGTCACATGTGCGTAACACACCCACCACTTGTTCTTTCTCCATTGAATCGCATTCTATGATTTCTACTTCACCAGAAACAATTATGTACACGTCATCAGGTGCCTCGTTTTGGATTATAACATCTTCTCTTGGTGGTATGTATTCAGCCTTCATATCTGCAACCTATTGTTCAAATAGCAAAACAAGAACAGATCAATGGCACGGTTTGATTTTTGAGGTTAATGACTTTCATCCATACTATAGTTTTTTTAGCACCCATAACAATCAAAAACTATGTGTATCATGAAAAAGATGATCTTGGACTTAAGTTTGTCCCAAAATCTATGCATGTTTTGAATTTTTTTTTTATAAAAGGACATGTTTAACATGAAAAAAGTCAAAGCATGAATTGACTTTTAAGACCAAAGGGATCATATTCTATATTAAATACTGTTACACTCATTAAAGCATCTAACTAAAATCTGGATTCCAAATGTAACATGTTTGACTTGAAAAAAAGTCAAAGTTTTGGATAATAATTCATACCAGAAGCAAGAGAATTTCTCTGGAGACATCTTTGAACAAATAAACTTTTTCGAGTGTTGGCAAAAACAAATGTTGTCTAATGCTTTTGCATATTGTTTTCGGTAGTTGCTCGATTAATTGTTGTTGATTCAAGCTCTCTGCCTTGAACCGCAAGCACATGTATGCAAGTATCTGTTCTTTAAGCCTAGTGGGCAACCGATTCCGCCCCACAAAACTTGATGCTGCTTCAATGCTATTTCTCTGTAACGCAACAAACATAACATGCATCAGTTGTAACAGTCAGACTTTTATGGTCAAACCAACATAGATTCCATCTTCAAAAACTGTATAAACTTCTAATACTATGACACTAAAGTCAACAATAGCATGAAATCCATAACAAGTAGAGTCAACTAAGAGATGCAGGCCCGTGTAATCTCTACAAGTTCATGCTAAGATATTATTTTTGGAACATACTAGTTTGACTTTGAAAGTCTTCTAAAGTTTCAAGACTTGGAACTTACGAATTCCATGGTGCGACAAGTGCCTTCAACTACTAAGTTGGTCATGTTTCCGATAATGTAGGCGGTGAGGCCAAGATTGAAGAGCATGTAAAAGATAATAAACACCATCTCCGCAGCGTTCTCAGCATGGAGATCACCATAGCCGACGGTGGTCATGGTGGTTATAGACCAATATATGGCGGATATGTATAGAGTGTAAAGATCATCTTTCCTAAAACCCGGGTTTATAGACCCAATCCATGTCCTTCCTTCATGTGGATACAACACTGCTAGCAAATAGTAGATACAACCAGCACAATGTACCAAAAACAGAGTCACCTATCACACCACCATAACAAATTTTAATCTAAACATACGATTATTGATCCAAAAGCTAATTATAATGTAGGGATTTTCTTTTAATTTATTGACTCACACAAAGAAGCCTTGCACATCTGACCCAGAAGTAGTTAAATCTAATATCCTTTTCAAGCCTGCGAAGACAATCTTCAAGTTAAGTTTACAGAGTAATCTATGGGTTATGCTAAACGTATCTCTCTTTGACTTTACTTTTGTGCCCCTTAAAGTTGTCAAATCATTTTTATCTTTTTACACTAGAAGACAAAAAAGAGCCTTTTGATTGGTGATGTTTTTAGGGGCTACGAATGAAAATTCAAAGGGTACGTTTAGCCAACCTCTAATCATGTAATGTATGCTACTCGATTGATATTCGATCTAACCTAGTGAAAAACTGCTTCACACGGCGGAGACGCCAGAATCGGAGCAAACCCAAGACGGTATATGGCAGGCCCATACGATGATGTCCGGTAAACAAGTATGAAATCAATTCGAAAGGCAACGTTGATGCCAGATCCATTACAAACCATGTTGATAGGTACCTTAATTTCCCATCAAAAGAAAAGAAACGTTTGGAATCAGTAAGCAATTGTAAAAGGACAATGACGGAATCAAAACTTTTTAGTTGGGTCATCATAAACTTTTATACGGGTCAAACTCATGTTTTTATATATAAGAAACTCATGACTTTATATATAAAAGATTTAATAAAAGTTGATGACCGGAAGGTCAATAGACTCTTTTGACCTCCTTGGTTCCGCCCATGCAACGAAATATACCTGGTGGCGATGCTTTTGGGGTCGCGAACAAGGAGATGGGGTGGGGTCAACGTAAGCAACAAAGAAAGTCAAAACAATGTCAATGCCGAAGAAGAGATCGACGATGGAATCAGCAATGTAGAGCTGTTTATGTGTATGTGAAGAGGATTTGAGGAAGGCAACTTCAAAGGGGTATGTCCATGCAGAATATGTTACCATTACCACCATTAGTGTCTGCCAATACCTACAATTTACATAGTATGGTATTAATTTGCAATTTTTCTATCCATGGTTTTGCAACTCATGCTTAGGGTGTTTTTAAAAAAATGTTTTTTTTATTTTTAACCCAAAACTTTTCATCTTTTGTAATTTAACCGCACAAAATTTGAATCTTTTACTAATAATCCAAAACTTTCTATCTTTTGAAATTACGTCACAACTTTTTTACATTCAACTTTGGCCCCCTATACTTTTCATCTTTCGCAAATTTCATTTTACATTTTATTCTAAATTTTGCGAGTTAACATTACGCAATGTGTGTGTGTGGTTCAGCATTTTTAAGTTTCGTTCTAAATTTTGCAAGTTAACACGAGACATGGTGCGTGTGCTATTCAACGTTTTTACGTCTATTTTTCCCGTTTGACAGATTCATAGCAACCTGCAGGTCCTAGATCGACTTGGTTATTACTTTCTTTGTTTTACATTCCGGTCTAATTTTTGCGCATTAACATGCCGTAACTTCAGTGTTGGTGGTGATGTGGAATTGGTGCTTTTTGGCATGGTTTCACGCCTCCATCTCAACGTAGAGGCTTAATTTTAGTTGTTTTGAAATTATATATTTATATAGTTATAAACAGTTAGACCGTCTAGTTGTGGAGAGGGGACGGTTTTCTATAGTCGGGTCCATCCACACCGACCGATTGTGGAGAGTGTTGGGTCAATTCAAGCCCACTTTAGTCACAAAAAAATCTATAATAGATGTTTTGGTTTTATAGGCTTTTATCTATAATAGATGTTCTGGTTTTTTAGGCTTTTTATAACTAATCAAATCTGGTAATAGATGGTATGGTTATTTCATAGCGGATGGTGTGGGTCAGTTCTAGCTCGTTTTAGTTGATAAATCCGATTAACTTTTGGGCAAAGACAAAAAACATATATAGGAATTAATAAAGAAGAAATATCAGATAAAACATGTTATTTATAAGAAAAAATATATAACAAGGCTGTTAATATATAATATAATACTAGTAACATTAAGTTTTCAAATTACAAGCTCATAGTAAACTAGGAATGGCAGGTAAACGAGCAATAAGTTGCGTCGTAACCCCAAAAACTTTATAATTGGTTCATATAATACTTATAAAAAGTATTAAAATTGGTATAATTGACAGTTTGATTGGGTTATTTATGTTCATGTAATCATTAAAATTCAATTTTAGAAAAATCATACTTGAATCATCGTAGTTAGTTTAATTATGGTTACATTAGTGGGTCTTTTTATTGAACCTTACTTGATGGATAAGAACTAATCTGAAAAATGTTAAATATGCATATAAATATACATAATTTAAAGAAAATTTATATATGATTTCTTGCTTTTAAAATCACCATTTTGAGTTCATATATTCAGGATTATTAATTATTTACGTTCAACTATATTGTAATATAATTTTCTACATAAATTGTTAAAAAAAAAATCAAATGAAAATAGATCTGAAGATAATATGATGTTGGAAGTGTGGACCCTAATGTATTACAAACTGAAATGTGGACCATAAAATGTTAGAAGATAAAAATGTAGGTCCTGCTATGTTTGTTTTAAAATATGAAAAATATTAAAGGGGTGTTTGGAGGTGATATACATCATTATATATGTTTATTATGTAATATATGTATCACATGCATGTGATGTTGTACGTACATGATGGTACCCGATATTCCCATTTAAGTTTATGTACAATAATGCAATTTTAAAGTTAGTTATTTAAACTAGTTATTTCATTATTGATAATTTTTAAAATTAATTTAAAATTTTATTCAAAAGATGATTTAGAAACAGATTTAATAATCAGTCCAAAACATCATGTAAGTTTAAATACAATTTTCCTACAACAAAAACAAGTAAAACTTATATTTCAAAACATGTGTATAAAAACTTGGTAAAATGTATTAATTCAAGAAATGGTATGAGTAAATTTGTATATTAAACTTCAGGGTTAATAATTTGTGCACCTATCATTATGATGCTTTCTTTAGTAATTTAAGGTTGAATCTTTCAAGAAAATGAAAGATCACAATTTCAAGAAGTTTTAAGAGAATTAATAAGGTTTCGCAAGAGAACTAGTTACTAAATTCTCTAATTTATAAGGAAACGAGTTAAATGAGATATAATAGTACCGGATACTACTTTTTATCCCAAGACGGTCCATGAATAGATGAAATATCGAAATGTGTTGTTACCTATATTTGGAGTCCATGGGTGAGATGATTTTGGAGGATCTTGAGTTGATATGGTTTTGTGTATCATTTGATGAAGCACCCAATGGAGGGATTATAACCTTTGACAAGCTTCTTATGTTCAAGTGTTCTTCTTCTTCTCCCTTTTCTTCTTTCTCTTTCCTTGAATCTTTATACCTTTCTTTCCTATTACCATACAAGTTGTTGTATGGTGTCTGAAACATTGGTTGCTTTACTTCCATCTTGAAACTCGAGAAATCCTAACCACGTGGGAAGAACACTCTATACAATGTTATGGACTCGATTCCCTGAATAAAAAGGAAGAAAGAATGAATCTTGGTGGTTAATAACAACTAGAGATCAAAGTTAGAGAAATGTTATAGCGTTAAGACTCATAGTCAAAACACGCGACTTTTTCATTCCTAATGCAATGTGTTAGACACAAAGAAGAGTATATATAAAGAGAAATAATTAAATGACGGTCTTGTGGTAAGATTGCCGCCTCTTTCTTGTGTAGTATTACATAGTCGGGCTAATAAGGAATAGAGAGTTGATGACAATCTCGTGACAATTTATGTGGTTTGGGTCTTGCCATCCTTTTCTCTTAGAAATAAGTGGTGATCATGACGGTGACTGTGATGGTGATGACCGTAGTGGTAGCGGTGATGATAATGGAAGAGGTGGTGGTAGCCCTTTTGAGGTTTCCCAAGCAAATATGTAGAGGAATTGTGGTATCAAAGCACCAAAAATGGTATTGATGTTTTTGTATTTACATGTGACAAGTGCAAAACGAGTGGAGTTGGAAGGTGGCCATTATGAACTTATTTGACTATGACATTGACCCTTTCTTATCTTATGGTGACGCCTCATCACACATGATCACACCACTTAAAACTATTGGTCCACCGGCACTATTCTGCCTTGATAGGATTTTGACAACCAAAAAAAATTGATTCTGTTTGAATTTTTACTTTAAACCTTTAATTTTGTACTTATTTCAGTTTGGATCCTCCATCTTTTTTTAGTTCATATCGGTTAACTTTTAAAAAGTTCATGTCATGTGTTTGAATATCGTATCTACAACGGTGTGCTTAACCATTTGTTTATAGGCTAATCACGCATATCGTTGGGAATGTCATAACAATTGGTCAAAGTGTACCCAATAAGCATTTGCACTTCTGTGTTTAACTGGTTGAGAGTTGGTGTCACTACCCTAATAAATCTATAATATGACCAAATCAGTGAGCCATCGTAAACACGGCGGAAAGCTAGCTGGCCCTCGTGTCCCCTAAAAACGCTATGTGGGGCCCTACAAGACGGCTATGTGACATCCCGGATTTTGAATGCAATGTCTGATTTTTAGATATGATAAAGGTAGTAAATTGTTTCCTGCTATATTTATTAAGTTTTATTTTATATTTTTATCAATTATTATGAATATCTATTGTGGGCCACTGCTGCTTCGTACGTCGGTTGTTCATGAGTCGATTTCTGAGTGGGGTTTATACAGCCACAAACATGTGGTCGTGCTATAATGGAAAATAGTTTGGACTGTTGGGAAGGACTAAAGTGTAATTTATCATCAACTATTATTGTATATTTTATATCGATTTGCTATGTGATCTCCAAACTTCACGTGATCATAATATCATATCTTATAAGACCTTCTGTACAAATAAATTTTAAATTAAGACATTAAACTTCATCATTTTAAATATAACAAAAAGAATAAAAAACTACAAAAAAAAAAACTGAAAGCAACCTTGTATTCGGATCTGTTTCCTTTTCCCGTCATTCTAATGCACTTCTTTACCTATCCCTTTCACCTTTGTCTTAAGGCTGTTTATTTAGCTATTAATAGTTCATGTCTCTTACTTGTTCAGCACTTAATGGTTCATACTGTTTGTTTTGTAAGCAGATTTATAATGATTCAGACATTTGCCTCTGAATAGTTAAGTATTATACTGAGTTTGAATGGTTAAGACCTCTTATCTGAATTGGTCAAACATTTTCATCTGAACGGTTAAGTATTAGAGTGTCTCTTAATGGTTTAGACATCTTACTGGTTCAGCACTTATCCATTCGGAAGTTGACAAACAACCCATCACTCTCTCCTCCTTCCTCTTTCCCACTCACTGTTAAAGATAGCTACTTAGCCAAAGCTTAACATATGTCACATGAGGTTCCTTGCTCAAATTAATTGGTGAAAGGAAGAGTAGCCCATGAAGCTTGCTTTGAGATTTTTCGTTTTACCGGTGTGTAATTGGGTTTTCATCCAAAACACTCTCATCAAAACTAAGCATGTGGTGGGTCTCTCCAATAATAATCGTACATTTATTCAATCTATATGTTTCAACATTTTCTATTATCATGAGACATTGTCTAACCATGACACATTTGGAAAGACGTTGGTACAAGACATCATGATCATTTTGCTCTAACTCAATCACACATTGCGGGGTCTACTTAGCCATGGAGCCACTTGGTTTCACTAAATTAAGGTCAACTAAGGTAACTAAGTCTACTCGGTGTGATTGTTAATGTGGGAGGGACGTGTCCTGCCATGTAGGCAGAGAGGGCTTTGCCCTCCAAAACCCAAAAGCCATCATCCACCTCCCATCATCCAATCACCATCATCGACCTCTCAACCCCAAGTTTCCTCACGCCATGTGAAGATCCTCAAGCCTTTGCCCTCCACGGCATTAAACGCCATTCCTGGGCGGTGTAGGGACGTGGAGGGGTTTCCCCTCCCCCTCTACATACCCACACCGGACAGTGTAAGGTCACACCATTATGTTAACACCATCCATGTCACAACTAGACTAAAATCGCTAAATGGCAACTCTTATACCGTTTGTTAAGACTTAAGAACCTACAACCAGTTACTAAAAATATAACTATACGCAAGTTTTATAACTGAAAATCAAGTGATACTGTGTTTTCTTAGAAGATGATGCTTATAAGAAACTTGACTATCCCAATTTAACATCAAACAATACCCCTTATCTATTAGTTAGTTACCCATGTGTGTTAAAACGTAGGTTGTAATTTTAAATATGCACCACTACATAATTTCAATATTTTTTTTGTCATCCACCTAACCATGCGCTATATTTTTAATAAATATAATTTTAGTGATTTTTTTGTAATACTGATAGTACGTGGATCATGTACTTTGAGAGATTATTTATATGAAGTGTTGGAGACAAACTTCGTCATTAATCTCTCAAGATTAATGACTCAAAACTAAGCTGTTTTTTTCTGTAAATATAAGATTTAAATAATTGAATAAACAAACAGAGAAAAAGTATTCTACTTTTTTATCACTTGAACCTCCCCCCCCCTCCTCGGCACACACACACAAAATTGATTTCCAAACGACTATAACTTTTTCATACGTTAATATTAATTTTTTTAAATTACATCGTATTAACAAGCATTTCACTGTCTTAATTCGAGCAGCCTGTTGCAATAGTTTTTCTTAAAAAATTACAGGATTTTGAATACCCACTACATATTTACGTGATTTTGAATACTCATAACGTGATTTCATTATAGTATGTGAAACTACACTAAGTGATTACATAATTACGAAACAATAGTGGACTATCTATTATTACGTGACTACGTGATTTTGAATACCCATTTCGTGATTACGTGATTTCATTAGTCTTTTATGTGAAACCACACTTAGTGATTACGCAACTACATAAAAACAAAAACATGTAAGACATAATATTTCATATGGAGAGTAGGAGTTGGCTACAAAGTGTAATAAGCTATAGTAGAGTGACATGTGGCAATTACATTTTTTAATAAAAAGGGCATTAAAGTAATTTGATAATTATTTTATTTATTGAATTTATTTTATTATTAACTAACTCATGAGAATTTTAAGGAAACTTAATATCTCGTACTAGAGGTTATCAAAATTACTAGAGGTTATCTTCTTCGTAAATCAGTTGTCTCATAAAAAATAATGGCTTCTTCAACAAGTTCTTGACGATGTGTTTTACCAGTTAAAAGGTTAATGTACATAAAGAAACACTGGCTGAATCGAGAAGTATCCGGAGATATCTTAGTTGCAGCTCAACGTCTCTGCATAAAAGGTTATCTCTCGTTTGCTCTTCGGGATGATCTCGCTTCAAGCTCTCTACAAAACTAGAAACGTCGTTAGCCTCGTCACGGGAGAAAGGGGGAGAGTTTTCTCCGTGATCACACTCCGGCGTGAGAATACGTATTGGGGATTGCAAGTAATAAGCAAGTAAGCTCAAAGTAGCATGCAATTGTATTGTGATCGTGATAGTAAGTGGTTTACCTTATGGTATGATCCTTATTTTTATAGCTGAAGAGAGGTGTGTAGGAGATGGGCTGATGGGCCTTGGGACTGGACCCGACGACCAAGAATATCCATTCTGTCTCGACCATTAATGGCCTTTGGCAAGAGGTGCGCTTAGCGCATGGTGAATGGAGCCACATTCCTGGCAGTTGTCCTTGGTGTCGGACCTGTCATCATCCTGTAGTGGAGATCGTGTGCAGTCGCTGGCGTGAGTTTGGTTGGTGCCACGTGTTTGTCCTTGCATACAGTCTGCCCTCTACATGAGTGTTCATCATGCGACAAGGTCTGGCACAACCTGCCGAGCAGTTATTGGGTCACAACTCTGCCACTCTGTACCCTTGTACTTTGCGCTTCTCTCTTCTGCGTGGCTTTATCAGTGCTTTCTAGCCAGTGCGGAGTTGTAGGGATTAAGTCCTTTTCTCAAGACTATGAGTTGCTCACATATTGGTCTTGGCCTTGTGCAAGGTTTTAGGGCTTCGCGGCTAGAGGATTGTTTGATCCGCGCAAGGTCAAGGTCCTGCGTTTACAGGTTTAACTTGCGCATGCGCAGTGTGCGCAAGGTTTGTTAGGCAACCTGCTGGTTACAAGAAAGGCGCACCGTTGCACGTTGCGCGCAAGGTTATTCTTGTAATGTCATTATGAGGGTATGGTTCCTTGCATAGGTGCAGAGTTTTTGGGACCATACCCCTCCAAGTCCCCCCAGTCCAGTGGTGCTCCTATGCGCATGTTGGCAAGTAGGTGGAGTGCGAGACTATAAGAATTCATGTATGCGCGCTTATTTCACGAATTCAATAAAGGATGAAGAAAACCTATGTGGGGGAAACCTTTGCACATGATGTGCTCTTTGAAATTTGAATCTTCGTCATGCTGATGTTGCAGGCGAGTTGGTGAGAAAAAGGTGAGGCGGAAGTGACTTTTGACAGCTGCAGCATGCTGTCAACAGTACACCCTCTCTTTCATTAATGAACTGGCAGAGAAAGTATCAGCCATGCGTGCGTGATGACTGTCAGTTGCCATTTTCTCTTCACGCGTCATGCGCGGACTGGCTGTTGGGTCTGTGCGTGGGTCATGTTTCCCCCATTGCATTAAATGCGATAGGTATAAATAGGTGACCCCTCTAGGGTTTCAACTCACACTTTCGAAACTTGATCTTTGCTTTCTGCATTTCTCTCTAAATTTCTTCTCTGAGATCTTCCTGTTTCTTTCTTTTTTATTTTTGGTGATCGATATAGCGACCAGGGGTCCTGAGAGTGCTTCTTCCAGTGAGGCTTCTACGTCGTTGCCAATGCTGAAATGGTCTCCGGCCAGTTTCCAGAGGATGGTGTCCGGCTTCTGGTTCCCCAAGAACTGGGATGCCCGGTATCCTTTTGACTAAGAAACCGCCGCCGACGCCCCGGCTGGTTACATTACATTAATTTTTGATTTTTCCCGATGGTAACATCCGGTTGCCGGCGACCAAATTTATCTTGATGTCCTTGATCATTACCGATTCCATATCTCCTAACTCAATCCAATGGGGATGGTGAGAATCAAACATTTTGAGTTTTTATGTAGATCTATGGGTATTCACCCAACCATTAACCGGTTTAGGGTGTTTTACAAGTTGCATTGTTCGCTGGGGTTTTATTCCTTCCAGCACAGGATCCAGACAAAGAAATTTATGCACACTCCGCCGAAGTCTTACCACGACTGGAAGCAGAAGTTCTTCTACGTCAAAGCCGACGTGATTCCCCTCTGGATGCACTTATGGGGGGTGGAGGACATTCCTGTTGAGACATCTCCTATACCGGCGGAGGACCCTGGTATCTAGAGATGAAGGAGATCTCGGCGGTTCAGTTGGCGAAGAGGGCCCTGGTGGCGGCGGGCATGAGCCTTTGTGGAAGTCCAACCGTCGGGAGAAGCCTGTCTACATGGAGGGGGATAAGAGTAAGTACCCATAGTGCATTATTTCATTATCCTCTTGTGTGAAGACTAACAATATGCACGCTTTTGCAGGGGTGGCGCTGTATGTGGTGGCCTTCCAGCGCGAGAATGGGCGGATGGAGAATATCTCCCTCGGCCCAGAGGAGCCAACCCGGTACGCGCAGATCCTTGGAAATTTTGAGCTTCCAAGGAGCACAGATCTGGCGGCCCCTGCACCTGAGAGTGGTAATCCTTCATAGTTTGATTGTTTTTGCATCATTTTCAGTGCTTACTGTGTTGCACCATGGTGCAGGTGCGCTGAAGAACTTGGGCGTTTGCCCGGATTCCAAGAGAAGGAAACGCGCGGGGCAAGCGTGATGGCTGAAAAGAAGGTGGCTCAACCCAGGGCAGACCCGCCCAAAGGTACGTGTTCTGTGCCAGACACTTGGAATGACTATGTAGTAGTCTCTGATTCCTTGGAGGTCTTGCGCCTGTAGGTCTGAAGAAACCAAAGCCGGAGCCACAAGAGGTGGCGGAGATTCCGGTTGCTGATCTGGAGAACTCCATTGACGTGGAAAAGGGCTCCGAAGAGCGATATCTCGCGCAGCCTCCCAAAAAGGCTGCGCGGAAGATCATAGGGAAGCACGGAAATCTGGATGCGATCGCTGCTAAGTTTTCCTCAGGTAACCACTTAGACGTTGTATTTCATTTTTCTTCCTGTTTCACTTGTTTAACTTTTTATCATCCTACAGGGGAGGGTGAGACAGTTTTAGTTTCCCCGACTGCTCCGGCCATGCCCGTTGAGATCCCAATGCCCCCACCCGTGTTTGAGACAGCGCAAGAGCCAGGTGTAAAGGGTGGGAGACCAGTGTCGGGGCGGTAGAGGTGTAGGTGGATGTGGAGGCCGTTGTACCTGAAGTGATGGAAGAGGTGGTGGAAGAAGTTGTGGTTGAAGGTGGTGATCTGGTGGTTGATGAACCGGTTGAGGATGTGGTGGTTGGTGGTGAACTGGTTAAGGAAGTGCCTCGGGGTGCTCATGCAGTAGAGCCGGCACCCGGCGGTGAAGCTGGGGGATCAGGGGAGCGCCCTTCCGATGAAGGGTCCCCAATCCGCCCGGACGAAACCTCGGTTGATTATTATTAGAGGTCTTACTCTAACAGTCGCGCTGATTAGATCCACACCCCCGTGTGGAAGTTGTGGTAGGGAGATAAGTTCAGCCACTGGCAGACATGCTGAGAATGGTTTTAGGGTGCCTTCCCCCCAGCAGAGATGCGTGCGTGCGTGCGCGGAACAAAGCTACAAACAGACATATCGCGCGTACGTCCAGACAGCTTCTAGCTCTGCCTCCAACACACATAAGATAATAAGGTAGTGGCGGAGCATGCATCTGGACTAAGAGAAGTTTGAAGCTGCCAAGAAAGAAATGGTCCAGGAGCCGGCCCAAGTGGCTGCGCAAAAATTAAAGCTAGAGGCGGAAAAAACCAAATTTGCCAAGCTCAGCGGACCGAAGAATGGTCCGTGCTGGGGTAGAGGAAGAAGGCGGAAGGTCTCGCTGCCACACTTACAGAGGAGCGCAAGTTGTGGAGGGAGGCCTGTGAGCGGGATAATGCTGAGAAAAAAATCATTAAGAGATGAGATGATGAGGATGCGCGGAAAGGTAGAGCGCTTAAAGAAGGAAAAAGAGGCAGCCTCTGTTGCGACCGAGGAGGCCAGGGCGCATCGTGAGTGCAGTGAGCAGAAGGAGGTAAAAAATTTCCGCCCTTCTTTATTTTACAGGATCAAGAGGTTTTTAGACTAAACTTGATATTGTGTGATCAGGTGGAGGCTTGCGTGGCACTTGAGAGTGCGAAGAAAGATCTCTAGGTTCCCTCGGTTAAAAAGGCCGAACTGCAGCACATAAAGCTGGAGGATCTTGAGAAGATGCGGGTGGTGGAGGCCAAGGTGGGTGCGGGTGAAGAAAAGTTAGAAAAGTCTGAAGCCGCCCGCGCCATCACGGAGAGTCTGCTGGAGTCGCTGACAAACAACATGTTGTCGATGCAACAACATGGATTTGTCAATGTAAGTTTTCTGTTGTTAATTTGATCTATTACGATTCTCATCCTGTTTTGGTTGCATTGTGCAGATCCCAAACTCCATCCTGAAATCAGTGGAGTTCGACGGCGCCGTGGCTAAGCTGATGGTCACGGCGCGCCATGATGGATATGCGTAGGGCTATGCCGAGTGTGCACACCATATGATTCGTGCTGATGAGGATGCGCGGAGAGGTAGAGTGCTTAAAGAAGGAAAAAGAGGCAGCATCTCTTGCGGCCGAGGAGGCCAGGGCGCATCGTGAACGTAGTGAGCAGATTCAGGTAAAAAATTTCTGCCCTTCTTTATTTTACAGGATCAAGAGGTTTTTAGACTAACCTTGTTATTGTGTGATCCGGTGGAGGCTTGCGCGGCACTTGAGAGTGCGAAGAAAGATCTCAAGGTTACCTCGGTTAAAAAGGCCGAACTGCAGCGCATGAACCTGGAGGATCTTGAGAAGTTGCGGGTGGTGGAGGCCAAGGTGGGCGCAGGTGAAGAAAAGTTAGAAAATTCTGAAGCCGCCCGCGCCATCACGGAGAGTCTGCTGGAGTCGCTGACAAACAACATGTTGTGGATGCAACAGCATGGAGTTGTCAATGTAAGTTCTCTGTTGTTAATTTGATCTATTTTGATTCTCATCTTGTTTTCCTTGCATTGTGCAGATCGTAAACTCCATCCTGAAATCAGTGGAGTTCGACGGCGTCGTGGCTAAGCTGATGGTCACAGCGCGCCATGATGGATATGCGTAGGGCTATGCCGAGTGTGCACACCATGTGACTCGTGCTGATGAGGATGCATGGATAGGTAGAGCGCTTGAGGAAGGAAAAAGAGGCAGCCTCTCCTGCGGCCGAGGAGGCCAGGGCGCAGCGTGAGCGCCGTGAGCAGAATGAGATAAAAAATTTATGCCCTTCTTTATTTTACAGGATCAAGAGGTTTTTAGACTAACCTTGTTATTGTGTGATCAGGTGGAGGCTTGCGCGGCACTTGAGAGTGCGAAGAAAGATCTCAAGGTTACCTCAGTTGAAAAGGCCGAACTGCAGCGCATGAACCTGGAGGATCTTGAGAAGTTGCGGGTGGTGGAGGCCAAGGTGGGCGCAGGTGAAGAAAAGTTAGAAAATTCTGAAGCCGCCCGCACCATCACGGAGAGTCTGCTGGAGTCGCTGACAAACAACATGCTGGGGATGCAACAGCATGGAGTTGTCAATGTAAGTTCTCTGTTGTTAATTTGATCTATTTTGATTCTCATCCTGTTTTCCTTGCATTGTGCAGATCGCAAACTCCATCCTGAAATCAGTGGAGTTCGACGGCGTCGTGGCTAAGATTATGGTCACGGCGCGCCATGATGGATATGCATAAGGCTATGGCGAGTGTGCGCACCATGTGACTCGTGCAATGGACGTTCAATGGGATACAAGCCACGCTTCCACTTGTGGGGTTGATACTGAAGCTGCCTTCTCCCAGGCCAAGCGCGAGTATGACCGTCTTCAACTTTCGGTGATGGATTTAGTGAGCGAAGCGCTCCAGCACGACGATTATGTGGATCGCTTAAAAGACATATTCCAAGATGTGGCAGAAATTGAAGAGAGTGAAGGGTAGGATAGGATGTTTGTAGGATTCTGAATGTAATTCAATGCTGCGCTTGCTTGTACTTAATCTTGACATGAATGAATATTTGCTTTGAAGTTACAATATTTGCGTGAACATAACAACATTGTGTAGGTATAGCGAATAAAACGGGTAATGAACTCATGTATGAACGTCACATCCCATGCGCATACAGTAGGTAGTGAATTTTGTTCATGATTCATGTTGTACCATGGTGTTTTTGCGTATACCCAAAGTGGTTTCACGCATTTGTAACAAAATATCTAGATAATGAAAACCATGCATTATTGTCTTGTATTAACAATTAGGCGTAAGAGCCATGTACATAATAGGTAATTAGATCGTAGATTTTGCTAGTTTACATGTAGCACCGCCTTAGATGTTACGCATTCCAGGTCCTAGGAATGTTTGTGTCGCCAAAACATTTGAGGGTGTATGCACCCTTTCCTAGGACTTCATGGATTATGTAAGGGCCTACCCACTTGGGTACGAGTTTTCCTCGACCTTCAGCGTTGGACGCTTCATTGTCTCTCAAAACGAAATCGCAAGGTAGGAAGGTACAAATGCGGACTCGCGCATTATAGTATTTCTCGAGCTTGGACTTGTATTTTGCTTCATTGATTGTGGCGTTTTCATGCCTTTCTTGTAGGAGGTCCAAGTTGAGTCTGCGCTCTTCTTCATTGTTCCGGTTTTGGTACAGCCAGCATGCGCAATGATGGGAGGCCTATTTCCGCGGGAATCACTGCCTCTGTCCCAAACACCAGGCTGAATGGTGTCTCATCGGTGCTGTTTTTTGGCAAGGTTCAATGAGCCCAAAGGATACTTGGCAACTCATCTTCCCAACCTCTCTGTGTCGTCCCCAATCTCGTCTTGATCCTTTCAACTATACTTTTGTTTATGCTTTCCACCTGGTCGTTCCCTTGGGGATGCGCGACCGAAGTGAACACATATTCAATATGCATTTCCTTCATCCACCATTGTAGTTCTTCAACAGCAAAATTAGGGCCGTTATCACTAACAATGCGCAGGGATAACCCAAAGCGACAAATGATGTGCTCCCAAATGAATATGCGAACTACAGTTGCTGTGGTGGATGCAAGGGGCTTTGCTTCTACCCACTTGGTAAAATAATCGACGGCTATGATTATGAACTTTACAGCGCCTGGGGCATCAAGGAAAGGTCCCACCATATCGATTGCCCATTGTTGGAATGGCCATGTTGTTGTCACTGGGATCAAGGGATTTTTGGAGCGCAACGTCTTCGGCGTGTGTCGCTAGCATGATGCACATTTCCGCAGCGTTTCGACTGCATCTAAGTGCATGCCAGGCCAATAGTAGCCGACATTCATGATCTTTGCGACGACCATGCGTGAACCGACGTCAATTCGCATAACCCTTTGGGTATTTCACGGATCAAGTATTCCGCGTCTTGCGGGTCAATGCCACGGAGGAGTGGTCCAAGGTATGACTTCCGGTAAAGGATACTGTCTACCATTTCATAATTGAGTGCCTTGTTCTGGACCTTTTTTGCTTCCGCCTTGTTCTCTTGGAGGATCCTAGACTACAAGAATATGATGATGGGGAAGGATTTCCCATTTCTATGACGTTTACTTGATGCAACGGAATGGAAGGGAATTTGAGCACCTCAATGCGCACTTCTCGCGCGAGGTGTTTGAAGCTTGTAGCAGCCAGTTTGCTGAGCACGTCGGCATGTTTATTCTCGCTTCGGTTAATGTGGGTTATTTTGAAACTTTGGAATTTGGTTATGAAGGATTGTGCCTGTTCAAGATATAGAGCCATCGTTTCGCCCTTTCTGTCGTACAGACCATTGATCTGTCCTGCGACCAAAAGGGAATCGATGTTTGCTTCCAAATTCTTAGTTATCAGGGCTTATTAGACGGAGACCCGCCCCTGTGCCATCATCATTCGATGCGCAGTCTGTGTGAAGTATCATGCGCGATCGTCTGTGACCGGCGTTAGGTTCTGTACAGCTTCACATTCTTGCACTTTAGTACTGGTACTTCTCTAACAAAACCGGCTAATATCTGTCCTTTCATGGCTGGAGTGGTTTATAAACGATATTGTGTCCACTAAGCTCAATCTCCCACTTTGCCAGACGGCCAGATATGTCCGGTTTGGACAAAATTTGGCCCAAGTGATAGTTCATGAGAATTGTTATCACATGGCATGAAAAATACTAGCGCAACCTACGGGATGTGTGGACTAAAGCAAGAGCAAGCTTTTCCATCATTGGATATCTTGTTTCCGGGCCAGTTAGCATTTTGCTGCCGTAGTATTTTGGAGTTTGGACTCATGCACGCTCTACTAACAAGACTACGCCCAGAGCGAATATCTGATGCGGAAAGGTAAATGACCAGTGGCTCGTTCTTTAGAGGTGCCGTGAGCATAGGCAACTGAATCAAGCACTCCTTCATTTGTTTGAAGGCTTGCTGGCATCCGGAGTCCACTGAAACTTGTTTTGCTTTACACAATTCCTCAGAGTGCTGATGAATGGGATGGATTTCATCGCGTGGTTGGCCAAGAACCTATTCAGCGAAGCCAATCGCCCCGCCAACCGTTGCATTTCCTTGATGGTGTATGTCCTGATAATCCGGATTTATCAACGATATAACACAATCACCAAGGATGGGCGGAATCCAAACTTGGTGATCTTCAAGAAAACCGAAAATATGAAGAACAACACGAATCAACTTTAACACCTTGCACACGATTCTATTACTTGAACAAGCAAAACCGTCTGGTACAAGATGGAGGCTTTCTCTAAAGAAATCCCAAAAGTCTTAACCCTAGAAATGAATAAGTGTCACACCCTGACCCGCAGCGAAAAAGGTGATCGGGGCATGATTGGGTTATCATCAAAGCTCATGACATTTATTATGCGTTTCATATTCATTAAGTACAATTTAATGGAAATTTACAATAAGTGTTACAACATGTTCTAGCTATCAATCTAAGCATCTTTGTTCTCTTCTAAGGCATTTCCTATGTTTTCTTTGCTTCAACCTGTTCACCTGTATCATGTGTAAAAAGGTTTTGGATCAACATAAAGTTGGCGAGTGAATCCTATGGAAAAACATTTGAACAAGTTTATTAAATTGATTATGAAATATGTGCACAACCAAACATGAGTAAAAATAGATGTAAACTTATTCAACAATCATTAGATATTAAATAAATCACACATGAACAATAATGGAACATTTAGAGGCACGCGTTGCTCTACTCGTCTCTCACGAGGAACTGATGGGCCTAATGAATGAATTGCATAAACATGAATATCTGAATGACACAACTACAAACAATATAAACTCAATGATACACACATGAACAATAAAGAATTGGTTTTGAGGCACGCGTTGTTCAACTCGTCTCCCGCGAGGAACTGATGGGCTTAATGAATGAATTTCATATAATTTGACAAAATGAAATAAGTAATCACAACAATATAAACAATCTAAGTTTAGGTCATGATATGGTATCGCACAAATTTAAATAAACAAGTTAATTATTTTTATGACACATGACACACCCCAAAACGTGTAATTTAAAAGGGGGAGTTGTAAGATTCACTCACCGTGGGTGCGTTCGGTTGATGATGTTGAATGCACGCGAAGTGGTTTTAACCACGAGTGAGATTAACCTAGATAAGTATCATTATGGTTCGGTAAGTAAACGGATTTTATTAATCTATTTTAGTAGGATTGTTGGGTGTATTTTTATGAGTTTAAGGCTATTTTCTAACCTTAAAAATGTTATTTTTAAGTATTTTTAATTGATTTTTAATTAAAATAATTAAATAAAAATAATAAAAAAATTTGACTTTTTCTGACCGTTGACTTTGACTTTGACCGTTGACTGACCGTTGACCGGTTCGAGTGCGAATATAAGTGCGCTGGGTGAGGCTCGAACCCGAGACCTCCCGTACGCGTGCACGCAGCTCTACCAACTGAGCTACGTGTCTAACCCGTCATATATCCGTTTTTAATTATATTTATATATTAATTATGTTAAACAGAAAATCCTTTTATTTTAAAAACAATTTAAGTGAATCGGACGGTGCGCTCCACAGGTCTCGAACCCGGGACCTGTGGGTTATGATAACACACAGTCCACCGCTGGATTTTGTGTACAACTTGTTAACTTAACTGATTTTTGTTATACTTAAACACAAATTAATTATTTTCATTTCTGACTTATTTAAAAAGTTTAATAATTATCCGGGTCGATGCAGAAGACCGGACTCGAACTCGTGTGCTTTGATTAAACATACACACAGTCCACCACTGGACTGTGTGTCTAACTTGGTGATTATTCCGATTATTAATATACTTAACATATATATCAAATGAATCCGGTTCAGTTAACAAAAAAAACATTTTTATTTACGCAGCGTGTGTGGAACAGGATTCGAACTCGAGACCTTTGTGTGTTTATTGTGCACACAGTCCACCGCTGGACTGTGTGTCTAACCCGAGTTATTTCTTGATTTAAATTATACTTATGAGTTACAGGTTCATCGTCTTCTTCGTCGGATTTTAACCAGAGTGACGACTGACTGGTTCGAAGTGTTGATTCAGGTTTCTTTAGCGTTTTATGATTAATTACAGATGAGGTATAAGTAAAAAGAAAGGAAAATAGGCGTGAGGTATACCGTCTAGCTTTCCTCTGTTTTCCGGCAGAACTCCGGCGACAGCAATATGCTCCGGCGTCAGGTGTCTTGCAGCAGCGAGCCTTCAGAAAGTTTGAAAAAGGTATGGGTGACTTCGGTATAAGCTTAGGGGGTTCAATAAGGCTCGGAAATGGAGAACCCGGTTTTCCGGCGACAACCAGAAGAATTCCGGTGAGTGGGTTTTCGCCGAGAAAGGGTGTGGTTTTGAGCGAAAAGGTTTGCAGAGGTTCGAGGGGTATTTATAGGGCAAATTATCGATGAACTTGGTCTGATTTCCGACTGGATTCATCGGTTATGAAAACTCCGGCGGTTATAACTTTGGTCGCGGACCCAGACGTCGGTTATAACCGATGTCTTAGTAAATGTATACGTTATAATGGAAGTTGTCGTTAAAACTTGCGAGATTGCCGGGATTTCCGACGACTGAACTTTTGGGCGCCGGTTTTGAATTCAGAAAGTCATGATATGAATTAAATGATTTCAATATTTCACAAGGAACATTAGTGGCGCAGTGGTTTGTGCGCGTGTGTTAAGTTTGTTTGTGAACCGGTTACTGACCCGGGTTCGAAACCCAGCAGAACCAAAATATTTTTATTTTGCGATTTTCAACAGTTTTTCAAAAACAACTTATATAATCCCGTATAATAATTGATTATGTATCGTTTAAAATTATTTTGGGCATTTAATTCGCAACGAAAATTTTAACTGACTGTTCGGTTGATAAACGGAGCGGGTTTGGTAAATCCGTTTTTGACGGATGTTACAGTATCCCCTGCTTTTTAGAAATTTCGTCCCGAAATTTAAATAGTGATATATTTGACTAAAAGAATGATGGTGTTTAGTTTGTCATTTACTTGCTTAGAGAAAATAAGGGTTTAAGTTTTTGTTTGAGGCGGTAACGTTCCTTGTAAAGGTTAAGTACCCTATTACAGGAATCGCTTTTTGTTGCCTACTGTAAGAGTATTGATAAGCAGAAATTATTCGCTAACTATGATATCATGCATAAAAGTTTGAATATGTTTGGAAGTGTATGGTTATATCCTAAGGCAAAACTTCTAACACTACAACCTACATGGAACATAAATAAACACAACAGCTGATATTTGAACATAAATAAACACAACTGCAAGTATTTGAATCCACATTCTGATAACATATATGTTTGAATGGTGGAAGTTCCTCTCTCGTTTGTTATGATGGAGAGGTTAATTTATGTAGAAACGGAACACAATCCAATCTCTTTAAATAGCAAGATGATATAAATGTAACACAAATTTCAACCAAGGCAATACCAAATCTTACATGGAACTTCTCATAACCGCCTGATAATGCCTCTGATCCTTTGGCAAGAATACTTATATATAGGAAGTACCAGCGGCGTATCCACCATATTCTTGCCAAATTTTCATTGGTTTTATCCACAAGTTATGATTAGTTACCAAGAAACTAATAAATCCTACATAGAACTTCTCATAACCGTCTGACAATGCCTCTGATCCTTTGACAAGAATACTTATATATAGGAAGTACCAGCGGCGTATCCACCATATTCTTGTCAAATTTTCATTGGTTTTATCAGTGAATTATGATTAGTCCTATATAACTCTACAACCAATACAACAAACATAAAATACTGAAATGAAAAATATCTGTGCGATCAAGGCTCAATCAAACGGAGCCGATCGTATTGTATGTACTGAAAATGAAATTGTCTGTGTGCTCAAGGCTCAATCAAACGGAGCCGAGCGTATTGTATGTACTGAAAATGAATAACTTAATCTAAACAACTATCACACAAACATCCTATGCATGGAACCTCTCATAACCGCCTGATAATGCCTCCGATCATTTGACAAGAATACTTATATATAGGAAGTACCAGCGGCGTATCCACCATATTCTTGCCAAATTTTCATTGACTTTATCCGCAAGTTATGATTAGTGCTATGCGACTCTACAACAAACACAACAACCATAAGATACTGATAATGAAATTGTCTGTGCGCTCAAGGCTCAATCAAACGGAGCCGAACGTATTGCATGTACTGAAAATGAAATTGTCTGTGCGCTCAAGGCTCAATCAAACGGAGCCGAACGTATTGCATGTACTGAAAATGAAATTGTCTGCGCGCTCAAGGCTCAATCAAATGGAGCCGAACGTATTGCATGTACTGAAAATGAACAACTTAATCTAAACAACAATCACACAAACAGCCTATGCATGGAACCTCTCATAACCGCCTGATAATGCCTCCGATCATTTGACAAGAATACTTATATATAGGAAGTACCAGCGGCGTATCCACCATATTCTTGTCAAATTTTCATTGACTTTATCCGCAAGTTATGGTTAGTTCTATGCGACTCTACTACAAACACCACAACCACAAGATACTGATAATGAAAATGTCTGTGCGCTCAAGGCTCAATCAAACGGAGCCGAACGTATTGCATGTACTGAAAATGAAATTGTCTGTGCGCTCAAGGCTCAATCAAATGGAGCCGAGCGTATTGCATGTAATGAAAATGTAAAATAAACTGATCGATCAAGGCTCAATCAAACGGAGCCGATCGTGCGGGCACACCACAGTTCAACCGCATAATAAAATGGGGAACAAGCTCAAAACCTCATAAAGGGGAGCTGCGGCCTCGGCAAATGCATATACTGAAAACAATAAACAATAATTACTCTAATAGTCTACACATGGAACCTCTCATAACCGCCAGATAATGCTTCTGATCCTTTGACAAGAATACTTATATATAGGAAGTACCAGCGGCGTATCCACCGTATTCTCGTCAAAGTTTCATTAGCTTTATCCTTAAGTTATGTTTGGTTCTATGTGATAAAGAAAAACATAAAACTAAACGATAGGAGTTGAATCTGGATCTTCGGCGAAGAGGACTAGTTGGGTATCTTCGTTTGGGCCGTCATTATCTTCGACAGGATTGGCGTTGATATTGAAGACTCTTCCTCTTGCTGGTGGCATAGTGGTTGGGTTTTCTTGGTTAACTGGGTTTGATTGGGCTTGAGTGTTGATGACGTTAACCAATTGAGGGCATGTGTTTCTAAAGTGGGTAGGGTCGCCACAATTGAAACAAGCTCGAGCATATGGGAACACGGGGTATTGGGGTTGATGATAAGTTTGGGCCATGTTTTGAGTAGGGGAAGAGGTTTGGTTTTGGAAGGTGCGACAAACCTTGCTCAAATGACCATACCGTCCACAAGTTGTACATAGTCGACAAGGTAAGGTAAGGGGATGGTGATAAAAACAGTTGTTGCATCAAGGGTGAGGTCCAAGATATGGCTTCTTATTTGGGTAAGTTGAGTTGGGTGCCACTTGGGTGATTGGGATAGCTTGGATGGGTATGGCGTGTGAAATAGGTTGGTTTCGTTGGGTAGCAGCGAAAAGTTGTCCGTCTCTTCTTCCCTTAGAATTGGGTTGAGAAGGGGATTCGGTTTGGGTGGAGTCGGAAGTTTCAGTCGATTCTTTATCCTTCTTCTTCTCCTCCTTGAAGTCTTTGTTTCGGATTCGGTTCTCGGTGAGCTCTGTTGCTAGCTCCATTGCTGCTTCCAAGGTTGCAGGCGAGGTACTTATTACGGGGTCTTGAATTTTTGACGGAAGACCACGAATGTAGTGCTCGATCAAACGGTAGAGGGGAGTGAACATGTTGGGAACCATTTGATGTAACTCGAGGAATCTTTTGTTGTAGGTGGTGTGGTCTCCTTCCTTTTGCTTCAACGAATAAAATTCATCTTCTAATTTCTTGATTTCGCTCCTTGGGCAAAATCGTCTGGTCATGATTTCCTTCAATTCGTTCCAAGTTAAGGACATAGCATCTTCAACACCTCGTTTGGCCTTCTCTATATTCCACCAAGTAAGTGCTATCCCATATAATCGACCGGTAGCATAACGCACTTTGCGATTGTCAGGGCAATCGCAATTTAGAAAAGTGTTCTCCATTTCTTCAAACCAACGGAGGAGGGCGGTGACGCCTTCAGTCCCTTTGTATTTCGGAGGGTCGCATGATTTGAAATACTTGTAGGTGCATTTAGTGATATTTGAGGGAGAGTTGACAATGTTTTGGTTTTCTTGATTGACAGGATTAGCGGTAAGTGCTTGTTGAACTTGGATTACAATGTTGGGTATTACGGCAGCCATTTGTTGAGCGATTAAGGCAGCCATGCGTTCGCGGGCTTTTCTTGCTCTCGTCTTCCTACGGGCGGGGTTAGAAGACATCTACAAGGGATACATGACAAGAGTATGAGTTGGATGTTTTTGGGTTCATGGGTCGCATTAGGAATGAACATTCATAAAATAATTATAGAAAAATAAATCTACTACATCCATAGGATGTCTTGGGTTTTGCTCGCCATTAGGCCCTACATGCCGCCATACTTTACCTGTGTAATCATGTGGGCCCCCATGAATACCGGTTTTTCATATGGTTCGCACAGGTTTGCCAGGTTGCGTACACAAAAACCCGGAGAAAATCGAGAAATATGTATACAACGTGTGATATTCGGAATGTGTCCAGGTGTAGACACGGTGACACCTCAAAGTAGGTTAGTTCGAACGACGTTTGGTGTGGCATGCTTTGGCCTAATAGGTCCTTCGTACTCTCATCGTTGGTCCCCAGGTAGGCAAACTGGTCCGTTATATTGGATTTATACGAATGCCAACCTAGACAGGACGTTCCGACTACCGGTACTTGTACCCTTCCAGTTACTACATGCCCGTCGCAGAACTTACTTTGATGAGATTTGAAAATTGCACAAAATCTTTGAATAATGAAAGTATGAAAATAAATTGAATACATGAACATCGATATATGTATAATGATTATGTATATAAGCATGTATGTTTGACTGTAAATGTAAACAAATATGAAACAAATAAATATCACAAGTTTGTATGTAACCACCTAATCAACTAAAATTTAGGCAGACTATAGTATAGGCTCTAAGGGTCTAATAACCTATCCTATATCCCTATAGTCATGGCTCTGATACCAATCTGTCACACCCCGACCCGTAGCGGAAAAGGTGATCGGGGCATGATTGGGTTATCATCAAAGCTCATGACATTTATTATGCGTTTCATATTCATTAAATACAATTTAATGGAAATTTACAATAAATGTTACAACATGTTCTAGCTATCAATCTAAGCATCTTTGTTCTCTTCTAAGGCATTTCCTATGTTTTCTTTGCTTCAACCTGTTCACCTGTATCATGTGTAAAAAGGTTTTGGATCAACATAAAGTTGGCGAGTGAATCCTATGGAAAAACATTTGAACAAGTTTATTAAATTGATTATGAAATATTTGCACAACCAAACATGAGTAAAAATAGATGTAAACTTATTCAACAATCATTAGATATTAAATAAATCACACATGAACAATAATGGAACATTTAGAGGCACGCGTTGCTCTACTCGTTTCTCACGAGGAACTGATGGGCCTAATGAATGAATTGCATAAACATGAATATATGAATGACACAACTACAAACAATATAAACTCAATGATACACACATGAACAATAAAGAATTGGTTTTGAGGCACGCGTTGTTCAACTTGTCTCCCGCGAGGAACTGATGGGCTTAATGAATGAATTTCATATAATTTGACAAAATGAAATAAGTAATCACAACAATATAAACAATCTAAGTTTAGGTCATGATATGGTATCGCACAAATTTAAATAAACAAGTTAATTATTTTTATGACACATGACACACCCCAAAACGTGTAATTTAAAAGGGGGAGTTGTAAGATTCACTCACCGTGGGTGCGTTCGGTTGATGATGTTGAATGCACGCGAAGTGGTTTTAACCACGAGTGAGATTAACCTAGATAAGTATCATTATGGTTCGGTAAGTAAACGGATTTTATTAATCTATTTTAGTAGGATTGTTGGGTGTATTTTTGTGAGTTTAAGGCTATTTTCTAACCTTAAAAATGTTATTTTTAAGTATTTTTAATTGATTTTTAATTAAAATAATTAAATAAAAATAATAAAAAAATTTGACTTTTTCTGACCGTTGACTTTGACTTTGACCGTTGACTGACCGTTGACCGGTTCGAGTGCGAATATAAGTGCGCTGGGTGAGGCTCGAACCCGAGACCTCCCGTACGCGTGCACGCAGCTCTACCAACTGAGCTACGTGTCTAACCTGTCATATATCCGTTTTTAATTATATTTATATATTAATTATGTTAAACAGAAAATCCTTTTATTTTAAAAACAATTTAAGTGAATCGGACGGTGCGCTCCACAGGTCTCGAACCCGGGACCTGTGGGTTATGATAACACACAGTCCACCGCTGGATTGTGTGTACAACTTGTTAACTTAACTGATTTTTGTTATACTTAAACACAAATTAATTATTTTCATTTCTGACTTATTTAAAAAGTTTAATAATTATCCGGGTCGATGCAGAAGACCGGACTCGAACTCGTGTGCTTTGATTAAACATACACACAGTCCACCACTGGACTGTGTGTCTAACTTGGTGATTATTCCGATTATTAATATACTTAACATATATATCAAATGAATCCGGTTCAGTTAACAAAAAAAACATTTTTATTTACGCAGCGTGTGTGGAACAGGATTCGAACTCGAGACCTTTGTGTGTTTATTGTGCACACAGTCCACCGCTGGACTGTGTGTCTAACCCGAGTTATTTCTTGATTTAAATTATACTTATGAGTTACAGGTTCATCGTCTTCTTCGTCGGATTTTAACCAGAGTGACGACTGACTGGTTCGAAGTGTTGATTCAGGTTTCTTTAGCGTTTTATGATTAATTACAGATGAGGTATAAGTAAAAAGAAAGGAAAATAGGCGTGAGGTATACCGAATTCAGAAAGTCATGATATGAATTAAATGATTTCAATATTTCACAAGGAACATTAGTGGCGCAGTGGTTTGTGCGCGTGTGTTAAGTTTGTTTGTGAACCGGTTACTGACCCGGGTTCGAAACCCGGCAGAACCAAAATATTTTTATTTTGCAATTTTCAACAGTTTTTCAAAAACAACTTATATAATCCCGTATAATAATTGATTATGTATCGTTTAAAATTATTTTGGGCATTTAATTCGCAACGAAAATTTTAACTGACTGTTCGGTTGATAAACGGAGCGGGTTTGGTAAATCCGTTTTTTACGGATGTTACAATAAGCTTAGCTTATATACCTAGGGTAAGGGCATGCCCCTCATGGGCTTGCCTGGCCCACATGGCCTATGGCATACCCAAATAACCTATAAAGGTCCAAACCTAATACAATGTATCCCCGTTAACCACCATAGACTATTGCGTATATTAGATGCGTCAGTCTCACACTTATAGGACCCAACAGATGGTCGAGGGGGAAAGCATACGCTGAATCGCTTCCACCTTCTCAGGATTGACTTTGAAACCATCACGCATGACGATGAATTCCAAAAATTTACCTTCTTCCATTCCAAACGAGCACTTCCCGAGGTTCAACTTCAAGTTGGCCTTGCGCAAAGATCCGAAAGTTTTCTGAACATTTGTCAACATCTTCTCCTCATCCGAGCTCATGATAACTAGGTCATCAATGTACACTTCCACGGCTTTGCCAATGTCATCTCCGAAGACTTGGTCCATCAAACGCTGGTAGGTGGCTCCTGCGTTGCGCAATCCGAAGGGCATCTTTTTGTAGCAAAAGATTCCCTTTTTAGTGCGAAATGCGGTTTTGTCTTCGTCCTCTTTCTTCATTTGAATCCGGTGGTAGCCTTGTAGCAATCAAGAAAACATTTCCACCTGAATGAAGCGAGGGAGTCGACCTTTTTGTCGATTTCAGGCAAAGAGTAGTAGTCTTTTGTACATGCTTTGTTGATATCTTTGAAATCAACGCACATGCGCCAACCGCCGTTGTGCTTCTGGACCATGACTGGATTGGCTACCCATGTTTGGTAGCAAACTTCTCTGATGATGCCGGCTTGGAGGAGCTCTGAAACTTGCTCGTTCATTGCGCGAGTTTTTTCAGGACCAAAACTGCGCTTTTTCTGAACGATTGGCTCAACTGAAGGGAATGTGTGCAGCGTGTGCTCTGCTAGTTCCCTATCCGCTGGTGACCAAGCAAAAATGTCTAGTTTCTGGAACAAGAGTTGTTTTAACCACACCTTGACGCAGGGGTCATGGCGGGTCCTAACAGCACTGTTTGTTCCGGGTACTTATTGTTTAGTACCCATTTCTCCGGCTCACCATTGGATGATGACTTCGGTACCTTCACTGATGGTTCCTCTTCGATGGACATGATTTCCTTCCCCGAATACACGATGGCCACCCCTGTTTCTGTTGGAAACCCGCAGGTAGCGTGAGGAGTGGAGGTGAATATGCTGAACTCTCTTTGGGCACGATGGCCTAGCAACACGTCATGGTGCGATGTTGCTGGCATAACCATGAAGTTGATAGAGACCGTACGCGAGTGCCGCCCATCAGAAAGAGTTACCGGGAAAGAGATCTGACCCAACGGAAAGACGGCTTCGTTGTAGAAACCAGTCAATGGGAAGTCGACCGACTCCAAGCGCGCCTTATCCTCTGGGTCCAACTGTTTAAGCATTGTTCATATATAATGTCCATAGAGCTTCTCGGGTCTATGAACATGTAGCCGGTGCGATATTGGCCAAAGATGCCAGTTATCATAATCGGACGTTCCTCCTGTGGACCCCAGTGAACTATGGGGAAGATGACCTGTTGTTTACGTCAGTGTGACGTACAACTCTTCTGATGGTTGCGCTTGCGTGATGGGTCACCTTGGATCGTATGAACAAATGCTTGTTTCATCTTCTTGTTACTCGGGCCTTCTTCGCCGCGAATAATCTGGCGCACCACCTCCTTGCACACGTTTTGAAGCAAGTGGGTGAGCTTCCCACTCTTCAGCGCCTTTTCGATCTCCGTGCGCATGCTGATGCAGTTGTCGGTTGTTTGCCCTGTATCTTTGTAATAATCACAAAAAAGGTTAGGGTCTTGACCTTTTTTGTTGCGTATCGGCGGTGGCTGTTTGAGCTGGTGATCTTCTGTGCTGAGCACCTCCGCCGGGGTCTTCGTAAGTGGCGTCCACTAACGATCGCGATTATCTTGCTTGATTGCTCTTTGGGTAGCAATCTTATTGATCGCCGCGCTTGCGTCGACCGACGAGTAGGAAGGGTTTTGGTTGGATTCCCTCCAACTCTTCTTATTCTTCTTCGCAAAACTCATACTCATGTCTTGCGGACGGTATTGAGGTAGAGGAGGTCTGTTGGAGTTTAGGTTGCGCTCCGTCTGCGCGTATACCTTGGCTGCCGCCATTAGTTTCTCCCAGCTTTTTGGGAGGCCAGAAGTTCCCGACAAGACTTTTATCATCTCATTGCAGCGGACAGCGTATTTGAATTGTGCGCGAATCAAGTCTTCGTGCACATCTCCAATTTCCAACACCTCTTTATTGTAGTGGGTGATGAAATCTTCGAGACTTTCATCATCCCGCCTCCAGATATTCATGACGTCAGGGGAATCTCTGACGTACCGCCGTTGTTGGCTGAAGTTCGTCAGAAACTTATCTTTCGTTCCATGACGTAAGCTTACCCGTGAGTAAGTTGTTAAACCATAGGCGCGTGCGCCTGTAAGAGTTTGAACAAAAAGGTGACACCACATGGGCAGCGTCCAGCCTCCAATTAGACCTGCGCCCGTGAACAGGCGCATGTGGTCGTCTGGGTCTGTCAACCCATTGAACTTTCCCACATTGGAGGGTAGTTTCGCGCGCTACAGTTGGGCAAGCACGATCTCATTTATAAAGTTCGAGTGTTCGACTACTTTAGCCGGCCTGTAGATCAAATTGTAGTTATATTCCGCCTCCAGGTTGTACACAGCCCGTGGCATAGGCTTGTAAGCAGCATGATCTTTAGGCAGCCAGTGAAACACGATGGCGCTGTCACCCTCGCCATATCTTCTATCTTCTTCACGCTGGGTGTCCCGCCCCTCTAGAAGAAATGGGCCGAGTCGTGAGTGGATAGACGCTCGCCTATGAGTGTGTGACTCATATTTTAGTAGCAACTTGGAATACTTCGTTTCCCTGGTACGGAGGTGTGAGGGAACACTCGCTTCGGCCGGCGAGTCATAGCTTAGTTCTCGTGGTGCAGGCTTGGCATGCACATGAGTAGTGAGCGGCTGCACTGACGCAGCGGATGCATTAGTTTGCGCACAGAGTTGCGCATAAATGGCATTCAGTGATTTTGAATACCCATTTCGTGATTACGTGATTTCATTAGTCTTTTATGTAAAACCACACTTAGTGATTTCGCAACTACATAAAAAGAACATGTAAGACATAATATTTCATATGGAGAGTAGGAGTTGGCTACAAAGCCAATATTTCCTACAAAGTGTAGGAAACTATAGGAGAGTGACATGTGGCAATTACGTTTTTTAATAAAAAGGGCATTAAAGTAATTTGATAATTATTTTATTTATTGAATTTATTTTATTATTAACTAACTCATGAGAATTTTAAGAAAACTTAATATCTCGTACTAGAGGTTATCAAAATTACTGGAGGTCATCTTCTTCGTAAATCAGTTGTCTGATAAAAAATAGTGGCTTCTTCAACAAGTTCTTGACGATGTGTTTTACCAATTAAAAGGTTAATGTTCATGAAGAAACACTGGCTGAACTGAGAGGTATCCAGAGATATCTTAGTTACAGCTCAATGTCTCTACATAAAAGGTTATCTCTCATTTGCTCCTCGGGATGATCTCGCTTCAAGCTCTCTACAAAACTAGAAACACCCGTTAGCCTCGTCACGGGAGAAAGGGGGAGGGTTTTCTCCGTGACCATAAGTGTTGGGGATTGCAAGTAATAAGCAAGTAAGCTCAAAGTAGCATGCAATTGTATTGTGACCGTGATAGTAAGTGGTTTACCTTATGGTGTGATCCTTATTTTATAGCCGAAGAGAAGTGTGTGGAGATGGACTGATGAGCCTTGGGCCTGGACCCGATGACCAAGAATATCCATTCTGTCTCCTCTACATTGACCATTAATGACCTTTGGCTAGAGGTGCGCTTGGCACATGGTGAATGGAGCCACGTGTCCTGGTAGTTATCCTTGGTGTTGGACCTATCATCAACCTATAGTGGAGATCGTGTGCAGTCGCTGGCGTGAGTTTGGTTGGTGCCATGTGTTTGTCCTTGCATACAGACTTCCCTCTGCATGACTGTTCATCATGAGACGAGGTCTGACACAACCTGCCGAGCGGTTATTGGGTCAACTCTGTCACTCTGTACCCTTGTACTTGGTCAATGCCTATTTCCGCTTCTCCCTTCCGCGTGGCTTTATCAATGCTTTCTGGCCAGCACGGAGTTGCTGGGATTAAGTCCTTTTCTCAAGACTATGAGTTGCTCTCATGTTGGTCTTGGCCTTGTGCAAGGTTTTAGGACTTAGCAGGGCTAGAGGATTGTTTGATCCACGCAAAGTCAAGGTCCTGCGTTTCCAGGTTTAACTTGCCGTTGCGCAGTGTGCGCAAGGTTTTTTAGGCGACCTGTTGGTTTCAAGAAAGGCACACCGTTGCGCGTTGCGTGAAAAGTTATTATTATAATGTCATTATGAGGGTATGGTTACTTGCGCAGGCGCAGAGTTTTTGGGACCATACCCCACCAGTTCATGTGTTATAATTTCCTTGGTATTAAATGTTGATTTAACTAATGAAACTTAGTTCGCTGAGAGATATTTGTATTATGTTTTAGCAGTTAACAGTTTAAACGTAGTTCACTGTGAGATATTGATGTGTTTTACCAGATAAAACACAATGTGACGAACAAGATGAAATACACTGTCTTGACGCTGTGTTTTATCAATTTCTAGTTTCTTCACATTGTGTTTATCATAGTGTTGTGTTTTACTACACCTAAAGTTGGATACTTATTTTGTTTAATAGTAGTGTGTATCAGGTCCTAGAAGTGTGAGACCGAAGAATCAAATATACGCAACGGTCTATGGTAGTTAACTGGGATTAACTAGGTTAGTTTGTATTAGATTGGGACCTTTATAGGTTATTTCGGTATGCCATAGGCCATGTGGGCCAGGCAAGCCCATGAGAGGCATGCCTAACCCTAGGTATATAAGCTAAGCTTATTCATTTCTAGGGTTAAGACTTTTGGGATTTCTCTAGAGAGAGCCTCCATCTTGTACCAAACGGTTTTGCTTGTACAAGTAATAGAATCGTGTGCAAGGTGTTAAAGTTGATTCTGATTGTTCTTCATCATTTCGGTTTTCTTGAAGATCATCAAGTTTCGCTCTGCCCATCCTTGGTGATCGTGTGATATCTTTGTTAGATCCAGATTTTTGGGACTTACAATTGGTATCAGAGCCGGTTAAACCTATTTTCCAGGCTCATATCTGATATCACACTGATTCTATTCGGTTTCTACTGAAAAACAAGCATTTCGGATCCACATTCAAGGATTTCGGATCTTCTGTTTACATTTCGGACAGATTTCGGATTGATTTCGGATTAATTTGTTGAATATCCGGAATTATTGAAGATCCCGAAGAACACGAAGAAGATTCAAGTATTTCGGATCCAGAATTATTAAAGATCCCAAAGAATACGAGGAAGACCATCCATCTCGGATTGATCTCACTACTGTTCATCAACTTTCTCAACAACTTTATCTGGATTATCCGCAATCTAGATAGGAATACGGTTGATTTCAGATAAGGATTCTCCATTCCGGAAAGGGTTTTCGTTTCGGATTTGATCTTTATTCCGGATTACAATTTCGGACTCATCTCGGATTTGTCTTGGACTCTCATTTAGGAGTCATTTTTGGACTTGTCTCGGCGTGCATCTCAGATACCATCTCGGATACCAACTCGGATCACTGTTCCGAATTACCATCTCGGATTAGCATCTCGGATCACGGTTTCGAGATTCCATCTTGGATTAAGAATCCGAGTCACTGTTTCGAATTTGGTACTGTTCCAAGTTGTACCCTTAAAGGTGGAAATTTAACCAGCTGACGTAACCGGAGTTAAACGTTTCGTACGCAGAATTTGATCCACAGACAATCTTGACAAACCGGGTGCACGGTTAGACTCGTGTGATTTTTAGGACCAAAAAGGCACGAAAATTCCTAAAATCACTATCGGACATTATACATCATTGGATTCAACGGTACCTTTTGGTAAAAACAGTTTTCGAATAGTTTATCGTTGTTACCGGTACAGTTTCGATTATCCGAAGATGTTTACAACCCAAGCTCAGTCTAGCACAAAATCAAAACCCGAACCTGCGGGGTGAAGTGAAGGAAAAGCTGAATGAGTTTATCGGAAACTACAATGTTGATCCGGTTGCTGACTATGTGATGCGTTTACTTGAATGTGGGAGGCGAAAAGAGGAAGTAAGAGATGAGATGAATAGAGTTTTGGGTGATGACAAAGACTCCTTTGTATCTTGGTTGTGGGATCATTTACAATCAAACCAAGATCTCCAAGATCTATACGCAAAATCAACAGGGTCTCATCCTGAAGAAGTGTCCGAACAGAAACCTCAAGCCCATCAAACAGCAATCAAAAACCCAGTACCCCAAACTTTACCTCAAGCCCAAACTCACATTGACAAACCAAGCTCGCACACTGACACAGTCAACTACCTTTTGTGCACTGAACCTTGCAGGAATAGGGTTGCTCAACTCAGGGCACTTAATTCCAAAATGGCTGATGATTACAACAATGAAATGGCTCAGTGCATAAGCCTTCGAGAAAGTAACAAGTTACTCACAGAAAAGGTTGAAGCACAAAAGAAAGACATAGCTCAGCACCACCTGGACGTAAATCAACTGAAATGTTGGGTCCATGATTACAAAACCAGATTAGATTCAAAAACCATGGAATACGACTTGGTAAGAGTTGAGCTGGGACTTCTTACTACAGTATAGGCTCTAAGGGTCTAATAACCTATCCTATATCCCTATAGTCATGGCTCTGATACCAATCTGTCACACCCCGACCCGCAGCGGAATAAGAGTCGGGGCATAATTGGGTTATCACCAAAGCTCATGATGTTTACTAATATGTTTCATATTTATTAAATTCAAAATTTACAACTTCAATATTCCAAACAAGTTCATACAAATACAAGGAAAAAGTAACTAAATAAACAATCCAAAACCTAAACCGATTTATTCTTCTAAGTTGTCCTATATGTTTCTTGCTGCATCTGGATCACCTGTATCGTGTGTAAAAATGGGGGTTTTTGGGTCAACAAAAGTTGGCGAGTGAACCTTGTTAGAAAACATTTATTATGGATTTCTTGTTATATTTAATATGGAAAAATTGTGCAATAATCATATGTGAGCAAACGTAAATAAACATACAATAACAATAACAATAACAATAACAATAACAAACCACCTTGCATGAGTATATGACATGAATGATAATGTATATGTTGGCAACGTCACGTTCCGCTCATAGGTAATGGGGAACGGACGGCCTATGATGATGTATGTGCGATCAAGGCTCAATCAAACGGAGCCGATCGTATGTTGGCAACGCCTCGTTCACGCTCATAGGTAATGGGGAACGGTTCACGCTCATAGGTAATGGGGAACGGCGGCCTATGATGATGTATGTACTGAAAATGATAAATTTAATCTAAACGTTAACCACACAAACAGTTGATACATATTGAATACACATTTGATCATGGATATGATGGATGCACAAGTGTTTAAATGTAATAAATAATAAGACACATGATACACCCCAAAATGTGATTAAAACGGGGAATTTGTAAAGATTCACTCACATTGGGTGCGTTCGTTTGATGATGTTGAATGCGCACGAGTTTAGAGGATTGATCGACGAGGAATAACTAACCTAAATAATAACGAAAAGGTACGGTAAATAAGTGGATTTTATTAACAATTTTAATAGGATTTTTAGATACATTTTTTGTGAGTTTAAGGTCATTTTCTAACTTTAAAAATATTATTTTTAAGTATTTTTAATTGATTTTTAAATTAAATAAATAAATAAAAATATAAAAAAATGTTGACTTTTTGAGGTTAACCGTTGACCGTTGACCGTTGACCTATTGACTTTGGCTGTTGACCGGTTCGGTCTTGTATATGTTTGCACTGAGTTAGGTTCAAACTTGTGACCTCCCGTACGCGAGCTCTACCAACTGAGCTACGTGTCTAACCCGAAATACTTCTGTTTTTATTATATTTATATACTATTTAAGTTATTCAAAATTCATTTATTTTAAAAAGGATTTTAATTATATCGAACCGGTGTGCATAACAAGTCTCGAACCCGGGACCTGTTGTTTAACGTTGCACACAGTCCACCTCTGGACTGTGTGTCTAACCTGGTTAAAATACTTGTTTTTATTTCACTTATATACTAACTGTAAGTTTCCGTATTTGGGTTTTATAAAAAGTCTGAATATTGTGACGGATCGGAAACAAGGACATACTCGAACTCGGTATCTCTATGTTTCAAATGCACACAGTCCACCGCTGGACTGTGTGTCTAACCCGAAATATAACCCGATTTATATTAAATATATACACAATCCAGACTTCATCTTCTTCGTTAAAACAACTCAAAAAATTTATATTCGACTGATCTTGTTCAATTCAATTAACGGACATATAAATGATTAAAATGAAATGGTTACAGAAGGTTTTGGAAATGAATGTACCGGAAAGATGGTTTTTCTCAGAATTCCGGCAAAAGTCGTCGGCTCTGTTTATGAATTCCGTCTGAGCGGACCAATTAACAGTTTTAATTAACTAATTGTGAAATTAAGTGACTAAACAAGGATTATCAAAAAGTTTAGATGCTCGTACCGATTCACAGCGTGATTTCGGAATTTTCAGAAATTTTCCGGCTATTGCAGATTATCCGGTATCGTCGTCTGAGACCGATTCTGATTGAAGGGTTTGAGTTAGTAAAAATCTAACAATAGATAGAAGATGAAAGAATTGAGAAATTTACCGTTTCGATGAATGACACGGTTTTCCGGCGAAAGTCCGGTTATATCAAAAAGCAATTCCGACGATCAAAAATTAGAGCGAAAGTGAAATCGAGAGTTCTGTGGGTGTTTCTGAGTTGCGAGACAATGATAATACCGGTGTAAATTTGGAGTTGAATGATTTCGGTTATCAAACTCGAACATCATATGAATCGGGTCCAATAAAGGCTGAATTGATTAAGAACGTCGGTCGTAATGATTTCATCGGTTATAACCAGTAAGTCACGGTCACTCAATCGTCTGGATGGTTGAAAGCCGATTATCGGTTTCAGTTTTGGCGCAAACAGATAGATTCACGGGTGATCTTAAAGTTTTATTTGTTTCTTGATTACACAAAAACAACAAGTGGCGGGGTGGTTAAGTGTTTGATGTTTAAGTCTTCCGGCTGACCCGGGTTCGAAACCCGGCAGCCCCTTTTTATTTTAAATTACTTTATTTTTATTTTTTAACAATTTTAATTTCCATATTCTAAAATGTTTATTAGTTATGTATTGTTTAAAATTAAAATAAGCATTAAATGAGCAACGAAAATTTGAAACTGATTATTCGATTAATAAACGAAGCGGGTTTTGAAAACCCGTTTTTCGACGGATGTTACAGTATCCCCTACTTTTAGAAATTTCGTCCCGAAATTTAAGTAAGTGGTAACAGGAAAAAGATGCGGGTATTTTTCGCGCATTGAGTCTTCACGTTCCCAAGTAAACTCAGGTCCTCGTTTCGACTCCCAGCGTACCCTAACAATTGGAATACGACTCCGTCTTAAACGTTTTTCTCCGAAGTCCATGATCTCTACTGGTCTTTCAATGAAGTGCATAGATTCATCAATCTGCATATCTTCTAAGGGAATATGGAGGTTTTCATCGGCGAGGCACTTCTTTAAGTTTGATATGTGGAATGTGGGATGAATTCTGTTGAGTTCTTCTGGTAGGTCAAGCTTGTACGCTACAGGTCCTACTCTTTCGAGTATCTTTAAAGGTCCTACGTAGCGTGGTGCTAGCTTGCCCTTCTGGCCAAAACGAACTACTCCCTTCCACGGTGATACTTTTAAAAGTACATGATCACCAATGTTAAACTCCAAAGGCTTTCGTCGTTTATCTGCATAACTCTTTTGACGACTTTGTGCTGCTAGAAGATTGTTTCGAATTTGATGGATCTTGTCTGTGGTTTCTTGAATCAATTCTGGACCGGTGATTTGAGCTTCTCCAATTTCGTGCCAACATACTGGAGATCGGCACTTACGACCATATAAAGCTTCGAAAGGTGCCATGCCGATACTTGAATGATAGCTGTTGTTGTACGAAAATTCAACTAATGGTAAATGAGCATCCCAATTTCCCTTGAAGTCTATGACACATGCTCGAAGCATGTCTTCAAGCGTTTGGATGGTGCGTTCAGATTGTCCATCAGTTTGAGGATGATAAGCGGTACTGAGGTCTAATCGTGTACCCAAAGCGTCTTGTACGGCTTGCCATGTTCGTGAAGTGAAACGACCATCACGATCTGAAATAATGCTTAACGGTACACCATGACGGCTTACGATCTCGCTGATGTAGATACGAGCTAACTTCTCATTCTTGAAGTCCTCGCGAATCGGAATGAAGTGAGCTGATTTTGTAAGACGATCAATGATTACCCATATAGTGTCATACCCACCTGAGGTGCGAGGTAACCCGGTAATGAAGTCCATGGTTATGTTTTCCCACTTCCACACAGGTATTTCACGTTGGACTAGAAGTCCTGAGGGTCTTTGATGTTCAGCTTTAACTTTGGAACATGTAAGGCACTTGGAAACAAAAACAGCGATATCCTTCTTCATGCCAGGCCACCAGTAGGTGTATCGAAGGTCTTGATACATCTTGTCGGCTCCTAGGTGTACAGAGTACCGTGTTTTGTGCGCCTCATTCATAAGGAAATCACGAAGGTTATTGTGATCGGGAATCCATATGCGATCTAGATAGTACAGAATACCGTCGGATTTAGTTTCGATTTTAAGTTCAGCACCACAAGACAGCTCCTTGCGTACGTCGTTTTCCGTTACTGAAACATGTTGGGCTTCTCGGATTCGATCTTTGATGTCTGTTATGATTTGCGAACATAGAAGACGAATGGAGTTCGCATAACCCTTTCGACTGAGTGCATCGGCCACCACGTTTGCCTTGCCAGGATGATACCGAATTTCACAGTCGTAGTCATTAAGAAGTTCGACCCATCTCCGTTGCCTCATGTTTAACTCCTTTTGGTTGAAGATATGTTGGAGGCTCTTGTGGTCAGTGTGTATTTCACACTTGGTACCGTAGAGGTAATGTCTCCATATCTTAAGAGCGAACACAATGACTCCAAGTTCTAGGTCGTGGGTGGTGTAGTTCTTCTCATGAGTTTTGAGTTGTCTAGAAGCATAAGCTATCACCTTTCCTCTTTGCATCAGTACACAGCCTAGTCCTTGCCCTGACGCGTCGCAATAAACCACGAAGTCATCACAACCTTCAGGAAGTGTGAGGATAGGTGCGTCACAAAGTTTTTGTTTAAGGGTTTCGAAGGCTTCTTCTTGTTTGGGTCCCCATATGAAGGGTTTTCCTTTATGTGTTAAAGCCGTGAGTGGTACAGCGATGCGGGAGAAATTTGCAATGAAACGGCGATAATAACCAGCCAAACCAAGAAATGATCTTACTTCGGTAGGTGTACGTGGCGCTTGCCATTCTTGTACTGCTTTGATCTTTGAGGGGTCGACATGTATTCCCTTGTCATTGACGACATGTCCAGGGAATTGTACCTCTTTTAACCAGAATTCGCATTTGGAGAACTTGGCGTAGAGCTTTTCATTCCTTAAGAGTGTAAGGATGAGTCGAAGGTGTCGTTCACGATCAGACTTAGACTTTGAGTAGATGAGGATGTCGTCGATGAAGACTATAACAAAACGGTCGAGATAAGGTTTGCAGACTCTGTTCATTAGATCCATGAAGACAGCTGGAGCGTTGGTTAGACCAAATGGCATGACCATGAATTCATAATGACCATAACGAGTTCGGAAGGCGGTCTTTGGGACGTCTTCTTCATGTACTCTGAGTTGATGATAACCAGAACGAAGGTCGATTTTTGAAAAACAGCTGGCGCCTTGAAGTTGGTCAAGAAGATCATCGATGCGAGGTAATGGGTAGCGGTTCTTGACCGTTAACTTTTTGAGTTCTCTGTAGTCGATACACATGCGAAACGTTCCATCTTTCTTCTTCACAAAAAGGACAGGTGCACCCCAAGGCGATGAGCTAGGACGTATGAATCCTTTGTCAGTCAGCTCTTGCAGTTGACTGGCTAGCTCTTGCATTTCGGATGGGGCTAACCTATAAGGAGATTTTGCAACTGGTGTAGCTCCAGGTATAAGATCAATGCGGAATTCGACTTTTCTCACGGGAGAAAGTCCTGAAATGTCGTCAGGAAAAACTTGCGGAAAATCTTTTACTACTGGGATGTCTTCAAGTTTCTTCTCCTTAGTTCCCTTTTTGACGACATGAGTTAGGAATGCGACATAATTCTTACGGAGATATTTTCGGGCTTGAAGACAGGACATTAATTTGAGTCCTTTCGAAGGGGTTTCTCCAAAGATTCGTAGAGTCTGACCGTTTGTAAGAGGAATGCGTATAAACTTTTCACGACATACAACTTCAGCATGATGTTGGCTGAGCCAGTTTTCCGTCGAAACTTCCCAACTTCATAGGTATGAGGTCAACTGGAAAATCGTGATCGTTTAGGGTGAGAGTACAATTGCGTATAATAGAGTTTAATGAGACCGGTTTTCCGTCAGGAACTTCTACCGTTATGGATTCCATGAGTTTATCTCGAGTTTGTTTGAGGATGGGTTCAAATTCTAAGGACACAAAACTTTTATCCGCACCAGTATCAAATAACATGGATGCATAACTACCATTGATGAGAAACGTACCGTTAACCACATTGTTGTCAGCCCTAGCTTGATTGGCGTTGATGTTGAAAGCTCTTCCTCTTGCAGGTGGAGGAGCTTGGTTAGCCTATTTTACTGGATTAGCTTGAGCTTGGGCATGGATGATGTTCACCAAGCGTGGACAGGTGTTCCTGAAATGGTTCGGGTCTCCACAGTTGTAACAAGCCCGCATAGGTTGCACCATGGGATAGTTGGGTTGGTAGTAGGATTGGGCTACATGTTGGGCAGGTGGTAGGAGTAAAGGTTGTTAGGCTAGACCCACTATCTGATGGTGGGTTTGGGTTGAGGGCTGATGGCAGTTCGTTCGCTGAATTACGCGACAGGTTTGAATGGTGTGAACTGCGCGACCACAGCCGATGCAATGTTGGCAGGGATGATCAGGAAAATGATGGTATTGGCAACGGTTGCATTTTGGGTATGGGCCGGAGTATGGCTTTTTATATGGTGTAGGTGAGGGGGCAACTTGAGTGATGGGTGCAGCAGGGATAGGGAAATTTGTTCGTGGACAGCAAAGTTTCTGGTGTTCCGTTTCCTCTTATTAGCAAACTTTGAGGAGGAGGTGGAATGGTTTGAAGTTTGGCCCTCAATGGGGGCTTTCTTTTTCTCGTCCTTAAATTTGCCATTACGAATACGATTCTCAGTAAGTCGGTAGCTAGTTCCATAGCAGCTTCAAGTGTTGCAGGCGAAGTGCTTAGAACTGAGTCTTGAATTTTCGAGGCGAGGCCTCGAATATAGTGTTCGACTAAGCGGTATACTGGGGTGAACAAGTTGGGGATCATTTGGTTCAACTCTAGAAACCTTTTGTTGTAGGAAGTATGATCTCCCTCCTTTTGCTTCAATGAGTGAAATTCATCCTCTAACTTTTTGATCTCACTTCTTGGACAGAAGCGTCTCGTCATGATTTCCCTTAACTCCTCCCATGTTAAGGCCATTGCATCTTCGATTCCTCTCTTACCTTTTTCTGTATTCCACCAGGTAAGAGCTACTCCAAATAGTCTCCCGGTTGTGTAACGTACCTTGCGATCCTTGGGACAATCGCAATTGAGGAAGGTATTTTCCATTTCCTCAAACCAGTGGAGGAGAGCAGTGACACCTTCGGTCCCTTCAAATTTCGGGGGATCGCAAGACTTGAAGTGTTTGTAAGAGCACTTTTTGGAGGGAGGATTGTCGACGTTCTGGTCTTCTTGATGGGGAGGATTGATAGGATTTGTGGCGAGAGCTTGTTGGACTTAAATTACGATGTCAGCAAGCACCGCGGCCATTTGTTTTGCGATTTGGGTGGCCAAGCATTCGTTTGACCTTCCTGGCCTTCTACCCCTACATTGCTGCCTAGCCGACATCTACAGGAACATACATAAGAAGATTGTGAGTTTAAGGAGTCTTTTTAGGTGTCATGTGTCTTAAAAAAAAATAAAAATAACATAAACATTAATAATGCAACTACATCCATAGGATGCCTTGGGTTTGCTCATGTTTGGTCCTCCAATGTCCCCCATACCATCGCCTGTATAGTCATGTGGGCCCCCATGACTATTGACTTGGTAGGATTCACATTGGTATTGGCGGTTTAACACTCGCATCACCCGAATGAAAACCATGAAATATGTTTGCGAGATGTATGGTCGGAGGGTGTCAAGGTGTAGACACAATAACAACTCAAAGTGGGGTTAGCTCACACGACGTTTGGTATAGCATGCTTTGGTCTAATAGGTCCTTCGTACTCTCATCGTTAGTCCCCAGGTAGGCAAACTGGTCCTTTATTTTGGATTTATACGAATGCCAAGCCTAGACAGGATGTTCCGACTACCGGTACTTGTACCCTTCCAGTTACTACATGCCCGTCATGAGAACTCACTTTGATGTGATTTGAAAATACAAAAATCGTTGCAAAAGTCATGGAAATCGTGTGGTGTGTGCTCTCATGGATATGATATGTTATGAGAATATGATTCATGATAGGCATTGTTTAATAATATGTACTTATGAACATGCTTGCATAACATTGAATGTAACAATAAACATAAAGCATATAAACATCATGAATTTTGCATGTAACACACAAACAATTTAAAAAAATTCTAATCAACTATAGTATAGGCTCTAAGGGTCTAATAACCTATCCTATATCCCTATAGTCATGGCTCTGATACCAATCTGTCACACCCCGACCCGCAGCGGAATAAGAGTCGGGGCATAATTGGGTTATCACCAAAGCTCATGATGTTTACTAATATGTTTCATATTTATTAAATTCAAAATTTACAACTTCAATATTCCAAACAAGTTCATACAAATACAAGGAAAAGTAACTAAATAAACAATCCAAAACCTAAACCGATTTATTCTTCTAAGCCGTCCTATATATTTCTTGCTGCATCTGGATCACCTGTATCATGTGTAAAAATGGGGGTTTTTGGGTCAACAAAAGTTGGCGAGTGAACCTTGTTAGAAAACATTTATTATGGATTTCTTGTTATATTTAATATGGAAAAATTGTGCAATAATCATATATGAGCAAACGTAAATAAACATACAATAACAATAACAATAACAATAACAATAACAATAACAATAACAAACCACCTTGCATGAGTATATGACATGAATGATAATGTATATGTTGGCAACGTCACGTTCCGCTCATAGGTAATGGGGAACGGACGGCCTATGATGATGTATGTGCGATCAAGGCTCAATCAAACGGAGCCGATCGTATGTTGGCAACGCCTCGTTCACGCTCATAGGTAATGGGGAACGGTTCACGCTCATAGGTAATAGGAACGGTGGCCTATGATGATGTATGTACTGAAAATGATAAATTTAATCTAAACGTTAACCACACAAACAGTTGATACATATTGAATACACATTTGATCATGGATATGATGGATGCACAAGTGTTTAAATGTAATAAATAATAAGACACATGATGTAACATTTGTCGAAAAGGGGTTTTACCAAACCCGCTCCGTTTGTAATCGAATATCAAGTTATAAATGTGTCGTTGCCTATTTATGTTTATTTTAATTTTTAATGATACATAATTAATAAACAAACTAAACCATAAAAGTTATAATTGATAAAAAGTATAAATAAAACAATTCAAAATAAAATGGGGCTGCCGGGACTCGAACCCGGGTCAGCCAGGTTGTAACTCCAAAGACTTAACACTCACACGCTTAACCACTCCGCCACTTGTTTGTTTTCTGTCATCTATAGGAAACAAATAAATCTTATAGACGAATGTAAATCAATCGGTTACGCCAATTGTAACTGAAATCGGTTATCAAACGCGCAAAGGCGATCTGAATACTCACGGTTCAATGAGTATAACCGATATACCGACGTTTTTAATCAAGTTGCCTTGAATGAACTTGAATTCTAGAAGTGGATCGGTTTTTATAACCGAAAATCTTCAATTCCAATTTTACTTCCATCTTTGTACTCCTTCACGACTCAGAAACATTCCACAAACCTCCAATTACATTTCCACACACTTTACAGTCCACCGGAGAAGTTTATTTTATTCGCCGGAAATTTCTGCAAGTTCGCCGGAAAACCGTATTCTTCATCAAAACGGTAAGTCCTGCAATACCGTCGTAGTCTAACAATTGTTAAGCTATTTCTAACTAAAACCTTTCACTTGAAATCGAATTCAGACGCCGTTATCGGATAATTCCAGTTCGCCGGAAAATTTCTGGAAATCTTTATTTTCGTCTGTGAAACGGTAAGGACCTTCAAACACACTGTTAACGTTTGTTTAGCACTTCAATTCCATGATTGGCTAATCAAAACGATTAATTGATTTGCTCAGCTGAAGTTCATAAAAACAGAGACCGATGCCTTGCCGGAATTCTGTAATAAATCGTTCACCGGTATGTTTACTTCTAATTATCATCTCTGCTATCTCATATTAGTCTGTGCAATGTTTAACAATCGAATTAACAAGATATAATGGTGTAATCTGCAGTCTGTAAAACCAACGAAGAAGATGAACTGCGCTAACAATATAAGAATAATTAAAATTGGTATTTTGAACGGGTTAGACACACAGTCCAGCGGTGGACTGTGTGCGAACAAAAACACGCATACGTCCCGAGTTCAATCCCTGATACACGCACCCTCTATGTAATAAAATGCCTTTTTGTTTAAAACTGAACCGGGTTAACTCCGTTAGTTGTTAAGTATAATAAAATTTGTATATTAACCAAGTTAGACACACAGTCCAGCGGTGGACTGTGTGTAACGTTAAAGCACAGGTCCCGGGTTCGAGACCTGTTAGTGGCACCGGTTCGACGAATTAAAATGTTTTTGAAAATAAAAGGATTTTGGATAAATTGAGTTAATATATAAGCATAATTAAAAACAGAATTATTTCGGGTTAGACACGTAGCTCAGTTGGTAGAGCTGCGTGCACGCGTACGGGAGGTCACGAGTTCGAGCCTCACCCAGCGCATTTCAGTCACACAATAAACCGGTCAAACAGTCAAAGTCAAAAAGTCAACGGTCAACCCAAAAAGTCAACATATTTTTATATTTTTAATTATTTAATTTAATTTAAAAATCAATTAAAAATACTTAAAAATAATGTTTTAAAGATAGGAAATAGCCTTAAACTCGTAAAAATATATCTAAAAATTCTATTAAAATCCTTAATAAAATCCATTCATTTACTATATTTTCCGTTATTATTTAGGTTAGTTAATTCTCGTTGTTCCGCTCTTACAACTCGTGCGCATCTCACCATCTCCAATCAAACGCACCCAATGTGAGTGAATCTTTACAAATTCCCCGTTTTAATCACGTTTTGGGGTGTATTATGTGTCTTGCTATATATTATATGTAAATCATTGTGCATACATCATATCATGAACATGTGTATTCAACTTGTTTCAACTGTTTGTGTGGTTATTGTTAGATTCAATTTATTATTTTCAGTACATGCAATTTCATAGGCCGCCGCTCCCCATTACATTATGAGCGTGAACCTGGCGTGCCAACATACGATCGGCTCCGTTTGATTGAGCCTTGATCGCACAGACATTTATCATTTTCAGTACATGCAATACGATCGGCTCCGTTTGATTGAGCCTTGATCGCACATTTTCATTCATGTTATTTATCGTATGATGTTGGTATGTTAATGTATGCTATCATATGTTATTGTATGTTATAGTTGTGATGGCTATTGTTACTGCTTGATTATTTACATTTGCTCATTTATGATTATGCACAATTTTTCATTGATAAACTAACAAGTAAATCAATAATAAATGTTTATCTAACAAGGTTCACTCGCCAACTTATGTTTACCCAAAACCCCCATTTTTACACATGATACAGGAGAACCCGCTGCAGCCAGAAACACATAGGATTGGACTAGAAGAATAAAATGATTTAGAGCTTGGAATTATTTTGTTTGGTTATTTTCTTTGTATTGTATGGACATGTTTGGATTATTTGGAATGTAATTTTGACTTTAATAAATATGAAACATATTAGTAAATATCATGAGCTTTGGTGATAACCCAATTATGCCCCGACTTTTATTCCGCTGCGGGTCGGGGTGTGATAGATTGGTATCAGAGCCATGACTATAGGGATATAGGATAGGTTATTAGACCCTTAGAGCCTATACTATAGTTGATTAGAAACTTATAAGATTTTTTTGTGTTACATGCCAAATTTCATGATGTGTATATGTTTTATGTTAAATGTTACATTCAATGTTATGCAAGCATGTTCATAAGTATATATTATCATATAATGCCTATCATGAATCATATTCTCATAACATATCACATCCATGAAAGCACACACCACATCATAATTGCTTTTACAATGATTTTTGTGTTTTCAAATCTCATCAAAGTTAGTTCTCATGACGGGCATGTAGTAACTGGAAGGGTACCAGTACCGGTAGTCGGAACGTCCTGTCTAGGCTGGCATTCGTATAAATCCAAAATAAAGGACCAGTTTGCCTACCTGGGGACTAACGATGAGAGTACGAAGTACCTATTAGGCCAAAGCATGCTATACCAAACGTCGTGTGAGCTAACCCCACTTTGAGTTGTCATTGTGTCTACACCTGGACACATTCCGACCATACATCTCGTAAACATATTTTGTGGTTTGCATTCGGGTGATGCGAGTGTTAAATCGCCAATACTAATGTGAATCCTACCAAGCCAATAGTCATGGGGGCCCACATGACTATACAGGTGAAGGTATGGGGGACATTTGAGGCCCAACATGAGCAAACCCAAGACATCCTATGGATGTAGTTGCATTATTGATACTTATGTTATTTTCATTTTCTTAAAGACACATGACACCTAAAAAGACACCATAAACTCACAATCTTCTTATGTATGTTCCTGTAGATGTCGTCCAGACAACAACGAGGGGGTAAAAGATCAGGAAGGTCTCACGAACGCTTGGCCACACAAATCGCGAAACAAATGGCCACGATACTGCCTGACATTGTGGTTCAAGTACAACAAGCTCTCGCCACAAATTCCACTACAGAATGACCAGAACATCGGCAACCCTCCTACCAACAAGTGCTCATACAAACATTTCAAGTCTTGTGATCCTCCTAAATTTGAAGGGACCGAAGGTGTCACTGCTCTCCTCCATTGGTTTGAGGAAATGGAAAACACCTTCCTCAACTGCGACTGTCCTGAGGACGCAAGGTTCGATACGCCACCGGGAGACTATTTGGGGTAGCTCTCACCTGGTGGAATACTGAAAAGGGGAAGAGGGGAATTGAGGATGCAATGGCCTTAACTTGGGAGGAATTAAGGGAAATCATGACTAGGCATTTCTGTCCTAGGAGTGAAATTAAAAAGTTGGAGGACGAATTTCATTCTTTAAAGCAAAAGGAGGGAGATCATACCACCTATAACAAGCGGTTCTTAGAGTTGAACCAAATGGTTCCAAATTTGTTCACCCCAACTTATCGTTTGATCGAGCATTATATTCGAGGACTTCCCTCGAAAATTCAAGATTCAGTTCTCAGCATTTCACCGGTAACACTTGAAGCTGCTATGAAGCTAGCGACTGAACTGACCGAGAATCGAATTCGCAACGGTAAGTTTAAAGAAGAGAAAAAAAAAGCCCCTGTTGAGGGTCAAACTTCAAACCATTCCATCTCCTCCTCTAAGTTTGCTAACAAGAGGAAGCGCAACACTAGAAACTTCGCTGTTACACAACCCAACTCCCATATTCCTGTTGCACCCATTACCCAAGTTGCCCCTTCACCTACACCATACAAAAGACCCTACTCTGGCCCGTTACCAAAATGCAACCGTTGCCAATATCACCATTCTCCTGATTATCCTTGCCAACATTGCATCGGCTGTGGTCGCGCAGGTCATACTGTTCAAACCTGCCGCATGCCTCAGCGAACGAACCGCCACCAGCCTTCAACCCAAACCCACCAACAAATAATGGGTCAAGCCCAACAACCCCTACTATTACCACCCACCCAACATTTAGCCCAAACATATTACCAACCCAATTATCCTATGGTTCAACCTATGCGGGCTTGCTACAATTGCGGAGACCCAAGCCATTTCAGAAACACGTGTCCAAGGTTGGTAAACATTATTCATGCTCAGGCCCAAGCCAACCCGGTGAATCAAGCGAACCAAGCTCCTCCACCTGCAAGAGGAAGAGCTTTCAATATCAACGCTAATCAGGCTAGAGCTGACGGCAATGTGGTTAACGGTACGTTCCTTATAAATGGTAGATATGCATCCATGTTGTTTGATACTGGGGCGGATAAAAGTTTTGTGTCCTTAGAGTTTGAACCTATCCTAAACCAAAATCGTGATAAGCTCATGGAATCCATAACAGTAGAAGTTGCAGACGGGAAACCGGTTTCATTAAACTATATTATACGCAACTGTACACTCACTTTAAACGACCACGACTTTTCAGTTGACCTTATTCCTATGAGGTTGGGAAGTTTTGATATCATAATTGGTATGGACTGGCTCAGTCAACATCAGGCAGAAGTTGTGTGTCGCGAAAAGTTTATACGTATTCCTCTTTCAAACGGTCAGACTCTTCGAATCTTTGGAGAAACCTCGTCGAAAGGACTCAGCTTAATGTCTTGTCTTCAAGCTCAAAAATATCTTCGCAAGAATTATGTCGCCTTTTTAGCTCATATCATCAAAAAGGGAACCATGGAGAAGAAACTTGAAGACATCCCAGTAGTAAAAGATTTCCCGCAAGTTTTTCCTGACGACATTTCAGGACTTCCTCCAGTTAGAGAAGTCGAATTCCTTATTGATCTTATACCTGGTGCTACACCAGTTGCAAAGTCTCCTTGTAGGTTAGCCCCCTCTGAAATGCAAGAGCTAGCCAGTCAATTACAAGAGTTGACTGACAAGGGATTCATACGTCCTAGCTCCTCGCCTTGGGGTGCACATGTCCTTTTTGTAAAGAAGAAAGATGGATCGTTTCGTATGTGCATCGACTACAGAGAGCTCAACAAGTTAACAATCAAGAATCGCTATCCATTACCTCGCATTGATGATCTTCTTGACCAACTTCAAGGTGCCAGCTGCTTTTCAAAAATCGACCTTCGATCTGGTTATCATCAACTTAGAGTACATGAAGAAGACGTCCCAAAGACCGCATTCCGAACTCGTTATGGCCATTATGAATTCATGGTCATGCCATTTGGTTTAACCAACGCTCCAGCAGTCTTCATGGACCTAATGAACAGAGTCTGCAAACCTTATCTTGATCGATTTGTTATAGTCTTCATCGACGACATTCTTATTTATTCAAAGTCTAAGTCTCATCATGAGCGTCATCTTCGACTCATCCTTACACTTCTAGAGAATGAAAAGCTTTACGCCAAATTCTCCAAATGCGAATTCTGGTTAAAAGAGGTGCAATTCCTCGGACATGTAGTCAATGACAAGGGAATACATGTCGACCCCTCAAAGATCAAAGCGGTACAAGAATGGCAAGCTCCACGTACACCAACTGAAGTAAGATCTTTTCTTGGTTTGGCTGGTTATCATCGTCGTTTCATTTCAAACTTCTCTCGCATTGCTGTACCACTCACGGCTTTAACTCATAAGGGAAAACCTTTCATATGGGGACCCAAGCGAGAAGAAGCCTTCCAAACCCTTAAACAAAAACTCTGTGATGCACCAATCCTCACTCTTCCTGAAGGTTGTGATGATTTTGTGGTCTATTGCGACGCGTCAGGGCAAGGATTAGGATGCTTTTTGATGCAAAGAGGAAAAGTTATAGCTTAAGCTTCGAGACAACTCAAGACGCATGAGAAGAACTACACCACCCATGACCTAGAACTTGGAGCCGTTGTGTTCGCTCTTAAGATATGGAGACATTATCTCTATGGTACTAAGTGTGAAATATACACTGACCACAAGAGTCTTCAACATATCTTCAATCAAAAAAAGTTAAACACGAGGCAACGAAGATGGGTTGAACTTCTAAATGACTACGACTGTGAAATTCGGTACCACCCTGGCAAAGCAAATGTGGTGGCTGATGCACTTAGTCGAAAGGGGTATGCGAACTCCATACGTCTTTTATGTTCGCAAATCATAACTGACATTAAAGATCAAATTCGAGAAGCCCAACATGTTTCAATAACAGAAGATGATGTGCGAAAGGAGATGTCCTGTGGAGCTGAACTTAAAATTGAAACTAAATCTGACGGTATTCTGTACTAAGATCGTATCTGGATTCCTGACCACAACAATCTTCGTGAAATTCTTATGAATAAGCTAATCAAATACGCGATACTCTATACACCCAGGAGCCGATAAGATGTATCAAGACCTACGATATACCTATTGGTGGCCTGGAATGAAAAAGGATATTTCTGTTTTTGTTTCTAAGTGCCTTACATGTTCCAAAGTGAAAGCTGAACACCAAAGACACTCAGGACTTCTGGTCCAACCTGAAATACCTGTATGGAAGTGGGAAAATATAACCATGGACTTCATTACCGGGTTACCTCGCACTTCTGGTGGGTATGACACTATATGGTAATAATTGACCGACTTACAAAATCAGCTCACTTTATTCCTATCCGCGAAGATTTCAAGAACGAAAAGCTAGCTCGTATTTATATTAGCGAAATCGTAAGCCGACATGGAGTACCGTTAAGCATTATTTCTGATTGTGATGGTCGTTTCACTTCACGAACATGGCAAGCATTACAAGCCGCTATGGGTACGCGATTAGATCTCAGTACCGCCTATCATCCTCAAACTGATGGTCAATCTGAACGCACCATTCAAACTCTTGAAGATATGCTTCGAGCATGTGTCATAGACTTCAAGGGAAATTGGGACGCTCATCTACCATTAGTCGAATTTTCGTACAACAACAGCTATCATTCAAGCATCGGCATGGCACCTTTTGAAGCCTTATATGGTCGTAAGTGCCGATCTCCAGTATGTTGGCACAAAATTGGCGAAGCTCAAATCACTGGTCCGGAATTAATTCAAGAAACCACAGACAAGATCCATCAAATTCAAAACAATCTTCTAGCGGCTCAAAGTCGTCAAAAGAGTTATGCAGATAAACGGCGGAAGCCTTTAGAGTTTAACATTGGTGATCATGTACTTCTAAAAGTATCACCGTGGAAGGGAGTAGTTCGTTTTGGCCAAAAAGGCAAGCTAGCACCACGCTACGTAGGACCTTTCAAGATACTCGAAAGAGTAGGTCCTGTAGCATACAAGCTTGATCTACCAGAAGAACTCAACAGGATTCATCCCACATTCCACGTATCAAACTTAAAGAAGTGCCTCGCTGATGAAAACCTCCACATTCCTCTGGAATATATTCAGATTAATGAATCTATACATTTTATTGAAAGACCAGTAGAGATCATGGATTTCGGAGAAAAACGTCTGTGACGAAGTCGCATTCCAATTGTTAGGGTACGCTGGGAGTCGAAACGGGGACCTGAGTTTACTTGGGAACGTGAAGACTCAATGCGTGAAAAATACCCGCATCTTTTTCCTACTACTTCTACTACTTAAATTTCGGGACGAAATTCCTAAAAGTAGGGGATACTGTAACATTTGTCGAAAATGGGTTTTACCAAACCCGCTCCGTTTGTAATCGAATATCAAGTTATAAATGTGTCGTTGCCTATTTATGTTTATTTTAATTTTTAATGATACATAATTAATAAACAAACTAAACCATAAAAGTTATAATTGATAAAAAGTATAAATAAAACAATTCAAAATAAAATGGGGCTGCCGGGACTCGAACCCGGGTCAGCCAGGTTGTAACTCCAAAGACTTAACACTCACACGCTTAACCACTCCGCCACTTGTTTGTTTTCTGTCATCTATAGGAAACAAATAAATCTTATAGACGAATGTAAATCAATCGGTTACGCCAATTGTAACTGAAATCGGTTATCAAACGCGCAAAGGCGATCTGAATACTCACGGTTCAATGAGTATAACCGATATACCGACGTTTTTAATCAAGTTGCCTTGAATGAACTTGAATTCTAGAAGTGGATCGGTTTTTATAACCGAAAATCTTCAATTCCAGTTTTACTTCCATCTTTGTACTCCTTAACGACTCAGAAACATTCCACAAACCTCCAATTACATTTCCGCACACTTTACAGTCCACCGGAGAAGTTTATTTTATTCGCCGGAAATTTCTGCAAGTTCGCCGGAAAACCGTATTCTTCACCAAAACGGTAAGTCCTTCAATACCGTCGTAGTCTAACAATTGTTAAGCTATTTCTAACTAAAACCTTTCACTTGAAATCGAATTCAGACGCCGTTATCGGATAATTCCAGTTCGCCGGAAAATTTCTGGTAATCTTTATTTTCGTCTGTGAAACGGTAAAGACCTTCAAACACACTGTTAACGTTTGTTTTGTCACACCCCGACCCGCAGCGGAAATAAGAGTCGGGGCATAATTGGGTTATCACCAAAGCACATGACATTTACTATTATGTTTCATAATTAAATGAAGTCAAAGTTACATTTTTCAAACATCCAAACATGTTCATTCAATGCAAGGGAAAATAACCAAACATAACGATCCAAAAACTAAATCGTTTTATTCTTCTAATCCAGGTCCTATGTGTTTCCTAGCTGCTGCTGGTTCACCTGTATCATGTGTAAAATGGGAGGTTTTGGGTCAACATAAGTTGGCGAGTGAACCTTATTAGATAAACATTTGATAATGATTTTATGGTTAGTTTATTAATAAAATATTGTGCATAATCATAAAAGAGCAAATGTAAGTAATCAAACATTGGCAAATAGCAGTTACAATTATAACATACAATAACACTTGGTAGCATACATGAATATACCAATATCATGCAATAACTAACATAAATGAACTGTGCGATCAAGGCTCAATCAAACGGAGCCGATCGTATTGCATGAATTGGAAATGTAAATTGAACTGTGCACTCAAGGCTCAATCAAACGGAGCCGAGCGTATTGCATGAACTGGAAATGTAAATTGAACTGTGCACTCAAGGCTCAATCAAACAGAGCCGAGCGTATTGCATGTATTGAAATGTAAAATGAAATGACCGATCAAGGCTCAATCAAACGGAGCCGATCGTGCGGGCATGCCACAGATCAACCGCATAATAAAATGGGGATCAAGCTCAACCTCATGGATGGGGAGCTGCGGCCTCGGCAAATGCATGTACTGAAATAATAATTTGCATCCAATAATAACTACTTAACAGCAACAAACTAATACACGTGTCATGATATGATGTATGCACAATAGTTTCGTTATAATATGTAAATAAACAAAGACACATGATACACCCCAAAAACGTGATTAAAACGGGGAATTTGAAAGGTTCACTCACATTGGGTGCGTTGAATTGAAGATGGTGAGATGCGCACGATTTAGATGAGCGGATCGACGGGGAATACTAACCTAAATAATAATGGAAAAATATATTAAATGGATGGATTTTATTAAGGATTTTAATGAAATTTTTAGATATATTTTTGTGAGTTTATGGCTATTTTCTATCTTTAAAAATGTTATTTTTAAGTATTTTTAATTGATTTTTAAATTAAAATAAACAAATAAATATATATAAGAAAATATTATTTTTTTTACTGTTGACCGTTGACCGTTGACCGGTTCGGTCAGCGGTAAATTCCTGCGCCGGGCGGGATTCGAACCGGCGACCTTCCGTTCACGTGCACGTAGCTCTACCAACTGAGCTACGTGACTAACCGTTATAAACTCGGTTTTAATTATATTTATATACTTATTTGAATTAACCGAAAATTCCTTTATTTTGCAAAAACGTTTTAATTCCATGGACCGGTGCTCGTGACAGGATTCGAACGCGCGACGTGAAGTTTAACTTGCACACAGTCCACCGCTGGACTGTGTGTCTAACCCGGTTATATTCTTGGTTTTTATTATACTTGACAACTACCTGTTTTAACCCGGGTTAGTTCATGATTAAAAAGGAATGTTACTACACAAGCGTGCGCGTAGCAAGGATCGAACTCGGGACGTGAATATGAAATTTGCACACAGTCCACCGCTGGACTGTGTGTCTAACCCGTTTATAATCCGGGTTTTAATTACTCTTATATTCTGATATAACTTCATCTTCTTCGTCGGATTACACGGTCAGCATAATTCGACTGGTTAAGTTTGATTTTGTGATTTACAAAGTTCTTAGACATTAACAGTAATTCAAGAGTAAGGAACGGAGAGAGTTTAAGGAACAGAATTTACCGATTGATGATATTCACAGAAATCCGGCGAAGGTTTGTTGATATTGGAAATGAACTCCGACTGTTGAACCAATTAACAGCGTTGATCGATTACTCATAAAGTTGTGTCACTTAAACAAGGTTTAAAAGAAGTTTTGGATATCATACCAGTTCACAGTTGGATTCCGGCAGTCTCAGAAACTTTCCGGCGAAGATAAGATTTCCGATATACGTTGGCTAAGATTGATTCTGATGATGGAGTTGTGTTAGAGATTGACTAATCACATGTTTTAAACAAAAAGAGTCGAAGGAATTACCGTGAGAATGTGAGTCCCGGTTTTCCGGTGACTTGCAGAAAATTTCCGGCGAACTGTTTCAGATGATTTTATGGTTCACAAATGCGACGAAAATGAAATTGGATATTGTTGTGATAGTTCTGAATCGTGCAAATGATTGAAAACTTGAATTAAATCAGAACTTGAAGAAATATTCGGTTTCAAAATCCTAAAAGATGAAGCTTTAAGTTCAATCAATTCTGACTTAATTGGAAACCGTCGCACATCGGTTATAACTGAAATTGTGAGGTAAACAATCGATTTAACGATTGGTTTGCCGATTATCGGTTTTCAGATGGCATCATCGGTTAAATCGAGTTTGTGTATAAGTTCCTTTCGCTTTCCTAGTGTTAACAGAAAACACGTTGTGGCGGAGTGGTTAGGAGAATGGATGTTAAGTCGTTTAGAGACTCAGCTGACCCGGGTTCGAGTCCCGGCAGCTTCAAATGTTTTTTATTTATTTTATTTTAACTTTTTATCAAATATAATTTTTATAGTTTAGTTTATTTATTAATTATGTATCGTTTTAACTCAAAATAACCATAAATAATTAATGTACTTTCATAACTTGGTACTTGATTACAAAATGGAGCGGGTTTTGGAGACCCGATTTTTACAAATGTTACAGTATCCCCTACTTTTAGGAATTTCGTCCCGAAATTTAAACAGTTGAAGTAGTAGGAAAAAGATGCGGGTATTTTTCACGCATTGAGTCTTCACGTTCCCAAGTAAACTCAGGTCCCCGTTTTGACTCCCAGCGTACCCTAACAATTGGAATGCGACTTCGACGAAGACGCTTTTCTCCATAATCCATAATCTCCACTGGTATTTCAATAAAATGCATGGATTCATCAATCTGAATATCTTCCAGTGGAATATGGAGATTCTCATCAGCGAGGCACTTCTTCAAGTTCGACACGTGGAATGTGGGATGAATCCTGTCGAGTTCTTCCGGTAGGTCAAGCTTGTATGCTACAGGACCTACTCTTTCAAGTATCTTGAAAGGTCCTACGTAACGTGGTGCTAGCTTTCCCTTTTGACCAAAACGAACTACTCCCTTCCACGGTGATACTTTTAAAAGCACATGATCACCAATGCTAAACTCCAAGGGCTTCCGTCGTTTATCTGCGTAACTCTTTTGACGACTTTGAGCTGCTAAAAGATTGTTTCGGATTTGATGAATCTTATCTGTGGTTTCTTGGATCAATTCTGGACCAGTAATTTGTGCTTCCCCAATTTCGTGCCAACAAACAGGAGATCGGCACTTTCGACCATATAAGGCTTCAAAAGGTGCAATACCGATGCTCGAATGATAGCTGTTGTTGTACGAAAATTCAACTAACGGTAGGTGGGCGTCCCAATTTCCCTTGAAGTCTATGACACATGCTCTAAGCATATCCTCAAGAGTTTGAATGGTGCGCTCAGACTGTCCATCAGTTTGAGGATGATAGGCGGTACTGAGATCTAATCGAGTGCCCATAGCGGATTGTACTGCTTGCCATGTTCGTGAGGTGAAACGACCATCACGATCAGAGATAATACTTAATGGTACCCCGTGTCGGCTTACGATTTCGTTGATATAAATACGAGCAAGCTTTTCGTTCTTGAAATCTTCTCGAATAGGAATAAAGTGAGCTGATTTTGTAAGTCGGTCTATAATCACCCATATAGTGTCATATCCACTAGAAGTGCGAGGTAACCCGGTAATGAAATCCATGGTTATATTTTCCCACTTCCATACAGGTATTTCCGGTTGGACTAGAAGTCCCGAGGGTCTTTGGTGTTCAGCCTTCACCTTAGAACATGTGAGACACTTGGAAACAAAAACGGCAATATCTTTCTTCATTCCAGGCCACCAATAAGTGTACCGTAGGTCTTGATACATCATATCGGCTCCTGGGTGTATAGAATATCGCGTTTTATGAACTTCATGCATGAGAGTTTCCCGAAGATTGTTGTGGTTAGGAATCCAAATACGATCTAGGTAATACAAAATACCATCAGATTTAGTTTCAAGTTTTAGCTCGGCTCCACAGGACATCTCTTTCGCACATCTTCTTCTGTTATCGAAACGTGTTGAGCTTCTCGAATTTGATCTTTAATATCGGTTATAATTTGCGAACATAGAAGATGAATGGAGTTCCCATAACCCTTTCAACTAAGTGCATCAGCCACCACATTTGCTTTACCAGGGTGGTATCTGATTTCACAGTCGTAATCATTTAGGAGTTCGACCCATCTTCGTTGCCTCATATTTAACTCTTTATGATTGAAGATATGTTGAAGACTCTTGTGGTCAGTGTATATTTCACACTTCGTACCATAGAGATAATGTCTCCATATCTTAAGAGCGAATACAACGGCTCCAAGTTTGAGGTCATGAGTAGTGTAGTTCTTTTCATGTGTCTTGAGTTGCCTTGAGGCATAAGCTATGACTTTTCCTCTTTGCATGAGAACGCAACCTAATCCTTGCCCTGACGCGTCGCAATAGACTACAAAATCATCACAACCTTCAGGAAGAGTGAGGATTGGTGCATCACAAAGTTTTTGTTTAAGTGTTTGAAAAGCTTCTTCTTGCATGGGTCCCCATACGAATGGTTTTCCCTTATGGGTTAAAGCCGTGAGTGGCACCGCAATGCGAGAGAAGTTTGAAATGAACCGACGATAATAGCCAGCTAGTCCAAGAAAAGACCTTACTTCAGTTGGTGTACGTGGAGCTTGCCATTCTTGAACTGCTTTGATCTTTGATGGGTCAACATGTATTCCTTTGTCATTGACTACATGTCCGAGAAATTGCACCTCTTTTAACCAGAATTCACATTTAGAGAACTTGGCATAAAGCTTTTCCTTTTCTAGAAGTGCAAGAACAAGTCGTAGATGACGCTCATGATCAGCTTTAGATTTTGAATAGATAAGAATATCGTCGATGAATACAATAACAAATCGATCGAGGTAAGGTTTGCAGACTCTATTCATTAGGTCCATGAAAACAGCTGGTGCGTTGGTTAATCCAAACGGCATAACCATGAATTCATAGTGACCATAACGAGTTCGAAAAGCAGTTTTAGGGACGTCTTCTTCATGCACTCTAAGCTGATGATAACCAGATCGAAGGTCGATTTTCGAAAAGCAACTGGCACCTTGTAGTTGGTCAAGAAGATCATCTATGCGAGGTAAAGGATATCAATTTTTGATGGTTAACTTGTTGAGCTCTCTGTAGTCGATGCACATACGAAAAGATCCATCTTTCTTCTTTACAAAAAGGACAGGTGCACCCCAAGGCGATGAGCTGGGGCGTATAAATCCCTTGTCAGTCAACTCTTGCAATTGACTGGCTAGCTCTTGCATTTCAGAGGGGGCTAACCTATATGGAGATTTTGCCACTGGTGTAGCACCAGGTATAAGATCGATACGGAATTCGACATCTCTGATTGGAGGAAGTCCTGAAATGTCGTCAGGAAAAACTTGTGGAAAATCTTTTACAACAAGAATATCTTCAAGTTTCTTCTCTGTGGTCCCCTTCTTGATGATATGGGCTAAAAACGCAACATAATTCTTGCGAAGGTATTTTTGAGCTTGAAGACAAGACATTAAGTTGAGCCCTTTCGACGAGGTTTCTCCAATGATTCGAAGAGTCTGACCGTTTGAAAGAGGAATACGAATAAATTTTTCACGACATACAACTTCCGCATGATGTTGACTGAGCCAATCCATACCGATTATGATGTCGAAACTTCCCAGCTTCATAGGAATAAGATCGACTGAGAAATCGTGGTCGTTTAAGGTGAGTGTACAGATGCGTAAAATAGAGTCTAATGAAACTGGTTTTCCGTCCGCAACTTCCACCGTTATGGATTCCGCGAGCTTATCCCGATTTTTGCTTAAGATAGGTTCAAATTCTAATGACACGAAACTTCTATCCGCACCAGTATCAAATAACATAGAAGCATATCTACCATTTATAAGAAACGTACCGTTGACCACATTGCCGTCAGCTCTGGCCTGGTTTGCGTTAATATTGAAAGCTCTTCCTCTAGCAGGTGGAGGAGCCTGGTTCGCTTGATTCACAGGGTTGGCTTGGGCCTGAGCATGAATAATATTGACCAGCCTTGGACATGTATTTCTGAAATGACTTGGGTCGCCGCAGTTGAAACAAGCCCGCATAGGTTGGCCCATAGGGTAATTGGGTTGATAGTATGTTTGGGCTAAATGTTGAGTGGGTGGAAATGGTAGTTGTTGTTGTGCTTGACCCATTAACTGTTGGTGGGTTTGGGTTATAGGTTGGTGGCGGTTTGTTCGTTGAGACGTGCGGCAATTTTGAATAGTGTGTCCGGCGCGACCGCAGCCGGTCAGTATTGGCAAGGATAATCAGGGGAGTGGTGATACTGACAACGGTTACATTTTGGTAGTGCCCTGTGTATGGTTTTCTGTATGGCGCGGGTGGAGGAGTGGCTTGGGTGATGGGTGCAGCAAGAATAGGGGTGTTGGTTTGGGTGACTGCAAAGTTCCTGGTGTTACGCTTCCTCTTATTAGCAAACTTAGAGGAAGGAGTGTGGTGGTTTGAGGTTTGTCCCTCAGCAGGGGCTTTCTTCTTTTCTTCTTTGAACTTCCCATTGCGAATTCGATTTTCGGTCAGTTCCGTTGCCAACTCCATGGCAGCTTCGAGTGTTACCGGTGAAACGCTGAGAACAGAATCTTGGATCTTCGAGGGAAGTCCTCGAATGTAATGTTCGATCAGACGATAGGTTGGAGTGAATAAGTTTGGAACCATTTGGTTTAACTCCAAGAACCTCTTGTTGTAAGTAGAGTGATCACCCTCTTTTTGCTTCAAGGTATGAAATTCATCCTCCAATTTCTTAATTTCACTTCTAGGACAGAATCGCCTAGTCATGATTTCCCTTAACTCCTCCCAAGTTAAGGCCATCGCATCTTCAGTTCCCCTCTTTCCTTTCTCAGTATTCCACCAAGTGAGAGCTACACCAAGTAGTCTCCCGGTGGCGTAACGAACTTTGCGATCCTCAGGACAATCGCAGTTTAAGAAAACGTTTTCCATCTCCTCGAACCAATGTAGGAGAGCAGTGACTCCCTCAGTCCCTTCGAATTTTGGAGGATCACAGGACTTAAAATGTTTGTAGGAGCATTTGATGGTAGGAGGGTTGTTGATGTTCTGGTCCTGTTGTTGAGGAGGGTTAGTAGGATTTGCAGCAAGGGCTTGTTGTACTTGTACTACGATGTCAGGCAATATCGTGGCCATTTGATTCGCGATATGAGTGGCCAAACGTTCCCGAGACTTTTCCGATTTCTTACTCCTTCGATGCTGTCTAGACGACATCTACAGGATCATAAAATGAGAAGATTGTGAGTTTATGGTGTCTTTTTAGGTGTCATGTGTCTTTCAGAAAATGAAAATAACATAAATATCAATAATGCAACTACATCCAAAGGATGTCTTGGGTTCGCTCATGTTGGGCCTCAAATGTCCCCCATACCTTCACCTACATAGTCATGTGGGCCCCCATGGCTATTGGCTTGGTAGGATTCACATTAGTATTGGCAATTTAACACTCACATCCCCCGAATGCAAACCACAAAATATGCTCATGAGATGTTTGGTCGGAACGTGTCCAGGTGTAGACACAATGACAACTCAAAGTGGGATTAGCTCTCACGACGTTTGGTATAGCATGCTTTGGCCTAATAGGTATTTCGTACTCTCATCGTTAGTCCCCAGGTAGGCAAATTGGTCCTTTATTTTGGATTTATACGAATGCCAGCCTAGACAGGACGTTCCGACTACCGGTACTAGTACCCTTCCAGTTACTACATGCCCGTCATGAGAACTCACTTTGATGGGATTTGAAAACACGAAAATCATTGTAAAATCAATCATGATGTGGTGTGTGCTTGCATGGATGTGATATGTTATGATCATACGATTTCATGATAGGCATTATTTGATAATACATACTTATGAACATGCTTGTACAATATCAAATGTAACATTTAACATAAACATATAAACATCATGAAATTTGGCATATAACACACAAAATTCTTATAAGTTTCTAATCGACTATAGTATAGGCTCTAAGGGTCTAATAACCTATCCTATATCCCTATAGTCATGGCTCTGATACCAATCTGTCACACCACGACCCGCAGCGGAAATAAGAGTCGGGGCATAATTGGGTTATCACCAAAGCACATGACATTTACTATTATGTTTCATAATTAAATGAAGTCAAAGTTACATTTTTCAAACATCCAAACATGTTCATTCAATACAAGGGAAAATAACCAAACATAACGATCCAAAAACTAAATCGTTTTATTCTTCTAATCCAGGTCCTATGTGTTCCTAGCTGCTGCTGGTTCACCTGTATCATGTGTAAAATGGGAGGTTTTGGGTCAACATAAGTTGGCGAGTGAACCTTATTAGATAAACATTTGATAATGATTTTATGGTTAGTTTATCAATAAAATATTGTGCATAATCATAAAAGAGCAAATGTAAGTACTCAAACATTGGCAAATAGCAGTTACAATTATAACATACAATAACACTTGGTAGCATACATGAATATACCAATATCATACGATAACTAACATAAATGAACTGTGCGATCAAGGCTCAATCGAACGGAGCCGATCGTATTGCATGAATTGGAAATGTAAATTGAACTGTGCACTCAAGGCTCAATCAAACGAAGCCGAGCGTATTGCATGAACTGGAAATGTAAATTGAACTGTGCACTCAAGGCTCAATCAAACGGAGCCGAGCGTATTGCATGTATTGAATGTAAAATGAAATGACCGATCAAGGCTCAATCAAACGGAGCCGATCGTGCGGGCACGCCACAGATCAACCGCATAATAAAATGGGGATCAAGCTCAACCTCATGGATGGGGAGCTGCGGCCTCGGCAAATGCATGTACTGAAATAATAATTTGCATCCAATAATAACTACATAACAGCAACAAACTAATACACGTGTCATGATATGATGTATGCACAATAGTTTCGTTATAATATGTAAATAAACAAAGACACATGATACACCCCAAAAACGTGATTAAAACGGGGAATTTGAAGGTTCACTCACATTGGGTGCGTTGAATTGAAGATGGTGAGATGCGCACGATTTAGATGAGCGGATCGACGGGGAATACTAACCTAAATAATAATGGAAAAATATATTAAATGGATGGATTTTATTAAGGATTTTAATGAAACTTTTAGATATATTTTTGTGAGTTTATGGCTATTTTCTATCTTTTAAAATGTTATTTTTAAGTATTTTTAATTGATTTTTAAATTAAAATAAACAAATAAATATATATAAAAAAATATTATTTTTTTTACTGTTGACCGTTGACCGGTTTCGGTCAGCGGTAAATTCCTGCGCCGGGCGGGATCCGAACCGGCGACCTTCCGTTCACGTGCACGTAGCTCTACCAACTGAGCTACGTGACTAACCCGTTATAAACTCGGTTTTAATTATATTTATATACTTATTTGAATTAACCGAAAATTCCTTTATTTTGCAAAAACGTTTTAATTCCATGGACCGGTGCTCGTGACTGGATTCGAACGCGCGACGTGAAGTTTAACTTGCACACAGTCCACCGCTGGACTGTGTGTCTAACCCGGTTATATTCTTGGTTTTTATTATACTTAACAACTACCTATTTTAACCCGGGTTAGTTCATGATTAAAAAGGAATGTTATTACACAAGCGTGCGCGTAGCAAGGATCGAACTCGGGACGTGAATATGAAATTTGCACACAGTCCACCGCTGGACTGTGTGTCTAACCCATTTATAATCCGGGTTTTAATTACTCTTATATTCTGATATAACTTCATCTTTTTCGTCGGATTACACGGTCAGCATAATTCGACTGGTTAAGTTTGATTTTGTGATTTACAAAGTTCTTAGACATTAACAGTAATTCAAGAGTAAGGAACGGAGAGAGTTTAAGGAACAGAATTTACCGATTGATGATATTCACAGAAATCCGGCGAAGGTTTGTTGATATTGGAAATGAACTCCGACTGTTGAACCAATTAACAGCGTTGATCGATTACTCATAAAGTTGTGTCACTTAAACAAGGTTTAAAAGAAGTTTTGGATATCATACCAGTTCACAGTTGGATTCCGGCAGTCTCAGAAACTTTCCGGCGAAGATAAGATTTCCGATATACGTTGGCTAAGATTGATTCTGATGATGGAGTTGTGTTAGAGATTGACTAATCACATGTTTTAAACAAAAAGAGTCGAAGGAATTACCGTGAGAATGTGAGTCCCGGTTTTCCGGTGACTTGCAGAAAATTTCCGGCGAACTGTTTCAGATGATTTTATGGTTCACAAATGCGACGAAAATGAAATTGGATATTGTTGTGATAGTTCTGAATCGTGCAAATGATTGAAAACTTGAATTAAATCAGAACTTGAAGAAATATTCGGTTTCAAAAGCCGAAAAGATGAAGCTTTAAGTTCAATCAATTCTGACTTAATTGGAAACCGTCGCACATCGGTTATAACTGAAATTGTGAGGTAAACAATCGATTTAACGATTGGTTTGCAGATTATCGGTTTTCAGATGGCATCATCGGTTAAATCGAGTTTGTGTATAAGTTCCTTTCGCTTTCCTAGTGTTAACAGAAAACACGTTGTGGCGGAGTGGTTAGGAGAATGGATGTTAAGTCGTTTAGAGACTCAGCTGACCCGGGTTCGAGTCCCGGCAGCTTCAAATGTTTTTTATTTATTTTATTTTAACTTTTTATCAAATATAATTTTTATAGTTTAGTTTATTTATTAATTATGTATCGTTTTAACTCAAAATAACCATAAATAATTAATGTACTTTCATAACTTGGTACTTGATTACAAAATGGAGCGGGTTTTGGAGACCCGATTTTTACAAATGTTACATGTTTAGCACTTCAATTCCATGATTAGCTAATCAAAACGATTAATTGATTTGCTCAGTTGAAGTTCATAAAAACAGAGACCGACGCCTTGCCGGAATTCTGTAATAAATCGTTCACCGGTATGTTTACTTCTAATTATCAGCTCTGCTATCTCATATTAGTCTGTGCAATGTTTAACAATCGAATTAACAAGATATAATGGTGTAATCTGCGGTCTGTAAAAACCAACGAAGAAGATGAACTGCGCTAACAATATAAGAATAATTAAAATTGGTATTTTGAACGGGTTAGACACACAGTCCAGCGGTGGACTGTGTGCGAACAAAAACACGCATACGCCCGAGTTCGATCCCTGATACACGCACCCTCTATGTAATAAAATGCCTTTTGTTTAAAACTGAACCGGGTTTACTCCGTTAGTTGTTAAGTATAATAAAATTTGTATATTAACCAAGTTAGACACACAGTCCAGCGGTGGACTGTGTGTAACGTTAAAGCACAGGTCCCGGGTTCGAGACCTGTTAGTGGCACCGGTTCGACGAATTAAAATGTTTTTGAAAATAAAAGGATTTTGGATAAATTGAGTTAATATATAAGTATAATTAAAAACAGAATTATTTCGGGTTAGACACGTAGCTCAGTTGGAGAGCTGCGTGCACGCGTACGGGAGGTCACGAGTTCGAGCCTAACCCACTGCATTTCAGTCACACAATAAACCGGTCAAACAGTCAAAGTCAAAAAGTCAACGGTCAACCCAAAAAGTCAACATATTTTTATATTTTTAATTATTTAATTTAATTTAAAGATCAATTAAAAATACTTAAAAATAATGTTTTAAAGATAGGAAATAGCCTTAAACTCGTAAAAATGTATCTAAAAATTCTATTAAAATCCTTAATAAAATCCATTCATTTACTATATTTTCCGTTATTATTTAGGTTAGTTAATTCTCATTGTTCCGCTCTTACAAGTCGTGCGCATCTCACCATCTCCAATCAAACGCACCCAATGTGAGTGAATCTTTACAAATTCCCCGTTTTAATCACGTTTTAGGGTGTATCATGTGTCTTGCTATATATTATATGTAAATCATTGTGCATACATTATATCATGAACATGTGTATTCAGCTTGTTTCAACTGTTTGTGTGGTTATTGTTAGATTCAATTTATTATTTTCAGTACATGCAATTTCATAGGCCGCCGCTCCCCATTACATTATGAGCGTTGAGCAAGTTCCCCATTACATTATGAGCGTGAACCTGGCGTGCCAACATACGATCGGCTCCGTTTGATTGAGCCTTGATCGCACAGACATTTATCATTTTCAGTACATGCAATACGATCGGCTCCGTTTGATTGAGCCTTGATCGCACATTTTCATTCATGTTATTTATCGTATGATGTTGGTATGTTAATGTATGCTATCATATGTTATTGTATGTTATAGTTGTGATGGCTATTGCTACTGCTTGATTATTTACATTTTCTCATTTATGATTATGCACAATTTTTCATTGATAAACTAACAAGTAAATCAATAATAAATGTTTATCTAACAAGGTTCACTCAGCAACTTATGTTGACCCAAAAACCCCCATTTTTACACATGATACAGGTGAACCCGCTGCAGCCAGAAACACATAGGATTGGACTAGAAGAATAAAATGATTTAGAGCTTGGAATTATTTTGTTTGGTTATTTTCTTTGTATTGTATGGACATGTTTGGATTATTTGGAATGTAATTTTGACTTTAATAAATATGAAAAATATTAGTAAATATCATGAGCTTTGGTGATAACCCAATTATGCCCCGACTTTTATTCCGCTGCGGGTCGGGGTGTGACACATGATACACCCCAAAATGTGATTAAAACGGGGAAGTTGTAGAGATTCACTCACATTGGGTGCGTTCGTTTGATGATGTTGAATGCGCACGAGTTTAGAGGATTGATCGACGAGGAATAACTAACCTAATAATAACGAAAAGGTACGGTAAATAAGTGGATTTTATTAACAATTTTAATAGGATTTTTAGATATATTTTTGTGAGTTTAAGGTCATTTTCTAACTTTAAAAATATTATTTTTAAGTATTTTTAATTGATTTTTAAATTAAATAAATAAATAAAAATATAAAAAAAAATGTTGACTTTTTGAGGTTGACCGTTGACCTATTGACTTTGGCTGTTGACCGGTTCGGTCTTGTATATGTTTGCACTGAGTGAGGTTTGAACTTGTAACCTCCCGTACGCGTGCACGCAGCTCTACCAACTGAGCTACGTGTCTAACCCGAAATACTTCTGTTTTTAATTATATTTATATACCATTTAATTTATTCAAAATTCATTTATTTTAAAAAGGATTTTAATTATATCGAACCGGTGTGCATAACAAGTCTCGAACCGGGACCTGTTGTTTAACGTTGCACACAGTCCACCGCTGGACTGTGTGTCTAACCTGGTTAAAATACTTGTTTTTATTTCACTTATATACTAACTGGAAGTTTCTGTATTTGGGTTTTATAAAATGTTTATTAGTTATGTATTGTTTAAAATTAAAATAAGCATTAAATGAGCAACGAAAATTTGAAACTGATTATTCGATTAATAAACGAAGCGGGTTTTGAAAACCCGTTTTTCGACGGATGTTACAGCCTGAAACCGACAAAGATATTGAGAGAGCACAGAATATGGTGTACGGCAAACCCAGTGATTATACGTCAGACGCATAGGAACCACATGGTGTTGTTGACACTTCTAATGATTCAGCTGATGAAGAGAGAGCTGACATGAACAAGGCTCCAAGTGCGCAAACTGAACAATCTGATCCTTCTGCTTCTGATGAAAAGGTTCAGAGCAAGCTAAAAGAGCAAAAACGAGCAAATCGGAGACGAAGAAAGTAGAAGTCCAAATGTCAAGGACGGTCACGCTCTCCAAAATCATCAATGGCCAGCTATAGCCCTCAAAAGGCTGGTGTTGTGAAAATGCTTTTGTTAAGCCGGTCTTTAATGGCAAATGTGAAAAATATGCTTTTGACCGTGCTAGCAAAGCTTTTGGAAAGGTTGGGGAGATTTCTGAACAAGACTTGCAGAAAAAAAAGAAGAATCCAAAGATATCTCCACAACAGAAGAAGGCCCTTGCAAACGACAAGTACAAACATCAAAATTCATCTTCGTCTGCAAGAAACGTGCAAGGAAATCAAGCACAGAAGGGATAAGTTCATCCTTCAGGGCCTGCAAGAGTAAATCAAGCTGATCAGAATGCTTTACATGTGAAGAGACAAACGTGCTTCAATTGCCGCATTCCTGGTCACATCACTCGAAAATGCACACATAGCCCCCATGTTCTGTATCATGTTCAAAATCAGAAGGTTACACTTAAGGTTAACAATCATTCGAAGCCGATGAAGGTATCATCACCTAAGGCAATGAAGAATGTGAATCCCAAAGTTAAACCATCTGATGAGGATTGGAATGTTGCAAAAAACAAACGCAAGGTTGTTCAGAAACAAAAATCTTTTTCTAAAACGACTAAACCTGATATAGTCAAAGCTGCTCAATCAAAGACAACAACCGCGTTTGTTAAAACGAAACAGATTTGGAAACCCAAATCCAAAGCGGTAGCAACATCACCAATCCTTGAAACAAAAGGGGATTTGTGTCTGAAAGAAGTGTCTTAGTTTGATGCTTCAGGGAAAATCAGGACCACGATGGCCTGGGTTCCACTGTCTTACTAATCTTCTTATTTTTCAGGAATAACCAAGGAGGGCTGTTGACAATCTCTGGAGTGTTGATAGCGGTTGTTCCAGAGACATATTGGATAACATCTCACTGTCGTAAAACTTCATATTCTTTTCTCGAGTGTGATGTTTCCTTTGGAAGAAATGAGGTAAGAAAATATCAGGGAAAAGGTACAAATTTAAATTTCGGACTGTAATTTGAAATTGATTAGATTTTAAACTAATGACGGAACGGTTGAGCAAAAACACCAAAAATATTTTTCTTTTCTTTCATTTAAAACTTTGTACAAACGTTTTCTTTATTTGGTAAATTTGTGCATAAAGAATGATGCACAAATTTAGGGGGGAAGAGGGCGATATATGTATATATGCATTGTTTTAGGGGGAGAAAATATGAAAAATACAAAAACATGAGAAAAACAGAAAGACAAAAACATTAAAAAAATTCAGAAAATAACAAAAATAGTTTCAAATAGTTTTTGCAATGATTAGGAAATGAAATGAATATTCGTGATAAAGGGTGTGGCTGACACATGTAAGGTGTCGTAGCTGAAAAGACTAGGATCTAATGTGATATGTCGATAGGCTTAACGCTCAAAGTGATAAAAAGATACTAAATGATATAAACATAACGAACTATGTATCTTGTGGGCAACATACCATCGGCGTATGATTTTATGGTCTTAAATCTTGCGTTGATAGATAGCCAACATCTGAAGTTTAAGTTTTGGGTCTTTATGCTGTTGAGTCATCTGGGATATCTTGGCTGCCGTTCTGTTGCATCCAGATTATATGCAGACCTAGGCACAGTAAGGATATCTTTAAAAGAGCCAAAATAGAAGGGCCAAAACCTTAAAAGAAAGGAAATCTCATCATGAGAAAATTTCATGTGCTTAAAAAGTCAAACATGCCATATAAGGTATTTGCCTAACCCTCGTCAGATACTATTGGTCACTCTGTTGTATGAAAGTACTGACCTGTTTACCAATAGTATGATGTTGTAAAAGATAAAAGATGATCTCAGTATACTCACCGGCTACGATGAATCGTTGTGCTTACCTTGATTGTGGGGATATGTCATTGTATGGTACACACGGGTATCATAGTATAATACTACCTTAAGCATATCACGAAGTTGAAAAATGAAAGTTGAGCGTTAAAGTTTAAGTGGACAAATATATTGGCAATCATTTACCAGTCTAAATAAGTTCGTACTGAAAAGTATTCCTTGGTCCGCCTGAAACGATTTTGATCCCATTGCAATTGTGTAGTTGTAACTATTGAGTTAGTTTCTTTGTTTATTTGTTTTTCTGTTTATATTCTTATATTTTAAAAATTAAAAAAATTGTGTATATTTATATTCTAAATTAAAAATAGAAAATTCAAAAATCCAAAATTAGAGTGCTTTATTTGTTTTAGTAAAATTATTAACCGTTCTTGAAGATTTGACTAATCATCAAAAGATGAAAGAAAATTGAATTTCGATCCGAGTACAAGTACTTGGATGTACCAAGTGTTCATGCGGTACTCTCCCTGTTGCACAAGAATGTTTGCTTATAAATTTTTGAGAATTGCGTAGATCTTGATTTAGATCAAGAAACAGGGGTTGCTGAAATTGAGATGCTGTTAGTTGCTGACAGAGCTTGAAGCATCACAACAGCAAAGTGTACCTGGGTCAGAAGAACCAGATGCTAGTCATCGTCTGACAGTGATAGTACATATGGAGAAGTACCTGTGAACTTGCTTGCTTGAAAGAGAAAGATTGAAGAAAAAGAAAAGAGTTGCTGAGATTCCTCCTCTCGCATTCTTTTTGACAAAGAGGTTTCAAGCAAAGCTGATCAAGATCCTGATATGAAACAAACCACAAGAGCTGAAGAAAGAGACCCAGTGATGAGAGTTCGTCGAAGTGTGAGGTCCAAAGAAGTGTGAGACTGACTTCCACAACACTTACAGCATAACGACAACCATAGATTCTGTTGAAGACGTTGAATTTATGTTATCAAGACAATTTGATGCATCACTCTATGGGGAGATTGTTAGGTCCTAGAAGTGTGAGACTGAAGCATCAAATATACGCAACGGTGTATGGTAGTTAACTGGGATTAACTAGGTTAGTTCGTATTAGTTTTGGACATTTATAGGTTATTTGGATATACCATAGGCCATGTGGGCCAGGCAAGCCCATAGGCAAGCCCATGAAGGGCATGCCTTACCCTAGGTATATAAGCTAAGCTTATTCATTTATAGGGTTAAGACTTTTGGGATTTCTCCAGAGAGAGCCTCCATCTTGTACCAGACGGTTTTGCTTTTTCAAGTAATAGAATCGTGTGCAAGGTGTTAAAGTTGATTCTGATTGTTCTTCATCATTTCGGTTTTCTTGAAGATCATCAAGTTTGGATTCCGCCAATCCTTGGTGATCGTATGATATCGTTGTTAGATCCGGATTTTTCGGGACTTACAGTGTGTTTTAGTGATAAAACACAATGTGACAAACCAGATGAAATACGAATTGAATGTGCTTTAGAAGAAGATGATGAATTGTGAATTGAATGATAAACATGGTATCAATTGTGCTTATATTTCAATCCGAATTTGTTATCTTGATCCATGATTATTGCTATTTTTTGTATGAAAAAAGAGAGAAAGAGGGAGAGAGGGGGGAGGCAAAATCGTGAGATTGTAAAGGTGTATTATTTATAATAATTATTTGATTGAGTTAAAACACGTAAAATGACAAGACTACTCTAACCTATTATAACAATTAATTAATGATACACAAATACTACAAAAATGTCACTGACTTGATCTCAACCATTAAACACACGTATTGGATGGCTCAGATCGCTTCCTACACCTTGTGGGAAAAACACAATTTGCTCAGGAATCTTACTCTTCATATTGAATACCTGATTTCAGGTTTAATCACGTATTAAGGATAATTTATATACAAAACATTAGCCAACATCGACCTACATAATGTCGTATATTAGAGATTTAATCGCGTAATAAAGAATAAACAATTAAGTTCTTATTATTTGAATGTGTAATCACGTAAGAAACATAATTGTAATAACATTGGTTATAACAAATCAAATTGAATGTGTAATCACGTAATGGTTTATGTTGAATGTGTAATCACGTAATGGGTATTCAAAATCACGTAGTCATGTATTGAGTATTCAAAATCACGCAATCACTTAATGGACTAAGGGGTATTCGAAAGTTTGTAAATTTTTTTAAAGAAAACTATAGCAATAGGTTGTTCGAATTAAAGAAAATGAAATGCCCGTTAATACGGTGTATTCTTATTTAAATATTAACATATGAAAAAGTTATAACCATTTGAAAATCAATGAGGGAAGTTGAGAAAGAACCAAAATACCATTTCTACTAATGACACTTGTCCTCCTTTAATTCTCACGTAGGCTTCGTATATGTAATTGTTGTCTTCTATAGGATCCAACCTCAATACTAATAGTGGTTATAAAAAAACTATTGGATCGGAATATTGTGATACTTAGAATTAAATAAAACCTTAAATAAATAAGCATATGTTTATAAGTTACAATTTCAAATGTAGTAGATGGCTTTGCCGTTCAAGTCTATCGGCAAAAGGAAATAATAATAATAATAATAATAATTATAATAATAATAATAATAATAATAATAATAATAATAATAAGGAATATTTGATTTTAATAATTTCAACTATTCGTCATTAGCCGTCAATAGTCCCAACTTAAAAATAACCACCGACAGTCCCAACTATTGTATATTGGTCAATAATGGACCCTGACAAACAGATGCTTAACGTCTTTAGTATCCGTTTGCCGAAAAACCATTTTTGGCCAGAAAAGGCTTTTAAAAGTCCGATCTAAGGTTATAAAGAGGTTTGGGACGAAGATGTTAATTTTTCCGGCAAAAAAGTTGAGTTTTCCGGCAAAAAAGAAGTTTTCTGGCGAAAAAAGGAGTTTTACTAAAAAAGGTTCCTAAAGGTTCGTAACAAGGTTACAAAGAAGTTTTGGACGAAAATGTTGAGTTTTCCGGCCAAAAACGTTTTTTCGGGCGACCAGAGACTAACGACGTTAGGGTTCTGTTTGTCAAGGTCTATTGGAGGCTAATATGTTAATAGTCGGGACTGCCAGTGGTTATTTTTTAAGTTTGTAGTGTTGGCGGCCAACGACAAATAGTTAGGATTATTAAAATCCAATAAGCCAAATAATAATAATAATAATAATAATAATAATAATAATAATAATAATAATAAATGGTGGTCAAAGGAAAACTTTTAAACACTTATAGATTTTGGATTAAAGTACTACAAATATAGGAGATTAAAAGAAATTTGCCAGATAAACCGATTTTGGTCTCTGTTCGTCGAAAAACCATTTTTGGTCAGAAAAGGTTTTTAAAGGTCCGATCTAAGGTTATAAAGAGGTTTGGGACGAATATGTTAAGTTTTCCGGCAAAAAAGTTGAGTTTTCCGGCCAAAAAGAAGTTTTCTGGCGAAAAAAAGAGTTTTTCGACGACTTCAATAATTGAGGCTTTTACTAGAAAAAGTTTCCTAAAGGTTCGTAAAAAGGTTACAAAGAAGTTTGGGACGGAAAAGTTGAGTTTTCCGGCCAAAAACGTTTTTCAGGCGTCCAAAGACTAACGACGTTAAGGTTCTGTTTGTCAGGGTCTATTGGAAGCCAATATGTTAATAGTTGGGACTGACGATGGTTATTTTTTAAATTTGTACTGTTTGCGGCCAACGACGAATAATTAGGATTATTAAAAACCAATATGCCTAATAATAATAATAATAATAATAATAATAATAATAATAATTATAATAATAATAATAAAAATAATAATAATAATAATAATAATAATAATAATAATAATAATAATAATAATAATAATAATAGTAATCGTAATCGTAATAAATGGTGGTCAAAGGAAAACTTTTAAACACTTATACATTTTGGATTAAAGTCCTGTAGATTAAAATAAATTTGCCGTTAAAAACATATAAAACAACTTAACTAGCGACATGCGGCGTATTTCTCGAGCATCCTATATCGACTTTTTTTGTTGGAGAAATAGTGTACATTGGATTCATGTTTTGTATAATGGTGTAGAATTGAAACGATTTGAATAATGGGTAATACGTTTGCTGTACAAGCGTATTGTCAATGCACTTGTAGTACAAGCGTAATAGCTAAACATGCTGACAATGCGCTTGTCGTACGAGCGTATTACCTATTCTTCAAATTATTTTCATTCCTACACCAATCTCCAAAACCGTGTTCAAAGCAGCACCATTTCGAAAAAAAAAACCTCATCCTATATGTTTTCCAGTCTAACAATTAATTGTAGTTTATAAGTTTTTTATTTCAATTAATACCGGATTTGATTTAATTTTAAATTTTTAATCAACAAACTTTTCTAAGAGCATTCATATCCAATCCTTCATTTTTACCCTATATTAAACTTAAAATCACTATTTTTCTCTCTTCTTTTTAATTAAATAATATTTTTAATACCTTTATCATTATATTTTCTTTCTCTTCCACTTACAACCACATTCAAAATATATTAAAAAATTATAAAGGGTAATAGTTTCTTCTAAAATTTACAGATGAACATAACATTTTATCTCTGCTCTACTTACAACCAATTACGACCATCTACAACCACTATTCATAAAAAGCCCCCCTCACATAATTTGGGGGGGTTGGTGTGAGTGCTCTAAACTTTAAATTACATAACACAAACTAATGTTATTCTCCCGCGCTTTGCAGCGGGAATTTGATTGCTATCGGTTTGGTTCGTTATGGTACCGTCTTAAGAAACACTGGACCAAAAGGTATCCGAAGATATCTGGGTTATGGTTCAAAGTCTCCGGATATAATGGTTATCACTCGTTTGCTCGTCGGTAGGATCTTGCTTCAAGCTCACTACAAAACTAGAAACACTGTCAGTCTCGTCACGGTGGAAAAGGGGAAGGGTTTTCTCCGTTACCACACTCCAGCGTGAGAATAAGTATCGGGGTTTGCAAAAGAATAAGCAAGTAATTAGTGAGTGAGCTCAAAACAGTATATTTTACCTTGAGATGTGATCCTTATTTTATAGCCGAAGAGAGGTGTGTCGAGCGGTTATTTGGTCACAACGCTGCCACTTTGTACCCTTGTACTTGATCAGTGCCTCTTTGCGCTTCTCCTTTCCGCGTGGCCTTATCAGTGTTTTTTGGCCAGCGTGAACTTGTAGGGATCAAGTCCTTTTGTTCTCAAAACTAAGTATGAGTCGCTCTCATCTTAGTCTTTGTCTTGTGCAAGGTTTTAGGACTTCACGGCTAGAGTTTTGTTCAATCCGCGCAGGGTCAGGGACCTGCGCTTCTAGGTTTAACTTGTCATTGCGCAGGGTGCGTAAGGTTTGTTAGGCAACCTGGTGGTTTCAATGTTGGCGTACCGTTGCGCGTAGCGCGCAAGGTTATTCCAGTGACATGTTATCATTATGAGGGTATAGTACCTTGCGTAGGCGCATGGTTTTTGGGACCATACCCCTCCAAGTCCCTCAGTCGAGTGGTGCTCCTATAGGTTGGCAAGTAGGTGGAGTGCTAGACTATAAGAACTCATGTATGCGCGTTTATTTCAACGGCAAGAATTCAACAAGATATCTTCAAGGAATAAAGAAAACCTTTGTGTGGGGGAAACCTTTGTTCATAATAAGGTCTTTGAAATTTGAATTTTCATCATGCTGATGGTTGCAGGTGAGTTGGTGAGAAAAAAGTGAGGCGGAAGTGACCTCTGACGGCTGTAGCATGTTGTCAACAGTGAAGCTTCCTTTTCATTAATGAATGGCAGTGAAAGTACCAGCCACACGCGCGTGGTAACCGTCAATTACCCACTTACCCTCCACGCGTCAGTCGTGGATTGGCTGTCTGGTTTGCAAGGTTGTCACGCTTCCCCATCGCATTAAATGCAATGGGTATAAATAGACGGACCGCCTAGGGCGAAAATCACGCTTTCATATATTGTTCTTCTCTCTGAAATCTTCTCCTTTCTTGTTTCTTCTTTCTTCCGGCAATCGAGATAACTACCAGAGGACCCGTCAGTGCTGCTGCAATTGAGGCTTCCACTTCTCTACCTGTGTTGAAGTGGTCTACAGGCAGTTTCCAACGGTTGGTCACCAGGTTCCGGTTCCCCAGGGAGTTGGGATGCCTGGTACCCCCCTGAGGGGGAAACCGCCGCCGACGCCCCTGCCGGATATATTACCTTATTTTTTTATTTCTTTGCCGACGGCAACTTCTGGTTGCCGGCGACGAAGTTTTTTCTTAACATTCTGGACCATTACCGCTTCCACATCTCCCAACTTAATCCGATGGGGATGGTATGGATAAAGCACTTCGAATTCCTTTGCGGATCCATGGGTATTCACCCAACCGTTAATCGGTTTGTTCTACCAACTACATTGCCCGTTGGGTTTTACTCGTTTCAACACATGATTCAAGCCGAGAAGATCCTACATTCTCCGCCGAAGTCCTATCACGACTGGAAACATAATTTTTTTATATCAAGGCCGGTGTGATTCCGCTGCGGATGCACTTTCGAGGGGCGGAAGACATCCCCATTGAAACGATGTCCATACCAGCGGAGGAGTCCTGGTATCAGGATATTAAAGAGATTCCGGCGGTTCAGTTGTCGGAGAGGGCACCAGTGGCTGCTGGTATGAGCCGATTGTGGAAACCTGACCGCTGGGAGAAGCCGGTGTACGAGAGGAAGATAAGAGTAAGTACCCTTATTTCATTATTTCATTATTTCTCCTTGTGCGTGGACTAACATTATGCGCGCTTTTGCAGGGGTGGCTCTATATAATGGCCTTTCAATGAGAGAGGGGGCGGATGGAGAATATGCCCCTCAATCCGGCGGAGCCCACATGGTATTCCCAAATCCTTGGGAACTTGAGCTGCCACGGAGTGCAGATTTGGCGGCCCCTGCGCTTGAAAGTGGTAAGCCTTCATTGTTTATTTGTTTACATATTTTCACATTACTTACTATGTTGCACCATGATGCAAGTGCGCTAAGGAATTTGGGTGTTGGCCTAGACTCTAAAAAGAAAAAACGTGCAGGGCCTAGCATAGTGGCCGCAAAGAAGCCAACGCAACCCAAGGCAGACCCGCCCAAAGGTACGTGTTCTGTGCCTGATACTTGGAATGACTATGTGGTAGTCTCTGATTCCATGGAGGGTCTTGCGCATGTAGGTTTGAAGAAGCCAAAACCGGAGCCGCAAGATGTGGCGGAGATTCCGGTTGCCAATCTGGATGACCCCATTGATGTGGAGTTCAGCCCTGAGCCGCTGAAAAGGAAGAGGGCTCTTCCAATGGGCGATACTGCTGCCCAGCCTCCTAAAAATGTTGCATGGAAAAAGACTATTGGCAAGCGCAGGAACTTGGATGCGCTTGCAGCCAAGTTGTCCCCAGGTAAACACTTTTGACTTTGTACTTTATTTTTCTTCCTTTTTATTTGTGTTTAACTTTCTATTATTCTGCAGGGAAATATGAGATATCCTTTGTCCCTCCGTCTACTCCGGTCGTGCCGAACGAGATCTCCATGCCACCACCCTTTTTTGAGACGGCGCAAGCGTCAGGTGATAAGGGTGGTGAGAATAGTGCCGGGGTGGCGGAGGCGCAGGTGGGTGCAGAGGCTGCTGCGCCATCAGAGGAGGTAGTGGAAGAGGTTGTGGTTGAGGGTGGTGAGTAGGTTGAGGATGCGCCTCAGGAGGCTCATGCAGCAGAGCAAGTGGCCGGGGGTGAAGCCGGGGGATCTGGGGAGTGCCCTTCTGACGAAGGGTCCCCGATTCGCCCGGACAAGACCCCGGGTGACTACTATTATCGGTCATACTCTGAAGACCGAGCTGCTGAGATCCACACCCCCGTGTGGAAGCTAGGACAAGGAGAGAAATTTAGCCATTACCAGGCGTGCCGTGAATGGTTCAAAGGTGCCTTCCCCCTAGCTAACTTACGTGCGCGCGCGGAACAAACTATGAGAAAACATATCGCGCCTACCTCCAATTAGTGACTAGCTCCGCCTCCAACACTCATAAAATTATAAGGTAGTGACGCAGCATGCATCGGGTCCAAGAGAGGTTTGTGGAGGCAAGAAGGAAATGGTCCTTGAGCGGGTCCAAGTGTAGCACCTCGTAAAACCATGTCCAATAATATAGTGACATGTGTCATATTTTTATTTTATAAGTCTAGTAAAGACTAATATGGACTAAAAGTGTCAACATGCTCAAACTAAGTCTCTGAGTGACCTTCTGATGTCAACATGCATAAACCAAGCCGCTAAGTGAACATTAGTGTCAACATGCCTAAACTTAGCCTTTGAGTGACCATTAGTGTCAACATGCTTAAACCTGGCCTCTGAGTGACCATTTGTGTCAACCTGACCAGCCTCTGAGTGACATTGGAGTCAACATGGTTAAACTGAGCCTCTGAGTGATCCTTTACGAAGTCCTAACTCTCACATGTGCCACTTGTTGGACGAGAGGGATTAATTCTGTAAATATGTAAAATTTGGGTAATGGAGGGGTTAAAAGTGTCAACATATTAATTTATACCTCTGAGTGACCTTTTAATAAACCGAGAGCTTGACAATGTCTGGGCATAATCCCGGTTACGCCAAATGTTGGCTACGGAGGGCTAAATATGCTAAAAGGGTGTTTTAAGAGGTTTTATAAGTTGAGGGGCTAAATGTGACAAACTCTGAAAGTGACAATGAGGCGCTCGCGGGGCGCGAGAGGCACAGGCCTGGCCTCTCGCAGCCCGCTAGAGGCCTATGTCTGTAGAAAATTGCCTTGGCCTCCACACATGTTGCCAAAAACCATTTGATTCGAAACCATGGACTTCCAAACTGCTATGCCACGTTTTAGGATACTTGTAAGTTCCCTCTAACACCCCTAACACCTGGTATCACCTCCTTCAAGCTCTGCCAAGGTTCACCATTTGAACTTGCACCTTTCTTATTTTCATTCTATCTCCCTCCTCTGGAAGTTCCTAACTGAAAGGAGCATCCAACTTAGTTCTATTTCATCCTAGGAATCACTTGTAAGTCTTCCTTTCTCTTGCATTTTCGTTTATAGGCTTTTATAGCCAAAACTCAAGCGTTTTACGGTAAACGCCTTGACTTTCGGTTAAGTCCATTATGATCCAGCCATTGTTCGTAACAAACATGGCTAAGTGGTTGTAATAAGGTAGGTGTTAATCCCTATTAAGGGCACCTCCTAAAGATCACATTTGCTAGACCAATTGACGGGTCAAAGTATAAATATTAAAAAGTCAAACAAGGCATTTTTCGGAAATATTATAATCTGAGTTTAAATATCTTACGAAACATGTTTTGAAACTTTAACAATTTGGTAATAATTATTAGAACATGTGAGAACATGTTCGGCTCGTCAATTTCAGTTCTAGAGTCGGTTCGCAACCGAAAGTCACAAAGTTTGACTTCTACTTTAACTTCGATTCTGACCTGACTTAGATTAGTTAGGTACTGATCTAAGGGTGCATTATGATCGTAATATAATGTAGCATAACCCCCTAAGGTTATATTAAAATATCATAATCAAAATCTGAGTTTATGCACAAGTTCCATAATTATGTCATTTTGACAAAATGCTCTTTTTATATAAAAAATAAGGTTTAAACGATAATGAACTTAAAATGAATTACCTACTGATGTAATATCATAAGTAGTATCATTTGGGATGTCAAATCAGATTATAAACTAAGTTTATGAACAAGTCCTTGTATTATGTCGACAAATGACGATAAAGACCTTGTGGTGGGTAAAATGGTTTTAATCATATTTTTTCATAACAAAACATTTACCTACTGATATGTTACATTAAATAACATATCTAGGACATTTAAACCTGACATTAACATCAGTTTTTGCTAAACGTCGCACAAATCATCATTTTACGACATAAGCGTCGTTCGGCGCATACTATGGTCTTAAACCATATTTATCAACCAAGACTTGTTACCTACTGATTTTAAAACTTATTTAAAATATTTTTACAGTAGGTACATGATATAAACTCATAATCCCAAAAAAAAATAGCATACTATGTTTTAAAATGACCAAAATGCACCTTCGGTGCATAGTTTGGTAATAAATGATAAATTACACATATCAACATGTTCTTACTGATATTATATCATAAATTATTATTTTTCCAAAGAACTTATAATCGTAACATTAAAATATATTCAAATTCCTCTTATACGGCATATAATTACCGAAACGCCCTTATGAGGCATAGTTTCGTTTTAAAACCTTAACGGGAAGTTGATATCCTACAGATTTACAACTTATTTAATATATAATGGCATATAGAACTTGTCCATGACTTATCTGGTTACCCGATATCGCTGATATGCATGCGGTTAAGTATATGTAACTATTTTTACAGAAATTAACTGAAACGGGTTTAACCTTGTCATTTAAGCCTCAAAATCCAGAATGTTTATGGTTTACCCATATTATACAAGTCAAAGTACTTGTTGGGATTAAACTACATTCTATCCGTTCATCGCTTAATCTAGCGTTTTTTACCGTTTTGATCCTGTACGCTAGTTGGTCTAAGTCTTTGACTTAAATAAGACCTTTAGTTTTTAATTGGTTAGCCTATGCCATAATCCAGACTAGAGCCTTCCAGTAAATGCTATATGCACTTAGTTCATTTTGGGTACGGTTGAGATATTAAATCTTGCATTTAAGCCAAGACTAGCTCAGTTAAATACTCTCGACTTATTTCCCCTATGCGGGCTTGGGTTAATGGTAAACTATTACCGCTTGGTCGGAAATGGGATCAATCAAATGCCGATTGTGGCTAGTAAATCCGCATATTCTGTTTTAATCAGTTTTGTTTGATAACTGAAACATCGGGGGTTAACTACCGTGTCCTGAATATCCTCGGCTAATTACATTAGATAATGGCCATGACCTAAGTGCGGGGTGTAGGCATACACCTGATAGACGCTTATGCTAAAAACTTTACCCACAAAGTTGGGGATAACTCCTTCGTGAGTTCTTAAGTGGTGAGTACGTTAATTATGTCTCGGTCTCTGTACTGGGCCCTATATGTATTGACAAACATATAAATCATTTAACAAGGTTACAAAGTAACTTTCCCAAGTTATAAAAGATTTTGTGCCATGTGCACTTAAAATCATTTTCAAATGTTTTCAAAATGAGTCAGTTGGGTGTATTTACCAGTGAAAGCTGACGTATTTTCAAAAGACTACGCTTGCTGGTACAATACGAAATAGGCTGGAAGCTGCTTGGTAGTGACATAAGAGGATCTTGCAAATCCTTAGTTCTGTCCTAAAGTCTGTTTTATATTCTTTCTTTTGTACAATTTATGATCCGCCTGTGGATCTTCTATTACGAGCCGGTATATTATTTTTTATTTCTAACATTTGGTTTGTAATAGTAATTTAAATCCAAGACTTCCGATGTGCTATATTTAATTGACTATGACGATATCAACTTACGTCACGATATTCCCCACCCGGACCCACCGGTGTTTGGATTGGCTGTGGAAAACCGGGGTGTGATAGGTTGGTATCAGAGCCAACGTTTGAGAGAATTAAACACTAGCCTTTTGTGTTTAATCTCAAACTTACGCAAGCACATTCCTTAGACTTCCGAGTCTAGGCATTACTCATTTCATTATTAAGTTATTAGTATTGTTTTTGAATTGATTTTTAATAGGAAAATGCCGCCAAGAGTAAGAGGAAGAGGAAAAGGACCAATAAGGGGAGGACCTTCAGACATATCCCTTCACATCCCCAATACACGAACCCCTATGAGGATTCGGGGGATTCATGGTCGTTGTCGTAACATTCGCCTTCTCATACTCAAAACTCTTATCACTCATACCATTCACATCATTCACACCACTCCCACCACTCTCATCATTCTTATCACGATGAGTTTAACCCCAACCAATACTTTAATACACCCCAGGTGACCAAAACCAATTAGATCAACCCAATCCCATGGACGAGGACTCCGATCCAGAAATGCCGCCAGCGAGATCACACACGCATCCCATTGAAATCTCAAGTGATTCGAACTCTTACGCCGGATCGCCATACCAAGGTCCTTATGAGTGGTACCAAAAAGGGGATCAATTTACTTTCGCTAACACTACATCCCATCATTCCCAACCATCTCTCACGCAAGAAGATGTGCACATGGAACCGGTGGAACAACCCCAATCACCACCTGAACCGCCAAGGAGGAAAAGAGGAGCACATATGTCAGTATGTGCGGGCCAACGATCGGGATCGATGCCACCTTTTCCCAAACCTTACCCAACTATTACGAGGACCCACAAATGGGTGGACCCTCTAACGTGTCACCTGTGGTGGAACCAACACCGCCACTAGTGGTTCAACCACCACCATCGGGTTTTAATAACCCTATCCCAACATATCCGGATACGTCTGGATATGATCCTTTTAACCCATCTACACCTATTGATTACCAAGCATTGTCGCATGACCCTTACATGCAAGCGGTCATGCATAACGCACTTTACCCGTCTCCTTTCCCACCTGTTTATCCACCTACTGGATATCCAAGTTATGGATACCAATATCCTGTTATGCCACAACAACAACAACAACCTCCGCCGCCACTTGAGGCCATTAATGAGGCCTTGGACGGATGAACGAAATGCAACAGCAAGGGGAGAAAACGGAAAAGAAGACAAATAAACTCTTCAAGAAACTCTCCAAATTGGTTAAGGGAAAGAAGGATGAGTGAAGTCTCTTCTAATATATGTAAGTCCCTGCGAGGACATTATTGTTTCTTTAGTCCCTGCGTGAACATTTTTATTTTTTTAGTCCTTGCATGGACAGTTTATTTTATTTGTTTCTAGTATTGTAATTTCTATTGGAATTTAATGAAGTAATTTGCGAATTATATATATACATATATTCATCCTCTTTAAGCGAGCGTCTCGATTTTACTCGAAATTTATGCTCTTCTATATAATTCCAAAATACCTTAATGGATTTGATTATGCCAAGTGGCACAGACCACACATTGACCAAGAAATGATAGTTAAGAATAAAAGGTTTTCTATCAGGATAGTTAAGGTAAGTTATCCTTCTATCCAGAGGTGGTGGACTAGGTTCAAGCCTTCAAGGTCATTAAGGTCCAACGTGACCAGGACCGTTAATCAATCATTAAGGTACTCTTATGTTAACATTAAGGAATGTTCATAGTCTTGGTAGTGTGACTTGAGGAACCACACTAGCCGTCTAGGTAAAAGGAATACGTCCTAAGACCTATTATATAGCCTTGTGATCAATGTGATCCCGGCTAAAGTCATTAATATAATGACAATTAACAGGCCAACATGCCATAAATTACATCTGTTATGATGTAGGCCAACATGCCATAAATTACATCTGTTATGATGTAGGCCAACGTGCCATGAATTACATTTGTCAGTGATGTAGGCCGACGTGCCATATGTTATGTCAAAGTGACAGGCCGACGTGCCATATGATATGTCCAACGTGACAGGCCAACGTGCCATATTATTATGTCCATTAGTGACAAGCCTATGAGCTACATACAATTGTCAATAATGACAATGACAGTTGTGGCATTACGATCCACTGTCTAATAATATATATGGACTATGTCCAGATTGTAATTTGCCTTTGATGGTCTTATTAAGACCTAGGCCAAATATAGATATGATAAGCCTAAGAGTTGTGATGTTATTCACACTAGCTTGAATGGGCGATGGATTGTTATATCCAATGTTTTAAGCCAATATGGTTGTTATACCATGGCTAAGAGAAGTTTTATTTGATGTTTAGAACCAAAGCTGCAAAATGGTAAACTCGGACGAGGCACAGAGTAGCCACCGAGTGATTAACTCTAAGAAAGCTAAACATATAGTCGTTAATAATGATGACTTCCAAGCTCGCATAGATGCAGCTGTGGGAAAGGCCATGGAAAAGGCTATAGAAAAACTTAGGGAGTAGAGTGCTACTCACTCCAGACCATTATCAATCCCTATCCTCAGCTCATAAGGAGAGCTCAGTTCACTCTTCGAATGCAAAGATTGAACCAAAGAAAATAGAATTTGCTGATAGGTCCTATTCTTTAAAGGATGGATGTACCTACAAATATTTCGTTTCCTGTAAACCCCGGAATTTTAATGGGAAAAAAGGAGCAGTAGAAGCCTTGAAATGGCTTGATGAGATGGAAACGATTGTAGATATCAGTGGTTGTGTTGATAAGGATGTGGTTAAATATGTATCACAGTCCTTTAAGGGCGATGCCCTGATTTGGTGGAAGGGCATGATCCAATCTACAGGTAAAGTACACCTGTACAACTTAGGATGGCCTAAGTTTGTCGATTTAGTCAAGGAAACATACTGCCCACCTCATGAGGTGGAGATTAGAGACAGACTTTCTGACTCTTTCAATGAAGAACCTAGACTGTCGGAAGTATGTTTTTTATTTCAATTCCCTGTCTAGGTTAGTTTCATATTTAATCACCCCTGAAACCAAACGCATTGCGCATTTTATAAATGGGTTAGCGCCTGAGATAAAAGGCATGGTAAAGGCTGCTCAGCCTAGTACCTATAGATCTGTTGTTGACCTATCTCTCTCCCTCACCCTAGATGTAGTGAGGCAGAAGTCAGTCAAATCAGAGACTGACAGGAAAAGGAAGAGAGAAGATGATAACTCCCAGAGATTTAATAAGAAAAATAAAGGGAGATTTGGGTTCAGGAGGAACCAAGAGAAGTCGGGTGTAATGTCGACATGTAAAAATTGCAACCGTAAGCATTGGGGAGAGTGTAGTATTGATCCACAAACTAGACCATGTGGTATCTATAAGAAAGGGGGCATAAAACCTTAGAGTTCAAGGATCTTAAGAATGCCGTCTGCAACAACTGTAATGAAAACGGGCATATTAAGTTCAACTGCCCCAAGAACCCCAAAGGTAATGATGCAAAGCCTGGAGAGGCTAAGAAAGGGAATGCTCGTGCCTTCCAGATGAATGCCAGGGAGGCCGTTAATGACAATAATGTCATAACAGGTACATTCCTCATCAATGATGTATATGCTAGGTATCTATTCGATTTGGGTGCAAATAAATCTTTTGTTGATCATAAGTTTAGTAAACTATTAAACATGCCCATAAGAACTCTAGATAAAACTTATGTGATAGAACTTGCTGATGGAAGTTTAGAATCAGCATCTTCTATATCTCTATGGATGTTATATATCCATTAAGAATCATTCTATCCCTATCTCTTTGTTGCCAATGAAATTGGCAGGGTTCGATGTAGTTTTAGGCATGGATTGGTTATCTTATAACCAAGCCCGTATTGCCTACGATAAGAAACTCATCGAAATTAGAACCCCATCTGGTGAAACGATCACCATCCCTGGAGATTCACACTACGGATTGCCAGACAAGTTGTCGTTATTTAAAGCATCCAAGTGTTGGGGAAAGGTTGTGTCATTTACCTGGCATAAGTAACTATCAATGAGCCTAAGCCAAGTATTGAAGACCTTCTGGTTATCTTGGAATATTCTGATGTTTTCCCCGTAGAATTACCTGGCCTACCTCCAGATAGGCAAGTGGATTTTAGAATTGATATTCAATCTGGATCAACACCTGTAGCCAGAGCTCCATATCGGTTAGCACCGATGGAAATGAAAGAATTAAGAGTTCAATTAGATAAACTTTTAGAGAAAGGCTTTATCCAGCCTAGTTCATCACCTTGGGGAGCTCCAATTCTTTTTGTTAAAAAGAAAGATGGTTCAATGTGGATGTGCATTGATTACCGAGAATTAAAAAAGATAACGATTAAGAACCGATATCCTCTGCGTAGGATCGATGATTTATTTGACCAACTTCAAGGGGCTAGATACATTTCTAAGATTGATTTGAGATTAGGATATCATCAATTGAAGGTTAAGAACGAGGATGTTCCTAAAACTGCCTTTAGGACCCGATATGGTCATTTTGAATTTCTAGTGATACGTTTTGGGCTCACAAATGCACCTGCAGCATTCATGGATCTCATGAATAGGGTCTGCAAACCGTATTTGGATAAGTTTGTCATTGTCTTCATAGACGACATACTTATCAATTCCCGTAATATTATTGATCACGAGAAACACCTTTGGTATATCCTAGAACTACTAAGGCAAGAGAAGCTTTATGCTAAATTCTCTAAATGTGAATTTTAGCTTAGAGAAGTCCAATTTCTTGGACATGTTGTAAGTGAGCGTGGTTCCAAGTGGATCCCGCCAAAATAGAAGCCATAATGAATTGGGAAGTACCAAAAACCCCGGAGATTCGTAGTTTCCTAGGATTGGCTGGTTATTATAGGAGGTTCATTGAGAACTTTTCAAGAATAGCCACTCCTTTGACTACCTTAACCTGTAAGAATGTTGAGTTTGTTTGGGGTCCAAAACAACAAGAATCCTTTGAGATTCTAAAACACAAGTTGAGCAATGCTCCTGTGTTATCTCTACCTGAGGGTATTGAGGATTTTGTAGTTTATTGTGATGCTTCGCACACTGGCATGGGCTGTGTGCTAATGCAAAAAAGGCAAGGTGATTGCTTATGCATCACGCAGTTAAAGGTGCACGAAAGAAATTACACCACCCATGATTTGGAATTAGGTGCCGTTGTATTTGCACTAAAGTTGTGGAGACATTACATATATGGCACAAAGTGTGTATTATATACACTGACCATAAAAGTCTCTAGCATCTGTTCATTCAGAAGGAATTGAACATGCGACAACGCCGTTGGATGGAAACACTTTACGATTATGATTGTGAAATTTGCTATCATCCCGGCAAGGCAAATGTCGTTGTTGACGCCTTAAGTCGCAAGGAAAGAATTAAGCCCATTAGGATTAATGCAAAGAGCATTGAACTCAGAAATAGCTTGAATGAGAAGCTATTAGATGCGCAGAAGCAAGCCCTATTAGAGGCTAATATTCCTAATGAGGGGTTAGGCGGAAATGTTGGTCAGTTAACGCCTGGAAAGGATGGAATCCTTAGATTTAATAGAAGAATTTGGGTTCCAATCTTAGGAGGACTTAGTGATCTATCCTCCAGGAAGCGCATAACACGAGATACTCAGTTCACCCAGGAGGTGACAAAATGTATCAGGATCTGAAAAAGAATTATTGGTGGATGGGTTTTAAGAAATTCATAGCCACTTACGTAGCTAAGTGTCTAACGTGTTCGCAAGTTAATTCCAAACACCAGAAGTCGTCAGGACTTCTACAACAATTGGAAATTCCCACATGGAAATGGGAAATGGTAACTATGGACTTGATTACCAAGTTACCTAAGACGAAACATGGAAATGACACGATTTGGGTCATTGTAGATAGGCTGACTAAATCAGCGCATTTCTTGCCAATTAAGGTAACGTATAATTCAGACAAATTGGCTAAGTTGTATGTGGACAAGATTGTGTCCCTACATGGTGTGCTAGAATCTGTTGTATCTGATAGAGATACTAGATATACCTCTCATTTTTGGAAAAGTTTCCACCAATTTTTAGGCACAAGATTAAGCTTTAGTACGGCTTACCACCCACAGACGGATGGACAAAGTGAGCTTACTATTCAAACTCTGGGAGACATGCTTAGAACATGTGTGATTGATTTAGGTGGAAGTTGGGATGACCACTTACCCCTAATAGAATTCTCCTACAATAATAGTTATCATACGAGCATCAAGGCTGATCCTTATGAGGCCTTGTATGGGAGAAAATGTCGAGCGCCCGTGTGTTGGGCAGAAGTTGGAGAAGCCCAACTATTAGGACCTAAGATTGTCCTGGAGACCACGAAAAGATTGTGCAAACCCGTGATCATCTCAAAGCTGCCCGAGATAGACAGAAGAGCTTTGCTGACAAGAGGCGTAAACCTCTCAAGTTCCAAGTAGGGGAGAAAGTCATGCTGAAAGTATCACCTTGGAAAGGTGTAATGAGATTCGGAAAGAAGGGCAAGCTGAGCCCAAGATATATAGGGCCATTCGAGATAGTCGAATGTGTTGGCATTGTAGCCTTTAAGCTTAAGCTACCAGAGGAGCTTAGTGGAATTCATGATGTATTCCACATATCTAACCTTAAGAAATGTCTAGCCGATGAGTCGCTAGCAATGTCGCACAAAGATGTGCAAATAGATGAAAACCTGAGGTTCATTGAGAAACCAATTTCGATCGAGGATCGCCAGGTTAAGAAGCTCTGAAGAAAATTAATACCTATAGTAAAGGTTAAGTGGGACGCCTTTAGAGGTCCCGAGTATACATGGGAGGTTGAGTCCACTACGCGACAAAAGTACCCCCATCGTTTTGAATAAAATCTCAAGGACGAGATTTCTTTTAAGGGGGTGAGGATGTATCACCTCGTAAAATCGTGTCCAATAGTATAATGACACGTGTTGTATTTTTATTTAAGTCTATTAAAGACTAATAGGGACTAAAGGTGTCAACATGCTCAAACTGAGCCTCTAAGTGACTGTCTGATGTCAACATGCATATACGTAAGCCTCTGAGTGACTGATATGTCAACATGCTTAAACAATAGCCTCTGAGTGACTGATATGTCAACATGCTTAAACAATAGCCTCTGAGTGACTGATATGTCAACATGCTTAATCATTAGCCTCTGAGTGACTAATATGTCAACATGCTTAAACTTGGCCTCTGAGTGACTAATATGTCAACATGCCCAGCCTCTGAGTGACATCGGAGTCAACATGCTCATAGTGGGCCTCTGAGATCCTTTACGAAGTCCTAACTTTCATATGTTCCGTTCGTTGGACGAGAGGGATTAAATTTGTAAATATGTGAAAGTTGGATGATAGAGGGATTAAAAGTGTCAACATGTTAATTTATACCTCTAAGTGACCTTTTAACGAACCGAGAGCTCGACAATGTCCGGGCATATTCCCGGGTATGCCAAATATTGATTACGGTGGGCTAAATATACTAAAAAGGTGTTTTAGAAGGTTTTATAAGTTAAGGGGCTAAAATTGTCAAACTTTGAAACTGGCCATAGGGCGCTCGCGGGGTGCGAGAGGCAAGGCCTGTACCTCTCGCGGGGCGCGAGAGGCCTGTGTCTGCAGAATTTTTGCTTGGCTTCCACACAAATTGCCAAAAACCAATGTATTCAAAACTATGGATTCCCAAACAGCTATGCCACGTTTTACGACATTTCTAAGCTTCCTCTTACACCCCTTAACACCTAGCATCACCTCCTTCATGCTCTCCAACTATAAATAGGTGCAAAGGTTCATCCTTTGAACTTGCACCTTTCTCATTCACAACTCTATCTCCCTCCTCTGGAAGTTCCTAACTGAAAGGAGCATCCAACTTAGTTCTATTGCATTCTAGGAACCACTTATAAGTGTTCCTTCCTCTTGCATTTTCGTTTATAGGCTTTTATAGCCAAAAGTCAAGTGTTTTACGAAAAACGCCTTAACTTTCTGTTAAGACCATTATGGTCCAGCCATTGTTCGTAATGAACATGGCTAAGTGATCGTAATAAGGTAGGTGTTAGTCCCTATAAAGGGCACCTCCTGAAGATCATGTTTGCTCGACCAATTAACGAGTCAAAGTTATTATATTAAAAAGTCAAACATGCCATTTTTCGGAAATGTTATAATTTGATCTTATATATGTTATGAAACCTGTTTTGACACTTAAACAAGTTGGTAATAGTTATTAGAACATGTAAGAACATGTTCGGTTCGTCAATTTCGGTTCTAGGGTCGGTTCGCAACCGAAAGTCGTGAAGTTTGACTTCTGCTTTGACTTTCGAATATGACCCGATATATATTAGTTAGCTACTGATCTAAAGTTCCATTATGATCGTAATATGATGTAGTATAACCCTCTGAGGTTATATTACATGATCATAATCAGAATCTGAGTTTATGCACAAGTTCCGTTATTATGCCATTTAGACTAAAATGCCCTTTTTGCATAAAAAGAGGTTTAAATAATAATGAACTTAAAAATGAGTAGGGTTATTTGGGATATTAAATCATATTATAAACTGAGTTTATGAACAAGTCTTTATTTTATGTCGATAAATGACGATAAGGCCCTTGTGGCTAATAAAACGGTTTCAGCCTCATCTTTTAAAGTAAATCTTTTACCTACTGATATATTATATTAAATAACATACCTAAGACATGTTAACCAGAGCTGAACATCAGTTTTCATCAATCATCGCATAAATCGTCATTTTATGACATAAGCACCGATTCGGCGCATAGTATGGTTTTAAACCACATTTACTAACCAAGACTTGTTGCCTACTAATTTTAAAACTTATTTTAAATATTTTTACAGTAGGTAGATGATATAAACTTAAAATCCCAAATAATTTATGAGCTATGTGTAAAATAACCAAAATACCCCTTCTGTGCATAGTTTGGTCATAAAAGATAAATTACTCATATACTCAATATCCTACTAATATTATATCATAAATAAGTTGTTTTTATAGAATACTTATAGTTATAACATTAAATTATATTCAAGTTCCTTTTATACAGTATGAAATTACCGAAACGCCCTTATGAGGCATAGTTTCATTTTAAAACCTGATATGCGTACAGTTAAGCATAGGAGGTTCATTGAGAAGTTTTCGAGGATAGCCACTCCTTTAACTACTTTGACCCGTAAGAATGTCAACTTTTACTGCGGTCCAAAGCAACAAGAATCTTTTGAGGTTCTAAAACACAAGTTGAGCAATGCTCTTGTGTTATCTCTACATGAGGGTACTAAGGACTTTCTTGTTTATTGTGTTGCCTCGCACACTGGCATGGGCTGTGTGCTAATGCAAAAAGGCAAAGTGATTGCTTATGCATTACGACAATTAAAGGTGCATGAAAGGAATTACATCACCCATGTGGAATTGGGTGCCGTTGTATTTGCACTTAAGTTGTGGAGGCATTACTTATATAGCACAAAGTGTATTATATACACTGACCATAAAAGTGTCCAACATGTGTTCAATCAAAAGGCAAAGGCCGTTGCTGACACCTTGAGTCGCAAGGAAAGGGTTAAGCCCATTAGGATTAACGCCAAGAGCATTGAGCTTAGAAATAGCTTGAATGATAAGCTATTAGATGCGCAAAAGCAAGCCCTATTAGAGGCTAATATTCCTAATGAGGGATTAGGTGGAACTATTGACCAGTTAACGCCTGGAAAGGATGGAATCTATAGATTTAATGGAAGAATCTGGGTTCCAACCTTTGGAGGACTTAGAGATCCGGAAGCGCATAATACGAGATACTCAGTTCACCTAGGTGGTGACAAAATGTATCAAGTTTGAAAAAAAAATTATTGGTGGTTGGGTTTGAAGAAATCCATAGCCACTTATGTAGCTAAGTGTCTGACGTGTTCGCAAGTTAAGGCTGAACATTAAAAACCATCAGGACTTCTACAACAACTTCAGATTCCCACTTGGAAATGAGAAATGGTAACTATGGACTTGATTACCAAGTTGCCTAAGACCAAACGTGGTAATCTGAAGTTGGTAATCACAATTTAGGTCATTGTAGATAGGCTAACTAAGTCAGCGCATTTCTTGCCAATTAAAGAAACGTATAATTCCGACAAATTGGCTAAGTTGTATGTGGACAAGATTGTGTCCCTACATGGTGTGCTAGTATCTATTGTATCTGATAGAGATACTAGATATACCTCTCATTTTTGGAAAAGATTCCAACAATCCTTAGGTACAAGATTAAATTTTAGTATGGCTTACCACCCGTAGACGGATGGTCAGAGTGAGCGTACTATTCAAACTTTGGAAGACATGCTTAGAGCATGTGTGATTGATTTAGGTGGAAGTTGGGATGACCACTTAACCCTAATAGAATTCTCCTAATATAATAGTTATCATACGAGCATCAAGGCTGCTCCTTTTGAAGCCTTGTATGGGAGAAAATGTCGAACGCCCGTGTGTTGGGCAGAAGTTGGGGAAGCCTAACTATCAGGACCTGAGATTGTCCTGGAGACCACAGATAAGATTGTGCAAATCCGTGATTGTCTCAAAGCTGCCTGTGATAAGCAGAAGAGCTATGCTAACAAGAGGCGTAAACCTCTTAAGTTCCAAATAGGGGACAAATCATGCTAAAAGTATCACCTTGGAAAGGTGTAATGAGATTTGGAAAGAAGGGCAAACTAAGCCCAAGATATATAGGACCATTCGAGATAATCGAATGTGTCAGCAATGTAGCTTATAAGCTTAAGCTGCCATAGTAGCTTAGTGGAATTCATGATGTATTCCACGTCTGTAATCTTAAGAAATGTCTAGCCGATGAGTCGCTAGCAATGTAACATCATGAATGTCAAATTGATGAAAACCTGAGATTCGTTGAGAAACCAATTTTGACCGAGGATCGACAGGTTAAGAATCTCCCAAGGAAATTGATACCTATACTAAAGGTTAAGTGGGATGCCCTACGAGCCCCCGAGTATACATGGGAGGTTGAGTCCACTATGCGGCAAAAGTACCCCCATATTTTTTAATAAAATCTCAAGGTCGAGATTTCTTTTAAGGGGATGAGGATGTAACACCTCGTAAAATTGTGTCCAATAATACTGTGATACGTGTCGTATTTTTATTTTATACGTCTACTAAAGACTAATAAGGACTAAAAGTGGTAACACGCTCAAACTAAGTCTCTAAGTGACCTTCTGATGTCAACATGCATAAACCGAGCCTCTGAGTGACCATTAGTATCAACATGCTTAAACTTGGCCTCTGAGTGACCATTTGTGTCAATATGTCCAGCCTCTGAGTGACATCGGAGTCAACATGCTTATACTGAGCCTCTGAGTGATCCTTTACGAAGTCCTAACTCTCATATGTGCCACTTGTTGGACGAGAGGGATTAATTCTATAAATATGTAAAAGTTAGATAATGGAGGGCTTAAAAGTGCCAACATGTTAATTTATACCTCTGAGTGACCTTTTAACAAACCGAGAGCTCGACAATGTCCAGGCATAATCCCGGGTACGCCAAATGTTGCCTACGGAGGGCTAAATATGCTAAAAAGGTGTTTTAGGAGGTTTTATAAGTTGAGGGGCTAAATGTGACAAACTCTGAAAGTGAGAATGAGGCGCGAGAGGCACAGGTCTGGCCTCTCGCGTCCCACCGGAGGCCTATGTCTGCAGAAAATTGCCTTGGCTTCCACACATGTTGACAAAAAACATTTGATTCGAAACCATGGACTTCCAAACTGCTATGCCACATTTTAGGACACTTGTAAGCTCCCTCTAACACCCCTTAACACCTGGCATCACCTCCTTCAAGCTCTCCAACTATAAATAGGTACCAAGGTTCACCATTTGAACTTGCACCTTTCTCATTCTCATTCTATCCCTCCTCTAGAAGTTCCTAACTGAAAGGAGCGTCCAACTTAGTTCTATTTCATCCTAGGAATCACTTGTAAGTGTTCCTTTCTCTTGCATTTTATTTATAGGATTTTATAGCCGAAACTCAAGCGTATGGATCTTCACAGAATCGTCTATCCAACCTGGTGTGTGGAATCCCCTAGATCAGATTTCACAGAAAACCAAACAAGAACAACGACCACAATCACTTTCAACCAGTCTTCTATTGATTATCTAACACAAATGTTTACAATCAATTCAAGACTCTCGCTCTCTCTCTCTCTCTTCTCAACCTCTGACATGTTCACATACGCAGTGACACGTTGTATGCCCTCAAAGTCATGCATAGGGTTAACGTACCCATCTTGAATACAGATCAACAATCCGTGTGTCCTGATATTCAATGAATGACTGAAACCTATCCTTCCATGTAAGGTAATTCTCTACCTTCAAAATCTTTGGAGGTTTGTTAGTCGTGCCTGCCTCGTATTCCATTCTCAATAATTCATTTAAGTTAGAGATATTCGACATTTTTACCGAACCGTCTCATTAAAAAACGTTAAAGATTTGTCCGAAATGAGTGATTAGCAAATTATACCGTTAGGCTCGTCTCGTCGAAACGAATCCATTCCCAATAATTCATTAAGTTAGACATATTCAACATTTTTACCGAATCGGCTCGTTAAAAACGTTAAAATTTTGTCCGAAATGAGTAATTACCAAATTATACCGTTAGACTCGTCTCGTCGAAACGAATCCAATGATATAATGTTCGATAGTGATTTTAGGAATTTATTTTGTCCTAAAAATCACACGAGTCTAACCATGTAGTCGGCTTGTAAAGATTGTTTGTGGATCAAGTTCTGTGTCCGAAAACGTTTATCTCCGATTACGTCAGTTGTTTAACTTTCCACCTTCTTGAACTTAACTAGGAACAGTACTGAATTCGAAACAGTATCTCGAATTAACAATCCGAGAAGGAATCTCGGAACAGTCATCTGAGATGCTAATCCGAGGTGGTGATTCCAAACAATAATCCGAAATGGGATCCGAGATGCTTTCTTGGTTATCCAAAATGCAATCCGAGATGGACTGTGCTACTCCGAGATACAATCCGAGATGGACTGTTCCGATCCGAGATACAATCCGAGATGAACTGTTCTGATCCGAGATGCTTCTCTGATGATCCGAAATACAACTCTGATTATCCGAAATGCAAGCTTTCACTCAGAAATGCTTCACTTTTGATCCGAGATGCTCTCCTTCTATCCGAAATGCCTTGTTTATCCGAAATAGCAGCAAAACCCTAGAACAGCCGCCAAAACTTCAAAACAGCCGTCAGAAACACGTCCAAAAACCAAACTTTTTCTGTAGCCGAATGCTCTGATACCAATTGTATGTCCCTAATCCGTATGGATCTTCACAGAATCGTCTATCCAACCTAGAGTGCGGAATCCACTAGATCATATTTCACAGAAGAACAAGAACAAGAACTAAATTACTTTTAACCAGTCTTCTATTGATTATCTAACACAAGTGTTTACAATCAATTCAAGACTCTCTCTCAACTCTCTATGAAGTAATTAGCTAATCCCCTGAGCAACTAAACCAACTGAATAACCTTAACCCTAATGCAAACTCTCTTTAAATAGAGACAGGTTTGCAACTGGGCTAGGGTTTCACCACATGGACTGCTATTGGGTCTATGCCCAATTCGCCTACCCTTAAGTGTCTGGTTCAGCCCAATCACTTCTAATCAACTACTACAATACTAAACCCACTAACTATTTATCGTTTACTAATTATAAGATATCCAAAGACCAAATCTAAGCTGTTGTCACAAATATGTACCAACATAAGTGTTCCTTTCTCTTGCATTTCCATTTATAGGCTTTTATAGCCAAAAGTAAAGCGTTTTACGGAAAACGCCTTGACTTTCGGTTAAGACCATTATGGTCCAGCCATTGTTCGTAACGAACATGACTAAGTGATCATAATAAGGTATGTGTTAATCCCTATTAAGGGCACCTCCTAAAGATCACGTTTGCTAGACCAATTGACGGATCAAAGTATTAATATTAAAAAGTCAAACAGGCCATTTTTCGGAAATATTATAATCTGAATTTAAATATGTTACGAAACATGTTTTGACACTTTAACGAGTTGGTAATAATTATTAGAACATGTGAGAACATGTTCGGCTATTCAATTTCAGTTCTAGGGTCGGTTCGCAACCGAAAGTCACAAAGTTTGACTTCTACTTTGACTTTCGATTCTGACCCGACTTAGATTAGTTAGGTACTGATCTAAGGGTGCATTATGATCATAATATAATGTAGCATAACCCCCTAAGGTTATATTACAAGATCATAATCAAAATCTGAGTTTATGCACAAGTTCCATAATTATGTCATTTTGACAAAATGCTCTTTTTATATAAAATAAGGTTTAAACGATAATGAACTTAAAAATGAATTACCTACTGATGTAATATCATAAGTAGTATTATTTGGGATGTCAAATCAGATTATAAACTAAGTTTATGAACAAGTCCTTGTATTATTTCGACAAATGATGATAAAGCCCTTGTGGCGCGTAAAATGGTTTTAATCATACTTTTTCATAACAAAACTTTTAGCTACTGATATGTTATATTAAATAACTTATCTAGGACAATTAAACCTAGCCTTAACATCAGTTTTTACTAAATTTCGCTTAAATCATCATTTTACGAAATAAGCGCGTTTCGGCGCATAGTATGGTCTTCAACCATATTTATAAACCAATACTTGTTACCTACTGATTTTAAAACTTATTTAAAATATTTTTACAGTAGATAGATAATATAAACTCATAATCCCAAAAAAATATCATACTATGTTTAAAATGACCAAAATGCACATTTGGTGCATGTTTGGTAATAAATGATAAATTACACATATTATCATGTTCTTACTGATATTATATCATAAATTATTATTTTTCTAGAAAATTATAATCGTAACATTAAAATATATTCAAGTTCCTCTTATACGGCATATAATTACCGAAACGCCCTTATGAGGCATAGTTTCGTTTTAAAACCTTAACGGGCATATAAGTTGATATCCTACTGATATTACAACTTATTTAATATATAATGGCATAAAGAATTTGTCCATGACTTATCCGGTTACCAGATATCGCTGATATGCGTGCGGTTAAGTATATGTAACTAGTTTACGGAAATTAACCAAAACGGGTTTAACCTTGTCATTTAAGTCTCAAAATCCAGAATGTTTATGGTTTACCCATATTATACAAGTCAAAGTACTTGTTGGGATTAAACTACATTCTATCCGGTCATCGCTTAATCTAGCATATTTTACCGTTTTGATCCTGTACGCTAGTCGGTCTAAGTCTTTGACTTAAATAAGACTGTTAGTTTTTAATTGGTTAGCCTATGCCATAATCCAGACTAGAGTCTTCCAGTAAATGCTATATGCACTTAGTTCATTTTGGGTACGTTTGAGATATTAAATCTTGCATTTAAGCCAAGACTAGCTCAGGTAAATACTCTCGACTTATTTCCCCTATGCGGGCTTGGGTTACGGTAAACAATTACCGCTTGGCTGGAAATGGGATCAATCAAATGCCGGATTGTGGCTAGTAAATCCGCATATTCTGTTTTAACCAGTTTTGTTTGATAACTTAAACATCGGGGGTTAACTACCGTGTCCTGAATATCCTCGGCTAATTACATTAGATAATGGCCATGACATAAGCGCGGGGTGTAGGCATACACCTGACAGACGCTTATGCTAAAAACTTTACCCACAAAGTTAGGGATAACTCCTTCGTGAGTTTTAAGTGGTGAGTACGTTAATTATGTCTCGGTCTCCGTACTGGGCCCTGTATGTATGGACAAACATATAAATCATTTAACAAGGTTACAAAGTAACTTTCCCAAGTTATAAAAGATATTGTGCCATGTGCACTTAAAATCATTCTCAAATGTTTTCAAAATGAGTCAGTTGGGTGTATTTACTAGCGAAAGCTGACGTATTTTCAAAAGACTAAGCTTGCAGGTACAATACGAAATAGGCTAGAAGCTGCTTGGTAGTGACATAAGAGGATCTTGCAAATCCTTAGTTCTGCCCTAAAGTCTGTTTTATATTCTTTCTTTTGTACAATTTATGATCCGTCTGTGGATCTTCTATTACAAGTCGTCTATATATTATTTTTTGTATTTTGAACATTTGGTTTGTAATAGTAATTTAACTCCGAAACTTCCACCGTGTTGTGTTTAATTGACTATGATGATATCAACTTATGTCACGATATTCCCCACCCGGGCCCACCGGTGTTTGGATTGGCTGTAGAATCCGGGGTGTGACACTTCGCAAAAACTAGAGCTTGAGGCTAAGAGAGCCAAATTCGTTGAAGCTCAACGGACCGAGGTGTGGTCCGTGCTGGGGTGGAAGTAGAAGGCTGAAGGCTCCACTGCCACACTTGTTGAGGATCGCAAGTTGTAGAGGGAGACCTATGAGAGGGATAACCACGAGAAAAAATCTTTAAGGGATGAGATAGTGAAGTTGCGCGTTGAAGTTGAGCGCTTGAAGAGGGAGAAAGGAGAAGCCTCAGCTGCTGTCGAAGAGGCAAGGTCACACCGTGAACGCAGCGAGCAGAAAGAGGTCCGAACTTCTACTCTTTCTATTTTACAGGATCAAGAAGTTATTAGACTAACCTTGTTATTGTGTAATCAGGTGGAGGCTTCTGTAGCACTTGAGAGTGCCAAGAAGGATCTCCAAGCTGCATTAGTTGAAAAGGGAGAACTGCAGCGCAGGCACTTGGAGCATCTGGAAAAGCTGCGCCTCGCGGAGGTGAAGGTGGGCACGAGCAAGCAAAAATTAGAAGATTTTGAGGCAGCCCGCGCCATCGCGGAGAGTATGCTGGAGCCCATGACAAACAACATGCTCTGGATGCAGCAGCATGGGGTCGTGAATGTAAGTTCTCCGTTGTTATTTTGATCACTCTTTGTCTTGATTCTCATTCTATTTTCCTTGCACTGTGCAGATTGCTAACTCGATCCAAAACTCGGTTGCGTTGGACAGTGCTGTGGCGAAGCTGATGGTCACAGGACGCCATGATGGATATGCGCAGCGCTACTCAAAGTGCGCACACCACGTTACTCGTTCTTTGGATGTTCAATGGGATACCAGTCATGCCTCTACTCGTGGGGTCGATAGTAGTGCTGCCTTCTCCAAGGCGAAGCGCGAGTACGATCATCTACAACTGCTAGCGATGGATCTGGTAAGCGAGGCGCTCCAGCATGACGACTTTGTGGATCGTTTGAAAGACATATTTCATGATGCTGCGGAGATTGAAGAATCTGAAGGATAGGATAGGATGTTGAATGTTTGTAGGCTTGTTAAGAATGTTGTTCTTGTATGTAATTGCGCACGCGCTCGTCAGAATGTACTCTTATCTCGCAATGAAATGAATGTTTATTTGAAGTTGCAATATTTGCGTGAAAATAACTGCTTTTTACATGTAGAGAAAATAAAACTGGTAATGAGCTCATATATGAACGTCACACTCATGCGCATACAATAGTTGAAGTGAATTATGTTCATGAGTCATGTTGTACCATGGTGTTTTCGCGTATACCCAAAGTGGTTTCGCGCATTTGTAACAAAATGTCGAAATAATGAAAGCCATGCATCGATTCTGTGTTTTCTATTAACAATAAGGTGTAAGAGCCATGTACAAAATCGATAAGATTAGATCATAAGTTTGCTAGTTTGCTGCACGAACATTAATGCATCGTGAAGCCTTGAATTTGAACATGCTTAGATTACATATAGCACCGCCTTAGCTGATGCGTAATCCAGGTCCTAGGAATGTTTATGTCGTCCAAACGTTTGAGGGTGTATGCACCCTTTCCTAGGACTTCATGGATTATGTACGGGCCTTCCCACTTATGCGCGAGTTTTCCTGGACTCTCAACGTTGGACGCTTCATTATCTCTTAAAACGAAGTCACCCGGTAGGAAGGTACAAATGCGGACTCGCGCATTGTAATACTTTTCAAGCTTGGACTTGTATTTTGCTTCATTGATTGCGCGTTTTCACGCCTTTCTTCCAGGAGGTCCAAGTCAAGCCTGCGCTCTTCCTCATTATTCTGGTTTTGCATAGCGACCATGCGCGGTGATGGGAAGCCTATTTCAGCGGGAATTAATGCCTTCGTCCCATAAACCAGGCTGAATGGTGTCTCTCCGGTCCTGGTTTTCAGTATGGTTCGATGAGCCCAAAGGATACTTGGAAACTCATCTACCCAACCTCTTCGCGCCATCCCCATTCTCGTCTTGATCCCTTCGACTATACTTTTGTTTATGCTTTCGACTTGGCCATTCCCTTGGGGATGCGCGACCGAAGTGAACACGTGCTCGATATGCATTTCTGTCATCCACCGTTGTAGTTATTTAGAAGCAAAATTGTGTCCGTTATCACTAACAACGCGTAGTGGTAACCCAAAGCGGCAAATGATGTGCTCTCAAATGAATTTGCGATGTTGTGGTGGATGCGAGGGGCTTTGCTTCTACCCACTTGGTAAAGTAATCGACAGCTACGATTATGAACTTTACGGCACCTGGGGCATCAGTAAAAGGTCCCACCATATCGATTGCTCATTGCTGAAAGGACCATGCTGTTGTCACTGGAATCAAGGGATTTTGGAGGCACAACGTCTTAGGTGCGTGTCGCTGACATGATGCACATTTCCGCAGCGTTTCGACTGCATCTAAGTTCATGCCAGTCCAAACTCCAGCATTCATGATCTTTGCAACTACCATGCGCAGACCGTCATGAATTCCGCACAACCATTCGTGTATTTTGCGGATCAAGTATTGTGCATCTTGCGGATCTACGCAGCAGAGGAGTTGTCCTAGGTATGACTTCTGGTAAAGTATTCCATCTGCCATTTTGTAGTTCAGCGCCTTGCTCTGTACCTTTCTTGCCTTCGCCTTGTTCTCTTGGAGGATCCTAGACTGCAAGAACATGATGATGGGAGACATCCAGGAAGGATTTCCCATTTCTATGACGTTTACTTGACATAGCCGAACGGAAGGGTTTTTGAGCACCTCGATGCACACTTCTCGCACGAGGTGTTTGAAGCTTGTAGCCACCAGTTTACTGAGCACATCGGCATGCTTATTCCCGCTTCGGTTAATGTTACTTTGCAAGATTGGAATTTGGTTATCAAGGACTACGCCTGTTCAAGGTATAGGGCCATCGTTTTGCCTTTTGCGTCGTACACGCCATTGATCTGCCCCGTGACCAAAAGAGAGTCGGCGTGCGCTTCCAAATTCCTAGCACCCGTTTTGATGGCTAACCAGAAACGCTTCATATTCAGCTTCGTTATTTGTGATTTTGAAGTCCAATCTGGGGGCATAGGTGAACTCCTGGTTATCAGGGCTTATTAGACGGAGACCAGCCCCTGCGCCATCATCATTGGATGCGCCGTCAGTGTGAAGGATCCATGCGCCTGTGACAGGCATTGGATTCTGGACAGCTTCACATTCTTGCACTTTATTGCTCGGCACTTCCGTGACAAAATTGGCTAGCATCTGGCCTTTAATAGCTGGGCGTGGTTTGTACACAATATTGTGTCCACCTAGCTTGATCGCCCATTTCGCTAAGCTACCAGATATGTCTGGTTTGGACAAAACTTGGCCCAGGTGATAGTTTGTGAGAACTGTGATCACGTGGCCTGAAAAATACCTACGCAATTGACGGGATGCGTGGACCAAAGCTAAAGCAAACTTCTCCATCATTGGGCATCTTGTCTCTGGGTCAGTTAACATCTTGCTGACATAGTAGATTGGAGTTTGGACTCTTGCGCGCTCTACCAACAAGACTACGCCCAGAGCGATATCCGATGCGGAAAGGTAGAGGATCAATGGCTCATTCTTTTGCGGGGCCGTTAGCGTAGGTAACTGAATCAAGCATTCTTTCATCTGTTGAAAGCTTTCTCCACATCAGGAGTCCACTGAAACTTGTTTTGCTTTACACAATTTCTCAGAGTGCTGATGAATGGGAAGGATTTCATCGCGTGGTTTGCTAAGAACCTGTTCAGCGCAGCCAGTCGCCCAGCCAACCGTTGCATTTCCTTCATGGTCGAGGGAAAGGCATACGTTGAATTGCTTCCACCTACTTAGGGTTGACTTTGAAACCATCGCACGTGACAATAAATCCCAAAAATTTTCCTTCTTCTATTCCAAACGAGCACTTCCCGGGATTCAACTTCAAGTTGGCCTTGCGCAAGGATGCGAAAGTTTCTGGATGTTTGTCAGCATCCTTTCCTCATCCGGGCTCATGATGACCAAGTCATCGATGTACAGTTCCACAGTTTTGCCAATATCATCTCCGAAGACATGGTCCATCAAACGCTGGTAGGTGGCTCCCGCGTTACGCAACCCAACGGGCATATTTGTGTAGCAAAGATTCCCTTGTCCGTGCGGAAGGCGGTTGTGTCTTCGTCCTCTTTCTTCATCTGAATCTGGTGGTAGCCTTTGTAGCAATCAAGAAAATATTTCCACCAAAATGGAGCAAGAGAGTCCACCTTTTTATTGATTTCTGGAAAAGAGTAGCAGCCTTTTGTACATGCTTTGTTCAAGTCTTTGAAATCGACGCACATGCGCCAACCGCCGTTGTGCTTCTGGACCATGACCGGATTGGCCACCCATGTTTGGTAGCGCACTTCTTTTAGGATGCCGGCCTGGAGGAGCTCTGAAAATTGCTCATTCATTGCGCGAGTTTTTTCAGCTCCAAAACTGCGCTTTTTCTGAACGACCGTCTCAACTGAAGGGAAAGTGTGCAGCACATGCTCTGGGATCTCTCTTGGTACCCCTGTCATATTTGCCGGTGACCACGCAAGAATGTCTAGATTGCGGAGCAAGAGTTGTTTAAGTCGCGCCTTGACTGCAGGGGTCATGGCGGGCCCTAATAACACTGTTTGTTCTGGGTACTTGTTGTTGAGTACCCATTTTTCCGGCTCACCGTTTGAGGATGACTTCGGTAACTTCATCGGCAGTTCTTCTTCTGTGGACATGACCTCCTTCCTAGAATACATGATTGTCACCCGGTTTCTGTTGGAAACCCGCAAGCAGCGTGAGGAGTAGAGGTGATCATGTTGAAATTTCTTTGGGCGCGATGGCCTAGTAACACGTCATGACGCGATGTTGCTGGCATCACCATGAAGTTAACAGGGATCATGTGTGAGTGTCGTCCATCATAAAGAGTTTCCGGGAAAGAGATCTGTCCTAGCGGAAAAACGGCTTCGTTACAGAAACCAGTCAATGGGAAATCGGCCGGCTCCAAGCGCGCTTTATCCTCCGGGTCCAAATATTGAAAACATTGTTCATAGATAATGTCCATGGAGCTTCCCGGGTCAATGAACATATAGTCGGTGCGATAACGACCAAAGATGCCAGTTATCACAACGGGTCGTTCCTCCGGGCCCTCGGGAACTATGGGGAAGATGACTTGTTGTTCGCACCAATGTGGCGTACAACTCTTCTGATGGTTGCACTTGCGTGCCGGGCCACCCTGAATCATATGAACGAATGCTTGTTTCATTTTCTTGTTACTCGGGCCCTCTTTGCTGCGAGTAATTTGGCGCACTTCGTTGCGCATGTTTTCAAAGCAGATGAGTGAGCTTCCAGCTCTTCAGCGCCTTTTCTATTTCTGTGCACAGGCTGATGCAGTTGTCGGTCGTGTACCCCGTGTCTTTGTGATAAACACAAAAAAGGTTGGGGTCTTGACCTTTTTTGTTTTTCATCGGCGGTGGCTGCTTGAACTGATGATTTTCCGTGCTGAGCACTTCCGCTAGGGTCTTCGTCAGTGGTGTCCACTGTCGATCGCTATTATCTTATTTGATTGCTCTTTGAGTAGCAAGCTTGTTTATCGTTGCGCGCACATAGACCGGTGAGTAAGAAGGGTTCTGGCTGGACTCCTTCCAACTTTTCTTGTTTTTCTTCGCAAAACACCAGCTCATGCTTGCGGGCGGTACTAAGGAAGAGGAAGTCGGTTGGAATTCAGGTTGCGCTCCTTTTGCGCGTAGACCTTGGCTGCCGCCATAAGTTTCTCCCAACTTTTTGGAAGGCCAGAGGTTCCTGACAAGACTTTTATCATCTCGTTGCAGCGGACAGCATATATGAACTGTGCACGAATCAGGTCTTCGTGCACATCACCAATTTCCAACACCTCCTTGTTGTAGCGCGTGATGAAATCTTCCAGACTTTCATCATCCCACCTCCAAATATTCATGACGTCAGAAGAATCTCTAACGTATCGTCTTTGTTGGCTAAAATGAGTCAGGAACTTATCTTTGTGATCGTTCCACGAAGTGAGCTTACACGTGGGTAAGTTGTCAAACCATAGGCGCGCAGCACCTGTAAGAGTTTGGACAAACAGATACACCACTCAGGCAGTGTCCAACCTCCGATAAGCCCCATGCCTATGAACAGGCGCATGTAGTCGTCTGGTCTGTCAACCCATTAAACTTTCCCACATTGGAAGGTAATTTTGCGCGTTCAAGTGGGGCTAGCGCGATCTCCTTCACGAACTTCGAGTGTCCAGCTGATTCAGCTCGCCTGTAGATCAAGTTGTAATTATACTCCGCCTCTGGATTGTACACAGCCCGTGGTATAGATTTATATGCGGCGTGATCTTTAGACAACCAGTGAAACATGCTGGCGCTGTCGCCCTCGCCATTTGTTCTATCGACTTCTTCACGTTGGGTGTCCCGCCCCACTAATGGGCGCGGGCCCAGCCTTGAATGAATAGACGCTCGCCTATGAGTGTTTGACTCATATCTTGGCAGCGACTGGAAATATTCTATTTCCCTGGTACAGAGATGTGATGGAACACTCTCTGCGGCTGGTGAGTCGTAACTTAGTACTCGCGGTGCAGGCGAGGCATGCACGTGAGCTGTGGGCGGTTGCGCCGGCGCAGCTGATGCATCAGTTTATGCACAAAGTTGTGCATAAACGGCGTTTAGAGCCGTCTGAGATTTGATGTACCATGACATCGGAGTTTCACCCGGAGGTAATATTGACGTGATTGGTACAAAAAGGGTTTCTACTTGAATTACAGGAGTCACCGGGATATTCACACGACCTGAATTGTGGTGAACAGAGGCATCTCCGGAAAATCCTTCTTCCACTTGTCCGTCAGTTTGAGGGACATGAACTGGGTTCTTGCCCTCGGCCCGAGGACCTCGTGGTACACTTGATGAATGTTAGCCATTGGAAATGAGATTTAAGAAAAAAACGAACGAGAGACAGGTGTAAGAATCAGAAAAAATCGGATGGCGCCAATGAAAAAACAAATGACCAAAAGGTATCCAGAGATAATTGGGTTATGGTTCAAAGTCTCCGCATATAATGGTTATCTCTTGTTTGCTCATCGGTACGATCTTGCTTCAAGCTCACTACAAAACTAGAAACACCATCAGTCTCGTCACGGGGGAAAAGGGGGAGGGTTTTCTCCGTGACGACACTTAGTCGTGAGAATAAGTATCGGGGTTTGCAAAAGAATAAGCAAATAATTAGTGAGTGAGCTCAAAACAGTGTATTTTACCTTGAGGTGTGATCCTTATTTTATAGCCGAAGAGAGGTGTGTAGGAGATGGGCTGATGGGCCTTGGGACTGGAACCGACAACCAGGAATATCCATTATGTCTCCTCTACAACAACCGTTAATAGTCTATGGCAGGAGCGGCGCTTGGCGCACCGTGGATGGAGCCATGTGTCCTGGCAGTTGTCCTTGTTGTCGGACTTGTCATCAGCCGTTAGAGGAGATCGTGTGACAGTCGTTGGCGTGAGTTGATTGATGCCACGTGTACGTCCTTGCGTACCTTTTGTCCTCTGCATGACTGCTCATCATCCAACGTGGTCTGGCACAACCTACCGAGCGGTTATTGGGCCACAGCTCTGCCACCCGTACTTGATCAATGCCTCTTTGCGCTTCTCCCTTCCGCGTGGCCTTATCAGTGCTTTTTGGCCAGCGTGAACTTGTAGGGATCAAGTCCTTTTTCTCTCAAGATTAAGTATGATTCGCTCTCATCTTAGTATTGGCCTTGTGTAAGGTTTTAGGACTTCGCGGCTAGAGGATTGTTTGATCCGCGCAAGGTCAAGGTCCTGCGTTTACAGGTTTAACTTGCCGCTGCGCAGTGTGCGCAAGGTTTGTTAGGCAACCTGCTAGTTTCAAGAAAGGCGCACCGTTGCACGTTGCGCGCAAGGTTATTCCAGTGACCTGTTATCATTATGAGGGTATGGTTCCTTGTACAGGCGCAGGGTTTTTGGGACCATGCCCCTCCACCGTCATTCGCTATAATTATTAAAAAAGAGAAACTTAATACTGAAAAAGATACCGACACATGTTTTTACATCGATCAAAATCATTGAAATGAATATTTGTACTGGTGTCTGTTCATGACGGTACTTAAACACGGTATAGCAACCAAAGTATAAGAGTATTAGTTCAGAGATAAAAAAAACAAGTATTTAGAATTTATTCAAATAAATTAATCTTCATGATATTTTTACAGAGTAAATTACACAAAACATCCTTTATGTTTCCTCAAACTTGTAGGTTCCAGCCTTAATGTTTAAAAGTTGCTAAAAACAGCCTTTAAGTTTACTTTTGTTACGGGTTCAATCCTTTACAGCTAACAACGTTATTTTCTTCAGTTAAGTTCCCTCACATGATCAACTAAAATGACGAATATACCCTCACATGTTATGCATGTGAGGGAACTTAACTGAAGAAAATAATGTGGTTAGCTGTAAAGGATTGAGCCCGCAACAAAAATAAACTTAAAGGCTGTTTTTAGCAACTTTTAAACATTAAGGCTGGAACCTGCAAGTTTAAGGAAACATAAAGGATGTTTTTTGCAATTTACTCTATTTTTACATCATAAATTCTGAGCACATATTAAATAATAAACCAAATATATTATTAGTTCATACTAAACACTCCATATGACAAGGTGCAGAATTCATCACCTGTGACAAGGGGTCAAATTTAAAACATAATAATACCACTGTGTTTAAAACAAAAAGCTAAAACGTTCATCGTAATTAAGAAGTTGTTTTATTATATATATATATATATAATTAGGTAATCATAATATCTGACTTCCTAAATTAGGTAATCATGATAGCTGACTTCCTAAATTATTTTAATTCATGTATTTATTGCTTAATCAAACTCTTATCAATTTTTATATTTTTAACAACTTATAAAGAACATCACATTCTTGCTAATTTATAGTTTTTATAAACACTTAAGAGGGTGTTTCAGAATAGTCTCCTATCGATTTCGGTTTATCTTGGTTGATTCAATAACTTTTTTTTGTAAGTTGTTCTACATAAGCAAAATTCTCCTTGTCATGTACGTTATTATGTTCTTTAATAGTGATAAACTTAGTTTTTTTTTGAAAAATCATTGTTTGTTTGCTACTTTTCATTTAACTATACATCTCTTTTATCTAAAAACCACGTTGTATTTAACAATAGTTTCTAGAGTAAACTGTTAAAATGGTTTCTAAGGTTAGGTTACTTTTATCACATTAGTCTAAAACTCAAATCTTTTGAATCTGGATCCTCGTTGTTTCAATTTTGTTGTTATCTTCATCCAAAATCAAAATCTAGTAAGATTTTCAGTTAAATCCAGTTTTTCTGTATTTTTCCTCCCTTTTAATAAAAGGCAAAATGATATTTTTAACGTTTTATTATAAAAATTAAAAAAATCTGACCATTTTGCACTTCATTAAAAGGGAGGAAAAAGATAAAAAAAAACTGGATGTTAATTGAAAAATATGACTAGATTTTTTTTGGATGAAAATGGTAACAAAATTAAAACCACAGGAACCTAGAATCAAAAAGTTTGAGTTTTGAAATAATGTGACAAAAGTAACAAAATTTCAGGGACCATTTTGGCAGTTTACTCTAGTTTCTGTTATAATAATTATCCAGATTAACCATTTTAGGTGCATTTTTATCGAATGACTAATATTTGTCATAGATGAAGTTTTAAAACTCAATCAAGCTTTGATTTCTACCTTCACAAGTTCATCTCTTCCCCTCTTTGACGAACTTGTGCCCTAAAGTGAATGAACACTCGAGAATACATGATTTCTCTGTCTAAAAACTTTGTATTTGTGTCTTTAGCAATAACCATTGTTATGGAAAAGTAAACAATATCAATACAAACGTATAAAGGGTTGCTAATAAAAATATTGAAAGGATAAAATTTTATCATTTGAAAAAGGACAAAATGAATGATTTAAGTATTGAAACTAATATATGACTTTATCTCATCCGTCCAACACACTTAACCAATATGAATGTGTACCTAGACTCAACATATTTAGTGCAGTTATGTTCTTGAAAAGCATGTCTAAGCGTGCTCACAAGTCACCATACTATCAAAATGACAACGTCAGGAATAGATCATGCATGGCAAGACCCAGAAAGATAATCTAGCGACACATAAGGATTATCCCCAACAACCACTATGACTATAAAATAGTCACCATACCATCAAAATGACATCCTCAGAAATAGATCATGCATGGTAAGACCTAGACAGACGATCTAGTGACACACAAGAATTGTCCCCAACAACCACTTTGACTAGGAAAAAATACAGGGAACAAAATGTACAAAAGTTATTTATATCTTATAATCTATATATATATATATATAGAAAGAGAGAAAGTTCATTTGAGAAGAAATTTAATGTGATAACAAATGGTATAATGGTAAAACATTAAATAGCTTATAATTTCTTTCATTAATTATGTTATCTCTCATTAATAAAGTAAAAACATTTTATCTTACACATTTCAAAAGTTATCCTACATATGTCTTATATTTATCCGAATTTATCCTACACACATGTAAATTTACCATACACATTTCAAATTTATCATACGCATACTAAAATTTATCCTACATATGTCGAAAATTGTCTCCTATACCATAAATTATTTTATTTTGAAAGAATATATGAAAAAAATGAGTTATAAATTTAATTAATTAACTAGTTAATGACAATTATATATTTATCTATATGTCATTTTTCATAACATTAAATATACATATTAAATTAAGTAAATGGAGAATTTCTATTGGTTTAAAAATTATTCTTTTTATTCTTACAAAATTTTTCTTCTCATTTTAACTCTCCACAATATATATATATTGTTAAACCCATATAAAACATGGTTACCTAACTTAGTATCATATAAATCGAGGATGGTAAAAGAATTTAGTGCCAAAATTAATTAACTGATAAAACAAACAGGATAGTATATATTCAATAAAGTTAATCTAAAATATAACATTATTTGTAGGATTTTCAATTTATTTCTAAACTTTTTAACATGAGTTTAACTCAAATATATCTCATGTGTTTATTTTTACATAGGATAGGGTTATTATAAAAATGTGTGTTTTGTGAGAAGGGTAAAAAAAATCTAAACCATTAGATATTTAATCTAATGGTTGAGATCTTGATAGCATTTCTGTAAATAGTGTTATTAAAATATATATAACTGATTGACTAATTAGAGGTATTATTGGGCTTCATCAATTTTCAATCATAAGTCGTATCTCTCACCCTCCACAATTGCGGAGAAAACCGCTCAAAAAATCAGGGTGTTAATCCCTCAGATTTTATATCGATTTCAAGAAGCAGACATATCATAGTAATCTCGATTAGGCGACACTGTTATCTGTGTCCCCAACTTTGATCAGAATAGAAGAATAACATATTAGGAATCAGGATGAAGAAGATTACTGATGCATCTACTATCGATCGGAAAATTATGCCGGCTACGAAGATACCGAAAACAATATATAAAAAACAGACAGGTTCGTATTTTTTACTTCGGATGATTTGGCGATAATGTTCTTGAATTTTAATCCTAACATCAAAGTGGTGTCGGTGTAAAAAAACTAGGGTTTGTTTGGGGATTTCTGATTGTTGTATGGTGTCTATAAATTGTTGGGTTCTAATTGTTGTATGGTGACATTACATTGTTGTTAGGGTGTCTCTCCAAAGGTGTTATGAGTTGGGGTGTTCTATGGTGTCTTTATAAAACCGGGTACAAATGGTGTTGTGTACGATTGGTCTCGTATTGTGTTTAAGGTGTTGAATGAATTAGGGTGTTGTATGGTGTCTCGATTGGGTCTCATATTGTGTTCAAGGTGTTGAATGAATTAGGGTGTTGTATGGTGTCTTTATAAATCCGGGTACAAATGGTGTTGTGCACGATTGGGTCTCGTATTGTGTTCAAGGTGTTGAATGAATTAGGGTGTTGTATGGTGTCTTTACATTGTTAGGTCCTAATTGTTGTGTGATGTCTTTACATTGTTGTTAGGGTGTCCTTCCAATGGTGTTATGAGTTAATGTGTTTAAGGTGTTGAATGAGTTAGGGTGTCCTATGGTGTCTTTAACAGGTTTGAAATGTGTTAAGAGTTTTGATGATTTGTGAAGATGATCATTGATTGTGAGTTAGGGTGTTCTATGGTGTCTTTACATTGTTGGTTCTGATTGTTGTGTGATGTCTTTAACAGGTTTGAAATGTGAGTTAGGATGTTGTATCGTGTCTTTAAATTGTTGGGTTCTGATTATTGTGTGATGTCTTTACATTGTTATAAGGGTGTCCTTCCAATGTTGTTATGAGTTAATGTGTTGAATGAGTTAGGGTGTGCTATGGTGTTGTGTATGGAAGGGTCTCGTATGGTGTTTTGTAATGTGTTTAAGTTGTTGAATGGTGTTACATAATGAGGTATGTGTTATGACGTATGTGTTATGTTGAGTACGATTGGCTCTCGTATTGTGTTTTGATTAGGGAACCGGAAAATAGAAAAGTGTATAATTATATATCTGTTATGAGGCATGTGTTCAAGATGTTGGGTTCTGACTGTTGTGTGATGTTATAGAATGAGAATACATGCTATGTCTGATGTGATGAAATGTTTTCTGGGTGTTGTACTGTTTTGATGTTATAACTTGGTTTAAATACATTGTTTGAATGTTTTCTAGAGTCAGGTCAAGCCAACGGCTTAATAAAAAATGTACAGATCAAAGTATAAAAACATCAAGGAAACACCACTCATATGTTCTGATTCAGATACAGCAAATAGTGAGGACGAAGGTACTTGCATTGTATTAAAAAGTAGGATTCGACTATAAATTTACCTGATAAGACTTGACTTTATTTCCAACAGATGTGCCTGCTCGGATGAATGAGGGTGTGAATGAGAGTACAAACATCAAAGAGGAAGTGCCAACTGATAAAGCTCCTCCAAAACACCCTGCACCCTTAACAAAAGATGTAATGCTCCTGCCCAGGAAACAGTTTAAATCAACGGCATGGTGGTGGGTGACCCAGATAAGCACACATGGTATACATTTATGTTAAAATTATAGTGAACTAAATGTCTTTAGTGTACTTGTTTACTAATACTATATCTGTTTAATGTAGATCTGAAGTTAAAATCAACCGAACCTGCAAAGGCAAACCATGACCAGACAACTTCTTTGTCGCCCGACCCGGACGATGATTTGTTGACACCCTACCTGGTAAGTGGCGTAAGTCACTAGCAAAAAGGTTGCCAATACATACAAGACAGCAAATACGGTTGCAACCTTACAAACCATTTACGGGTGCAGAAATTAGGCCAAAGGTGTCGATAGATAATTTGATAAATCTAGCACATGGTCTGAGTAAGAAGCAGCGAGAAAAGGTGTATGAAATTGAGTTTGGCTCGATTTTCAGCCTTCAAGTAGCATGTGTACCAACCGTATTAGCACACTGGTTGGTCTCGAATTATGACCTAAATGCATGTTTGTTGAATCTCGATAACGGCTGGCTTGTATGCATTACATCCGACCTTGTGTACCGTGTGTTCGGGCTGCATTGTGGAGAAAATACGTTGGTTGAACAAAAAAGGCAAGCAAAAGGAAAGATACAGTTGTGCAAGAGTTCAGGAATCAGTTTAAGGATATAAAAAGCAAGAGATTGTCACCATTACAGCTGATGCTATACATCTTGGGTATAGCTGATTATGAGCGGTTGCTCGTCCTGAGTTTCCTGGTTGTGTACTTCTCATTCTTGGGTGAAACTACGAGTAACAATTCAGTTAATGTTCGATATGTTCCATGTATAAAACCATGTGTTGATATAAAAAGTTTTGACTGGTGTTCGTACATGTTAACATGCCTCAAGCGCATGAAAAAATCATGGCACGGTGATGATGATCATTTTAGAGGACCAGTGGTGTTACTCATGGTAAGTTGATACTCATTAACACATAATCATATCAGTTCATACTATAAACATGTATAATAATATAATAAACATCTTGTCGTGCATTGTGTCAGATGGCATACGCAATTGAGAAGAAAAAAAATACCTTCGTCGCATAGTTCATCTCTCATTACATTAGTCAATGATGACGTGTTTGAAGAGCTTGCTTCGGAGATGGATAAGAAACACAACGATCAACAAAAGAAACTAAAGGGAAAGGTGTGGAAAAAAAGCAAATCGGCTGATGAGGTTGAGTCGGTAGATAAAGGATAAAAAAGGAAGCGAGAGTCGGAAAAGAAAAGCAGTGGGCATATAACACCAAGGAGAAAGGAAAAAAAGCATGTGAATGAAGCAACCAAAGAAGTGGAAGATAATGACGCGCACCTGGGTATATACAAAGATTGTGCAGACTACTTACTGTCACAAACTAATACCCAAACGTGTACCAGGCTTGTAGGTCCCAATGGAGCGTTCTGTGTGCCAATGATATCACAATACGGAGACACACCATCGCCACCAGCCGCATCTCAAGGGGAATCCGATGTGGTAAATATATGATGGTTTGAAATTGAATTGATACCATATGTTAGTCTATCTGACCTGTTATTAAACCGGATTTTGATACAGGATAAGTCCAATCTTTTAGATAATTTGTTCAAAGAGTTTGAAGAATGCGTATGCAGGATCAACGACACAATTGCAGAATCGTGTGTTATGTACCCGGAGAGTGAGTTGTTGAAGAAAAAAACATTAGAATGGAATAAAATAAAGTTGAAACATGTTAATGCTGTGGGTGAACGTGAAACTGTACATGTCGATGGAGACCAGGTTCATTCAAGCGATAGATCCGAAGGAGAAAAAATGGATGCAGCCAATATACATGATGGACTAACTCATGAAGGCGTTAATTGTGGACAAGGTAGTGTAACATTTACCGGTGATAACACTACTCCAAACATAAAAAATGATGAAAGTCTGGCCCAAAAAATTTTCCCTTTTCACCAACGACATCGTCGTTTGTGGAAGAGATAGACGCAGCATGGATGCGGGGCATACTGAAAAGACACCTGAAACACGGTTCAATGGTTTAGGACTTCAAGCCTTGAACTTGTCGAAGAGACTGGACAGTGTTTGGTCTGATCAAGAACGCAGTGAAGGAACGACAATTGCGGTGCCAGCTAAAACACCACGGCCGAAAAGGACTATCATTTTGCCGCCTATGTTGCGGTCACCGTATGTCAAGCGGGTAGTTTCATTGAGACCCGGTCAAGAAAAGGCTGAAGATACAGTTGCACGGTGTATATTTTGTGGTACGTATCCTTCTAATATATAGTATTATTTGTTAACATTATTTTGTTACAATTCATGAAACCACCTGTTATCAAGTTCCACAATCGTTAGAAATATATCTTTCGGGTTATATGGATGTCTTATTCAGCAACGATGGGCAAGTCACAGTAAAGAGGGGGCCATTCGATTCCATGATACCGGGTGTCACAGTACATGTGGATGTCATAAGTGCATGGGTTGTAGTATTGAACTACGAGGAAAAGATGAGGAAAATGGGGACAACCCCAAAATTGTTCTGCAACGTTGGAATGTTGGTATGGTATTCATTAACTATTATATAGCATTTAGTAACACCATGACATCTAACAATGTTTTACAATCTTTAAATACGCAGCTAGAGAAAGAGTTCAACTTGTCTGAGAAAGACCGGATAGAAAAATTTGCTAAGAACATGAACTATGTGTTGGTTGGGACGGAACAAAAAACCTTTAAAGGTTTAAGATGGTCTACATACCTATCTTGAATGGGGATCACTACTATCTGCTCTTTTTCAACTTGGCAACGAGCCAAATATTGATCATCGGCAACATAGAGGGGGATGCGGATATAGAAGATAGATACGGCGGACTGTCGAGAAGATGGTACGGTCAAATTAGATAGATACATAACTATATGGATAGAGTGTAAAAAACTATAATATATAACATTACCACACGTATTATTGCATGTAAGTGCATTTGCGGTTTCTTAACCAAATACAGCCAGTAGTTGCTGCAAAACTACGGGTTACTAAACCCGTTAGACTGGAATTCCTATTGCAGACTCTATATAACGGCATCGACTGTGGTATTTTCCTGATGCGCCATATGGAGACTTACAAGGGTAAGCTACAAGTTACCCCATATATTGAAAAAACACCTGTAAGTACATATGAATGTATCTGGTTATAAAAAAAATCCATGTCTTTTGGCTTGTATAGGAACCAGTGTGAAAGAGTGGAAGTGTGGTTTATCCGCTAAGAGAAACATAAAAGGGGAAGTCTTGGATAATCAAGCAAAGGAAATCGCCGTTCTACGTAAGAAGTATATATATAAAATGCCTCTTAGTGAAGTGAACACCGCACGAGTAACGGTAGAGAAAGAAGTGAAGGATTTTGCATGTTTACACGAGGATGACAGGGTGAAGCTTGAAGAAAATGCAGTCTGGATGATTTGTCAAAGGTTGGATGGTAACCTGTAGGTTTGAAACAACATCTTCAGCCTGTTAGAACAAAACAGATTACGTAATTTTAACATTTACCATGACTACGAATTTGGTTGCTCTTATCTTGGGGTGTAAACAATGGTCAAACATTTGAACATTTTTTGCTTTTAGTTTCCAAATATGTTGTTGTACTTAACTGAGTGGACAGTGTTTATTGACAATATCCTATGTAAGTATAATTAATGTTAATTTAAAAAAAATTTGCATCATAAAACCGATTAGGAAACTGATTGTATAACGTGCCGCAACCCGTTACGTAAAACACCAATAAACATATCATGGAAATAGGCTACTAAAAAGATGGGATTACCTATCACGATGTATCATTAAGTGTTTCGATTATTATGATCTGTATACTCTCGAAAATAAACAATATTCATTGTTACAGCACCATGAAGTGTATAAAGTTTGAAAAAATAAACCGGCTACTCAAATATGGGATTGCCCATCAAAATGGAGAATTAGGTGTTCCAATTATTATGCTTTGTAAAATCTCAAAAATAAACAATATACAGTATTACAACACCATGAAGTGTATAAAATTTGAAAATTAGAGATGTCAAACGCATTGATACATAAAACAAAAACAAAACAAAAAAAACTCATCAAGTGTATAAAGTTAAAAAAATCAAAGTATGAGCATTCAAAAAAACAACTTTAGACAAAAACATAAGTATATATGACTTCAATAACTCCCTAATCCTCCTCGTCTGCTCCCTCATCGGATTGGTCCACTTCTTCTAGCCCCGCTTCCTCAGAACTAGCGTCTTCTTCTTTCCTTGTAGGGTGTTTGCAAGTACGTCTGTTATGGTCATACCTAAAACAGTTTTGACATCGACGTCTCTTTTTCCCCAATTGGCTTCTCGCAATTTCACGTTTAGACTTCATCCGTTTTGGCTTACCCATACCTTTATATCTAGTTCCAACGGGGACATGAACAGTTACTAAAGATGGTTGTGTATTGCCAGTTATTTCAGCAAACCTTTCCCTACGACTCTTACGAGGTGCATTAACCACGGCATCATCAGCGATTTGGATAAACTTAACTACATGATCCCTAAATGAGCACAACACATCAAAATTGGTAACAAGCTTGTTAATAACTGACTCAGTATAGTATGTGATCTCACATACAACGCGTTTGACTTCATTATAACGATCGTCGTTCTCGTTCATACCTAAAATAGCACCAGGAGCGCTATTGGGAACAGTCTCCCTAGTCCAACGTCTAAATATATAAAGTTGTGGAAATTCCATGACGCCAAGCATCCTAAGCACGCAAAAGATGTGTGAGCACAACAACCCAAACTGTTCGAATCTTTTGCATGTACAGTATACAGTCATGTCGTCCTCCCGCACCATTACCTATGAAACACAATTAAAAAAATCAAATAAAAGCAGAGAACTATATTTTTATAGATAACACCAAATGACACCATAATAATTCATATATCGAAAAAATACTTTATTTTTTTTATATATATAACATCACATAACAATGTAAAATGAACTTAAATATTTAAGTATTTATATATACCTCGAAGAAAATGGTGCATAATTGTTTCCAATCCTTTACAAAAAAATTGACGAAATCAGCGACCGTTTCTCACTTTCCGAGAGCACATCTATGTAGACCATTTTGTATCTCCAGTTGGACGTCAAAAAATATAGTGCGTGTGTATATACTCGCCGCTTGATCCTCCAATACAAAGTCTCTGCCCATATGTCAGCATTCGTGTTTCTAGTATCATGATCGTTCTTCCTATGCTCATGTCTTTGAGCTTCAATTGCAGAATCAAAATGCCCCAAAAAATCAACAAGGGTACACTCTGGATTGCAAACTGTTAAAAAATGGTTCTCACTCTCTGAGCAAGATGAGGTGCGCATAAGCCCAGACATGTATTCCTCGTGATAATACGCTGGTATCCAACTATCCCTAATCTGATAAATTGACTGTAGCCAATCATGTTCAGCCAAGCTAAAATCGTTCAGTATGGTAGCCCAGTTGTTTTCAAACTGCTCAGGTAGGATAGAATCAGTCCACACAATGGTACACAACCTCTTTTTGAAATCTGTACTATTACAAATTGTAGAACCAACCTAAAGCACCATTGAACAACATATAAAACAATAAGGACCCTAACATATGGAAAAAATAACTAAAAATCTTAAAACATCGAATAAGTAAACACCTTAACAGTAAGCTTTTCCATTATATGCCACATGCATAACCTATGCCTACTCTCAGGTCGTGTGTCTTCAATAGCCTTCTTCATGGTTGGGTCTTGGTCGGTGACTACCACTGGAGGGGCACGACCAAATGATTCACGAAACACCTTAAGCAACCAGCTATACATTTCAGCCATTTCGTTACCTATTATAGCAGCACCAAGAGTAACCTTACGATTGTGGTTGTCAATACCAGTAAATGGTACAAACATCATTTTGTACCTAGCAATAAAAAAATTTAAAAACACCATATAAATGTCATTGATATATAATTAAAGAAATTTGTGAAAAAAATCCAAACACATATTATTAGTAAACAAACTTGTTACGCCGATATGTCGCATCAAATGAAACAACATCACCAAACACTGAAAAATTCCTCTTGGCATCCTCGTCCGCCCAAAACAAAGCCTTTAGAATACCATCTTCATTGGTTGTATACTCATTGAAAAATTGGCATGTACTCTTTCTTTCTCAATAGCCGTTTAATCATCATATTAGCATCAAACCCCGATATGTACCTGTTTAGATCTCGTTTAAAATTTTTAAAATCAGTTTGGTTGCCCCAACCTTGTCGAACCCACCGTAAAGTGTCCTCATGATAATAAATGCTTTGACGGGTCCAATATTCAACGCACTCAAAGCATTAACCGCTTGCTCTCGCATATAGTTCATACCTCGGTTAGTGGGAAGTAAATACCTATCGTCGTCAGCAACAAAAGAGTGGTTATGATCCTCCTTGAAATAATATACCTCATATAGTTTCGAAGCGTTTAACTTTAAACACATGCGTGCTTCACAACTCGTCCTTATAGAAGGAACCTGTCGAATAGTTTTCTTTTTTGACCCATTATTTGAGGTGTCAACTTCTTTAGATGAGTCGATCACCTTAAAAGGTTTAGTTCCTTCCTTTGAACAAACAAAATATTTGGATTTAATGATATCATGCGGCTTGTATTGAGAAGACTTCCTGGCAATAAAGCCTGCAGCCATTGCATACTTTTGATAAAAAAAAAAGGAATGCATTACTCAGTGTGTCAAAGGTCATCTTCTCCTTCAGCCTAAGCGACTCATCCACATCAGGTAAAAAAGTCCTCTACCGGATTTGGGAGACAGACGTAGTTACCCAACCGGGTGGTAATTGTGAAACTTACAAAAAAATGGATTAGATAAAAACTTGATTAAATTCAGTTTACAGATGTTCGAAAATTAGGACAATAGAGAACTACAAAAAAACACTATGCAAACCATATACTATGAAAAACACTATATATAAAAAAAACACCATACTCCTTTAAAATAAAACACCACAATGATAATATGAACAGAACCCAACACTATATATGAAACAATAATACTCCTTTAAATAAACACCCTTTTGGAAATAAACACCTTGTGCAAAAAACCACTCCCTACTACCAATGCACAAATTAAATACCACACATATATAAAACACCATACTCCTTTAGTAAAACACCATATATAAATAAAACACCACAATGATGATATGAACAGAACCCAACACTATATATGAAACAATAATATGAACACAACATGTGAAAAAAAAACACCCTTTGGAAATAAACACCTTGTGAAAAAAACTACTCCTTACTACCAATGTACAAATTAAACACATAGAAGTATGATACTATCATTATCAACCATAACAGAAATAACACCATACTTTTTAAAACATCAAAAACCACAAATCCCACACGATTGTATGAGACAATCTACAACAAAAATGAAATAAGACACAACAAAATGGTCTGTACAATAAAACACCCTTAGGAAAAATAAACACCTTGTGCAAATAACCTCTCCCAACAACCAATGTACAAATAAAACACCATATACGTATGATACTAGCATTATCAACCATAACATAAAAACACCATATTTTTTTTAAACCTCAAAATCCACATACCCAACACGATTGTATGAAAAAAATATGAACAAAAAAGAGAATTAAAAAAAAGTATTCATTACCGAACAACAAAAAACTGTAAATATCGACTGAATAAATAACAAAAGATACCCTAAAAATTCATACCTGGTTCATCGTTATCCATCGATCAAGATGTTAATGAATACCCAGATAAAATATACTAAATCTCATAACCGCGAATGAATATATGATCAAGATGTTACAAATAATTGTTCGTAATGATATGTGGGTGGCGACTATGATCTGTAAATTCAAAAACAATTAAAATTTGAATTCCCTAAAATAACTGACTAAAATTGGTTGCAAATATTCAGTCCTTAATTAGATTTATTAGTTAAATTACAATTATACCCTTAAACTACCAAAATAAAAAGGGACATGTGTCACCACCATAATCTTTCTTATCCTTCTCACACTTTTAGTCTTTTTTACATGATCCTCTTATATTTCTTGATCTTAAAGTGTATATTACTAAAATTTTAGTGACTTAATTTTGTTGAAACTCATTAGATTATCGCATACCATACACCGTTTAATAGCTTGAAGTTTGAAGAATAGAGTTTTTGTTCTAGGCGTCACCCTCGGCGCCACTCAAGTGACGCCTAATATAGTGTCTTAGTGGTTTTGTTGGTGAAGTCTTTGTTTACGCAACTGACGGATATGGACATGGCATGACTCTCACAGACAGCCATGCACATACCGTTAGTGACGCCTAAACCCTAATTTTATATCCGTGAGGAGGTTATTCCAATCGTGATGGGCATAGCACCTTGATTGTCATCAGAATCTCTTTTCCAACGTCACTCAAGTTTATGCCTTTTCGATTGGCGCTTTGATCAAATTGAGTCGTCACGTTGCTTTCTATTTATTCTCATCTGTCACTTCTGAAAACAATCGTCACTTAGACTTTTAGGCACTATTTGTTAATTTTGTTTAAACTAGACAATAATCAAACCATTTCATATAAAATTGAACTATGACATTATAAAGCACTTACTAGGAGAAATTTGTGACATTGGAGACCACAGATTGACCTTCTTCCCAATCAAAGGTTTGCAAAACACAACCTTCTTTGTTGTTGGATCAGGAGTCGGCCCCGATCCTCACGTGGGCATTTGGAAGATTTCTTCCTAGTCAACTCCGGAACAGGATCGACTTCGGTTTCTTCAACACCCGGAATAGACATAGGAATAGCACCAGATTCTTGCTCTTTGGATCTCACGCTTCCAGAAGTCAACGCGCCACTCATTCCGCCTATCTTAAACTATCCACCTAGCAATTTCAGATCCTGCATAGAATCAGCAAAAATTATATAACATCTATTCTACATTGCTAAGAGTGAGCAATACCCTTGTGTGAGGCAGCATTAGATAGCGCGGCACTCGCCTCTGGTTTCTTCGTTTGGGGCCCCTCAGCAATCACGACACCTTTTTTCTTTGATGCTTTGTTAGGCTTCTGGCCATCCGGATCAACACCCAACTCGATCAAGCTACCTGCATTTGCACAAGGTGAGAGGTTTAATCCTTGTTCAGGGAGTCAATAGACTCCTCGCCGGAAAGCATTATAACTTCTTCCCCAGCATGAGTTATGGCCCTACATGACCGAGGGTTCAAGTAACGCGCACCTTTAGTAGCAGCTGGTGGCGCAATAAACGTATCCGTCGCTAGATACACCAACTTAACTTGTATCTGCTTATACCAGAGCTCTTCACCCTCGCGCAAGGGCCTCACACCCATTAGCCCAACACAGGCAGGAAAGCTTGGTGATATAGCTCAATTTCTACAAACAAACTAAAGGAGCATCTAAGCTCTTTTTTCCTTCAAATTTTAAGAAATATGGAAAAGACGTAAAGGGATAGAGCTTACAAGCGCCCTCTTGGAGGAAGACGGGGACCTTCACACTGTTGCACGACCATTTATCACTCATTCCGGCAGCAACAAGCACCTGCTCACCAAACGCTTAGTTAGGCAGTGCTTTCAACCTCTCATACCAACACGCGCTTTTGGGCACCACAAGTGCCTCTTTCGATATAGGACCTGGTGCACGGAAATCCATCGCGATTGGAATAACCTCCTCACGGATATAAAAGAATTTGCCCTTCCAATCGTGATAACTTTTTGGAAGGTTGATCAGTATTTTCTTCGGCACGCGGCGCATAACAAGGAGAAAAAGCTCAAGTTGCTCTATAATTGATAAAACACTCGGAACTGATCGACGGTCGGTTCCACCCCCTAGGATTGGCAGGCAAACTCGAAATGCCTGATCCTCACCATGCCCAATGGGCTAAGTTCGATAGTAATATAAAATCGCCCCAAAGAAGTTGGTCGCCGGTAACCGGAAGTTACCTTCACCGAAAAAATCGTCGAAAAGGGTAATATAACCCTATGGTGTCCCACGTCGGAAAACCGGTGACCCCTAGCTATTTGTTTGAAGAGACCTTCCCCCCACTTCAACGGTGACATCCCACCAACGGCTTCCTCCACTTCTACGACGTCGTCTTCACGATCGGCCATGAATACAGTTGGATGTTTTAAAGATTTTGGAAAACTGTGAAGAACACTTGAAGATCTTCAGGAATTAAGATGAAGATTTGAAGATTTGAATGGTAATAGAGAGAGAATTCAAGGAAACGTGCATTCTAGTTTGCGTTCTTCTCCTATTTATCCCTATCGCATTCAATGCGATGGGTAACCGTGCCTTCAACTTGCAGCGCGTGCCCATTAAGAGATCTAGGCGGGGAAACCGGAGCGATGGCTATCACGCGCGCGTGGACTCCATTATCCTGACACAAGACGGAATGGCACGTCTGTCACAGTGAAAACATGCTTGTCACAGTGTCCGCGATCACATCATCCGCTGCTTTCGCCACTAACCTGTCAGAAGATACCCTTTTTAAATTTCAAAGATTGTCGCGCAAAACCGAAACAAAACATCCTAGAAAAGCTTTATAGCTTCGCCACACGGCTAAGAATCAACACCCACGCGCTAGCTTTCTAACTTATGAGATGATTTCTAAAACCAACTAGTTAAAAAGCAGATACATCTTATTTTCTAGTCCAGAGCTCCAACTAGTTGCTTCACGCATGGAAGAAGCAATGGACTGGGGGACTGAAGGGGTATGGTCCCTAATCTTGCGCCGACTACACGAGTTAATCTCAGGTCGCGCGCGAAGCCATACTCAGTATAAATTAAAATCAACACCTGGTTCCTTTTTGCAATTGAGTTGGTGAAAGTCCAAGAAGCGTAGACCACATCTGCGCTAGCGAGGCGGTGCTAGACAGTACAAACGGTACGATTGGCAAAGCAGTAGACCAATGAGGGCATAATAGGTTGTACTCTGTAATGATGCACGACGAGCAATCATGCAAGGGACGGAAGCACACAAGAACACGTGCGTGACACCAATCAATATGGGTCGACCACTGCTCCATGATCTCCATTTAATTGTTGATGCTAGACTAGGCAACAAGGACAATCGTCAGGCCAGTGTGCCAACTACGCCCTCGCCTATAAACACTAACGGTCGTGACAAGGGAGGCAAAACGGATATTCCTTGTTGTGGCCTCAGGCCCAAGGCCCATCAGTCTATCTCCTTCACAACTCACTTCGCATATAAATAGAGAACTTCGGCTACAGGTTTAAGCATCGCTCTCTGACTTAATACACACACTTTTATCCTTAAAGAAACTTCTTATTCTCACGCCGAGGGTAGTTACAAGGAGAACTCCCCTATTCTCCTCCTTGTAACGAGCTTCACGGTGTGTTGATTGTTTTGCAGAATCATCACAGTTGATTGTCGAAGAAGAAGGAAGATTAACCTTATTTAGACGAGACACAAACCACAAGCTAATCACCGGATTAACTTGGTGTTTCTTCGTATAACTTTTCCATACTCCTTATTTGTATGACTGAAATCATATAGAGATATGTATTGTTAGAAAAAATACTTTCGCAAAAACTGTACGTAAGGGGATATCAAAAGAATTAATTATGAATTTTCTTATCGTCACCACTAGAAAATGGGTTTATTTGCTACGAAAAGTTGCGACACTTTTCCACAACCCAAAACTTGTGATAGGTTTGCTACGCTTCTCGGATGAGAACGCTCTTCGTATTCTTCTTTGCTTTAGTGGATGCATCGAAACCAACCAAGTTCCTGGTCGCGCAACCTCCGAGGTTAATTGCTAGTTATATAACAATAATCTTGTGAACAATCTTTTTTCAACTTTTAGTGTTTTTTAAGTTGGTTTACATATCCAGACCCTCAAGCTTTTATTGTTCACTTTTGGCCCTTGAAGCTTTATATTTTTTTTGGGTCCTTAAGTTAAAATTTTCTTAGTATATTCGAGTTTATCTACCTATTACATCAAATCGTGGCATAAGTTCGCTTTGGTCTTTCCCTATGCTTTACGTCACGGGTGGTATAGATTCGGGTTTTTTGTTATACTTTTTTTTCCGGTTTTAATCATCATTTGCTTACTACTTAACATGGTTTTATGAACCCCACTACCCCAACACGATGGTTGAATACCAGTTAAAAGCTAAGTTAAAAATCGAATATGACTCTTGACCAGCCCGGTCCAAATTGAACCAAAAACCCACCCATATTAACCTATCTATTTTTGTCAATCTTTAATTCATACTGATGCATCTTAAAGTTGAAAATATTGGGCGTGAAAAGGTTCATGATTTTTAATTTTTATAATAAAGTATATTATGTATCAAAAAAATAAATTAAAAGTTTTTATCACTTTTTAAAGATGCCTAACCGCACGATATATGATTCGAGAACTTACGAGTGATTGTCAAGCCAGATCATGCTGAACATAGCATTTTAAAAATGATGTTTATGACGAAATGTTTATTGTTTAATCGTAATTGTAATAAACCAGATTTTGTTTCGTCCACGTTGCAGTACACTAAGTTGGATATTTCTCTCTCATAGTATGTATGTCAGTGTTTCGTTTACTGATACATCCTACTCATAATACAATCTCAAAAAAATTATATTGAGTCAACCAATTAAAATAAAACACTATCATACTTTTTCTTGAAAAAACAAAAACGATGGAAAAACCATAATTTTAAACTGGGAGCAAAATTGTAATTCTTCATGTCAGGCAGCCGTCTGGCAGGCATAAAAATTACATCGAGTCAACCAATTAAAACAAAACAATACCACAATTTTGTAAAAAAAAACTAAAACGATGGCATAACTGTAATTTTACACTGGGGGCAAAATCGTAATTTGATTGGGAAAACAAACAAAAACGATTGCAAAAATGTAAATTTAAATTGAGGGCAAATCGTAATTTGGCTGGGAGGGAAAAAACAAACTAATGAAACTATAAATTTAAACGGGACAAAATCGTAACTTTAAACCGATGGCAAAACTGTAATTTTTCGTTGGGGGCAAAAGCATAATTTGTTTTGAAATGATGGCAAAAACATAATTCTGAACTGATGAAAAATCGTAATTTTAAAGTAGGGATAAAATCGTAAATTGATTGGAGCAATGTGAGAGTGCTAGACAGTTGCATGACACTATTCCCCGATCTTGTGTTCGTAGTTATAGTACTAATATTCATCCCCGTGTTTCGGCGGAGGCATAAAACCATGCCAAGTAGCACCAATGCTTCACCACTGTTAGTGACCACCAACACCGGAAAAACTCGTGAAAACAAAATAATTAAAAAGAAAAAATAACATCAAACAAAAAGCAAAGTAAAATCTTTGCATGTATGTCTGTTGCGGCGTGTTAATGCGAATAAATTAGATTGAAACGTAAAACATATAAGAAAAATAACTAAGGTAGTCTAGAACCCGCGCATTGCGACGAACCTGCCAAACAGGGAAAATAGACGTGTAGCGATGGGCCTGTCAAACGTGAAAAAACAGACGAAAAAACGTTGAATCCCACACTTACACGTACGATGCGGTGTGTTAACTTGCAAAATATAGAACGAAATATATAACGAAAAACTTCCAAAAATATGAAAAGTATATGGCACCAAAGTTGAAAATACAAAAGGTATTATGGTTAAATTGTAAAATATGAAAAGCTTTAGGTTAAAGTATAAAAATCAAAAGAGTTAAAATGAAAACAATTTTAACCTTTATTAAATTTTTTTTTGAAAAATACTAAGGGTACAATTTCATAAAACACAAAAATGTTGCTTATTTATAGTATGAAAATATCACTTTATGTAACTATTTTATGCATATATTTTCAATTAAAGAAAAATGAAAGTATTTTTTATGGTTAGAATTGTATATTCTAGCTTTTTTTCCTTAACTCTATTTCTTGAGGAAACTGTAAAAATAGTATTTGAGGTTTGATCACTTTGTTATTTTAGTCTAAAATTTAAATCTTTTGATTCTGGATCTTTGTAATTTTATTTTTGTTGTCTTTTTATCTAAAAGTAAAATATTATTCTGTTATCCAAAAAAGCATTTTGCTATTCATTAAAATGGAGGAAAAAGAAAAAAAAGTTGGATGTTAATTGAAAAATCTGACCAGATTTTGTTTTTGAATGAAATTATTAACAAAACTAAAACCACATGGACCTAGATTTAAAAGGTTTGAGTTTTGGGCTAAACTGTTAAAATGACCAAATCTTATGGACTATTTTGAGAGTGTACTCCTAAAAACTACTATGTTTCTCTCTTTTTATCAATTAAGTAATATTTTTTATAACATTATTATTATTCTTTTTTCTTTCTCACTCACAATCATTTTAAAAAAATATATTAAAAAATTAATAAGGATGAATAGCGTGTCCATAAATATACAGATGAATAGTAATATTTTCTCATTGCTTCACTTTAAACCATATTTTATAATATACAAAACTCACTCAAATGAAAATAGAGAATGAGATATGAATGCTCTAAGTAGTAGCATTTATTAAGATATACTTGTGTTTCTGACGACCCTTCTTAAAATCATATAATAGAATTGTATTTTCAGGCGATAGACTTGTACACGTACTTAATATCATGTAACAAACGTTGCGGTCTTCACCTAGCTAGTTTAAATCTTAGTGCTACACAATCTTTCACATATTCGAAGTTATGTTTGCTACGAAACAACTACTAACAAGTGTTTTACACGCGGAAACCCTTCAAGTACAAATGAACATATAGTACAAACTAATTAAAAATGCACTTGTTAACAAAAAAAACAACATATTCACGTGATATCATACACATTTTATTCCAAGTCTCGGTTCTTAAATAAATAATTGAATCTGGTTCTTTGTCTATTTCAAGAGAATATGTCAACATGATATTATGAATGAAACCAAAATGTGACCTTTTTATCGATTGATTGAATCAAGAATATAATTTGGGCCAGCAATGCCACGTGGTGGAAAGAACTAAAATTTATTGTATGGTCCAATTTCAAACACACAGAAGGAATCTATTGATCTTCTTATCATATCAAATCCAAATCTACCAATTTACAACTTTAGAAGCATCCGGTATAAGTTACTTTATTAACAAATAGCTTTATGGTTTCATTTATATTTATATTTATTTTTATTTTTATTTTGCAATTATGTGTAGCCAAAATGCCATTTATCGAAAACAATTATGAAAGAAAGTGTAAACGATCTTTCAAGATTCATTGATTAACTTGTTAGATTCATATGTTTACAAACAAAGAAGAGAATTTTAACTTTTATTAGCAAAAAAATACCAAAAAATATTTTAACCGATGGAATAAAAATTTACCATAGCTGTTAAGAAATTGTTTCAATGATTAAAGAGTTTAAATTAAGGAAGTTGGTCAATTTGAAATGTACACGGTTAAGTTCTTGTGTAATTCCCACAACTTATTCGCCGAATAAGGTTTCGCTTTATGTTTTGAAATTTAAAACTAATTGTGTGACCCGTACAAATTAACCGATTAATATTTATTAGTTTTCTGAATATGCACTAATGTTTGTGTATTATATGCATAAACCATCCTTGTTGTTAAAAAATAATTCAAATTAAACTTATAATAAAGTAAAAATTGGTCCAAAACCACTAAAGTAGACAAGCTAAGCCGACTAGTGTGTTATATTGTTTTTCTAGAAAATAATTAGTTGTTCACCTTATAATTTTCGTCAAAGCAAACACAAGCCAACAACCATAGTTAGACGTAGTGAAAACAAAAAAAAACCAAGTGCAAGGTCTACATGGTGGGGACACACAAAAAGTGGATAAGCGCATGGACGCTAGAGTTGAGACACGCTAAGCATAATCATGAACATGCCCACTATCTTGAGGGTCATCCATACTTAATGAGGCTAACCATAGACAAAGAAAGGACGATGTGGTAGCTTACACATCTAACATTAAGCCACGAGACATTGTCAAACACATCTAAAATTAACCCACGAGACATATTGTCAACCTATAGGGAGCAGAACCCCGACAAGGTGTGCAGCTGAAATACAATATACAATGCATGAGCAAAATTGGGTCGATTACTGAATGCAAGATCTTTTCAACCTCTTGCGCTCAAACGATTATATTTACTATTTCCAGGCAAATGAAATTGACATGGCAAGATGTTTTCTTTATCCACCAATATCGCACAAGTTGTGGCGTGTCATCCCGCATGAGTTGCTGATGGATGTCACGTATAAGTCGAACCTGTACAAATTTGTGTTGCCCGTTCAGAGTATTGGTGTTATATCGGCATACCTCTTGGTTTGTATTTTCCATGCCATACTAACCAATGAACAAGAGGACACTTTGCCCTGACGAACGTGTAACTGATAGAGACATCACCTTTGATAAAATACAATCACCGATATAGATATCAATGATAGAAGAGTTTAAATCAAAGAAGTTAGTTAATTTGAAATGTACACGGTTAAGTTCTAGTGTAATTACCACAACTTCTTCTTTGAGGTTTCGTTTTACGTTTTGAAATTTAAAACTGACCGTATATACTATACTAACTGATTAATATTTATTATTTTTTGAATATGCACTAATATATGTGTATTATATATATAAACCATCCTTTTGTTAAAAAATAACAATTCAAAATTAAACTTATAATAAAGTAAAAACTGGTCCAAAATCGCTAAACTAGCCGATCTCACCTGACCAGTTTACTATAATATTATTTTCAAAAAAATAATTAGTTGTTCACCTTATAATTTTCGTCAAAGCAAGCAAAATCACATTACAAACCTTTTTTTAAAGACTATTAACTCATTAATCGCTTTTTGACGTATGGTTAGATAAAAGTTTTTTTTAATGGAGACTCAATTTTAAATCTTATCTATGTTATATAGGGTGGATATAGACAATTAAGGATTTAAACTAGCGTTTGTGTGAGGTTGTCAGTTCGATTCCTAAGCCCACCCGGGTTTTCGTCCCACCGTATGTTACGCTCGAGAGTTCTGCTCTTGTGGTGACACAACGACTGTCAAGTGGCAGCCGGCGGTATGGTTTCCGGGGGAAATACCAAAAGAGAACCAAACTCTGAAGCCAGTGTGGGCCCGGTCAAGACAATATAGCCTAACCGGAGTGGGGGAATATGAGACTCTCCAATTTGAAGAGTGTGGTAACCTTATAAATGAAATTTATCATTTAAAAAAAACAGAACTTTTTATTTTAGTCAAGAATGAATGAATATTTTGTATTTTTTGAGTGGTGTTAAACTTACCATATTGAAGCACCGATTTTCAACTTATCACATCACTATTATTATGTCGTTTTCATACTTAATCGCACTAATTTGATGTTTTCATTTTAATGAGAATTTAGAGGTGGGGCTACGTGAAAATTTAGTCAACCCTACTTCTTTTCATGATATCGTCTTCAAAATAAGATTCATGTAAAACGTCTCCTCTCTATATGATACAGCCTATGTCCTTTCCAAAATGTAGGTGTGCCCCAAAGGATTAATCTCTAAATACTTTTGTTAGTCATTTTTTTCACTTTGACTTTTTTTAGTAAATTTGTACTTTCTGAAAAATAACATTTAAATATATTTACGGCAAAATCAAAGAAAAAGAAACTTGCCATACTGGTTATGTGGTAAAAGCAAGATGGTTTTAAAAACTAATTGGTTTAATCTCTTAATGCTCTTCTTAATGACTTTAGGTATTTAGCATGTAAACCATTTCCCCCTCTTATACAAACAGATATATTTAAGGGATAATAAAAGGTACATCCAAAATCTTATTTATCATGTGATTTGATTGTATATGGGTAGTATAAAGGTATACGACTCGTATATAATGTGACAAAATAGGATTTGAGTGCATCATATAGATGTTGACCATGGGTTATATCGCCCGTATATTCTTATATGAGACGTATATTTGTAATTTTTTTAATTATTAGATTTGACTTAAGATTCCTCGGTTCACTCAGAGTTAATTGATTCGACATAATATTCCTCGTTATGTGCGTTAAATATTTGACTAGGCGTAATATTCCTTATTATGTGCGCTAATTATTTGACTAGACATAATATTCTGCGCGCCAATTATTTATAAGACCTAATATTCCTTCAAAACTTATACAATATAAATGACTATAAGCTTCTTTATTTTTCATTCAATTTCTTTTCATATCTATTCAATTCTCTCTTTATTCAAGTTATCTTAGCTAGCAATATCTTTTTGGGACAAGGACAACAACTATTTGTTTGGTGGTGAGTCTATTAATGAGTCATCTAAGAGGACGTATGATTTACATTAAGATACTAATCCGCAGTTCGGGATGTTTAATTTAAATCAGGGGTCGTATGATACCAATCAAGGGATTGAAATGTTTGATTTAAATAAGCATCATGGGAGGGGCCATATGATACTCATCAGTGGTTATAGCCTTGAACATCCTAACGAGTTTGGGTTTATTGAACCTAAGAAAGAGATGGTGTCTGCTACTGAAAACCTTGACGAGGGGCCCAGTGATGAGGAGCCTAGTGTGTTTCAAATAGACATGTACAACATTTTTATACTTATTTGTCATAATCTTAATAGAATTGTAGTCTAACCACAAACTTGTTTCTGAGATTCGTCACCTTAGGAAATTTGGTTAACTGGTGTGTTTCAGCAACGGATATATCATAGTCACCCAACGAACAAAGTCAAATGGCGACGACCCCTACATAATATAGCTTAAATGTGATTATGGCGGCAAACACAAGCCAAAGGCCATAGTGAGACGTGGTGGAAACAAAAACACAAAGTGCAAGCTCCAGTTGGTGGGGGCACAGAAAAAGTGGATAAATGCATGGACGTTAAAGGTGAGACACACTAAGCATAACCATGAACATGCCCAATATCTTGAGGATCATCCATACTTAATGAGGCTGACCCTAGCCAATGAAAGGACGACGTGGTAGCTTACACATCGGAAGATTAACCCACGAGACATATTGTCAACCGACAGGGAGCAGAACCCCGAAAATGTGTCTAGCTGAATATAATATACGATATACAATGCACGAGCAAAATTGGGTCGATTACAGAGTGTAGGTTCTTTTTAACCTCTTGCGCTCAAACGATTACATTTACTACCGCCAGACAGATGAAACAGATTATGGTTGTTTTCTTTATCCATCGGATATCACACAAGTTGTGGTGTGCCATCCTACATGTGTATTCGATGGATGCCACGTATAAGACGAACTAGTAGAAATTGTTGCTCGTTTAGGTTATTCCTATTACATTAACATACCTCTCGGTTTGTATTATCCATGCGTTAGTAACCAATGAACAAGAGGACACATTCGTGTGGGTGCTAGAGAAGTTGAAATGTACATTGAACAAGTGTTTGGAGCCTTGCGTTATAGTAATCAATAGAGACAACGTCGTAAAGAGCTGACATGTCGAGACATGTATAGAAATATTAACTATTTTAGGACGGTATTTAACATAAGTCAAGCTTTAAATCCATAAATAAGGTACATATAATCACTTCTACAACACGTTAGGGCAAGTGCGCGCACCTTTAGCATACTATAACGAAAGTAAGATACATAGATCGTCCAAGGACACAAGAGCTTGTAGTATTGAAATGTTACAAACGTCTAGTCATACCAAAAATTGAGTTTTGAAAAATTCCTCTAAACATAAAAACAAAGTAAATAAATTTAAAAAAAAAACAGTAACAAGAAGAATCACTTGGATATGGTTCCCAAATATTGTCTGAATTAAATTCTTTGTTGAGGAATTTTCAAGAGTTCATTATACGAAAAATACACCTCTTCGGTTTGTTCTCCCAGGTACTCTATGAAAGAACCCACCTAAAGTTGTTCTATGAAGAAAAAGAATTTGTATGCTTTTAATGCCATAAAGTAGTAGGTTTCCTTTTTGGGCTAACGTTACACTCGGCTATATTGGTCAGACGTAGTAGGGCAACCATCCTGCAAAGCCAAAAAATATTAAATAAGTTTTAATTATAAGGGATTAAACCCATTATCTACTATGACCCCTTTGACTTGGTGTTATCTTCTCAAGGGTAGTAGGAATATGAAAAACCAAGTCATTGCATATAGAATATACCACCTTTCCATGAAAGACAAGAATTTAACCCAAGTCACACTTATAACCCCTTTCCAAGTAGTTAATAGGTACTTATAAAGACGTAAGGACACGTATGCTTGAATCAACAACACAAAGTAATGGATGGATTAAAGCTCACCTTCAATATAACAAAATCATATTCAAAGTCATATAACACACCAAATGAAAAATCCAAAACTAAGAAATTAAAAAGACATTGAAGGTTCATCTTCATCAAGTGATGCAAGAACTTTAGCAAAAATGGCAACAATGGTGAACATCATCAAGCTTGTATGTATAAAAAGTTAATCAACAAAACTGAATTGTTATAAATATAAGTTCTTACAATCTTGGATCTTGAGACAACCAAACTCTATATAAGATGGAAATGTGGTGGATAGTGGTACTGAGTGAGTGCCAAAGGATGGCTCAAATGGAGGACTTGAAGCTTTATTTATTGGCTTATCAAGAGGTGAGACACGACCCTGTGCCTAGTGAGGCATGGTTTGCCATTGAATTTTACATTTGTTTGTTTGTGACAACTGTAATAGCTGTTTTTGAGTGAGACACGCCCTCGTGCGTGGTTCTTGTGAAAATTGTAAGTGTTGATTTTTTTAGTGAGACACGTCCCCGTACTTAGTGTGGCACGGACCCATACCTCGTTTTGACCAAATTTTTCAGATACGTCTCTGCGAGCTACCCAAGATTCATATATAATGGTCCCCCTAACTCACATCCTAGATCGAGAGATGCTTATGTGAAGTTTTTAGGATTTTTTCGTCATATTTTAGCTTTCGTCTTGACTTGAGGAAGACACGTGAAATGTCTAGGCAAGGCATGACCCAGGGGCGTGCTTAATCGGGCACGACTCTGTGTTCTTTGTCAGGTTTTTTCTTTTCTTGAGGGAACTAGCACAGGGGCGTGCGAGGAGAGGCATGGGGACATGTCACTTGACTGTCTTCTTGCGAAACTCTTGATTTTTGGCACAAATTTGCTTCTTTTATCATTTTTTGGATTTTTGTACCTGAAAATCAAAAGTAAACAAATAAATGATTTATTTATAAAATTCATTCAAGAGAACAATCAATACGCGCTCCAATTGATATAAAAAATATGCTATGTTTTGCACATATCACAAACACATGTGCACGGGTATTTCTAAATCTCAGTTATTCACTGTGAAGGTGACACATATCGGAGAATATTAGTATATGTTTCAAGCCAAGCTTTCAGACAACCCGTAGAGTCGGAGAAGTTTGTATATAGGTGGCTCGTATTGACTAATTGTACCATAATTCTCCGTATTGACTAATTGTTGAATACTGCAGGACAAATGGCGTGAAAGTAAATTTCCTACTAATTCTCATATATTAATCTGATTAACAATCGTAATTATATCTATTTTTAGCAATTATTGGTTATTTGTATAAAAAACTTACTAGAATCACATAGTCAAAGGTTTGTGTCATAATGGAGCGACCAACATCTCAACTTTAGTCAGCTTACAACCAATAAGGTGGAGAGCCAACACTCACTTTTGAAGAAACACCTTAATGCAACAAACAACACACTAGACAGGGTTGCACCGTATGGCGAGCAAGTCGTAAAGGGACAAGAAAGAAAGATAAAACAAAGCTTTCAAAGAGGTAGGATTCTTGTCATAGATGATCACAACATACCTTTTTTGATTGCTTACGAGGGAATGTTTCTCATGCATGTATGGATTTGTTAGTTGGTGAGATGAAAAGGATAAATGTCCCCAAGGTGCTAACACTGTTTGCAACTGTCTTGTGTTCACCAACTGTGGCTTGCCTTGTGCCTGCCAGTTGTTAGCATATACTAGGACATGTGATATATCCTCGCATGCACTACATCTTATCAAAATATATATATACACACACACACAAAAACCATGATTTACATGTTCACAATTGTTTGGTGTTCAATTCAGGTAACACAATTCCACCGGAATCGATAGACGTCTTCCGAAGAAAGTTAGGTATGGAGTTAATAAAAATTGACGACGAGCACAATGTTAACGTTAATTAAGAAATGGAACTCATTAACACCAGTTACTTACCCAGCTTATCTGGTGAAGAAGAGTGTCGCCAACCATGTAAGTGATGTATGGTGAGACCACTGATTACGGTTCCAGTAGGTTATAAGGAGAGGTTGGGACTGATGGAGGCGAATGTGGAACACTTACAAGCTCAAATGCAGTGAGTCGTGGGTGGGATTGTTGTGTAGTTGATTGTTTTTGGCTTGCCTATCCTTCCACGATCGGGTGCTCACGCACTAGCTATGACACCACCACCGCCACTGCCACTGCCAGCACCACCTCCAGATTCACCACCGTCGCAGTAGAAGCAAGTATTGTATATTTTCCTTTTTTTGTTCAATATTTTGATGTAAAACATTGTAGATGTTAATGTAAATGTTTATATTATTTTTTTGGATATATGCTCGTATTTTGATATTAATGTAAAAGTCTATCTTATTCGTTTGGATGTTTACTCATATCTCAATTTAAGAGTTTTTCACGTGTATGGGATATATGATAAATTTGTTAAAATTTTCATGGGTATAAGACGGATATGAGACTATGTGATACTCGACCTGATTATGCGAAACCAAATGCTCATTTACCCGAACCATATACCCGATCATACATCTAGAGTTTCCTTAACCCTTGTCTATTAGTGCTTATTTTAGTAGTTTCCTTATTGTAGGTTCATAATGTTACAAAAATTGTGCATCATTGTTGATTGAAAATTTCTTGGAACACAAGACCTTTTGTATCGTCGCTTCTTTGTTTTTTGCGACTGATGCAGGTGGTACAAGATGGTCAACAACTTGAGATAGTAGTTAGCTCTCAATTGTTGTCCACACGGGCATGTTGTAACCAATAAATGAACGAAGGGTATAAAGACTTCGAATGTGAGAGACAATAAAAAAATAGAGACATATGAAGGAGCTAATAGAGAAACGTGTGGCTTTTTATGCAAGCTTAATTGAGCTAATGGACTAGCCATTTTTCAATTTTATTGTGTGGTTGTTATATACTAGCTAAAGTCTAATTATGTCTAATTATGCAGATTATTTGAAATTGACAATCATGATTTTCATGTATTGAGCATTTGAGAACCGTGATTCTCATTAACTTGGTATTGAAAACTACGATTCTCATTAATGTGTTCTTGATCATTGAATTATCAATCATAAATCAAATATATAAACACTAATAATTTCGTGGGTATTTGGCCCAATATTTTCCGTTTAACCTTATGGCTAAAGTCTAATTATTTGAAATTGACAATCACGATTTTTGTGTACTTAGCATTGAGAAAGATGGTACTCATTAATTTGATATTGGAAATGTGATTATCATTAATTTGCTCCCAATCATTAAATGATCCATAATAAATAAGTATTTAATAAATAAGTATGTAAACATTATAATTTACATGTATTTTACTCAATATTTTCCTCTTAACCTATAGTTAAAGTTTGGTTATGTAATAATTATTTGAAATTAACAATCACAAATTTTTGTGTACTTGGCATTGAGAACGATGGTTCTCATTAATTTGGTATTGGAAATATGATTCTCATTAATTTTCTCCCGATCATTACATGATTGATAATAAATAAGTATGTAAACATTCTAATTTCTATGTATTTTGCTTAATATTTTCCTCTTAACCTTATAGTTAAAGTTTGATTAGATAAATTATTTGAAATGACAATCATGATTTTTGTGTACTTATGATTCTCTATTGAAAATTGTGATTCTCATTAATTTGGCCAATATTTTCCCTTTAACCTTATAGCTAAAGTCTAACTATACAAATTATTTGAAATTGGCAATCATAATTTTGGGCACTTACACCAAAAGGTGTAGGAGCGTGGAGGTCGAAGTGGTCCGATGTGGCTAAAACCCATATTGTGGAACATTGCGCCACAGGAGCTTGGACCACAAGGGTGGTGGATTGGCATGGAGCTCTCCATGGTGAAGTCCCCATCCTATTATTAAAAACTTAGGTTTTCAAAAAAAACTAAATGCTGTAAACAATCTACGTTTTTAGTTTTAAAAAAAATACTAATTCATTACCTACTTCACTATATGTATTCGTATTTCCGACTCGTTTCTTTTTCGATCCTGCACACCCAAACCCACTTTCCCGACGTTTATTCACACGTAGGCTACTTGTAGAACTCCAAGTTCGATTCTCGAAGCTAGTGCCTTGCAAAAGTGTTATCCAACGATAGTTGAGGTGTAGAAGTTCTAATCTTTCATCAAGCATAATTTTATCAAGGTGAATTTGTTTAACTATTTAAAAACTTGAAAATGATTTATATCTTTGAAAATGGCAGGAGGATGTATTAAATACATTTAATGTGTAAGGTAATCTACGGATAAGCGTTCAGGCCATAAGTATACGCATTCCTTGATCATTTGATACAAGTGTCACGGATGAAATTGTTGTAATAGAGCTGGCATGGTCACTATAGGAGGAAAGGACTTAAAAACTGGCAAATAACTAGTAATAAACCCACCGGAGCAATGATGCGAGTGTATAACATGGTTATACACTTACGTGAAATAGTCCTGCTGAATGTGTAGATTGCTGTTAGAATTATTATTTAATGACTCTAATACTATTCATGGTTAAAATATTTTGTGTTTGTTAACGATATTCACTAGCTTTTCGCTAAAATATTAACATTTTCAGGTAATCATGAATTAAATGTTTGTGATTAGCAATGTTAGGTGCCAAAAGGATTATGACTCCCTAGGCACATGAAAACCTTGTGGCAGAAATATTGTAAATTGTCCGTAGACAGACTATGATTAACTTTTTGTAATGAAATGTTTTGTACGAATAAGGGGTGTTTAAATCCTCGTTTATAAAAGTATATTTTATTCAACATAAGAGTTGTTCAATACAAAATAAAGAAATGTGTTTTCCATTGTCTTTTACACAAAATAGGGTATCAACTGATGGCCATACCCTTGGGGTATCGAAAAACCGGGGGACAATAATAACTCATTGGTATAACAGTTGGGAACACAACAAATATTGTCCACTAGTCCTGTTACAAGTTAGGGTAACCTTAGGTTAACAGAGGGTGTGCCTAATTAGGCATTACCATGGCTATGTATTGGACAATGCTACCTTGTTTAAGCATGGATGATCATTCAATGCCTAACTAAGGTTAGGTTGCCTAACACCTACATTGGTTATTACCCTAACGTTTAGTTAGAAATACTAAGCTTAACAAGATTATACTTGATGATGTATAACAGTTGGGAACATAACAAATATTGTCCCCTAGTCCTGTTACAAGTTAGGGTAACCTTAGGTTAAGAGATGGTGTGTCTAATTAGGCATTACCATGGCTATGTATTGGACAATGCTACCTTGTTTAAGCATGGATGATCATTCAATGCCTAACTAAGGTTAGGCTACCAAACACCTACATTGGTTATGACCCAAACGTTTAGTTAGAAATACTAAGCTTAACAAGATTATACTTTATGATTATCAATGACATGTTGATGTAGAGTATCCCTTCTCTATGCTTAAAATACTTAGCTAACAACACCCAAAGGCGTACGAGAAGCTTGTGATTATCTATAAGAGTATTCTCATTCGAGTTAGACTCGTAACCTTAAATGATCATCTGAAGGCCTTATTTATAGATTGTTCTAGAGTCTGTAGCAGACCATCATTGACTTAGTAGCAGTTCGCTATTGCTTGTCGAGGATGATGAGTCATGCTACACATGCTGGCTACTTGCTTATGCCTTTCTTATTACGTTGTGGACCGCTAAGCTTCGGCAGTGGTTCGCTAAGCCCCCTCTTCACATCCGGATTGTCAAGAAACCTCAGTTTCATATATTATGGTTTCCATAACTCATTTCCTATCCCGGGATATGCCCATTTGAAGGTTGGGCCGCATCCCAGGACATGTAACTGCGTATTTTGAGAAATTGGGGTGTTACAAGTGATGTCGGAGTCTTGAACACCTCACTTGAAGAAAATAGTAAGGATCAAAGTCAACCTTTCAAAAGATCTTTTCACTTAGGACGGTCTCTGACATAAGTCAAAGTGGACGACAATACTCGAAATGCTTAAACAAATAAACAATTCACAAAGGAAAACGTCAAAGACACATGACAACACAACCAGTGGTTCAGATGCATGTTGTTTCGTGGATCTCAATGGGAGCATCCACTAATTATTACAGGAACCACAATGCCCCCTAGGAGGATAAAGCAAATTAAAAACGAGTTACAACATCCGTAGCGCACAATTAAAAATTGGATAAAGTGTTGTCAAAGTTGACGAGTTTTAGCACCAAATGCGAGGAAGTCGAAAACAAAAAATGCAATTAAATGATAATGCGAAGGTTGGGAGAATTTAAAAGTATTAACACCGAACACCTTGAATGGTTGGCTTGTGAAGGGGCCAAATTTTAAATGCGAAGATTCCCAAAAAGTGCTGGGGTTGTAGTTGTTTATCTTATTTTTAGTAGTTTTTTATATTTAAATATGTTTTTAGTTAGCATTAAGTAGTCTTTTATATGATTAATGGAAATCGTTTAATTTTTATTTACAATTTGTTAAAATATATAAAACTATTATTTGCATTTAAAAAATAAAAATAAAAAATGATGTGAAGTGGAAATTCATTGAAGCTATGGAGTATGGCAGGTCTATGGTTCAATGTTACTTACCTTCTTCCCTACAAATCTGAAAAGTGACCATTCCTTCAAATAATAACGAGAGCGAGTAAATTGAACAGTAATCCCTTATCAACCAATCACATTAAATGAAGCCATATTTGTTGAGAAGTGCAAGAAGAGGCTCTCAAAGCTCAATTGAATATGATCATCACCCTAATATTTAAAAACATTAAAATAGATGATGATGTGATCCAACCATGAATGGAATGAAATATGAATCAAAATACCCAAATTACATTATGAGGTAATGAAATGAATTAAAAAATAAAATGAACGAAGTAATGAAATGGACAATAGAATGAAATGAATTATTACATTCCATTGTAATGTTTGATTACTTATATATAAATAGAATGAATCATGACTTTTTACAGTTTGATAGACAAAGAAAATAAGGTAACAAAATACAATTTATTAAAAATGGCAAGAATATAATTGTCTCAACAACAAAACAACAACCAACAATAATAATAATATAAAAGTAAAATAATTAATAATAAAAATATTGATATTAATATTATAATATTAATATAATAATAATATTTCCATTCCTTAGATCAATGGAAAAAACACCCCCTAACCAAGTAATGAAAGTGGTATATTTGAAAGAAATTACATTTCTTATGTAATGCTTCATTTTATTACCACATGATAACAAACATGTTCCTTTTCATTTAATTAGAATGATCCATTCCATTTCACATTTTATTCCTTTGTACCAAACGTTACCTAAGTTTAATCATGTCTAGCTAACAATCCTAATCAATTGAAATATATACGGATACTTACGTGCTAATCAATCGAACGATATATTGTTTTTATCAATCTCAATATGAGTTTACTTTTTTTCTCCTAATTCTTTTTGTTCGAATCAACCAAAATTCAAATTCACTTAAAAATTAAAATTTGAGGAATCTGGATCTGAATAACTCATATAGCTAGAAGAAAACGGATTTAGTGAACACGCTTGCTAAGCAACACTCCTCAGAAGCAACTAACAATTTTCGTGATACAACATATACCCCAAATAATGTTTTTTCGATCCCCTTTCCACTCGATTGTTATGAGGTTACGTATATAATAATGATTCTAATACTTTTAGAATAATAAAAAATAGGATACACGGTACAACTAGAATACTAAAAAATATTAACACAAAAGCGGATTCAATCCATTTTAACGTACCAAGGCTTTTGCCTATTCTCGATTCTCTCTGCGTAGTGACTTACATGAAAAGATGGTTATATACATCATTACTATCGTCGATGTATAAACTTTTCTAGATTCAAACTAACTCAGAACAAGAAATCAGACATGAAAGAAATATTTTCAAGCGACATTATTTGTTATCATTATTATTATTATTATTTACTAAGAAAACCTTAACCTAAAACAATTAATCACAAATATGAATCTCAGTCAAATGATACAAAGAACCTAACAATCTAACAATACAAACAATAAAACTCCTGAACCACAAAAAAGACACTTGAAGCCATCTTGAAAATGAAAGGTACTACACACTTTTGCCATCCGTCTCATGCTTACCAATTTACCAGTCACCCACATCTGGTGCTGCACAAATTGGGTTTTTTGAATGCCCTGTTCCGGGTATGGAACTGGATTCGGGTACGACCGGGTTCTACAAATCGGGTATTGACAAACCCGGGTTAGGTCAGGGTCCAGGTTTTGTCCGGGTTTTATACAAAATTATATACCCTACATACCCGGGTTCAGGTAGGGTCCGGGTCAGGTTTTCTTATACCTGGGTATTATAATACCCTATTTCCGGGTTCGGGTTGGGTTGGGTTCGGGTATGCCTCGGGTATGCATTGAGTATTCATTTTTTTTTGCATAAAACAGAGAAATATAAAATTTAAAACTTTTTTATTTCATAAAACATAGAAATACATGAGACCTAAATAATTATAGAACCGGGTTGAATAAGATGATGAACATAGATAACTTCAAATAACTTGATCATCTTCGTTTATTGTTCGTCTCGAGGATAACACTTGCGGTTAAACGAAACATCAAAGACCCCTTTTATAGGGTATAGAGATACAATTTATACCAAAAAATATGGTCAAAATACACTTTCTAACGGCTATATAGCCGTTACCAATGTACAAAACTCGAAAAAACACAAAAAAAAAACGAAAAACCCTGAACACCGTATTGGAAAACCCGGACCGGGTATTGAAAAAACCCGGTTCCGGGTTCGGTTGAAACCGGGTACTCGTAAAACCCGGGTTGAAAACGGGCATAAAAAACCCGGTTCCGGGTTCAGGTTTTGTAATAGAAATGCATACCCGCCCCCTCGCTATTGGTAGGGTCAGGTTCCAGTATAAAAACCCATGTTTTATAATACCCGATTCCGAGTTTTTTTAGATCCAATCCGAGTTCAGGTTTTTTTGCACCACTACTCACATCTTCAACTTTGAGGCCCATGTGTGGTGGCCCAATTAATGAAGATGCGGTCCACCAATAAAGCAAGCCCAACAACTTAACATCCCATATTTGAAGTTTAGAACTGAAATAAAAAACATTTCAATCTTAATATATTTTACACCAACGTTGTCAATTTATGATTGAATTGTTTATTAATACATATTAATACTGTTTGGTCCTGTTCACTGCTTTGATTCCTAACTAGGGTCGTAGCCATATATGCGTTGCGTTAGGACGTGATTGGAATTTACTATGTATCGTATACCATGATAACCAATGAATAAATTCGTAAAATCAAACAAAATGATATCTAAATGTGTTAATCAGAGGCGTCTATGAGAATTCACGTACCTTGTTCAAGCTTGAAAAATGTGCTCTTCCGTAATGTTTTATTATTATTTAAAAAAAATCAAATTAGTATTGATCTCAATAATCCTAATGCCAAGTGAGCTAAATTCTAAACCATAGAAAATGATTTATAAATGGACCTATATTAGAATTGGTATGTGTTTACTACTTAAAAGAATAACATATATATATATTATATATATGTATATATATATATATATATATATGTTATTCTTATATATACACATATATATAATATATATATATATGTTATTCTTTTTAAGTAGTAAAGTTCAAATGAGAAGAAAAAATTTGTAAGAATAAAAAGAATAACTTTTAAACCAATAAAAATTCTTCATTTACTTCATTTAATGTGTGTATTTAATGTTATGAAAAAGGGCATATAGATAAATCTATAGTTGTCATTAATTAGCTAATTAATTAAACTTGTAACTCATTTTTTTCATATACTCTTTCAAGATAAAATAATTTATGGTGTAGGACAATTTTCGACATGTGTAGGATAAATTTTAGTATGCGTAGGATAAATTTTGAAATGTGTAGGGTAAATTTACATGTGTGTAGGGTAAATTCCGGTAAATGTAAAACATATGTAGGATAAATTTTTAAATGTGTAGGATAAAATGTTTTTGTTTTATTAATGAGAGATAACATAATTAATGAGAGGAGTTATAAACTATTTAATGTTTTACCATTATGCTCTTTCTTCTTTTTCTTCTTACATTAAATTTCTTCTCAAATCAACCTTCCCACATATATATATATATATATATATATATCGGAAATCTTTTTAAAACCGCTTGCCCCTCAAAATCACGAGCCTTGTGCGAAGGTCCTCTGCGCACACCAGCAAAGCCGCCACTGGTTTTAATGCTATTTGCATCGTAGCTTTCCTCTAAAATTTAAAATAATAGGAAAAGTTGAATCAATGAGGTAAATAACAAGGTAAACATAAAAGAAAACAATAGGAATTCAGTGGTTTCGGTGCACTCGTTATAGCAAACAAAAAAATTAAAAAATATGTCTAAAAGGGTATCTGTGCGTGTTCAGTTTGTTAAAAAGTTTTCGAAAGTTAAAAGTTGATTTCCGTACTGCTATCAGTTTTGTTTGTTAAAAAAATAAACTCAAAAAATTAGATACGAGTTAGCAAAACACTAAACTCAAAAAAAGAAAGAAAAAAAAGCTCAAGTTAGCTAAGCCTCAAGCTTATGTTAGCATATTGACACTATTCAACTTATCTTCTTTTATATGAAGATAATTGTCCTATGAATATTGCTAATGTTAACTTGGAATTGGTATTCAAAAGATTGGTGGGAATAAAGGGCTTGATGATGATAACTTTGGGTTTAGAACTTTGCGTAGTTGCGGCAAGTGGTGTGGAATTATATACGTGACAACATCTGGTGAGTAGAACCAAATGGATTAGGTTGGTAGCTCCTGTCATTGGAACATGTTCATCTTAGGTTACATACTTTTGTCGTCAAAACTATTTATGATCGATTACCTTATCAGTGAGGATGTATGACCAAGGCCAGCCCAACGTTTCTGGATTCTCTACGCGAACTATAAAGTTGGGACCACTTTGAATTTGTATAATTCCCACACACACACAAAAAAAATTGTATCAATGATGATGTTGTTAGGCTTAAGTTGTATCCCTGATTCTTAATACAAACTGTTTGTAAAAACCATAAGAACCAATACATACTTGTCAAGTGTCATTCAATTAAAAATTAGTTTAGGGGTAATTTAGACATTTTGACCCTATTTATTTATAACTAACTAAAATTAATTATTAAAATATCCATAAATTCATGGATATTAATTTCAAACCAAAATTTGAATTTTTTTAACATATCCAGATCTAACCAACCTGCAATACTCCACATAAACGACATTAGCACAATCAAAAAACAAACTTTCATATCAGCACTCTCGTTTCAACAACATAAGCGACATTAGCACAATCAAATAGTGACATTAGCACTCTAGTAACACTACCGACATGGCATCCGACGGTAACACCAACATAAACAACATTAGCACTGTCAAATCAATAATTAAATTATCCCTAAATTCATGTAAGGTTAATTCAAATCCTAATCTATTCTTCATCATCAAATCAACACCGTAATCAGCATCATCGTCAACACCATAATGAGCACATCGTCAACATCAACACCTTAATACCACTATCAGCACATCTGACGGTAACATCCCACACTACCACCGTCAGCACATCCCATAATCAGCATAACACTGTAATCAACACATTAATCAGCACAATTGGATTTTTTTTAATTTTGTAAACAACAAGTACTATTACATAACAAGCACAATTTCATTTTTTTTACTTTTATAAACAACATATACTGTTACATACTAGCACAATTTTATGTTTTGTTTAATTTTGTAAATAGCACATACTATTACATAACTAGTGGAAAGCAAGTTTATTTCCAAATATGCTCCCAATAATAACATAAAAAGAAAAAAATAGCAACACATAAAAATTACAAATCAAAATAAGAACTCACGTATACATTTAAAATCAACGCAATACATATTAGCACATTTCAACTACAAAACTAGCACAATTGCAAAACACATTTTTATAACTTTTTTAAAAGTCACTTTTATAAATAAAAAATATATATAGTAATATGGTACTCATATTAAAGATAAAAATACTGTATTTTATGGTATACTTTTTTTTCAAAAATAATGAAGTATATAAAAGTTATTTTAGTTTAAAAAACTTAGTAGAATTAGTATTTAATGAGAAATGACTAAGTGACTAAGATACCACTAACTTGATAGTATTAATTATTAATTAAGGATTTTTATTTGTAATCGATATCAACCCTTGATTTAAACTATCAATGGCTAAGATCTATTCTTATGGTTCTTACAATTAGTACTGTTTGTAGAGGATCTCAACTCATTCTTCCCTTGCTCTCTATGTGGACATTGCTAACTTTTTGAGCCCAAAACAATACACAATCTTTTAAAAAAAATTGGGGGCCCTTGCCTAGACTTACAGGCCTATTGGGCCAGCCTTGGATGCTTTGGTTTAATTATGATATACGCCATCCTGGTTATGATGTTGTTGGATTTTCGTTTCTAACTGTTTGCCTATGTAGATTTGGTATAGGGTTTCAAGTTTATAAATTGTGTTGTAGAACTTACATTACCCTTCACGTAACCTATTATAAAATCAAACGAGGTATAATTGCAAAACTAATATTTTTTTCTCTTCCTTTCAATTTGAGAACAAATAAAAGCTTTATCTTCTTTTCCTTTCCTTCAAGCTCGGAAACACGAAATACAATTATATTTTACTTGTTCCATCCTTTTCTTTTCTTGGGTGTTGGACCTGCAACTTAATAGGAAAAATGAAGCTTAGGTATCCACCATAGTTGTTCTCCACATAATTTCCTTTCTGCCGTTGATTATTATGATGTTGAGGTTAAAACTTCAACGATACGACTGTAGACTCAGTGGATTACTCCTTTCTCCTTTCAACATATGGGATTTTAGGAATTTAATTTCGTCTCCAACTAAACTTTTTCAAATTTAGATTAGGTTATAATCAGGTCCTAGGGTTGTGAATGTAATTAGGTTTGTACGTAAAATCTGCCTTAGGTGGAGGTGTGGTCGGTTGTCGAAGAGGAAGATGGTGGGTTAGATCTCGGGTCGTTAGTTGGTTTCAAATCTTGTCGCCGGAGGTGGTTGGTAAGTGGCGGTAGTGATGGCAACCGTAGGTGATAGGGGTTAGACAGGTGAGAAGAAGCTGTTTGTTTTGTGTGTATATATAATAACTAAATTCTTTGTAAGGGTAATTTAGTCTTTTTTACATCAACTTAAATGAGAAAATTAACGTCCATCCACTCCAAGGACTATCCGAGTAACAAACTATCAAACCACAAGGACCACAGGTGTAATTTCAAAAAGTTAGGGACTATAGGTATTATTTTACAAAACCACAGGGACTATCTGTGCGTTTTACTCTTTAAAAAATGAATAAATAAAATTCTCAAGTACTTTTTTTTAACTAGGTCTATAAACAAACAAACAAATATGAACACACAAAACTAGTATGATTTAAAGTATGAACAAATAAAATTCTCAGTACTTTTTTCAACTCGGCCTATAAACAAACCAAACGAATATGAACAAGTCATGTTCAATCAATCAATCAAACAGACAAACAAACGATTAAACACAATAATAAAATACAAATTCCTGATAAAAAAAACAAACTTTGCTATAGCTGTTAGTGACTTTCTAACCATACGCCTTTAAAAAATTACTGTTACTTTTCTTTCTTTTTTTTTTGAACCGTAAACGAATCCTCCAAATGGTTTGCTGGCGAAATTCAACACATCGGGACACACTTGCTTCCGAACCGGGGATGTAGCATCCGTCAAAATGGAATTCCAAGTTAAACCCGTTTTGAACCAAACCTTCAATAAATGAATGTGTTTTTTTAATTATTTGTGGTTGGTGTTTACTTTTATACGCATATACATACGCCACCTCTATGTCGAATAACGAAAAAGGGCGTGGAGTAACAAAAAAAATTAAAAAAAAAATAATAAATAAATAAATAAAATAATAATAAAAAAAATATATATATACACACACATATTATATATATATATATATATATATGAAAACAGGCTGATCGCGGTAATCGAACCCGGTCTACTCCATTAAACAAAACAACACGCACCACTGCACCACTTGCAGGTTTGGTGCAAGACTTGTCTGCTTATACGTTTTAAACGGAGAGTTGCAGGGATGCTGAAACCAGTTTGCCACCCAAAACGAAATGTGCTAGTCTCAATATTGAGTTGCCATCTTTGTGTTTTTTCCTTATCTAGAAAGGCACGAACCTGGGCGCCCTTCGATCCAAATACCAAATAACTACCACCTTTGCAAGTTCGGAAACATTGACAAAACGAGATTTTTTATAAATATAACGGATTCTTACCCAATGGTTGGAAGATATATAAAGGAACCAACTCTCACCCTCCTCTGTACTCGAAAAAGAAATAGGGAGAAACCCTCTTAAGCCTGCCGTCGAAGTCGGATATCGTAGGAGAAAATCAAACTCGCCGGAAAAACTCTCATTCTTCTGCAGTCGGTATAATTTTCTAACAACCCATTTATTCCTTATACACTGAAAATACGAACGAGTTTAATGGGAACAAACATCGTGTACAGTGGGCGGGTTTAAGATTTTGGGTGTTATAATGAAGAAGATGAACTGCCGACAGTATTTAAAAGAAATATAAATCAATATCGTTTCAAAACTGCTTTGTTGTCTCAGTGGTAAAAGTGATTAGCACACGGTCAGGGCGCGGGTTCGAGTCCCAGCCCTTGTTATTCGCTACAACATGCTTTCTGTCATGTTTTAAACCAGTACATGGAACAGAACCAACAACAGGTTAAGTGTATTATTCTGCAAATCATTAACCGGGTTAGACACATGTCCCAGCGGAAAGGACATGTGCGTATGAACGTGAGGTCGCCGGTTCGAATCCGGGCAGACCCATTTTTCTTGTTGGCAGCTTGTCTTTTTTTAGTATTGTTATATTTTTGTTCACATTATTAATTTAATAAACACCTAAGGTCATTTGTAACATAAACAATGAACTATGATTTTAATCTTAAAAGTAAATGTGAGTTAAAGTCTTAAGGCCTAACTAATAAATTTACAACCATAATAATCAGGGACTTCATTTAACTTAAATAACAACGAGTAATTGTGTGGTATTTTTAATGTTTAGGATAATCTTTTCATTTGGTTTCTCAAAAATCTTTACTCGTACGTTTTCCTACACGGAATCGCAAACGCAACCGCTGTGAGTAAATCTAACTCCCATTTTTTTCAGGTTTTGGGGTGTATCATGTGCCTAATTGTTAATATACGTATTCAAATCTTAAGTGCGAATTACCACACGTTATGCTACGATTATTTGTCGTTTGGGTGTTCCTAGTTAGTTACATTTACATTGTTCGTCAACAATGCATTTACTTGGCCATCCATTTCCCCATTACCTATCAGTGGAATAGGATGATGCCGACACACGAGGTTGGCTCCGTTTGGTTGAGCCTAGACCTTGCACTTCATAACCGCACACCATAATACCGTGCACCGTTACATGAGATGTTTTTGATGAGTTTGTGATAAGGTTTGTTGTTTACCGTTTTCTCTCATTTCAAGTTATTGCATATTGTACTTAAAACAAAATAAGATATATATATACATATACATATATATATATATATATATATATATTATAACAAATAAGATTTACTCACCAGCTTTTGTTGACCCAAAAATCTGTTTTTACACATGATACAGGTAAACAGGTTTGAAGAACGGATCACTTAGGATTGGGTCTTAGAAGAATAAACAAGTTATTTGAATGTATTTTGAGTTATAAGTGTGATTTGTTTGGATATTGTGTTTGTGGGATTTCTTTTATTTAATTCGATATAATCAATATTGAAACTTTAAAACAGTATGTCATAAGCTTTGATGAAAACCCAATCATGCCCCGGTTACTTTATCCGCTACAGGTTGGGGTGTGACAGATTGGTATCAGAGCCGATGACTATAGGGATATAGGATAGGATATTAGACCCCTTAGAGCCTATACTATAGTCGATTATGATTTATTTGCTTATATGCTAAATTGGTTATGTACGAACTTATGGCATTCACTTTACATTTTTAAATTTCTCTCACACACAATTGCATGCAAGCACTTTAAATTACTACTTGATTATGTGATACAAACAACGTGTTATAAATTTTCTCAATGCTGCGTGTGTGTGTGTGTATATATATATATATAGTGGAGAGTTCAAATGAGAACCAATAGGAATACTTCAATTTGCTTCATTAAATTTTTGTATTTAATGTTATTGTAAGGGTATATTAGTAAACTTTCATAGATTATTAAATTGTAGTCTTCCTCTATAATAACTAACTAAATTAATTTTGTATCTTATTTTCAAAATATATATTATTTAAAAATATATATTTTTCAAAAAAAAAATTTAATTTAGAGTGTAGGATAAATTACGAGGTGTGTAGAACAAATTATGAGTTGTGTAGGATTTTTTGGAACGTGTAAGATAAATTTCAAAATGTGTAGGATAACTTTTGATGTGTGTAGGCAAAAGTTTTTAGTGTAAATGATGATAGCCTTTATGACTAATTAATTAGTCAGTTAAACAATAAATGAGATGGAGAAAACTATTTAATGTTTTACATTTGTACCCTTTGTTCTTTTCTTAATTAAAATTTCTTCTCAAATGAACCTCTATATATATATATACACATATATATATACACACATATATATACACACACACATATATATATATATACATATATATATGTATATACTATCCTTATAATGCTTACATTTACTTATCTATATAATTTTTTTCCCTTTTTCTCTTTTCCTTTTCTTTTTCAAAAATTGGTGATGTTTTGTTCTCAAATCTCATCAAAGTGAGCTCATACGACGGGCATGTAGTAACTGGAAGGGTTCAAGTACCGGTAGTCGAAACGTCCTGTCTAGGATTGGCATTCGTATAAATCCAAAGTAACGGACCATTTTGCCTACCTGGGGACTAACGATTAGAATACGAAGGACCTATTAGGCCAAAGCATGCCACACCAAACGTCGTGTGAACTAACCCCACTTTGAGTTGTCACCGTGTCCACACCAGGATACCTTCCGACTTTATACCTCGCAACCATGTTTTTCGATTTTCATTCGGGTTGTGCGTATGTTAATAGGCCGAACTAATGTGAACCCTATAAAAGCCTAGTAGTCATGGGGGCCCACATGAGTACATAGGCAAAGTATGGGGGACATATGGGGCCCCAACATGAGTAAAGCCCAAGTCATCCTATGGATGCAATGGATTTATATTTCTCTTCTGTTTTGTGGATGTTTAATTAACTTTCTTTTATTTACCTCCAATTTTATATACGACACCCATTACACCTATGCGCCAAACTCACAACTGTAACATTTGTCAAAAACGGGTTTCCAAAACCCGCTCCGTTTTGTAATCGAATATCAAGTTATAAATGTCACGTTGTATATTTATGATTATATTGATTTATAATGATACATAATTAATAAACAAACTAAACTATAAAAATTATATTTGATAAAAAGTTAAAACAAAATAAATAAAAATGAAATGTTGCTGCCGGGACTCGAACCCGGGTCAGCCAGAACTGAAATCCAAAGACTTAACACACACACACATCACCACTCCGCCACTTGTTGTTTTCTGTTATCTCTAGGAAACAAATAACATTTATACACAAACTCGGTTAAACCGGTTGCGCCAACTGAGAAACGGAAATCGGCAATTCAATCGTCAAATCGTTTGATTACTCGCACATTCAGGTTTATAACCGATGCACCGACGATTTCTCATCAATTCAGATTGAATGAACATCAATTGTCATCATCATCGGTTTTTATAACCGAGAATAATCAAAAGTCCAATTTACTTCAATCAAAACCCTTCTCGCGAATCAGAGACATCAGACAAACATTCCATTTCACTTTCGTCACATTTTAGTCCATCAGAACGCTTAAATCAACTCGCCGGAAATTTATGTAAGGTTCGCCGGAAAACCGTATTTGTCCTCAAATCGGTAAGTTCTTCAATACTATCGTAGTCTAACAGTTGTTAAGTTGTTTCTAACTCAAACCATCCACTTGAGATAGAATTCAGGCACCGTTATCAGATAATTCCAGTTCGCCGGAGAGTTTCTGGAAAACGTTATCTTCGTCTGTGAAACGGTAAGGACCTTCAATCACACTAATAACGTTTGTTTATCACTTCAATTCGACGATTGGCTAATCAAAATGGTTAATTGTTTGGTTCAGTTGAGGTGCACAAAAACAGAGCCGACGCATTGATGGAAAATCTGTGATAAATCATTCCTACGGTATGTTACTTCTAACACCGTCTCTGCCATTTCATTTTAGCCTTAAGAATGTATGTTAATCGTAAAAACAAGAAACGGATTAGTGATTCAGTCGACTGTAATTTGAATGAAGAAGACAAAGTTAGTTAAGTTATAAGTTTATTTAAAATCAGTAATATAAACGGGTTAGACACACAGTCCAGCGGTGGACTGTGTGCAAAATATACACGCATGTCACGAGTTCGATCCCTGATACACGCACTCCCTATGTAATAAAATGCCTTTTTGTTTAAAACTGAACCGGGTTAACTCCGTTAGTTGTTAAGTATAATAAAAACCGAGATATTAACCAGGTTAGACACACAGTCCAGCGGTGGACTGTGTGCAACACTAAGCCGCACGTCAAGCGTTCGAAACCTGTTACTGGCACCGGGTTGTTGAATTAAAATGTTTTTGAAATTAAAAGAATTTTGGTTAAATCGAATTAGTATATAAATATAATTAAAAACAAGATTATTTCGGGTTAGACACCTAGCTCAGTTGGTAGAGCTGCGTGCACGCGTACGGGAGGTCTCGGGTTCGAGTCTCACCCAGCGCATTCATGCACACTGACCGAACCGGTCAACAAGTCAACGGTCAACGCAAAATAAACAATTTTTTTTAATATTTTTATTTATTTAATTTAATTTAAAAATCAATTAAAAATACTTAAAAATAACATTTTTAAAGATAGAAAATAGCCTTAAACTCACAAAAATATATCTAAAAGTTCCATTAAAATCCTTAATAAAATCCACTCATTTACTATATTTTTCTGTTATTATTTAGATTAGTTATTTCTCGTTGTTCCGCTCATCCAATTCGTGCGCATCTCACCATCTCCAATCCAACGCACACAATGTGAGTGAATCTTACCAATTCCCCGTTTTAATCACATTTTGGGGTGTATCATGTGTCTTACTATATATTATATTTAAATCATTGTGCATACATCATATCATGAACATGTGTATTCAGTTTGTTTCAATTGTTGTGTGGTTATCGTTAGATGCAATTTATTATTTTCAGTACATGCAATTTCATAGGCCGCCGCTCCCCATTACATTATGAGCGTTGAGCATGTTCCCCATTACATTATGAGCGTGAACCTGGTGTGCCCACATATGACCGGCTCCGTTTGATTGAGCCTTGATCGCACAGACATTTTCATTTTCAGTACATGCAATACGATCGGCTCCGTTTGATTGAGCCTTGATCGCACAGATTCATTCATGTTATTTATTGTATGATGTTGGTATGTTAATGTATGCTATCACATGTTATAGTATGTTATAGTTGTGATTTCTATTTGCCACTGCTTGAATATTTACATTTGCTCATTTATGATTATGCACAATTTTTCATTGATAAACTAACAAGTAAAACAATAATAAATGTTTATCTAACAAGGTTCACTCGCCAACTTATGTTGACCCAAAAACCCCCATTTTTACACATGATACAGGTGAACCAGCAGCAGCCAGAAACACATAGGATTGGACTAGAAGAATAAAATGATTTAGAGTTTGGGATTGTTATGTTTGGTTTATTTTTCTTTGTATTGTATGGACATGTTTGGATATTTGGAAATGTAACTTTGACTTTAATAAATATGAAACATATTAGTAAATATCATGAGCTTTGGTGATAACCCAATTATGCCCCGACTCTTATTCCGCTGCGGGTCGGGGTGTGACAACAACCTTGTTGGTTTACTTCCTGTAGATGTCTTCTAGGCACCTTCGCGGAGGAAAGAGGTCCGGAAAGTCCAGCGAACGCATGGCTGCCTAGATAGCCAAGCAAATGGCCGCCGTGATTACAAACATTGTGATTCAGGTCCAACAAGCTCTCACTGCTAACCCCGTTAACCAGGTCAACCTAGATGAACCCAATGCTGCCAACCATCCTGCAAGCTCAACCAAGTGCACTTATAAGCACTTCAACTCTTGCGACCCTCCAAAGTACGAGGGGACCAAAGGGCCGCAAGAGTTGAAGTGGAAAGTACCTTTCTAAACTGAGACTGCCCTAACAACCGCAAGGTTCGCTATGCTACAGGTCGTCTCTTTGGGGTAGCCTTAACCTGGTGGAACGCTGAAAAGGGCAAAAGAGGTGCCGAGGTCTCGGTAGCTCTAACATGGGAACAACTTAGAGAGCTTATGACAAGGAGATTTTGCCCAAGGAGTGAAATCAAGAAGTTGGAGGATGAATTTTATTTCTTGAAGCAAAAAAGACGGGGATCATGTGACATACAACAAAAGGTTCCTCGAGTTAAATCAGATGGTTCCGAACCTGTTCACCCCTCTTTACCGCCTTGTTGAGCATTACATTCGGGGTCTTCCTTCGAAAATCCAAGATTCTGTGATGAGCACCGTACCTGCCACCTTGGAAGCTGCAATGGAACTAGCCACCGAGCTCACTGAGAACCAAATTCGAAATGGAGATTTCGATGATGAAAAGAAAAAGGGCGTGAGTAGCAAAACCTCGACTGAACCTCCCAAACCAACCCAGACTGGATCTTCTTCTCATTCCAATGCCAAGAGAAAGCGAAACAGGAAAAATTATGCCATCACCCAAACAATCAGCCAAACCCACATAACCAACCAATCCAGGCAGCCCCAATCACCCAAGTTGCTCCTCCTACCGCACCACTTAGGAGGCAGTATTCAGGAACCTATCCAAAACGTAATCGATGCCAGTACCACCACCCAGTTGAGAACCCATGCCCACACTGCACAGGGTGTGGCTGAGGATGCCATACAATTCAAACCTGACGTACTCTCCAAAGGCAGGTCCAAAATCAACACCAAGCTCCACCCAATAACCAAATTGTGGGCCAAGCCCCTTACTAGCCACCTCTACTAATGTTACCACCTGCTCAAGTCTTAGCCCAGCCTTTTTACCAACCTAACTACCCCATGATGCTTCAGATGAGGGCTTGCTATAATTGCGGTGATCCAACTCATTTCCGCAACACATGCCCTTGATTGGTGAACATAATCAACGCTCAGGCTCAAGCAAACCCTGTGAATCAAGCAAACCAAGCTAATCCGCCAACCAGAGGAAGAGCATTCAACATCAACGCCAACCAAGCCAGAGCAGACAACAATGTGGTTAACGGTACGTTTCCCATCAATGGTAGCTATGCGTCTATTTTATTTGACACGAGTGCGGATAAGAGTTTTGTGTCTCTAGAGTTCGAGTCTAATCTTGGGTTACCTCGGGTGGTTTAGACGAATCATTCACCGTAGAAGTAGCTGATGGAGAACCTATTACGTTGGATTCTATTATTCATGACTGCACGCTCACTCTCAACGAGCACGAATTTTCAATCGATCTCATCCCTATGAAATTGGGAAGTTTTGACGTCATCATTGGCATGGACTGGTTCAGTCAACACCATGCCGAAATTGTATGTTATGAAAAGTATATTCGGATTCCTCTTGTGGATGGTCAAACCTTTCGCATATTCGGTGAAACCTCATCCAAGGGACTTAAGTTGATGTCGTTCTTACAAGCTCGAAAGTATCTTCGCAAAGACTACATAGAATTTCTAGCCCATATGTAAGTCCCGGTAATCCGGATCTAACACTGATATCACACGATCACCAAGGATGGGCGGAATCCAAACTTGATGATCTTCAAGAAAAACTAAAATGATGAAGAACAATACAAAATCACTTTAACACCTTGCACACGATTCTATTACTTGAACAAGCAAAACCGTCTGGTACAAGATGGAGGTTCTCCAGAGAAAACCTAAAAGTCTCCAAAAGTCTAACCCTAGGAAATGACATAAGCTTAGCTTATATACCTAGGGTAAGGCATAACCCTAATGGGCTTGCCTGGCCCACATGGCCTATGACATGCCCAAATGACCTATAAAGGTCCAAACGTAACACAAACTAACCCAGTTAAGCCCAGTTAGCTACCATAGACAATTGTATATATTAGATGCTTCAGTCTCACAGTTCTAGGACCTAACAATCTCCCCCTAGACTGATGCATCAAATTATCTTCATAGTGCAAATTCAGCAACGTCTTCAACAGAATCTATGGTTGTCGCCATGCCATAAGTGTTGTGGAAGTCAGTCTCATACTTGTAGGACCTCACTCTTCAACAAACTCTCAGCACTGGGTATCTTTCTTTAGCTCTTGTGGTTAGCTTCATATCAGGATCTTGATCAGCTTTACTTGAAACATCTTTGTCAAAAAGAATGCGAGAGGAGGAATCTCAGCAGCTCTTTTCTTCTTCAATTCTTCTCTTTAAAGCAAGCAGGTTCACAGGTACTTCTTCAAATGTACTATCACTGTCAGATAAGAATCTGATTCTTCTGACTCAGGTACACTTTGCTGTTGCGATGCTTCATGCTTTTGTAGGAGCAATCCTTGTTTCTTGATCTAAATCAAGATCTACACAATTCTCATAAATTTATAAGCAAACATTCTTATGCAACAGGGAGAGTACCGCATGAACACTTGGTACATCCAAGTACTTGTACTTGGATCGGAATTCAAATTTCTTTCATCCTTTGATGATTAGTCAAATCTTCAAGAACGGTTAATAATTTTTAATAAAACAAATAAAGCACTCTATTTTTGGATTTTTGAATTTTCTATTTTTTTAAAAATTTTAAAGTATAAGATATAGACAGAAACACAAATCAACAAAGAAACTAACTCAATAGTTACAACTTTACAATTTCGATGGGATCAAAATCGTTTTCAGGCGGACCAAGGAACACTTTTCAGTGCGAACTTATTCAGACTGGTCTAAGCGATTGCCAATATGTTTGTCCACTTAAACTTTAACGCTCAACTTTCATTTTTCAATTTCGTGATATTCTTAAGGTAGTATTATACTATAATACCCATGTGTCCCATACCATGACATACCCCCGCGATTCAAGGTAAACACAACGATTCATCTAGCAGGTGAGTATATTGAGATCATCCTTTATCTTTTATAACGTTAGACAATTGGTGAACAGGTCAGTACTTTCGTACATCAGAGTGACCAATAGTATCTGACGAGGGTTAGGCAAATACCTTATGTGGTATGTTTGAATTCATGGAATTTTCTCATGATGAGATTTCCTTTCTTTTAAGGTTTTGGCCTTTTTATTTTGGCTCTTTTAAAAATATCCTGACTGTGCCTAGGTCCGCATATAATCTGGATGCAACCGAAGGGCAGCCAAGATATCCTCGGACGACTCAACAACATAAAGACTCGAAACCTCAGACGTTGGCTATCTATCAACGCAAGATTTAAGACCATGAAATCATACGCTGATGGTATGTTACCCACAAGATACATAGTTCGTTATGTTTACATCACTTAGTATCTTGTAATCACTTTGAGCGTAAGCCTACCGACATATCACATTAGATCCTAGTCTTTTCAGCTATGACACCTTACATGTGTCAGTCACGCCCTTTATCACGAATATTCATTTCATTTCCCATGACTTTTTTTCAAATAATGTTTTTGTATTTTTCTAATTTTCTCCCCCTCAAACAATACATATATACATATATCGCCCTCTTCCCCCCTAAATTTGTGCATCATACTTTATGCACAAATTTACCTAATAAAGAAAACATATGCACAAAGTTTTAAACAAAAGGAAAAGGAAAATATTTTTGTTATTTTTTTAACCATTCCGTCATTAGATTAAAACTAATCAATTTCAAAATAAAGCACGAAATTCAAATTTGTACCTTTTCGCTGATCTTTTCTTACCTCATCTCCTCCAAAGGAAACATCACAATCGTAAAAATTTGAACCTTTTTGCAACACTGAGATGTCATCCTTCATGTCCCTGGAACAACCGCTACCAACATTCTAGAGATTATCAACAACTCCTCCTTGGTTGTTCCTGAAAAATAAGGAGATTAGTAAGACAGTGGGACCCAGGCCATCGTGGTCCTGGGTTTCCCTGAAGCATCGAAATAAGACACTTCTTTAAGACACAAGTCCCCTTTTGTTTCGAGGATTGGTGATGTTGCTGCTGATTTGGATTTGGGTTTCCAAATCTGTTTCATTTTAACAACCGCGGTAGTTGCCTTTGATTGAGCAACTTTGGCTGTTTCAGGTTTAGTCATTTTAGAAAAAGATTTTTGTTTCTGAACAGCCTTGCGTTTGTTTTTTGGCAACATTCCAATCCCCATCAGATGGTTTAACCTTGGAATTCACATTATTTATTACCTTAGGTGATGATACCTTCATCGGCTTAGAATGATTGTTATTCTTTGGTGTAACCTTCTGACTTTTAGCATGACACGGAATACGGGGACTATGTGTGCAGTTTCGAGCGATGTGACTAGGAATGCCGCAATTGTAGCACGTTTGTCTCTTCACATGTAAAGCATTCCAATCAGTTTGATTTGCTCGAGCAGGCCTTGAAGGATGAACTGATCCCTTCTGTGCTCGCCTTCCTTGCACGTTTCTTGCAGACGAAGATGAATTTGGATGTTTGTACTTGTCGTTTGCAAGGGCCTTCTTCTGTTGTGAATATTTCTTTTGATTCTGCTTGTTTTGTTTAAACTGCAAGTCTTGTGCAGAAATCTCCCCAACCTTTCCAAAAGCTTTGCTAGCAGGGTCAAAAGCATATTTTCGCATTTTCCATTAAAGACCGGCTTAACAAAAGAATTTTTCACAACATTATCCTTTTGAGGGCTATTGCTGCCCATTAATGATCTTGGAGAACGTGACTGTCCTTGACGTTTGGACTTCTGCTTTCTTCGTCTCCGATTTGCTCTTTTCTGCTCTTTTAGCTTGCTCTGAACCTTTTCATCAGTAGCAGAAGGTTCAGATTGTTCAGTTTGCGCACTTGTAGCCTTGTTCACATCAGCTCTCTCTTCATCAGCTGAATCATCTGAAGAGGCAACAACACCAGATGGCTCCCGTGTGTCTGGCGTATAATCATTGGGTTTGCCGTACACCATATGTTGTGCTTTCTCAATATCTTCGTCAGTTTCAGGCATTGTTGTGTAGTTGTGATTATACGGTGGGGCAACCTGATTGAATCCCAAACCCTTCCCTTTGTTCCCCTTATATGCCAGCTGCACATTGCACACGTCTTGAACAAGCTTGCTGGATGTATCAAACGTCTTTATATACACTTCGTTTTGTTGATATTTTCTAGTAAGAAGTCCCAGCTCATCTCTTACCAAGTCGCATTCCATGGTTTTTGATTCTAATCTGGTTTTGTAATCATGGACCCAACATTTCTGTTGATTTACGTCCAGGTGGAGCTGAGCTATGTCTTTCTTTTGAGCTTCAACCTTTTCCTTGAGTAACTTGTTACTTTCTCGAAGGCTGATGCACTGAGCCATTGCATTGTTGTATTCATCGGTAATTTTGGAATTAAGAGCCCTGAGTTGAGCAACCCTATTCCTGCAATGTTCAGTGTATAAAAGATAGTTGACTATGTCAATGGACGAGCTAGATTTTTCAGCGTTAGTTTGGGCTTGAGGTCGAGTTTGGGGTGCTGGGCTGCTGATTGCTGCATCCTGGGCTATTGATTTCTGTTCGGACACTTATTCAGGATGAGACTCTGTAGATTTTGCATATCGATCTTGGAGATCTTGGTTTGATTGTAAATGATCCCACAACCAAGAAACAAAGGAGTCTTTGTCATCTCCCAAAAAGTTGTTCAACTCATCGCTTATTCCTCTCTTGGCCTCCCACGTTCAAGCAAACGCAACACATAGTCAGCAACCGGATCAACATTGTAGTCTCCGAGAAAGTCATTCAGCTTTTCCTTCACTTCATCCCGCAGGCTTAGGTTTTGATTTTGTGCTGGACTGAGGGCTATGTTCGATTGCTGAGCTTGGGATGTAAACATCGTCGAATAATCGAAACCGGACCGGTAACACGATAAAAAATGTCCGAAAACTGTTTTTACCAAAATGTACTGTTAGACTCGTCTCGTCAATACGATTCCAATGATATATGCTGTCCAATGGTGATTTTAGGAATTTTCGTGCCTTTTTTTGCCCTAAAAATCACACGAGTCTAGCCGTGCAACCGGATTGTTGAAATTGTCTGTGTTAGGTTAGTTTGTGTTAGGTTTGTGATCAAGTGTGTTGGTGATCAAGTGCTTTTAAAGGTATCGCCTTGGAAGGGAGTTATTCGATTCGGAAAGGCAAGTTGGCACCACGCTATGTTGGCCCTTTCAAATTAATCGAGAGGATTGGTCCTGTGGCATACAAACTTGAATTACCCGAGGAACTCAGCAGGATTCATCCAACCTTTCATGTATCTAATCTAAAGAAGTGCCTTGCTGACGAGAATCTCCATATACCATTGGAGGATATACAGATCGATGAGTCGATGCACTTTGTAGAGCAACCTATCGAAATCATGGACTTCGGTGAAAAACGTCTAAGACGGAGTCGAATCCCTATAGTCAGGGTTCGTTGGGAGTCAAAGCGTGGACCCGAATTTACCTGGGAACGTGAAGACTATATGCGCGAAAAGTACCCCCACCTCTTTCAAGAAGACCCTACTTCCTCTTAATTTCGGGACAAAATTCCTAAAAGTAGGAAAGACTGTAACATCAGTCAAAATGGAATTCCAAGTCCAACCAGTTTTGAACCAAACCTTCAATAAATGAATATGTTTTTTTAATTATTTGTGGTTGGTGTTTACTTTTGTACGCATATACATATGCCACCTCTATGTCGAATAACGAAAAAAGGCGTGGAGTAACAAAAATAAATAAAAAAAAAAAATAAATAAATACATAAATACATAAAATAATATATATATATATATATATATATGAAAACCGGTGTACCGCGGGTATCGAACCCGGGTCGACTCCGTTAAACAAAACCACACGCACCACTGCGCCACTTGCAAGTTTGGTTCAAGACTTGTCCGCTTATATGTTTTAAATGGAGAGTTGCAGGGATGCTGAAACCAGTTTGCCGCCCAAAACGAAACGCGACAGTCTCAATATTGAGTTGCCATCTTTGCGTTTTTTCCTTATTTACAAAGGCACGAACCTAGACCCTCTACAAGATCGGAAACATTGACAAAACGGGATTTTTTTTATAAAAATAGCGGATTCTTACCCAATGGTTGGAAGATATATAAAGGAACCAACTCTCACCCTCCTCTGTACTCGAAAAAGAAATAGGGAGAAACCCTCTTGAGCTTGCCGTCGAAGTCGGATATCACCGGAGTTCCGCTGGAGAAAATCAAACTCGCCGGAAAAACTCTCATTCTTCCGCAGTCGGTATAATTTTCTAGCAACGCATTTATTCCTTATACACTGAAAATACGAACGGGTTTAATGGGAACAAACACCGTGTACAGTGGGCGGGTTTAAGATTTTGGGTGTTATAATGAAGAAGATGTACTGCCCACAATATTTAAAAGAAATATAAATCAAAATCCTTTCAAAACTGCTTTGTTATCTTAGTGGTAAAAGTGATTAGCACACGGTCAGGGCGCAGGTTCGAGTCCCCGCCCTTGTTATTCGCTACAACGTGCTTTCTGTTCTGTTTTAAACCAGTACATGGAACAAAACCAACAACAGGTTAAGTGTATTATTCTGCAGATCATTAACCGGGTTAGACACATGTCCCAGCAGAAGAGACATGAGCGTATGAACGTGAGGTCGCCGGTTCGAATCCAAGCAGACCCATTTTTCTTGTTGGCAGCTTGTCTCTTTTTAGTATTGTTATATTTTTGTTCACATTATTAATTAATAAACACCTAAGGTCATTTGTAACATAAACAATGAACTATGATTTTAATCTTAAAAGTAAATGTGAGTTAAAGTCTTAAGGCCTAACTAATAAATTTATAACCATAATAATCAGGGACTTCATTTAACCTAAATAATAACGAGTAATTGTGTGGTATTTTAAATGTTTAGGATAATCGTTTCGTTCGGTTTTTCAAAAATCTTTACTCGTACGTTATCCTACACGGAATCGCAAACGCAACCGTTATGAGTAAATCTAACTCCCCTTTTTATTTCAGGTTTTGGGGTGTATCATGTGCCTAATTGTTAATATACGTATTCAAATCTTAAATGTGAATTACCACATGTTGTGCTACGATTATTTGTCGTTTAGGTGTGCCTAGTTAGTTACATTTACATTATTCGTCAACAATGCATTTACTTGGCCATCCATTTCCCCATTACCTATAAGTGGAATAGGATGATGCCGACACACGAGGTCAGCTCCGTTTGGTTGAGCCTAGACCTTGCACTTCATAACCGCACACCATAATACCGTGCACCGTTACATGAGATATTTTTGATTAGTTTTGTGATAAGGTTAGTTGTTTACCGTTTTCTCTCATTTCAAGTTATTGCATATTGTACTTAAAAAAATAAGATATATATTTTTTTTATAACAAATAAGATTTACTCGTCAACTTTTGTTGACCCAAAAATCTCTTTTTAAACATGATACAGGTGAACAGGTTTGAAGAATGGATTACTTAGGATTGGGTCTTAGAAGAATAAACAAGTTATTTGAATGTATTTTGAGTTATGAAGTGTGATTTGTTTGAATATTGTGTTTGTGAGATTTCTTTTATTTAATTCGAAATAATCAATATTGAAATTTTAAAATAATATGTCATACGCTTTGATGAAAACCCAATCATGCCCTGGTTAACTTATCCGCTGTGGGTCGGGGTGTGACAGGGGAAAACCCTCACCTAGGGCCAAATCCCGTGAATAGTCATCCGAATACACGACAGTGCGGTGAGGTAAAACCCGCTCAGTTCAAAAATCGAACTAGTGATCTTCACCTATTCATCTCGTCTCCATTCATCAACAGGTGCCGCAGAATATTATCGCTACTTTCAATTCGTTTACAAACTAATATATATAACCATAAGGGAAGGTTCATTTGAGAAGAAATTTAATGTGAGAAGAAAAAGAAGAAATGACATAATGGTAAAACATTAAATAATTTTTAACTTCTCTCATTAATTATGTTATCTCTCGTTAATAAAACAAAAACATTATATCCTACACATTTCAAAATTTATCCTACATATATCTTATATACTTATCAGAATTTACCCTACACACATGTAAAAATACTCTACACAATTCAAATTTTATCCTACACATACTAAAATTTATCTTACACATGTCGAAAATTGTTATTCACCATAAATTATTTTATATTGAAAAATTATATTAAAAAAATAAGTTACAAAATTAGCTAATTAATGACAATTATAGATTTATCTATATGTCTTTTTTCACAATATTAAAATACACAGATTAAATTTTTTTATTTATACCAAATTTTTGTTTCATTTGAAACCATAACCGTGTAAGTGACCTAAAGTTGTAAATTAGATAACGCACACACACATATCTTCGTCATCTCCACCCAGAGGTTTCTCCGATAAATAAACCACCAAATGGGGGAATATTCCGGCAAATCGAAGAAGAAGAAGCGTCGGTACTTGGAAGATTCAACCTCATCTTTATCTCCATCATCATCATCTTCTTCAATTTCCTCTTCAGAAACCCACGACGAATCTTCCTCGAAGCGGCACAAAAGCAGCCGGAAGCATCGCCGGAGGCGGAGCAGCGAGAGGGGGAGTTCGAGGAGAGAGAAGGAAAAGAGGAGAGAGAAGCGGAAGAAAAAGAAGAGAGAGAAAGATAGAAAGAGAGGCAGCAGTAGCCGGAGATCAAAACCTAGGGTTTCGGATTCTGATTCTGATTCTGATTCAGAGGAGGAGAAGGAGTACGGATTGAATAATGGTGGTAGTGATCCTGTAGATGTGGTGAAATATATATTGGAGGAGTTTCCTGCTGTAGCTGATGATTTGGAGCAGGTAATTTTTGTTATCTGTTTGTGTTTGAACTTTGAATTGCATCTGATAAGTTGATTCTGGAATTGTGATTTGTAGTTTTAGTAGAATAGCATTTGTTTTGTGTTACTAACAGGAAATAGGTTATTTTGGTACTAAAATTTGATAGGGTTTCATGTTGATCATTGTAGAAGGTGATGCTTTGTAGCTGCTTACTTCTTCTTTCTTAGGAAATAGTTACATCTTCATAAGCTTCAAATGAGTTAAAACCATAAGAAATATATACTTTTGGAGTTGGATTTAGTGGAGCTTTTGGGAGTATGATAGGTTGTAGAAGGTTGTGCTTCGAAGTGTTACTTCTGTTTGTTGAATTGTAGTTAAGTAAAGTTAGCAAGATAGCTTCTTTTTGTTAGCTGTCATGATTGTCATCTCCACAAACATTGTTGAATAACATGCAAACGGGTACTTTGACTATAAATCTATGAAATTTGCAACATTTAGGATAAAATGTTGACTTTTATACTGTTAGGTGATCCCGGATTAGGGTTTTGATGGATGATAATGACAATGGTCTTGCATTCTAAGTGTTGCCTTTTTGGCTGGCTACTCAACTCATCAGTTGGATGTGAATGGTGATGGGGTAAGTTAAGATCTGTTTAGTGTTGAGATGGTTAAATTAAGCAAAATTAGAATGTTAGAATCGATCTGAAGCGCATGATATAGGGTTGATAAGAGGTTGGTGACTTGGGTATGACACAGAAAGCTTTATAGATTCTAAATCCGTTTGATCTTACCTCCACAAACATCTTTTTTCTGTATTTGAATAATCAGGACAGTGACAATCTTGAACTAAAAGTCTAGAACAATAACTTTCTGAAAAAATATAATTTATTTGCACATCACTTAAGTCTCTAGCATGAAATTACTCTTTTTTTTTCCTCTTGGCACTATTCCTGACTTACTATAATTTTAAAAAATGTTTTCCAGAATTACTGACTGTTGATTTTTTCCAGCTTTTGCGTATGATTGACGATGGACAAGCAGTTGATATATCTGGTTTATCTGAGAAGTCATTAGTAAAATATCTTAAAAAGCTGTTCTTGTCCTTGAACCTCAACGAAAAGGGTAACTTAGTCTTTTTGTTGCCTTCTGGTGTTCCTCCCACTTTAGAGGTCGTTGGGTCTGTTATATCTAAATCAAAATGTCAAGGTCCGAGTATTAACGATAATCATGAACCACCTAATAATTTACATACTGAACAACCAAATGAGGAACGTAAACTTGATGATGGTGGCTCTAATCCTACATACGCACAATATGACATGTCAGCTCCTAAGAAGAGGTAATAAACACATTTGATAATAGATTCAAAGAGGTTTATTTTTACGTTGTTCGGATTAATAAAATCTGTTATGAGTTTTCAGGGTTATTGGACCTGCCATGCCATCTGCTGAATTGCTTGCTGCAGCAGCTAAGTTAACCGAAGCAGAGGCTGAGTTAAGGTATGGTACCATCTTTTATTTAATATGATATCTTAAATATACATTTTTTGTTGGTTACTTTTTTGAAGTGTAATTTAGAACATCTGTTAAACGTTAGCTTAATTCAAATGTAGGGAAGCTGAAATTGGTGAAGATGATGAACTATTTATTGGACCTCCACCTCCTGCTGTAGTCAATGAGGCTGCATCTGCAAATGATGCAGAGCGTTTTGAGGAGGTAGTTTCAATAGTTAATTAACATTGTTTAAAGGGAAATAATTTCAATTGTTGTTTTATTTGATGTATATTGTGTACGTGTTGATGGTAGCTTATAAACTTCTTGGCTTTCATCTGATTAGGTTACAAGAATTATGGGGGCAGAGATCGATAATCCATATGATATTGTTGGAGTCAATAGGAATATGGCAGCTGACAGCATTAAGAAAAGGCAAGCTTTTGTCAACTTTGTTGCAATCATGCCTGTCGTCTCGTTTTACAATTTAATACTCTTTTAGATATGATAATCATTTAAACGGTTTTTGTATACATCTATTAGCTTTTGACTTTCTGTGCTAACTGATTTTATAGTTGTTAACTATGTGAATAATGCTTCAGAGATTTTACATATAACATTAGTTAACTGATAGTAAAGCCATTTTATGATTTCTGTGTGATTACTAGCAGTAATATTATGATTAATTAATGTAATGTTTATTTGTTTTAGGTATTGGAAGCTGTCTCTTATGGTTCACCCTGACAAATGTCCTCATCCAGAAGCCCACCAAGCTTTTATCAAGTTGAATAAAGCTTTTAAGGATTTGCAAGATCCTGTGAAGGTAACTGTTATATATTTGTTAAACACTTGCGGAATCTGTGATCTTTAGTCTTTACTACTTTTCTTACCGTGTATTCTGCTACAGCGAAAAGCAATGGATGACAAGATTGACGAGGAGGAGGAAAAGGAAAGATTTAAGGTACATGTCTATCTGGCTTTTAGAAAAATATTCGTACTACTTGTTATTCAGTCTTTTAAATGTTGCTTTCCTTTTGTAGTTGGAGTTGAAAGCTATGCGTGAAGCTGCACATTGGAGGCGTTTGCAAGGTGACATTTTTTTCTTTGTATGTTGGTGTTATAGTGCATGGTGAATGCACCCTGACACACACACAAACACACACTCTTTAAATGTTTGTTATAAGAATAATGCATGCTTGTTTTCAGGTATATCTATGGAGGGTGACGAAGCACTCTTAGCTGATCTGGATGTAAAAGAAGAGAAAAAAAGAGACGAATGGATGACAACACTTCCTCCTGAAAGGAAAGTAAGGCTTCTTGTAAATGCTTTCTTAATTTATTTTTCTGTAATTGTGTTTTTATCTTTTTTTGTTATATTTCCTCGACATAAGTTCAGTGTTCTTATGTAATGCTGCACTGATATTTTCCATATATTTTCTTGATTATTAACTTGTTCTGCATGAACTATTTATTTATTTATTTTACAAAAGGAAATTTGTTTGTTGCTTTTATGTCAGCCTGGTGTGGCAACACAGCAATCAACAAAAAGTTTTAGTAGGACTTCTAGAGAAGGGCGTGGTGATACTAGTGCTTGGACCGATACCCCTTCAGACAGAGCCCAGAAGGCTAAAACGAAGTACGTCATCTCATACTATCTTCCACCGTATTTGGATAATACCAAAATTACCCTTTTGCTATTTGTTTACTTAGTTATGATTACAAGGCTGCTTACTCAAATCAATCATCACTGCACCATTATTTATTTATTTTTTTTACTATCATGCAACTTGGCAGTTATCTGGAGGCATATAATGAGGCAGCAGCGCTTGCTGCAAATGATCAAGAGAAGAAAACAAGCAACGCTGATGCTGAATTGGTGGACCAATACAATAAAGCGAAAAGGTCAAAATCATTAGTGGAAAAGCATCAAGAATCAACCCGGGTTTGGTCAAAGAAGAAGTCAAAGATGGACAAAGAAAAACAGAAAGAAGAATGGGAAGGTCAGCATCCTTGGAAACCATGGGATCGTGAAAAAGATTTGACTGCAGGACGACAAAATGTCAAATTAGATGCTGAAAATATGGCACAAGGGTTGACTTCCAGATTTTCTTCTGGATCTTTTCAAAGAAACTTTTTATAGAATAACTTGTTTGTACTCGTACAAATCGGGTTATAGTAAAGACATGTACCAGTTTTGCAAGCCATTTCATCAGCTGACAAATTTCATTTAAGACTGTCATAAGCTATTCAAGTGATTAAATACACTAATGCAAAGTCTTAACATTAAACTGAAAAACCATCAAACAAGAGAAGGCATAGAATAAGGGCCGAGTGTTGTGATCCAAATAGTCACTCCGAAGCTCCAGCCTCTATCCGAGATAGTAATTGCCCAGTAGCATTTGAATACTGAAAAAACTGCACACAAATATACAATGCTTTCAGTTATAGGAAGTATAAATTAAAATGTCCAAAGGGCTCTGACCTCTTTAGTGATCTCTTCACATTTATGGAGTAACATTTCCTGCTTAGCTGCCGCTGATTCTTTCTCTTTATTCATCTTTTCATTAATAGCGTCCCCCTTAAACATGAATTTTAAAAACAACTCAAGATATTCATCAACAAAATCTAACTTGTTATAAGTGCTTTTCGTTAGAAATTTGTGAACATACCTACCTCTGCAACAAGGGCTTCTACTTCCCTTTGCCTTTGTTCGAGGCCGCACTGGTTATATTCCATTTGTGATCTCACATTATTTAGCTCTTTGGAAGCCTCTTCACACTTGACATCTCTTTCTTTTTGCAACTGTTTTAGTAATTCCTCTAACTGGTCCACTGATAAACAGATTTTTTAAAAATAAATTTTAGAAGTTTAGGGTGGTTATGGCGTGAAGTTAACAAGAAGCACCTCTGCCTTGATGTTCAAATAATTTGGCTTCAAGTGATTTATCCAACACCCCATCATCACTGTTCTTAGCTTTCAGGACCTTCACATCTTTCTCAACCTGTTTGGCTGAGTTCACCTGTTCAATTTTAGCCATTTTTCTATTTCAGCATTTGACCCGTTTAAGATAAATCACAGCCCAAATTTTACTCGTTCACAAGCAAGCAGATGTAAACCATAGGATAAAGTAGTTTTACTGAAACAAAACCTGCTCTTGTAATGTCTGCATTTGCTTCAGATGCTTGTTCATTTTCTTGCTAGCCTGATAAAGAACATATCACACGACTATTAACCACCATGCATACAAGTTGAAACGGAAAATATAACTTGATATAGCTGACTAAATACCTTTGAATATACTTCAAGGCTGGCAGTTTTGTCATTAAAAGACTGAATTGCGGCTTTTTCTGCGTTCTTTGCCTCAGTTAGAGCTGTTTTCTTCTCCTCCAATGCCCGCTTCAATATATTAAACCAACAAATAGTTTAAGAGTTTGAAATAATGTGCGTATGTGTCCTCTTCTCATAAGACAGCCTACAGTAGGATAGAAATTACAAGCTAGAATAAGTTGTACCTGTAGTTTATCCGGAGACTGAACAATTTTTGAACGCAGGCTGGCATTTTCTTGAGCACTTTGTACTAAAGCAAACTCAGCACTAGAAATCTAACAAAAACACAATAAACTATAAACTTTAAACAAGTAAATACAAATTAAAAGACAATAATTTCAGATAAACACCAATAGAATCATTTAATGATAATACCCGAGTATCAGGATCTCCACTTCTTAGTGAGTTGGATGATATTACACATACAAACAAAGTCCACCTATTTCAGCAGTCAAGAACGTCGCTTTATAACAAATATAAAGTGTACCTTTTCATCCATTTCCTTAGACACGTCCCTCTTTTTTCTAATTGTAGCTTGTAAGGACGACTGTTGTTTGTTACGAGCTGCAATGGCCTGTCTCAGCTCTTCGATTTTGGTTTCGAGTTCTTTAATATCAGGCGTCTCCCTTTCCCTTAAATCGTTGAGCTCTGATATTTCTGCATTCAACTAGGACAATCATAAACTTAAGTTAATTTAACTAAATTTCAATCTGGTTGATAAATTACGCAAGTATGTTTCCTACACTACCTGCAATATTTTAGCCTCCAACTCTTGTCTTTGCTCATCAAGAGCTGTCAACTCATCCACAGCTGGCCTTATCATATTCATTTTAGTATCTCTATAACGTTTAAAGAAGACTATGTAAGTCACCAAGATGACAATGATAAAACAATTCTCATGGTTAGAAGAAGCCGATATGTACTATGGCTATTATAAACCAATCACATTCATAAGGCTATCAATTTAAGTACTGAATTCTAGTTTTATCAAAGGTTAGGAAACTTCAAGGCTCCCTGCAAACATCGCCGGGATCCTCTTTTGCAAACATATACGTTCATTTTGACTCACGTTGAAGTTTAAAATGCGCAATTCAAACAATCTAATCTAAAAACACCAAAAACATGTGGCTCTAAAAGTTCAATAAAATAATAACCAAGAAATAAAAAGAAAAATATACCTATAAAGACAAAAGTTAAGAATAGCACCAACAAAGAACTCAGTCCGATCAGGATCAGGCTTAACAAGATCTCTCAACGTGAACACGAACATCTTAGAGCAGATAGCATCAATAATCTCTCTAACCTTCCTAAACAAACTCATCATTCTAACCGAATCAACATGTAAATCAGGGTTCTCCAGTTGATCTAGGTCTGCAAATTCCAATAGCCCACTATCTTCCCTGTGGAAAATTGAACAAAAAGGTGTTAAAAGAAAAGGAATAGTAGGGTTTAAAAGGGAATATTAGGGTTTAAAACGTACTGGAGACTGCCGATGTGGATGAGTAGTTGAGCGTAGAGGTTGGAGACGAAATCGGGGGTGGGGTTGGTTAGATCGTGTTCTGAGATGGAAGCGATTTGGGATTCCGCGAGTACTGCGATGATTTCCTTTCTGGGGAGCCGAGGGTATTCGAACTTTGACATATCGTTTGATTGTTTGTTTCTGGTTCTGATTCTGTGTGTGTGTGTGTGAGAGAGAGAACACTCAAATTGGAAGAAAAATGGTTTAGTCTGAACTTTCCCGCCAAACTAAATAGGTCAAGTGCATGTCCGGAACATTGGTCCCATTGGGCCTTGTTGTGATGATAACCCAAATTCAAAATTAAACCACATATCATTCCACCTTTATCCTTTAAAAGTTATTTTTTCCTCCAAGACTCCTCATCACCTACTCTTAATAAATTGATTTATGTTACACATTTGGTTTGGGGTCCTGACACTCTTATTCCTTATTTTCAAAATTTTACTGTCTTACCCCTTGTCTATTCCAATTGCATTGATACTTGGACTCTACTCTCTAACGCCGTTAAAGTCAATCATATCTTGGTAACGGTCAAAGATTATGATGAGGGTATTATGGTAATTTTCTATGTCTTTACTTAATCTGGTCAATTACCAACTTTTCTATTTGTTAACCTAATTCCATTTTACACCCTAACCATTCACACCAAACCACTCTCCACTTTTGTTGTCTTCTCTAGCGATAAACCAAGAATTCCGGTGCTTTTTCTGTGTGCCTTCTTTCCCATTTAACAACCCTAGTGTCCCATTAATATTTCAAAAGAAGTTTCGTTCTTTACCTTTGCAGGTTTTAAGTTAACAACCAATGCATGAACCAACTAATATGTGGTCATACAATATAGTTCCTAATGAACCGTTTTCAAAACAAACTTTTGTTATACATATGCAATGTAGATAAACAGTAAGTTACTGACCATATTCATGATTTTTATAAACAGCAAGTTGGTGACCATATGTAATGTATGATCACATTCAAAACAAAACTTTGTTATACACATCTAATGGAAATCTTAAGCCATGCCTTCAATTCATTTTTTTAATATTTGGTAACAAATCATAAATACGGTCGTCGATTACAAGGTTCTACCTTCGCACTTCTGATTGTGATTATATCCTGATACCATCAAATCCAAAAGCAAGAATACATCGCGACCAAACACCTCCCCACTCCAACCGACCTTCACCACCGAGCAGCAGCCAACATTATACACGATCACAAGCTTTAATAGATTCATAACTATACTAACTTATTATACACAATCACAAGCTTTAATTTCACATCAGGGAGTAAAACTTTTAGTTGTTACAAAGCATAGGGTGTAAACAAAGGGTATAAATGTCATTTCGCATCACAACTAACAGAAATGTGATGTCATTTAGCGGCAGGGTCCAAGATCAATGCAATTCGGAATATACAGGGAGTAAGAGTGTCAGCGCGCTGAAACCACATGGGATAAAAGTGCAGTTTACTTTTATATTGAAATATTTTTATATTTTATTTAAAATTTTAAAAAATATATTTAAATATCTTGTTAGCAAGAAATAACAGACATAAAAATAAACGGCAAGAATTAAATAAAAAAAATCACATGTGGATATGCTCCTAGTAGATCGTACCTTTTTGGTTCTCGTAATTTGACACATGAATGTAAGCTCGTATAATAGTTTCTTCTTATTCGACCGAACATTTATGAATAATAACTTTAGGCTTAGAAGAGTTCATATCAACTTGTTGTACCTTCTTTCTTCGGCTTGATGATGGAGATGGAATAGACATACCGAACGATTGGGTGTCTAGAACTTTGACTGAGACACCCGGTTAGAAAGTAGGGCTGAAACCCAAAGCGTAGTATGGGTAACCGGGTGGTACCATACTGGGTATTACGACACCTGGTTGTGTCGGGTACCCGTACTTCGGCAAGATAGGAGGTACGATACTAGGTTGTGTCGGGTAGTAGGTCTAGCCAAAATCTTTTGGAACGGGGGGAGAGACGTTGCAAAACCGGCTTGAGAATGATAGTACCAGGGGATGTTTTCAGTAAGGTTTGGGTTTGAGTTCGGGATTGAGTTGGATTCTAACATTTCTCGAAACGATCTTTGGTCATTCGTGGATTAATTATTGGTGTGATCTGGAAGAATTGTAATTAGTGAACGTAAAATTTGAATGTTGGTGAGTCAACTGAGAGTGAAACGTGGAAGGGTATGAATTTGGTGAAGGTTCAAATTTAAAGGCAAAGTGATTGGTTAGATACTTTTTAAAATTAATTTAGTTTTTGGATTTTTTTTAGAATAGCCGTTGGAGGTGGCTTAGGGCCTACAACCAACAATTTCTATTTTCTGAAAGCCTTAGCATATCCAGCTGTCATTGCTTGGTCCTTCCTACGACTTCAAAATGAACAATGTGTTACATCTTTTATCTAAATAACCAAACGAACATACAAATATGCTATTTCTAAACAAAAAATTCAAAGATCAGAACCCTAAAGACAGGACACCTTAAAAATAAAAAAAAACTCAAAATTCATGAAGCCCCTAAAATCAAAACCCAAAACACTAAAACCCCCCAAAATCAAAATACTTGTCTTTACAAACCCTTTTACTTTCCTGTAAACATAATTTCCAAACCCTTTTTTACATTTTCTTTGACCGAGATCAAAACCCAAAACACTAAAACCCCCCAAAATCAAGACGCTCGTATAATAGCTTCTTCTTATTCGACCGAACATTTATGAATAATAACTTTAGGCTTAGAAGAGTTCATATCAACTTGTTGTACCTTCTTTCTTCGGCTTGATGATAGAGATGGAATAGACGTACCGAACGATTGGGTGTCTAGAACTTTGACCGAGACACCCGGTTAGAAAGTAGGGCTGAAACCCAAAGCGTAGTATGGGTAACCGGGTGGTACCATACTGGGTATTACGACAGCTGGTTGTGTCGGGTACCCGTAGTTCGGCAAGATGGGAGGTACGATACTAGGTTGTGTCGGGTAGTAGGTCGAGCCAAAATCTTTTGGAACAGGGGGAGAGACGTTGCAAAACCGACTTGAGAATGATAGTACCAGGGGATGTTTTCAGTAAGGTTTGGGTTTGAGTGCGGGATTGAGTTGGATTCTAATATTTCTTGAAACACTCTTTGGTCATTCGTGGATTAATTATTGGTGTGATCTGGAAGAATTGTATTTAGTGAAAGTAAAGTTTGAATGTTGGTGAGTCAATTGAGAGTGAAACGTGGAAGGGTATGAATTTGGTGAAGGTTCAAATTTAAAGGCGAAGTGATTGGTTTGATACTTTTTAAAATTTAATTTAGTTTTTGGATTTTTTTAGAATAGCCGTTGGAGGTGGCTTAGGGCCTACAACCAACGATTTCTATTTTCTGAAAGCCTTAGCATATCCAGCTGCCATTGCTTGGTCCTTCCTACGACTTCAAAATGAACAATGTGTTACATCTTTTATCTAAATAACCAAACGAACATACAAATATGCTATTTCTAAACAAAAAATTCAAAGATCAGGACCCTAAAGACAGGACACCTTAAAAATAAAAAAAAAACTCAAAATTCATGAAGACCCTAAAATCAAAACCCAAAACACTAAAACCCCCAAAATCAAAATACTTGTCTTTACAAACCCTTTTACTTCCTGTAAACATAATTTCCAAACCCTTTATTACATTTTCTTCGACCGAGATCAAAACCCAAAACACTATAACCCCCCAAAATCAAGAAGCTAGTATAATAGCTTCTTCTTATTTGACCGGACATTATGAATAATAACTTTAGGCTTAGAAGAGTTCATATCAACTTCTTGTACCTTCTTTCTTCGGTTTGATGATGGAGATGGAATAGACGTATCGAACGATTGGGTGTCTAGAACTTCGACCGAGACACCCAGTTAGAAAGTAGGGTTGAAACCCAAAGCGTAGTATGGGTAACAGGGTGGTACCATACTGGGTATTACGACAGATGGTTGTGTCGGGTACCCATAGTTCGGCAAGATGGGAGGTACGATACTAGGTTGTGTCGGGTAGTAGGTCGAGCTAAAATCGTTTGGAACAGGGGGAGAGACGTTGCAAAACCGGCTTGAGAATGATAGTACTAGGGGATGTTTTCAGTAAGGTTTGGGTTTGAGTTCGGGATTGAGTTGGATTCTAACATTGTAAGTCCCGTGAAACGGATCAAATAGGTATCGCTATCCTAATCAATGCGGAAATTATGATCAGGATGAAGACCAACTTGAATAACTTGAATATAATAAATTGCATACACCAGAGGATGTTAGATACAAGTTTTTGTGATCAACTCTCTAACCCCTATCAAGTGACCTAACACCTCTATTTATAGACATGACAATGCCCAAAACTACAACCCTAGGCCCACTTAGCACTAGGAAGCTCAAACTAACCCAAAAGCCGAAAATACAATATAAATGAATAAACCTTTAAATTCCAAGCCCAACAATCTCCCCTAGGTTTCTTCATTTATCCTTCGGCACCGTATCCACTCCCAAACGTCCAGCAATAATTCCAGCAACTGCAGCCGTCCAATCTTTGGCACACGCCTCATATAGCTCAGCAGTACGTATTTGATGAGAAGCTAAAACTTGTAAATCTTCATCATGGAAGCTAACCAGATCCACAACATCATTCACCCTGAAAGCCTTCTCTTTCGTCACGATCGCAACACTTCCTACCTTTGGATCGTATAACCAGAAGTTAAAGTTCTTCAAAATTCCTCTTGGAAAGGTAGGAGCAACAGGAATCACCAACTCTTTATCTGTAGGAGGCCACATCACAGATTTGAACCGTTTACCTGTGTGTGCATCACGAACTCCTTTGGCTGCTCTCAGATATGGTTCAGCGGTCTTCATACTCTTAAAACCCGTCCTAACCTCCCGTTCAAGCTTTTTAAAAAACCTCCAACCTGGTCCACGCTCTGTCATATCGTCGTCAGTCTATGGAGCTCTTAACAAATTTGTCAGTGCGACCTTAGTCCAAGTCTCAAACTGTGACTCTTTCGAATAATATTCTCTCGTTCCATCTTGGCGTACAATGATCCACATGTTCTTGATATGGTCATACATCCAACTCAGCACTTTAGACTTGTTGCCCACCTTACTGTAATAGCTCGACCCCAACTCCATTACGTATCTATCCGATTGATTTGTAGGATCTTTCAGCTGGAAGTTTTCGTCTAGAGGATTCACGTTCACATTCTTCATCAATACCATCTACTTCTTCTTCCTCGGATCTGTAGCGCGTTTCTGACTAGCAGTGAACTTCTTGCGCGGATCATTCAAGTAATCATCGATACCAGCTTGACGTTCGGCTGCTAATTGCTCTGCCGCCAACCTCTGCTCTTCGGTTTCTTCAGCCATACGCTGCTGTGCTGCACGATGACGGGTTCAACATTCATGGGATCATCCGTCGGATCGCTAAACTCTCTGCCAAACGTGTTCTCTAACTTGCCCCTCAAATCAAAAACATGGCCTCCTGTTCCAGTACCACAATCCGTTTCTTTAACTCAACGACATCCACCTCAGTATCATCATCATCACTGGCTAAACCCCCAAATCAAATGCCCGCTTCTCAGATCTGTGCATATAATCGTCAGCAATATCATCAGAATGACCAGCACTACTACCACCCGCTTCTGAACGTCCTGCACCCGATGAACTGCCTCCAAATTCCATCATTTGTAATGCTGTGGCAGCAGGAATCGATACAACTGTAGACTGCGTAATGACAGGAACTGTGGGCTGTGTAGAAACAATAGGCGTGTCAACCATCAAGGTACAAGCAACCGATTCTGTAACAATAACCTCAGTAGCAGTGCTCTCGATAGCAGTGGATGTAATCAACTCAGAAGTAGCAACTGTAACAGCAACTGGAGCCTCAGATGTACTCGCTGAAATGCTCGGCTCAGTTCTGCATCTCTTGATCAACGGAACTTCATCTTCTTCGTCTTCGTTATCTTCATCAGGCTGAACAGTAGTAGCAACGACAGATGGAATGTCAAGCGGGGGATCACCCTGTTTCTCTTGAATGTCCTTCAGTTGAGCAATCAGAGCAGCTAGATTCTCAGATGATAACTCTGGTAGAACAGGAGTTAATGTAGCATTGAATGCATCAAGATCATCCAGAAAGGCTTGTCCAACATCGTCTTCATCATCTGTAACCAAATCCTCGACTTCTATCTCTTTTCCTTGTGCCTGTATATCATGCTCCTCGGCTACAATCGCATTTACTGGAGGAGGAGGAGGTGGTGGAGCATGCAGACCTATAACTTCAGAAAACTTGCCAAACTTCTTCAGTGGGAACCTTCCTACAAAAATCGTCTTCGAAGAAGAACGGTTCTTCTTCATAGTTGCAAAAATGGTAGGCCCCATTGGCTTCATATTCAGTAAATTCGCGTCTGTAGCATCCTTAGCTAAGTCGGGGTAACGAGCATCAAGAATTAGTTGGATAAACCAGGGATACAACAGAAACATCCGTTTCTTGGACTGCTCTAATATTTTTCTCATATTTTCGAAGATATAACCAGAGTTGTTATACTTCCAGTCATAACCAATGAAACAATCGCAGAAGTCTGTGCCTGATTAGGCTGATCCAGTCCACCTTTGTTCTCCGACACACATTGCATAAACATGTGTATAAGTAGTCTCCAGTATGCCGGAAACATCTTCTTTAGTAATGGCGGATAAGAACCTTCATAGCTCATCTCCATGAGTACCGGCAGTACCTTCTCCTTGACATATGTGGTTGGATCACTGTAGGTATCTGTTAACTGCAGCACCTCCCTCACACAAGCCTCATTAACTACAATCTCCTTCCCCCGAATCTGTGATCGTATGAAAGGTCTACCATCTGCACCTCTCGGCTTTATCCGCGCCCTTTTCCAAAATGAGTGAACCAAATCTCTGTATATCACGGGATTTGCACGAAGGGCGTAGGCAATCCGACAACTGTTAAGCCCCACAATCATTGCCTGAAACTCCTGAAAATACTCAGCCGGTGGATCTGAAAAATATCCAGCCTGATTGTGAAACTGTTCTTCAACCAGCATCACGGCATCGAAAGCTTCTTCCACCATGTCTGTCAAAAATTAACCGAGTTAAAAATCAACTAACAGAAGCAAACTGGGTAAACTGATTTAACTGAGTTAATCAAGTTAACCGAGTTAACTGAATTAACAGAGTTAACACAAACTGGACAGGTCAACAGAAGTCAAGGTTCAAATTAAAGCCAGTTCAAATAAGTTAAGAGGTTCAACAATTGAAAAGGTCTAAACTTAGAGTGAGTCCGGAACACTCTTATCAATACGGATTATGTATCTCGGATAAACATGCATCCCGGATGAAGATTAATCCGAAATGATATCCCAGTTCATCATTTCGGATGAATATCCATCCGAAATGAACACTATTATCAATCCGAAATGCTAATTCTTTGAAGATCATTCTGGAATGCACATGTACCTGATCCGGAATGGGCAGTCCGAAATATTCAGCTCGAGAGAGAATCAGAGAGAACAAATAGAAACTCGGATTTTAAATAATCCGAAATGAGAACAGAGATGTCAATATAGTTTTTTCGAAATGGGCTTGGGCCTGATATTTGAATCCGGATTGGGCTTGTCACAGGCCCAATCCGGAATAGTATTGCATTGGGCTTGTTCAAATGATTTAAATGGGCCATCCCAAACAAGTCCAATCCGGAACAGTAATCCTTGGCCCAATTGAGCCCAATTCGGAGCAGTAACCTTAATTTTAATTTTTAGACTTAAAAACCAATTTCATCAGGCTGGCTTAAATCCCAAAGCACACTGGGCCAGTCCAATATCTCTTGACAGCAACCCATCCCACCCAAATTCATCAAGTAAACTAACCATGCATCCAACCATCACAAGGAGAACTTATTAAAACAAACATAACCAATTAAGACAGCATTGCTAAGGGATCAAATCATTTCAAACGCTGACCAAAGAACATTTTTCGATATGAGCAGGTTCGGTTGGTCTAAGCGATTGTCAGTATACTTGTCCACTTAAATCCAAAACTCAACCCTTGTAGTTTAGACTTTATGATATGCTTAAGGTAATTTTATACTAAGATACTCGTGTGTCCCATACCATGACATACCCCCGCGATCAAGGTAAGCACAACGGTTCATCGTAGCAGGTGAGTATACCGAGGTCATCCTTTGTTTTACAACATCAGGCTAATGGTGAACAGGTCAGTACTTTCGTACAACAGAGAGACCAATAGTGACTGACGAGGGTTAGGCAAATACCTTATGAGGTACGTAAGAACTTAGACAGAAGCTTTTGTTCTCTTAGGTTTTGGCCTTTCCATTTTGGCTCTTTTATAAAGATATCCTGACTGTGCCTTGGTCTGCATATAATCTGGATGCAACAGAAGGGCCATCAAGATATCCCCAGATAACTCAGTAGCATAAAGACTCGAAACCTCAGATGTTGACTATCTATCAATGCAAGATTTAAGACCATAAAATCATATACCTATAGTATGTGACCCATTGAGTACAAAGTTAGTTATGTTTATATCATTTGACTTTTCCATCCGGTTGAGTTTTAGGCCTACCGACACATCACTTTCGATCCAGATCTTTTCCGTTTCTATAACTTACATGTGTTAGTCAAACATTTTATCACGAATATTCATTTCATTTCCCTATCATTGCAAAAATTAAATTAATTTTTTTAAACTTTTTCTCCCCCTAAATTTGTGCATAGAGATATGAACAAATTTATGTAGCAACGAAAAGAAATGAAAAACATGAAATAAACACGAAGACAGTAGATGCCTAGGAAGAAAACTGAATCATTTTGAGAAGATCCACAAGCACTTGAAAACGTGCGTTGCTAACGGGTTTCGTAAACAAATCCGCCACATTTGCATCAGTGTGGATTTGCTCAAGCTTTACAAGACCCTTTTCATAGCAATCGCGTATAAAATGAACTTTAATGTTAATGTGCTTGGTTTTGGAGTGGAAAACAGGGTTTTTAACTATTTGGATTGCGGCATCATTATCACAATAAATCGTGGTGTTTAGATAAGTTAAACCGTAATCCGCAAGCTGATGTTGCATCCATAAAACCTGGGAGCAGCAAGCCGATGCTGCGACATATTCTACCTCTGCAGTGGAAAGTGAAACCGTCTGCTGCTTCTTGCATTGCCACGAAATTAGGCGATCTCCCAGAAATTGGCAACCAGCTGACGTTGAGCGCATGTCCCTATCTGTACCTCCTAGATTACTGTCAGGGAAAGAAAACAGTTCAAATTCAGAATTTTTAGGATACCAGAGGCCCAGAGATGGAGCCCCTTTGAGGTAGCTAAAAATTCGTTTAACAACATGTAAATGAGAAAGTTTAGGAGTAGCCTGATAACGAGCACACTGGCAGATGACAAACATGATATCTGGCCGACTAGCAGTGAGATACATGAGTGATCCAATCATAGAGCGATACATGGTAGGATTAACAGGCGTTCCTTCAGCATTTTCATTTAACAGAGGCCGTTCCGCTATAGGTGAAGCCATTGGCTTGAAATCCGTAAGCTTGAAGTTAGCAAGAACGTCGTGTACGTATTTTCCTTGATGAATGAGTATACCCTGAGGGCTCTGACGGACTTGAAGTCCTAAAATCATGGTCATCTCTCCCAATGAGCTCATCTCAAATTTCTTCTTCATGATTTCTTCAAACTCGCGGCACAAACAATCATTGGTGGAACCAAAAATAATATCATCAACGTAGATTTGGACGAGAATAATGTCCTTATCAACGTGTTTGATAAACAGAGTTTGGTCAATAGTTCCACGTGTGTAGTCATGAGAAAGCAGATGTTCCGTAAGACTAGCGTACCATGTGCGAGGTGCTTGATGCAACCCGTACAACGCTTTGTCTAATTTATAAGCATAATCTGGCTTGTCAGGATCAGTAAAGCCCGGTGGTTATGCCACGTATATTTCCTCTTTCACCTTTCCGTATAGAAACGAAGTCTTGACATCCATTTGATAGACAGTAAAGTCCATATAAGATGCGTATGCCAAGAAGATACGTATAGCTTCCAAACGCGCGACAGGTGCATAAACCTCATCATAATCCAGTCCTTCAATCTGTCGAAACCCTTGGACCACCAGTCTAGCTTTATTTTGAACAATAACTCCAGTGTCATCCTGCTTGTTGCGGAAGACCCAACGAGTTCCAAGAGCGCGCTTTCCCTGAGGTAGTTTCACCAGTTGCCAAACGCCAAGTTTTTCAAATTGATTGAGTTCTTCGTGCATGGCATCCACCCAGCCTGGTTCCTGCAAGGCAACATCAATACTTTTAGGTTCAATTTGGGAAATAAAGTAAGAATAAAGACATGTATTGATATCCCCAGATTGACTGCATGTGCGAATAGCAGCATTTACAGGACCAATATTCTCAATGGGGTGATCACACTTTAAACGTTGTGGTATTGGTGTAGCAGGAACCAGAACACCGATTGACAAGTTGGTGACACTAGCTGAAGCAACTCCAGATGCCTCCCCCTTAACCGAGGCACCCGTAGAGGTATGTGGTGAAGAATCCACCGCACAATCAAGGGGAGTAGGCTCGGGAAACAAGGAGGAGCCTAAAACATCAGGAGGGAGTCCTTCATTTGCCATAGGTGGCTCTGGAGGATAAACCACATCCTCAGTAAGATTAGACTGAACAGGCGAAGAGATAGATGGGGCATGAGATTATGAAGCTGTGGAGGATGGCGGGACAATGTCATTGAATCCAGGAGGATCTACACTTAGCTGCTTTAGTGTCTCATTTAGCGTGGCAGCGTCAACGTCATCGTCGGAAGGAATGGGCACTGTTGGAGCGAAAGACGTCGAACTATTTCCTGTAGACATATTAGAAGACACATCAACATGATTAAATAAGGTAGAGTAGTCATACAACCAATCAGGACCAATGCGTTTGTCCTTGGGATTTTCCTCCAGCCAACCCACATTGTAGGTTTCAACCACCATCTTCTTGATCTTGTTATAAACGCGATATGTCGTATTTTTAGAATAACCAACGAAAATGCAAGGATCTCCGCGTGCTTCGAACTTTCCTTTAGCATCCCTGAGCAAGAGTACACAAGGACATCCAAATTTGTGGAAATGCTTGCCGAAGGTTTGCGACCTTCAACCAATTCGTATGGAGTCTTCATGTGGCGTTTGTTGATCAGGGCATGATTCTGAATATAGCATGCAATGTTGATTGCTTCGGCCCAGAAGATGAGAGGTAGCTCGGATTCAACAAGCATAGTTCGTGCCGCCTTGATAAGTGTGCGATTTTTACGTTCTGCAACCCCGTTTTGCTGTGGGGTTCGAGCTGCACTGAACTGTCTATCAATTCCTTGGAGGAGCAGAAAGAGTTTAAGGTAAGATTTTTAAACTTTGTCCCATTGTCACTCCGAATAGCATTTACCTTCGAATCTGTCTGGTTTTAATAAGCGTGACAAATTGTTTCACTATCTCTTTGGTTTCACTTTTATGTGTAAGAAAGAAAACCCAGGTGAATCGAGAGTAGTCATCAATAATAACCAGACAGTAAGCCTTCCCTCCAATGCTGCCAATGTCTGTTGGACCGAAAAGATCCATGTGGAGCAGTTCTAAGACCTGAGAAGTGGAGGGTATGGCTTTGGTTTTATGCGGCTGAAGGTGTTGTTTCCCATGAGCACATGATTCACATTTTTCGATCTGCATGAAATCACGAACTGGTAGATCTCTGACCAAACCTCCTTTAGTGAGACGATTTAAATTCTTCATGTTGATGTGACCCAGTCTGCAATGCCATAGCATGGCGTCATGTTCGGATGCCGAAGAAAAAAGGCATGTGAGATTGTCAGAAGGAGTCTGATTCATATCAATGACGTAGGCGTTTCCTTTTCTTGCAGCTTTCAGAAGAATCCAATCATCTGGAATGATTAAACCTAGTTTTAGTACGTAGTCTCCTGTCTTTGTGAAGAGAACATCCAGATGATTATCGCAGAGTTGAGACACACTCAACAGACTATGCTTCAATTCTGGTACATAGTTGACATTCTTAAAACTCAGGGCTCCATTGCAAACAGTTCCTCTCATCGTGATTTTCCCGGTTTCTCCTCCTGCGAAGGAAACAAACCCGCCATCGAAAAACTGAATGTCATTCAACTGCGAGATGTCTCCTGTCATGTGCCTGGAACAGCCGCTATTAATATACCATAATCGAACAAGAGTGCGCCAGAGCTGTTCCTGCACATGCCAACAGGTTTAGTTAGAAACGGGAACCTAGGCCATAGAAGATCTGGGTTTGCATTTTGAATCAACATAAGTAACCTCTCGAAAGATCAGATTTGTTGAGGATGAGGTTGATGATGCTTTTGATTTACTAGACAAGGGGTTAGTAGACTGAGTCTTGGCCACTGACTTAGGCCTCCAGGTCACCGAATCAGACCTCTGCACATTCCTAGGAGTGCTAGAGGGATTCTGGGAAACCGAGGGTCTCAAGGGTTTAACATTTTGTTTCTTGGCCAAGTTCCAGTCTTGATCAGAAGACTTAGCCATGAAATTGAGCCTTATATTGGCGATTAGACATAGCCTTCTGATGTCTTGAGTACAAAGTATGGAAAGAGGTAAAGGTCCTTTGACAATTTCGAGCAATGTGCCCGGGAGATCCACAGTTGAAACAGGTGTGCCTCTTCTGGAAGAAAAGAGTCTGTTCAGCTTGGGAAATTCTGGGCAATTTGTCGGTCAGTTTCTTGCTGGCATATACTGACGGCTGTTGCACAGTCTTTGGCTTGGCGGTGTCCTGCGCACAACCATCAGCACACTTGTTAGATTTGTGATTTGAATTGCAGGATTTTGAACAAGAAACGGGCGACTGCGAGTTAATTCCTCAGTTAGACACGAGGACTCAGCGGTAGCCTTCGCATTGTTTGAAGACGCTTCTTTGATTTTCTTCTTTTTAGATCGATGTGTTCTTTTCTTTTTAGGCTTATTCTTCAAATCACACTTTGTGACAGATTCTGTAGAGGACACGAGTGACTCTACAGGAACATCATGTTCAGAAATTTTTGCAGATGATGATGGAACCTTGCAATTTAGAGAAATTTTAGGTTCTGATTCACTATCATATTTAAAGGTTTCATTTGAATAAAGTTTAGATTTGTGTGTGTCTGCTTTCATTTCTGAATCAGTCCCTTGTATTGAGTCGCCCAAATCTTCTAGAATAATGTCACCATCAACATTGACAAAAACAGTTGGTTGGTCATTGTTAACACTGTCATTCCTATGAGATGCATCAAAAGATGTGGCCTTTGAAGGTGAGCATTCGATATCCTCAACTGAAGATGAACTTTCGGTATCCTCAGCTGAAGATGAACATTCGGTATCCTCAGCTGAAGCTGATGAGGCCGAGTCATCTGTTGATGTAGATCCTGCAGCTAAGTTCATTTTCTCATCACACAAGTTGTTACAGCTATTATCATCATTCAAAACATCAGTATCAGAATTTAAACTGTCTAAATGTTCAACACAACCAACACTGTTTGAGCATGTAAATTTTTCAGCAAGAAAGTGATTTAAAATGTCAAAAACAGGTTTATAAAAAGCATAATCATCAGCTGAATTAGTTGAATTGTCTGAATGAATATTCAGACATTCTTCCTCATCATCCTGTGTGATGTCCTCAACTAAAATTTCTTCTACACATGAATTAGACACATTAGTATCGTTCACAAATTTAGTTTGAGCATTAGAAGTTTCCTTTTCATTAAGTTTTGTAGAGGATGTGGGAGGTTTTGCCTCAGGAATTTCTGTCTCCAATTCCACCGTACTCTCAGATGGACGATTACTAGTTTCACTAGGAAGTGATGTAGAAGCCACAAACACATCATTCTTCTTGAGTTTAGTGGGTTTGGAGAACTTAGGGTAATAGGGCGTCCATGATTTAGATAAATAATCTGACGGTTTACCATACATCATTTTTTCAGCATTTTCGGTTTCTTCCTCAGTTTCAGGCATTCTAGTGTAGTTGTGATTATATGGTGGAGGTGCCCTATTGTACCCAAGACCCTTCGTGAAATTCTTTTGATAATTAAGCTGGAGGTCACATAAGTCCTTGACTAATTTGCTGGAAGTTTCAAATTTCTTAATATTTATTTCATTTTCATGAAGCTTCCCTGTCAAGGAATTCAGCTTGGCTAAGGCTGCTTGAAGTTCTACGTCCTTTTCAACTAATTTTAGCTTGTAGTCGTAGACCCAACATTGCTGTTGGTTCAAGTCTAGCTTTAGCTGAGCCACATCTTGTTTCTGCGCTTCGACCTTCTCCATAAGAAGCTTGTTCTTATGTTTAAGGGCGATGTTCTGTGACGCAGCTTGTTGATATTCAGCCACAAGAGTTGAATTGTGGGCGCGCATTTGAGATAATTTAAAACGACAACTATCAGAACAAAGTATTCGATTTACCGTTTCTGAAAGATCGGGTGTCTCATTTGTCTGCGCCATCATGCAGTGGTTGCTGTTTTTGGATAGATTCATGGTTTCCATTTGAGCTGCAGCATCTGCCCAGTTGAAGCCCTCATGCTGTTGGGCCACAAGTGCCATGGACTTCCCGCCTGAGCTGCCAGATGGACTCGTAGTTGACTTGGAAGGAGAGACGGGAACCAACTGTCTGTCACTGCTCTGTATATCGGCGACCCTGGATGATACATACCCTGACGGTGGCTTCTTGCATTCCCTAGCGAAATGGCCTGGTTCATGACATCGGTAGCACCTGAGTTTGTCCTTTGTGAAACCAGTCTTCAGGTTGGACAAAGGTTGCCTTCCATACTTTTTCTGAAATTTGTTGACCCAAAAAGCAGCCATTGCTAAGTTCCAGGAGACATCGATCTCATCCAGGTCTTCCTCCATGATTTGATCAACTTCTGTTGGCAGAATAGATGGAGGGGTCATCGCCTGCCAGGAAGGCGTTCAAGCTCTTGATCATTGATGCAACAATTGCCAGCTTCTCTTTGTTCTCCTTAGTGAGAAACGCAAAGTTGGACGTGGGTTGTACAGAGCCAGGGACAGGTGCGCCTGTTTGAGGAACAATGCCTTGTTGCACGGTTTGAGGAGTTGCAGGACTAAAAACCACGTTAGGATACTGAGCATGGAACTATGTATGGACTTGAGCCGCTGAGACCGTTGTAGGATTTGGAGATTGAAACCTATACATGTACTGAGTGTTTTGAGGCATGACAACAGGATTGTACACCACATTTGATCCACCGGGTGCTTGTGCAGTTCCTTGCTGAGGACTATAGACGAGATTCTGTGACATTAAAGCTGCGTTTTGACCTGTCATCCCTGCGGCCATCAGACTGCTCTGATGGTTGATCTCCCTTTGTTTGTTAACAATTTCACATGATTTGATAGTAGCTATCATCTCAGTGAGAGTGACGTCTTTCAGGTTCTTTGTCTTTTTAATCATGTCCACATCTGCATCCCAACTTTTGGGCAGTGAATTCAACAATTGTCGGTTCATGGCGCTGTTTGTGAGGGTGATCTCGGCTGAAATCATCTGGGAAACCAGTTTGACAAAACGGCGTATCTGATTTTTGATGGTTTCCCCATATATGTGATTGAATGAGCTAAATTGCTGATTCAGCTGGTTCACCCTACTCGCTTTCATGTCAGTGTTTCCCTCGTAGAGATTTTGTAACTCACTCCAAACTTCTTTAGCATTTTTACAGTTCCTGACCGCGATAGAGATATCGGGTCCTAAAGCCATGGTTAGTGTTGTAGAGGCCTTCTCATCTTCCTCTATGATTTTGATATCCTCTGGAGTCCATAAGTGCATAGGCTTGGGAATTTTAGTTTCGGGATCTTGCTCTGTGCTATACACTATGGTTCATGAAACATTCATGATGCATCTCCACACGCCAGGTTCCTTTGCCTTGCAATACTGTTCAAAGCTGAACTTCCACTCGTAATATTTATCACCGTATAGCAACCGCGACATTTTGGTGGAAGTGCCAATCACCTGATCCAGCTCTTGGTGGAGGGCTAAAGTTTGCGACTGCAGGGCTGCCAGTATGGCATTGGTCAGGTCCTGTGCTGTCATGAATCCCGCCATTGAGACTAAATTAATTAAAATTTTACCAAATTTGATTTAAAGTTTAATTAATTTAAGTGATTCTAATGAACAGTGCTCAATCCGAAACAGTCAACTATGCAGTCAATATGGTCAATCCGGAAGATTTTTCCGAAATGGCAATTCGGAAGTCAATGATGGTCAAAGTGAATGAAATATCCAAAATAAGCGATCCGGAAATAGGAATCCGCAATGAAGAATCCGGATTTAAGAATCCGATTTGAAGATCTGAAAAGAAAAGTCCAAGAAGAAATCCGAAACAAAAGACAAAAATGCAGATCCGAAATAAAATCCGAAAAGCAGATCCGGAATGAACACCTCTGAAATGAAATCCGAAATCAAGAATCCGGAACGAAAAATCCGAAATGCCTGACTTATCTTCTAAAAATCCGGAACAGTGACCCAATCCGTAACATTTCTCCGCCTTTTATGCAACCGAATTCCGGAATTCAAGGAATTCAAAATCAGCAACAGTAACTCGGATCACAATCCGGAATAAAGCAACAGTCAGGGATCAATCCAGAATAGACGATCTCCTTCGTGTTCTTCGGAATCCGGAACAGTGTCAAATCCGAATTATGAAGACCTTCTTCATGTTCATCGGGATCTGGAACAGTGTCAAATCCAAAATCTGCTGAGCTTCTTCGAGTTCTTCGGAACAGTACCCTTCATCGATGAAAAGTAATTCGGAATGTCAAAAATCGATCCAAACAGCAGCAATAAACTTCAAAAACTTCTTCAAACAGCAATACCCAGAGCCTGTATTAGAACAGCAGGCTCTGATACCAATTGTAAGTCCCGTGAAACGGATCAAACAGGAATCGCTATCCTAATCAATTGCGGAAATTATGATCAGGATGAACAACTTGAATGTATAACTTGCATACACCAGAGGATGTCAGATACAAGTTTTTGTGATCAACTCTCTAACCCCTATCAAGTAACCTAACACCTCTATTTATAGACATGACAAAGCCCAAAACTACAAACCTAGGCCCACTTGGCACTAGGAAGCCCAAACTAACCCAAAAGCCCAAAATACAATATAAATGAATAAACCTTTAAGCTCCAAGCCCAACAAACATTTCTCGAAACGATCTTAGGTCATTCGTGGATTAATTATTGGTGTGATTTGGAAGAATTGTAATTAGTGAAAGTAAAGTTTGAATGTTGGTGAGTCAATTGAGAGTGAAACGTGGAAGGGTATGAATTTGGTGAAGGTTCAAATTTAAAGGCGAAGTGATTGGTTAGATAATTTTTAAAATTTAATTTAGTTTTTGGATTTTTTTAGAATAGCCGTTAGAGGTGGCTTAGGGCCTACAACCAACAATTTCTATTTTCTGAAAGCCTTAGCATATCCAGCTGTCATTGCTTGGTCCTTCCTACGACTTCAAAATGAACAATGTGTTACAGATTTTATCTAAATAACCAAAAGAACATACAAATATACTATTTCTAAACAAAAAATTCAAAAATCAGAACCCTAAAGACAGGACACCTTAAAAAAAAACTCAAAATTCATGAAGCCCCTAAAATCAAAACACAAAACACTAAAACCACCCAAAATCAAAATACTTGTCTTTACAAACCCTTTTACTTTCCTGTAAACATAATTTCCAAACCCTTTATTACATTTTCTTCGACCGAGATCAAAACCCAAAACACTAAAACCCCCCAAAATCAAGAAGCTCGTATAATAGCTTCTTCTTATTCGACCGAACATTTATGAATAATAACTTTAGGCTTAGAAGAGTTCATATCAACTTGTTGTACCTTCTTTCTTCGGCTTGATGATGGAGATGGAATAGACGTACCGAACGATTGGGTGTCTAGAACTTTGACTGAGACACCCGGTTAGAAAGTAGGGCTGAAACCCAAAGCATAGTATGGGTAACCGGGTGGTACCATACTGGGTATTACGACAGCTGGTTGTCTTAGGTACCCGTAGTTCGGCAAGATGGGAGGTATAGCCAAAATCTTTTGGAACGGGGGAGAGACGTTGCAAAACCGGCTTGAGAATGATAGTACCAGGGGATGTTTCAGTAAGTTCTGGGTTTGAGTTCGGGATTGAGTTGGATTCTAACATTTCTCGAAATGATCTTTGGTCATTCGTGGATTAATTATTGGTTTGATTTGGAAGAATTGCAATTAGTGAAAGTAAAGTTTGAATGTTGGTGAGTCAATTGAGAGTGAAACGTGGAAGGGTATGAATTTGGTGAAGGTTCAAATTTAAAGGCCAAGTGATTGGTTAGATACTTTTTAAAATTTAATTTAGTTTTTAGATTTTTAGAATAGCCGTTGGAGGTTGCTTAGGGCCTACAACCAACAATTTCAATTTTCTTAAAGCCTTAGCATATCCAGCTGTCATTGCCTGGTCCTTCCTACGACTTCAAAATGAACAATATGTTACATCTTTTATCTAAATAATCAAAAGAACATACAAATATGCTATTTCTAAACAAAAAATTCAAAGATCAGAACCCTAAAGACAGGACACCTTAAAAATAAAATAAAAAAACTTAAAATTCATGTAGCCCCTAAAATCAAAACCCAAAACACTAAAACCCCCCAAAATCAAAATACTTGTCTTTACAAACCCTTTTACTTTCCTGTCATAATTTCCAAACCCTTTATTACATTTTCTTCAACCGAGATCAAAACGCAAAACACCAAAACCCCCCAAATTCAAGAAGCTCGTATAATAGTTCTTCTTATTCGACCGAACATTTATAAAATAATAACTTTAGGCTTATAAGAGTTCATATCAACTTGTTGTACCTTCTTTCTTCGGCTTGATGATGGAGATGGAATAGACATACCGAACGATTGGGTGTCTAGAACTTTGACCGAGACACCCGGTTAGAAAGTAGGGCTGAAACCCAAAGCGTAGTATGGGTAACCGGGTGGTACCATACAGGGTATTAGACAGCTGGTTGTGTCGGGTACCCGTAGTTCGGCAAGATGGGAGGTACGATAATAGGTTGTGTCGGGTAGTAGATCGAGCCAAAATCTTTTGGAACGGGGGGAGAGACATTGAAAAACCGGCTTGAGAATGATAGTACCAGGGGATGTTTTCAGTAAGGTTTAGCTTGAGTTCGGGATTGAGTTAGATTCTAACATTTCTCGAAACGATCTTTGGTCATTCGTGGATTAATTATTGGTGTGATTTGGAAGAATTGTAATTTGTGAAAGTAAAGTTTGAATGTTGGAGAGTCAATTGAGAGTGAAACGTGGAAGGGTATGAATTTGGTGAAGGTTAAAATTTAAAGGCGAAGTGATTGGTTAGATACTTTTTAAAATTTAATTTAATTTTTGGATTTTTTTTAGAATAGCCGTTGGAGGTGGCTTCGGGCCTACAACCAACAATTTCTATTTTCTGAAAGCCTTAGCATATCCAACTGTCATTGCTTGGTCCTTCCTACGACTTCAAAATGAACAATGTGTTACATCTTTTATCTAAATAACCAAAAGAACATAAAAATATGCTATTTCTAAACAAAAAAATTCAAAGATCAGAACCCTAAAGACAGGACACCTTAAAAATTAAAAAAAAATTTAAAATTCACGAAGCCCCTAAAATCAAAACGCAAAACACTAAAACCCCCCAAAATCAAAATACTTGTCTTTACAAACCCTTTTACTTTCTTGTAACCCAAAAACACTAAAACCCCCCAAAATCAAGAAGCTCCTATAATAGCTTCTTCTTATTCGACCAAACATTTATGAATAATGACTTTAGGCTTAGAAGAGTTCATATCAACTTGTTGTACCTTTTTTCTTCGGCTTGATGATGGAGATGGAATAGACGTACCGAACGATTGGGTGTCTAGAACTTTGACCGAGACACCCGGTTAGAAAGTAGGGCTGAAACCCAAAGCGTAGTATGGGTAACCGGGTGGTACCATACTGGGTATTACGACAGCTGGTTGTGTCGGGTACCCGTAGTTCGGCAAGATGGGAGGTACGATACTAGGTTGTGTCGGGTAGTAGGTTGAGCCAAAATCTTTTGGAACGGGGGGAGAGACGTTGCAAAACCGGCTTGAGAATGATAGTACCAGGGGATGTTTTCAGTAAGGTTTTGGTTTGAGTTCGGGATTGAGTTGGATTCTAACATTTCTCGAAACGATCTTTGGTCATTCGTGGATTAATTATTGGTGTGATTTGGAAGAATTGTAATTTGTAAAAGTAAAGTTTGAATGTTGGTGAGTCAATTGAGAGTGAAACGTGGAAGGGTATGAATTTGGTGAAGATTAAAATTTAAAGGGGAAGTGATTGGTAAGATACTTTTTAAAATTTAATTTAGTTTTTGGATTTTTTTAGAATAGCCGTTGGAGGTGGCTTCGGGCCTACAACCAACAATTTCTATTTTCTGAAAGCCTTATCATATCCAACTGTCATTGCTTGGTCCTTCCTACGACTTCAAAATGAACAATGTGTTACATCTTTTATCTAAATAACCAAAAGAACATACAAATATGCTATTTCTAAACAAAAAATTCAAAGATCAGAACCCTAAAGACAGGACACCTTAAAAATAAAAAAAACTTAAAATTCATGAAGCCCCTAAAATCAAAACCCAAAACACTAAAACCCCCCAAAATCAAAATACTTGTCTTTACAAACCCTTTTACTTTCTTGTAAACATAATTTCCAAACCCTTTATTACATTTTCTTCGACCAAGATCAAAACCCAAAACACTAAAACCCCCTAAAATCAAGAAGCTCGTATAATATCTTCTTCTTATTCGACCAAACATTTATGAATAATAACTTTAGGCTTAGAAGAGTTCATATCAACTTGTTGTACCTTTTTTCTTCGGCTTGATGATGGAGATGGAATAGACGTACCGAACGATTGGGTGTCTAGAATTTGACCGAGACACCCGGTTAGAAAGTAGGGCTGAAACCCAAAGCGTAGGGTAACCGGGTGGTACCATATTGGGTATTACGACAAATGGTTGTGTCGGGTACCCGTAGTTCGGCAAGATGGGAGGTACGATAATAGGTTGTGTCGGGTAGTAGGTCGAGCCAAAATCTTTTGGAACGGGGGGAGAGACGTTGCACAACCGGCTTGAGAATGATAGTACCAGGGGATGTTTTAAGTAAGCTTTGGGTTTGAGTTCGGGAATCTTTGGTCATTCGTGGATTAATTATTGGTGTGAATTGGAAGAATTGTAATTAGTGAAAGTAAAGTTTGAATGTTGGTGAGTCAATTGAGAGTGAAACGTGGAAGGGTATGAATTTGGTGAAAGTTTAAATTTAAAGGCGAAGTGATTGGTTAGATACTTCTTAAAATTTAATTTAGTTTTTGATTTTTTTTAGAATAGCCGTTGGAGGTGGCTTAGGGCCCACAACCAACAATTTCTATTTTCTGAAAGCCTTAGCATATCCAGCTGTCATTGCTTGGTCCTTCCTACGACTTCAAAATGAACAATATGTTACATCTTTTATCTAAATAACCAAAAGAACATACAAATAAATCTATTTTCTGAAAGCCTTAGCATATCCAGCTGTCATTGTTTGTCATTAAATAGTTTTTCCAACTACTTCATAATACAATCACTATGTCACATCTATTTTTTTTTTAAAAAACTTTCACTTGAATAAATCTAAAAAAAATAACCAAAAGACTCTTATGCGATGTCTAAACAAAAATTTCGAAGATCAAACCCCCAATCAAAATCCCTAAAAACATGAAAACTTTAAAATCAAAAACCCAAAATTCATTAAACTATTAAAATTAAAAACCCAAAATACATGAAACCTCCAAAATCAAAATACATGAAACACTCCAAATTCAAAAACCTAAAACCAAACAAATACAAATCCTAGTGTTTTTCAATAAAATGTAAAATAATCAACTACAAGCAAAAAACGTAAAGATCAAACTAACAGAGATGGACCTTCGTGTCTTTTCAAAAAAACGCACATGTGTTTTCGTTTTGGGTACCTTTTTCTCAGAGATAAAAGAGGTGGTAAATGAAACTATTGCCCTTTTGTTACAAAAAGTGGCTTTTGCAATGTGAATTAAATAGAAAAGTAGATGTGTTAAATTTGAACCATTCATCTATAAAGACAAATTGTGGTTGGGTTTACATGGTTTCTACAACTCTATTGAGATTGCAAAATATACATGCTCTAAATATATATAGAAAGTGTAGAATACAATATCCCTAATCGTAACTTACGTACGCGACAACCAGACAACGACACGTGCCATTCTTTATTTTCACTTCCAAGGGAAAATCAGACAATTACCTTCAACACAATATTAAGAGTTCGTTACACCACTATGCCGGTAATTATAAACTGTATCAGTTTTATATATTCAGGAATTTTAAAAATATCCATTTGCGGTTAAAGCTCTGCGATTAGAGTTTCAATTAATTTCGATTTCAATGGATCTTCAGAGCATTGCCGGACGGAATACAGAAGATGTTGAAATGGAAGACGAGCATGATACGATTGAACAAGTTAGAAATCCGAATCTAGACAATGTCCAAACAAAGGATTCGTCGAGTAAGAATTTAATTAAAAGATTCAAAATTATAATCGTGGTGTAATCTATCAATTAATATATGTTTTCATGTTATTTCGTATGTCGTAGGTTCTTCTTAATTGTTTGTAATCGTTTTTAACGAAACTTGTTATAATAAAAAACATACGCACGCTACAAATATAAACAGACGCATATTATGAAAAGGTTAGACGCATGTTTTATAGATTTGGTTTGTACATTGTGTTTAGCCACATGTTATAGAACAACATGCGTGATTAGGTTATAAACATGCATAATAATAAAGTAGAAAAATAATGAGCCATAATATTGTTATGTTTGATTTAAACTGCGTGATTATAGCTCATATTGTATTTATTCACATTTTTAGAGGAAAGAGTGTATATTCTAGAGGTTAATCGTCAGGTATACCTGTTGTTGGCATGCAATTTAGTTACATTGAACAAGCATATGTGTTTTACTAGACATATGCCAAGAATTTTGGTTTTTCTGTCCGTAAAGGTGGTGAAAATTTTAGTGGTGGTATTATAAAAGCAAAATATTTTGTATGCTCGAAGGAGGGTCACAAGCCACAGATTATAGACGACTGTTATTTCAAGCTAAAAAAGCCTTATAAAAATAGGAAAAGACCAACTATTCAAACGGGATGTAAAGAACAAATTATGATTGCTTAAACAGATGGGTTATCATACGTATTTAAGAAGTTTCTTGAAGGGCAAAATCATTCATTTGTTTGTCCTGAAGATGTTCATATATTACCTGCATATATAAATTTGTTCAGTAGAAATGATTTGGGAGTTGGGTACTTTAAATCTAGGGCATGTTAAATCATTTCATAAAATGAGAAAAAAATATGATGGTTTTGAAAAAGTTGGTGCTAGGTTGATGATTGCAAGAATTTCAGAGCAAAAATAGATAGCTACATAGGACAATACGACGCAAACATGATTATTTATAGGTTGAAGGACAAAAAAATTATTTGGTTGATTTTCATTCGAACATTCAATTGATGAAAAGAAACGGTTAACTGGCTTGTTCTGGGTTGATGGACTTTGAAAGCGAATTTCATGGAGTTTTTTCACACCCCGGCTTTCCACAGCCAATCCAAACACCGGTGGGCCTGGGTGGGGAATATCGTGACGTAAGTTGATATCATCATAGTCAATTAAACAAAGCACAACGGAAGTCTTGGAGTTTAAATTACTACTACAAACCAAATGTTCAAAGTATAAAAATAATATACAGATGGCTCGTAATAGAAGATCCACATGCGGATTGTAAAATGTACAAAAATGTATAACAGACTTTGGGCAGATATAAGGATTTGCAAGATCCTCTTATTTCACTACCGAGTAGCTTCCAACCTATTTTCGTATTGTACCTGCAAGCTTAGTCTTTTGAAAATACGTCAGCTTTTCACTGGTAAATACACCCAACTGACTCATTTTGAAAACATTCTGAAAATTATTTTTAAGTGCACACGGCACAAAATCTTTTATAACTTGGGAAAGTCAGCCTTGTAACCTTGTTAACAGATTCACATGTTTGTCCATACATACGAGGCCCAGTATGGAGACCAAGACATGATTAACGTACTCACCACTTAAAAACTCACGAAGGAGTTAACCCGAACCTTGTGGGTAAATTTTTTTTAGCATGAGCGTCTGTCAGGTATATGCCTACACCTCGCGCTTAGGTCATGGCCATTATCTAATGTAATGAGCCGAGGATATCCAGGACACGGTAGTCAACCCCTGATGTTTAAGTTATCAAACAAAACTGATTAAAAGGAATATGCGGATTTACTAGCCATAATCCGGCGTTCGACTGATCCCATTTCCGACCAAGCGGTATTAGTTTACTGTAACCCAAGCCCGTATAGGGGAAATAAGTCGAGAGTATTTACCTGAGCTAGTCTTAGCTTAAATGCAAGATTTAATATCTCAGCCGTACACAAAATGAACTAAGTGCAGATAGCATTTACCTGAAGGCTCTAGTTTGGATTATGGCATAAGCTAACCGATGAAAATGCTAACGGTCTTATTTAAGTCATAGACTTAGACCGACTAGCATACATGATCAATAACGGTAAAATATGCTAGATTAAGCGATGATCGGATAGATGTAGTTTAAACCCAGCAAGTACTTTGACTTGTATAATATGGGTAAACCATAAACATTCTGGATTTTGAAACTTAAATGATAAGGTTAAACCCGTTTCGGTTTAATTTCCGTAAACTAGTTACATATACTTAACCGTACGCATATTAGCGATATCGGGTAACCGGATAAGCCATGGATATGTTCTATATGCCATTATACTTTAAATAAGTTGTAATATCAGTAGGATATTAACTTATATGCCCATTAAAGTTTTAGAACAAAACTATGCCTCATAAGGGCGTTTCGGTAATTATATACCATATAAAAGGAACTTGAATATATTTAATGTTATACTGATAAGTATTTTGGAAAAATATTTAATTCATGATATGATATCAGTAGGAGCATGACAATATGGGTAATTTATCATTTATGACCAAACTATGCACCGAAGGGGCATTTTGGTCATTTACCGAAGGGGCATTTTGGTAATTTTACACATAGTACGATGGTTTGTATGATGTTTAACGAGAATTGATGTTAAAATCAGATTTATATGTTTTAGATAAGTTATTTAATAGAACATATCAGTAGGTAAAAGATTTGATATGAAAAGGTATGATTAAAATCGTTTTACGAGCCACAAGGGCGTTATCATCATTTATCAACATAATACAAGGACTTGTTCATAAACTCAGTTTATAATCAGATTTGACATCAAAAATAATCATACTTTTGATATTACATCAGTAGGTAATTCATTTTCAAGTTCATTATCGTTTAAACCTTATTTTACATAAAAGGGCATTTTTGTTAAAATGGCATAACTATGGAACTTGTGCATAAACTCAGAATCTGATTATGATATTGTAATATAACCTCAGGGGGTTATACTACATTATATTACAATCATAATGCAACCTTAGATCAGTAGTTACCTAATCTAAATCGGGTCAGAATTGAAAGTCAAAGCAGAAGTCAAACTTCGCGACTTTCGGTTGCGAACCGACCCTAGAACCGAAATTGATGAGCCGAACATATTCTTACATGTTCTAATAATTATTACCAACTTGTTTAAGTGTTAAAACATGTTTCATAACATATAAGCTCAGATTATAATATTTTCGAAAAATGGCTTGTTTGACTTTTTAATATTAAAATTTTGACCCGTCAATTAGTCTAGCAAACGTGATCTTTAGGAAGTGCCCTTTATAGGGATTAACACCTACCTTATTACGATCACTTAGCCATGTTCGTTACGAAAAATGGCTGGACCATAATGGTCTTAACCGAAAGTCAAGGCGTTTTCCGTAAAACGCTTGACTTTTGGCTATAAAAGCATATAAACGAAAATGCAAGAGGAAGGAACACTTACAAGTGATTCCTAGGATGCAACAGAACTAAGTTGGATGCTCCTTTTAGTTAGGAACTTCCAGAGGAGGGAGATAGAATGAGAATGAGAATGAGAAAGGTGCAAGTTCAAATGGTGAACCTTGGCACCTATTTATAGTTGGAGAGCTTGAAGGAGGTGATGCCAGGTGTTAAGGGGTGTTAGAGGGAGCTTACAAGTGTCCTAAGATGTGGCATAGCTGTTTGGAAGTCCCTAGTTTCGATTCAAATGGTTTTTGGCAACATGTGTGGGGGCGAATCAAAAATTCGGCAGATAGAGTCCTCTGGCGGGCCGTGAGAGACTTGGCCAGGGTCTCTCCCGCCCCATGGTCAGTTTCAAAGTTTGTTACATTTAGCCCCTAAACTTATAAAACCTCCTAAAACACTTTTTTAGCATATTTAGCCCTCCATTGCCAACATTTGGCGTACCCGGGATTATGCCCGGACATTGTCGAGCTCTCGGTTTGTTAAAATATCACTCAGAGGTATAAATTAACATGTTGACACTTTTAACCCCTCCATTATCCAACTTTTACATATTAACAGAATTAATCCCCCACGTCCACCAAATGGGACATGTGAGAGTTAGGGCTTTGTAAAGGATCACTCAGAGGCTCTGTATAAGCATGTTGACTCCGATGTCACTCAAAGGCTGAGCATATTGACACTAATGATCACTCAGAGGCCAAGTTTAAGCATGTTGACACTAATGGTCACCCAGAGGCTAATATTCAAGCATGTTGACACTAATGGTCACTGAGAGGTTCAGTTTATGCATGTTGACATCAGAAGGTCACTCAGAGACTTAGTTTGAGCATGTTGACACCTTTAGTCCCTAATAGTCTTTAATAGATTTATTATAAAAGTAATGACACGTGTCACTATACTATTGGACACGATTTTACGAGGTGTTAGAAGTTTGGAAATGATATATCTTTTGATGCGACATTCAAAACTAACAAGTATCCATTAACTTTGTACCAGTTGTTCATTTGTATATAGTGTACGTTTATTTTTTTAGTTTAATTCATTTGTGTAGATATAAGATGGTTTTTGTTTCATTTACCAACATCGACAATCATTGTCAAAATGTAACACTTGAAGTTGGGTTGTTAGCATCTGAAAGCATCGAATCATATAAGTGGCTTCTTCAATCCTTCTTGAATTCATTAGGACACAACCCAAAGTTGTAGTCACAGATCAGGATCCAACAATAAAAAAGCTATTGAGAGTGTTTTCATTCTTCTTCTTCTTCTTCTTCTTCTTCTTCTTCTTCTTTTTTAATAAAAGCATGCATAAATTGTGCACGTGGCATATTATAAAAAAGGTTGTAGACAAGGTTAGATCAATAGTCCACCATAACATGCATGATTAATGATATTACGTTTGTTATTTATATTAAACTCACATTGATTATAGGTTTGGCATGAACTGTGCAACAATGAGGAATCCAAAAGAAGGATGTGTGATATTGTTTGGAAAAATTCAATTGAGCCAGAAATATTCGAGAGAGAAACTTATAATCATTGAGTTTGATCTTACCGATAATAAATAGATAGATGATATGTTTGTGATGAGATCTATGTGGATACCGGCTTTCTATCATCACAAGCCCATGTGTGGACTCATGCGTACAACATCTAGATCAGAGAGCGAGAACCACTTTTTTTGTTAGGTGGCGAATTCACAACTTACTCTTGTTGAATTTTTAAATCATTTCGATGGCGCAATGATGTTCAAAGGTTTAATCGTCGGAATAATTATCATATTTCTAGACATACGATTGCAGGAAATTGGACTAAATCTACTTTGGAAGAAGATGCTTCTAAAATATACACCAGGTCTATCTTTTATGATCAATAACTAGAGATATATGCAACTCTGGAAGATTGTTTTCCTATGGGGACTAAAATTGATGGTGAGCATTTAAGGATATCTATGAAAGATTTTAAAGCTCACGGAGAAGGATTGTTAGAGGTTACAAAAAAAACATGCTTGATTATTATGTTAACAAGCGTGATTATTATGTTAACATGCGTGATTTCTAAATTATTAGTCGCGTTTGTCTTGTAGGTGTGTTTCAAGAAAGGGGAAGATGTAATTGGATCGTGTAGTTGCAGGAGGTCCAAACAATACGGGTTGCTATGTTGGCACATCTTTTATGTATTTAAGATGTTCAAAATGAAGAAAATCCCTAACAAGTATATCATGAAGAGATGGACGAAAGACGTAGTGCTAAATGAACTAAATGGCACTTTTGATATAAAAGTTGATGCTAATGACGAGCATTACAAGGCTAAATAAATTGCTCTTGAGAGCATGTTTATCGGATAGTACCTCGTTAGTAATTTAATTACTGACATTGATTAGGCCGTTTTAGTTAGGGATCAAATGAAAGAGCCGAAGGAAAAGGTGGATGAGCTTCGGATAACTAAGCCTATTGATCCAAAGTTCGATAGATTTTTGAAGCTAATTGGTTTTGAGCAATCAACAACTGATGCTCCACCTACAGTCTGTGTCCCAACCGGCATAAGGAACAAAGGTCATGGTTCACATAATATGATCAAATCAAAGAAGAATAAATGACCAGTCATAAAGGGAAAAGAACAAGGACATGTAGTTTGTAAGGTGAAAGGTCACAATATCCGGTCATGCGAAGAACTAAAAGGTGAAGCCAAAAAGAAAAAGATAGCAGTCCAGCTCGACACTGAGCCTGACCTCGATGATAAGCTTGACCTCGATGATGATGAAGTGATTCTGATGAATGGGAAAAAAGATTATGAAGATGATGGAGTGAAGCTAGTGCTTGGACATATTATTTTTTCTTTTAGTCATTTTTTCATAGATATCATACATAACATGCATCAATTCATATCATAACGTGCTTCATCATTTTTTTCATAGATATCAAACATAATGTGCGTCAGTTCATATCATGACGTGCTTCATTATTTATAGTTTTAAACAGTATTATATAACGTGCGTTTGTATGGTCTATTAACGTACATGATCTACCAGAATCTATGTGATTACAACAGATAATACCAAGATCATATGATATCATAGTGAAAATAATTAACATCATAAAACACCTAAAACGGTTAATTATAACCCACCACAACCCCAAAAAACATCATCAGATCGTAACAACCACACCAAAAAACACCATATTACCCCATCATCTACTTGGTTTGAAAGAGTTTATCAAGCTCTTCATTGTTTTCCCTTTGAAATCAGACTCGGGTTCATCCAGTAGCGCTGCTGTATAAATATCGTGGTTCAGTTTTGGTTGTGCAAGGATACGACCTTGAACGTCGAGCATCGCATGAGAAAAGTTGACATCAGAAGTCAATTATGTTAGTGTTCAGCTCTTTCACGGCTAGGTTTGCAATTTGTGTGGAAGACATGATTTTGATATGAGATTGAATGTGAACCAAGGTTGATAATTTTGATCTTATGTAAGAGATGCCTTTAATTTTTACCTTTTGGGCAGATAAGGTAAGTTTCTCTAATTAAGTGAAATTTCATCGATACCTGGTGTCCACATCATAGATTTTTTTAAGGTCTATAACGTGCGTCTATATGTTTATAACATGCATTTATAAAACAATATTTAATTTTTACTGTTTAGTAATTGTGATTTTTGAGTTTTTGGTAGGTTAAAATGTGAAGTATAACATTAATTTTATTTTTATTTATGAATTTCATAGATAGGTTGGGTGGTAGTTGAACACACATTTAAGTTTTGCTCAATGACTTTATTAACTGTTGGTGCATATTTGTGACAACAACTTAGATTTGGTCTTTGGATATCTTGTAATTAGTAAAATGAAAAACGGTTAGCGGGTTTAGTTTTGTAATAGTGAATTAGAAGTAATTAGGCTGAACTAGACACTAAATAGTGCATGGTAGGGAATTGGGCTTTAAACCCATTAGCAGTCCATGTAGGGAACCCTAGCCCATGTGCATAACCTATCTCTATTTAAAGGGAGGTTTGCATTAGGGTTTAGGTTGCTGGTTCTATTGCTGTGTTGCTAGTTTAGAGAGAGAGTCTTGAATTGCTTGTAAACACTTTGTGTTGGATAATCAATAGAAGACAGTTTGAAGGAATTGTGTTCGTGTTCTTGTTCTTGTTTCTTTGAAATCTGATCTAGGGGATTCCGCACTCTAGATTAGATAGACGATTCTGTGAAGATCCATACCGACTAGGGGACCTACAATTGGTATCAGAGCATTCGTCTCTTGATTTTGCTCGGTTCAGAATTGTAACAGCAGAAAAAGTTGGGTTTTTGGGCGTTTTGGAGGCTGTTCTTGAAGTTTATGACGGCTGAATTAGGGTTTTGACGACTGTTTTAAGGTTTCTCCAGGTATTTTGGATTAACAGCAGTTATTTCGGATTAACAGCAGGCATTTCGGATTGAAGAAAGACATTTCAGATCAAAAGTGAAGCAATTCAGATTGAAGACTTGAATTTCGGATCAGAAATCTGCATTTCGGATCAACAGTCTTGCAATTCTGATCCTGAAAACTTGCATTTCGGATCAGAAAAGTGTAATTCGGATCAGAAAAGCCCATTTCGGATTAGAAGCTATTTCGGATTGAATTTCGGATCATAAGTGTATTCTGGATTCCATCTCGGATAAGAACTATTCCGGATTCCATCTCGGATCAGAATAGTCTATTCCGGATTTCCATTTCGGATCAGAACAGTGCATTCCGGATTTCATCTCGGATCACTATTCTGGATCACCATTTCGGATTAGTAATTCGGATTTCTGTTCTGGATTGTCATCTCAGATTGTCAATCAGAGTTACTGTTCCGGATTTGATACTGTTCTGAGTTAGGATTAAGAAGTTGGAAAGTTCACCAGCTGAAGTAACCGGAGTTAATCGTTTCCGGACATAGAATTTGATCCACAAATAATCTTGACAAACAGGTTGCACGGTTAGGTTTGTGTGATTTTTAGGACAAAAAAATCATATCGGACAATATACATCATTAGAATCATATCGTCGAGACGAGTCTAACAGTATTATTTGGTAACCACTCATTTCGGACAAGTTTTAACGTTTTTAACGAGCCGGTTCGGTAAAAATGTCGAATATGTCTAATCTAAATGAGCTGTTAAGAATGGAGCATGAGGCTGGCACCACAAATAAACCTCCAAAGATGCTGAAGGTAGAGAACTATCTTACTTGGAATGATAGGTTTCAATCCTTTATTGAATATCATGACACACGGATGTGGATTTGTATTCAAGATGGGTACGCTAACCCAACGCATGATTTTGAGGGCAGACAACGTGTTACTGCTTATGTAAACGCTTCATGAAGCAGAAAAGAGGATGTATGAGTCCGAGAAGAAAGCCTTAGCTGCTATAAAGATGTCGTTACCTGATGGCATCAAACACACATTCAAGCGTTATACTACATCGAAAGAGATGTGGGATGCCCTAGAGAAGAGGTATGGGGCAATACCGATGTGAAGAAAATCAAGGTTGATCTGCTAAAGGAACAGTTTGCTGTATTCAAAGGAATGAGAAATGAATCCCTTGAAGATATTATCACGAGATATTATCATCTGATGTCATAAATAGATAATTATGACATAGAGGGATACACGGATGTGGATATAAACGACAAGTTGCTGGATGCTTTACCTGCAAAGTGGGATATCTATACTTTGATGATAAAAGATGAAGCTGATTATGAAAAGAAGGACTTGGAAGAGGTTGTTGGGAAATTGAGAGCTTATGAGCTCAATATGAAGAAGAAGGAGAGTGGATATGATCAAGTTCAAGATCCGGGGATTTATAAAGGTCTTACACCTTCATCTTCGAACAATGCTTCAAGTGATAGTGCAACTGCGTTTCTCTCATGTGAGAATGAGCAGATCTTGACAAATGCTGAGGGTGAAGTATGTTTTGTTGCTGCTTCAGGAGGCTCGTCAGGGGCTAAGAAACAACAATCAAGTAATAGTAACAACAATACTAAGTCTATGCCTCTGAGTGTCAAAAGTGCTGAAGATCATCTGGCATTGCTTGCTTCTTTTGTTGATTCCTACGAGAACTACATTCAGGGAAAAATATCTGATCCTGCTACGTTTGATGAAGATTATGATCAGATCGACCCTGATGACTTAGAGGAGATGGATTTGCAATGGCAGATGGCCATGATCTCTAGAAGGGTGAAGATGTTCATGAATAGAACGGGCAGGAAGTTCGTTGGAAAGAGTGTGGGCTTTGACAAGTCGAAAGTGAAGTGTTACAATTGTCACAAATATGCACCAACAAACTCCCCCTTGACAATAGCTTCATAAAATAACTTAGTCTTAAGTCTTCTTGCAATCTTTACATCTTTGAAAACCGTTGGTCTTTGGATAGCTTCAGCTTTAATAGCTTCTATCAGCAACATTAACGATATATTTTATTAGTTATAAGGAATAACGAGTTGTATTATATATTACAACGTGCGTTTTATTCAGTTAGTCTAGGAACTCATATTTATTCATTAATGTGCGTTATTTCATGTTTTTGTTTAGAAGAGACTCACAAAGCATATAAAGTCCAAAATGTGTAACAATATATATATTCCTCAATAATGGAAACTCAATAATGCACATTTTCACAATGTCTTTTTTAAGTAACCAAGACCACAAATTTCTTATCTTGAAACAACATGTCGAATTCTTCAACATCTTCTACTGCATCATATTCGTCATCAAACATCAAAGTGGCTTTAAGAAGCGGATCAAGAAACAAATTGCAAAAGATCAGTCATGTAAAGAAATATTGGAAAGTAATGCTAGCAGGGTTACAGAGAATATGAAGAGAAGAGAAGAAATTGTCAACTTGCATTTTGAGATGCAAGAATGTAGTCTTTGAGAACTTGATGTGATGTTTATGGTTGACCTTGTGAGAGGGACGAGAAGTAGTTGAAAGAGCTTGCTAATGCAATTATGGTGTTAAGATGCTCAATGGAGATGAAGATCAACTTTCTTAAGTCTTTCGAATGAGTTAATGAGCGATGTTTTTGTGTTACGTGTTTGTTTTATTGTAGTGTGTGTATAAGTGTTTTGATGTAATAAAACATTCGGAGTTTGATGTTGCAATATCTAATAAAAGGTAGTTCTTTAATAACCAAATAATAAAACAAAAATACTTAAAAATATTGTTTAACAACTTTACAATACATAATACCCAAAGTAGTTCTTCAACCTGTCGTCGATTTTTTTATCCAAATTCTTCAACATTCTTCCTTGTCTAGCCTTTTGTCATATGCTTTTGCCTCTTCATAAATTTCTTTTCTTATCAGATTGTAGATTTTAGTCGGATAATACAATCTTACTAAGATACCTGTATCTCAGGAACCGAAGTTGTGCTTCTTGACTTTTTCTGGATCATTTTCTTTCACAAACCTACATGCCAAGGCGATTTTCCCATGTAGGTTTCCATATATCTTGTCGTAAACACCCCACAGTCTACCCCGTTATTAAGAGTTCTCCAGTCTACCCCGTTATTAAGAGTTCTCCTTTCCATCTCTTTTATTTCTATATTTGCTTTCTCCATTATTGTTAATCCTTCTGTAGCTTTTAAGTTGGCTTCAGGTATAACAACAGCATCATCCGCTACAACCATATAACATAACATTCGTTGTTATTTACATTAATATAATGTGCGTGATTATTAACAAATTTGTAAGTGTTTCTAAAGCCCTTTGTATCTTTGTTTAAATTTTTGCTTGACTTTGTAGTTGTCAATTAACTTGACACTGCCAATTCTTAAGTTGAAGCACATGCAGAAGAAATGGTTTTATTGTTGTATTGGAATGAATATAAGGTCTCCAGTTTTTTGACTTCATATTTCTTCATCATATCTTCAAGATCTAAACAAAAAAATCCGAGCTGTTGATCATCAGTAAAGTTAGGCCCAGACATAGTTTTGGCTGCAAGTTATAAATTAAATAATAAATAAAATATGAGCAATGCGTGATTAACATTATAACATGCGCTGTTTTAGAAGTTATTTATATATACACATAATGTGCGTTATTTTATATTTTAACATGCGTGATTGGCATACCATCATTGAACTGTGTAAGGCAAGGATATAATTTCTTGTCCCTTTTCTTTTCTTCAAAGTTCAGTACATCCACAAACGTATCCATTCCATTTGATGCTACATATTGGTTTAGATGGAAGCTTTCATAGACAACTTTGCAAGTTTCCAATCCGCTGCTTGACTTATAAACCATTTTGCTGTTATTAAACCAAATGCATTTCATACAATTAGACATTGTTTTCAAGTATTCTTACATTTAATATATTAGTGAAACAATGATATACTTACTCAATTTCAGGGATCAGAGCAAATAGGTATGCAATCATAGTTATTTCACGATCTAGAAGACGTTTATACAAATTAACGACTCTCTTGCAGTAAGGTGATCTAATTGCTTCTCCCACTTCTAAACACCTCTTCTAGTTTGCTACTCTCACTCTTTTTCTCTTAAGCACCAACTCATTTAATCCTTTTGGTTCAAGAAGTTTTTGTTCTTTAGTAGCTTTTGTAGCCGGTTTTTGTTTTGCGACCATTTTTTGTTCTTCAGCTGGCTTTGATTCTAGTTTTCATTTAGCCACAGGTTTTTATCTGTCTGGATTTGAACGGGATTTGACTTAGCCGGTTTTTATCACACGCCACCGAAGACGAAAATGCAAAGTATGACCACGAAAGATTTTCAGCATTCGATAAGCAAACAACTAATATGATAAACATCATTGATACCGAAGTTTTAAAGTTTAAAAACGATAACATTATACGTGGTTTACACAACCCAAATATAATACATGAAGTTTCAAAACACATGACCAAAAATTATTTTGTTTATAAAATTCATAGAATTTGTAAAATATATTTTAGGTATGGTGAAATATACAAGGCAAAACCCACAAAAGGTATTATCCATGATGCATGCAACTCCCAACGCCGTGAACTGAAGTTCATTTACCTAAAATACATGCTTAAAAATTTCAATTTAATGTTGGTGAGATCACATGTTTAAATGACACAAATGAAACTTAAAATCATTTGATAAAAATTTAGTGTGCGTAGTTAATGAAAATCACGAAAGTCAAATCATGGTCTTTAAAAAACCATGATACATGTGCCGACATAAGCCCGTAACCAACTCATTACGATGATGCCTTGCTACATCGTACAACATGATGATGTCTAAGAATAGTTGGACACAATTGCACTCCCACAGATTCACGACCGACGAGGAGCGGGGCTCGTTAAACCCAATAGATCTATTCGATTGTTCCCCGGTCATTACCACGACTAATGGTTACTAACTGAAACAATAACACAATGACTTCCTAGCTCTAAAACCAGTCAACTTATGCGCACAAAGAGACTTAAATGGATTTCATTCCCCACTACCATACCCAGTAAACAAGCATGAAGTTCCCACCAATTTAAATAAACATTTAAATAAGTAAAAGGGGCCGTAAAGACTCACAAAGAGCATTCCATGTGTATGCTAGAAAAATCAAAGTGCCCAAAATAACTCACAATCCACATGTGTCCTAATGCAATAAGACACTAAGCCTATGCATGTATCTACCCAACAAGTCATTCACCAATTTTTTTAGACAACTAGATGTTAACCTTTTTAAATTAAAGTGTTTAATCCTTACGATGCATTGGTGGGTGAAGTATTTTTATATATTATAACTATATATATATATATATATATATATATGTATATATATTACACATTGTCACACAATGTCGAGTGACCTAGTCCCAACTACAAACTCAACAAAATAAATATATATTTTACGACTAAAATATCATATTTATTCGCGTGGTTGACGACCACAAAATCCGTAGGTCGAACTCAACTAAAAACACATACATTTATTCTTAAAATAAATATACGTACCCAATTACGATAAATAGTCGAAAAATAATATCTTAAATATTATTTATCTATATATTGGAATCCATAGGTTTGACACAAATATCTAGCTCATAAGTTGTAGTCATATTTACACTTAATCATGCACGGTTATAAGACCCTAACATACTTAATTAAGATTTATAAAAGATTTGCATTTCTTTAAAGTAATGAAATCATACTTACTTACAAAAGAACAAGGTTGATTTAAAGCTTTCAAGTACTTCAAACATTTTTATAAACATCAATACTATTTGGTACTTGAAACAAACGAAACAAAAATGGAAGCTTGACATTCGGTAGTGTTCGATTCTTCAATAAACTTGATCAATCGTCCGCAACGTGATACCATTCCCTATACTACAAAAATTATTAAAACATTAGTTATATAGTACATATAACTTATTAAAACATAGCAAATATCAAGACATAGCCCAATAAACAATTTTATTTTGATTCAGACCTCACCGTAAGCTACGGCTGGCCACCGTAGCTTACGGTCTGGGCTTTCTGTTTTCATCACAAGCAGCCTACCGTAAGCTACGGCAAGCCACCGTAGCCTACGGTGGGTTGCTGCAAAAAATCCAAATTTGCCGTTTTTAATACGAAAACCCCGTATCTTTTACACTATCCTTTGTTTAACACGAAATTTATTTCTATTTTTTCGTAAAATGATTGCCCACATATTTAACCTTATATCCACTATCCGGTTCCAAAACATCCTGTTTTATACTAATGATTCGAAATTTTGTAAATTTAATTATTTTGACCAGTATGTACTTTTGAGCAAACAAACTTATTCAACCACATCCTTTTTGCATAATTGTTATTTATATGAATGTACCTCATTTCCCGGGGCAACTTCCCTGTGCTATACGCATCCGGTATCCGGTACGCAACCACACTTACTCAACCCGTTCAATTTTATGATTGTTATTTAATTCTGAATTCTTTTCACGAATCCTCTATTAGTCAATTATGACTCTTTCCCCGAGTCTCTTGACTTATAGTCCGCGTTCCTCGTACTTGGTTTACGCTTATATTCTGATTTTACCTTTTGACTGGGTTTAAACCAAAGTAGTCATTTACACACCCATTCTAATATGCGTCAAGACCTCATTTTGACCCGTTTGGTTGTCTTAGCGAAATCCATAGATTTTATTCAATCAAACCTTTAATCATTTTATCATTTTGACCCGTTTGGTTGCCTTAGCGAAATCCACCGCTTTTATTCAACCAAACCTTTAATCATTTTATCATTTTGACCCATTTGGATGTTTTAATGTAATTCATCTTTTCCTTATTTTAACATCCAAACTTCTCATTAATTCGTTTTCTCATCACACGGTTCATTCATGCGGAATTCAACGCATGTGAATAAACCATATTTCACAAGTATTGCTTCAATAATAACGTACGATTATACAAAATAAGTAAGAAAATTCTACGAAGCATAAGCCACGTGCCTTAGAGTTTTCCCTTCAAATGCGTATCCGCCCCGGCTTGGCCACTCGATGTTTCATCCAAATTTACTTATAGAGTTCAATCCGATTTATCGTTTAGAACCCATGATACAACATATGACATGTATCTTGTAAAAAATTTCATTTACACGATTCTTTCTTATTTTTCAACCATCCAAGATCACTTAGGCATTACATCAAATACCTTATGAGCAAGATTTTCATACTACTCTTATCAAGTCTATGATTTAGCTATTAGTCATGTATTAACATCCTTTCAAGCCTCTATGTCTAGAATGTGCAATTAACATCTAGAATTTAACATATTAACATCACATACTACAATCTTACTATCACAATTCATGTGTTCATCATATTCATAAAAACCCATTTGGCACAAACATGGTTAATCATTCAAACACTCAAATCCTAGTATTTGATTACTAATTTTTCATCAAGGGTTTGTTCCTAATTTTATGTGGGGATATGGTATACGATGGATCCAAAGACCGTTGTGTGGGTTGCTAATCGTGAGACACCGGTGCTGGATTCCACCGCAGTTCTAATGGTTAAAGAAGATGGTAACTTTGAGGTGATAGATGAACATTCAACTGTTTACTTCTCAACAACCATAGGTACGTAACATGGCCCAACTTAATTATCTTCTTAAATTTAATATGGAATATAACTCATTATCACTCTAATGGTACTTAGTTCATGCTAACTCATAGTCATTAGATCAAGATATGGGCATTTCAAGATCAGGATAATCTAATATACATGTTGAGTTTGTGAGTAATGATGTTTGTAGCCCAGTTCATTGTAGCGTCATGTTCTACTATACACATTTTCTTCGTTCTATCTGTCTTTTCTTAAAAAGTTAACAAGAATAAGTAAACAAGGCTAATTAGATTTGACATTTGATAATAAGCTAATGTTATTACATCGACATAGAAGGTATGTAATAACATAGAAGGTATGTTATTAGATCAGGATAATCTAATATACATGTTGAGTTTGTGAGTAATGATGTTTGTAGCCTAGTTCATTGTAGCGTCATGTTCAACTATACACATTTTCTTCGTTCTTTCTGTCTTTTCTTAAAAAGTTAACAAGAATAAGTAAACAAGGCTAATTAGATTTGACATTTGATAATAAGCTAATGTTATTACATCGACATAGAAGGTATGTATTTTTTTTGCTCCGGTCAGTCGGTCACATTCAACACACCTCCGTGTATACACAACTAAAATGCACTATGGGTACGTCAACCTGAGTACATATTTATTTTTTAATTGATCAAATATTGTTCAGTTTCAATTCTGGTGGGATTAGACCTGCAGAATGAAAATTATATTAAGCAATTAAGTACAATCTCACCCGGGCCGATCGTGTCCGAGTCCCGTGCTCCTTCGGCCATAACAAAATAGATAATGTAAACTATTTTTAAACAACTAGTTAGCGATTAAAGTTATATTTTATGCTATATTGGACTAAATACCAAAGGAGCTTAAGTTATAAATTCTTTGAGATTGATATTTTTAAATGGGACTAAGATATAAGTTTATGTTTTATATGGGTTTTGTATTTAGAAAAAAATATATGATATTATATATATAAGATTTTTTTTAAATGTACCCCTTAATAGAATACGCAATAGAATATGCCCTGGATGATGGTTCTCCCCACCCATCCCTAAAGTCAGCTATAAATCTCACTACGCCAAGACCTGCCATAGTTCCAATCTTATTGTTTCATTTTTTTGGTTAGGACTATGATGTAGGATTATATTTGCATTAAATATAATATATGGCCATTATTATAATTTATATAATAATTGACCAATAACTTAATTCCCCCTATATTATTAAATGGTAAATATTCGATTGACATAGTTACCCATACTAGAGAATAAGGTTTCTCTTTAAATGTATATATAGAGATTACTTGTTAGGGTTTGAAAAACACCATTCAAGCCACACACCCTCTCTCTAAAATCATGATCATCAAGATCATTTAAGCCATGGTAACAGTACACCTTAAACGGGATCGATAGTCAAGAACATGTTTACCTCTATCATTGTGGTACACTAGCTAAATTAGGTACACATTCTAACATATTGTTTGTATTAAATGTAATACGTGACCATTATTATAATTTATATAAAATTGATCAATGAATTAATTCCCCCCTATATGATAAATATTCGTTGACGTATTTACCCTTACTAGAGAATAGGGTTTCCTTTTGGATGTATATATATAGGTAACCGGTGAGGGTTTGAACAACACCATTCATGCCACCTATTCTCTGTCTCTCTAAAGTCATGATTATCAAGACCATTTAAGCCATGATAACAATACACCCTAAATGAGACCCGATTAGTCAAGAACATGTTTACCTCTATCACTTCGGTACACTTGCTAAATTACGTACACACGTTCTAACATCTTGTTTCTATCATGTTTCTTCAAAAAATGGATAAGCATGTGGCATCGGAAAGGTTGATAAATCAATTTTTTTGGGTTAATAAACAAGAAATTTTGATGAATAACCCATATAAAAATCAAATCGAGTCTTATGTAAATTTTGGATCGGGTACCATGGTTATGTTTTCATGGGTTATTAGATCTGATCAAAACCTGTTTTAAGATCATTAAAAACTGATAATTTTGAAATCCGGAAATAACTACGATTTTAGATTCTGTTTCCTAGCTTAAATTTGATAAAATTAGTCAAGAAAAGTTTGAATGTTTATAAATTGTTCTTGATGATCTTCATCCTAAATTTGATGAAATCATATAATTTGGTGATGGATTTAGATAACAATGTGTTTTTAGATATTTTGGGTAACTTTATAACTTAGTTTCTAATTAAATAAATTAATTAACTAATTTGAAATCTTCTAGAATCTTAGATATATCTAAAAACCCAAAAATTTTAAAATAAGTGTGTTTGTAGTCCCTTAAGTTTGGGAAATTTTGTTTGTGTGAAAAAAAATGTATTGGTGACAATCTTCTAAAGTCTTAAATGCAAATATAGTCATGTCAATTGACACTGAGTCGGTTGGCACAAAGTCAGCGATAATAATGTGTGCAGGCACAACTGCCATTAGGTGACACTTATGTTTGTTAGGATTGAGCAAGTGACACTCATGTGTACTCAGTCATAGAGAGACCTTTGTTGAGATATAGTTGTCAAACTAACGTAAGCGTTTTGACATTTAAAAAAGATGATCCTAATCGTTAGATCGCCACCACTTAATTGGCTACTCTGAGAGTATGTGTGATGACACTGTCATAATCTTGCAACACTCATAGACTAGCGACACTGTCATAATTTGATGACATTGTCTTATTCCACCGACACTAACTTAGTTCTTCACATAAACCTAAACAGGTCATTTAAGTCACATAAATAGGTGGTTTGCTATTAACTAATTGATAAGTATTGTTAAACTTACACATCAAATGTCTTACAAAACTAAAATTACTTCACTTTAATAACACTTCGATATTTCACTTATGCTCAAAGGTGATATGTTACACATATTATCTTGTTTAAGTCTAAATAAGCATGACTTTTTGCCTAATATGCATAGGTGTTTCACTTCTGACCAAAGGTGATGTGTTACATTTATGTCTTGCAATATTAACTTGTGCCTAATAAATTAATTATCTCACTTCTGCCTAAAGGTTATGTTTTACAACTTTATTTACTCTTTTAGTTTTGGTGTTTATTATAGACATTATCACATTTTCTTTAGTATAACGATCCTTCATTAATATCATGATCCTAATTTAGTCTGCCTTACTTGAATACCCCATTACATATATCACTCTAACATTCTTCTATTTCATATCTTGTCTAAATCATCCACACTAATTTAAAAACCTAAGATGACATTTGCTTCACTTGTGATTTCTGTAAATATGCTCTTATTTGGCTTTGATCATTTCTTAAGACATGACAATCCTAGTGCTCTTTCAAATAAAAGTACTACATAAGAAAACTAGAGTATGATAAGTAGGATACGTTAAACATTATGTCTTTTAAGATAATTAAGAACTCCTTTAATAAATGTTATTATGGGAGCTATTCCAGATTCTAAATTTACTAAGACTAATATGTTTCTTTGCGAGAATCTAAGAACTCCTAAGACGCATGCATTCACTCTAAATTTTCCATTGCGTTACATAATGACCTTTACATCATTATAATTTGATACCGTACTAATCAACTATAACAATCAGAAGTGCCAAAGGAAAATGAGTGTGTTGATCAGCAAACATATGTAAATAACAAGGAATGCCTGGAACAGGAAAACAAGATGTTCTTCACCTTACTATCTCTAAACCTAAGGAAAGGATATTTTTAGGGTCTGGAGATAGAATACATGCACCATTTCAAGCTCTACGTTTATTCAACAGAGAATCTCACTAAAAATTATACCATTAGACGAGGCACAAGCAACGAGATTAGCCACAATTGAAAGAAACTGATGGCTAAGGTAGGTATTCACATATTTAATGATATTTAAGTTTGCTAATGCTGATATTCCAATTAACACCTAATGGGTTGAGTCTAGTTCTATATGTTTTCTTATCGGAAATCAACAAATAATTAACATGAAAGTTAGTGGCAAATTCAATGTTAAAGCTGTAAGAACCATAGTAAATTGTTTTATAATTGGGATTCATGTTACCTTACATATTCTCAAGATTATTTGGAATTTACTATTAATACTAAAGCTACATTATGGAAGTTGTGAGGTTTGCATAGCCAAAAAGAGTCACTCAAACTGTAAGAACCACGATAAATTGTTTTATAATTGTGATTCATGTTACCTTACATATTCATGAGATTACTCGGAATTTAGTATTAATACTAAAGCTACATTATGATAGTTATGAGTTTTGCATGACCAAAAAAAGTCACTCTTACCTTAAACTATCATATTATTTATTATCACTATCTGGGTAGAAACCTTTATAAGATAGAACTAGATGTTACTACACATATTCACAACTTTTGTTATCATAAAAATGAAAAATTAACAACGGAAAAATGAGACATATGAATATGATCCATTAAGACCAAAATTCATCAGAAATCATGACCAGATTAGTGAATGATGAATTATAGCATATTTCATTCTTAGTGACTTACAAGCATGTGTTAAATGCCCGAACATATAATTGGCTAAGGGAACAAATCAGATTCCATTTGAAATTATAATTCACTAGAGCTTATCCCAAATGAAATATACAGACATAATTCATTTATCATTTCAAATAATATTTACTTGTATCTAATATGTTTTCTATGGGTCAATATCTTAATCAAATTAATTCATATATACTCCGATTCCTTCTAAACATGTCCTTAAGGTTTCTTATAACATCTGAGCGTTAAGGAAATCAAGTCTAAGATATGTGATAGGTTCCTACATCACGGACATCATTGGAACTTATCTTGTAAACTAAGTTAAGATCAAGATAGGTGAAAACTTGATCTTAACTTAGTTTACACCTCTTGTACAAGACACTACTCTATCACAACTTGTCACCTTAGAATCTAATGCTACTCTTACCAAAGTATCATTGTTACTTAAATGTGGTTATGAGATTTCTTACCAAAACTAAAGAAATCCCCATACAAGAGAAACTACATGCGTAACATCATTTACTTGTTTCTCAATTGGTCTATCATCACCCATAAGTATTATCTAAGTGCTTAAAATAATGACCGATTTACTAATGATCATGTACAACTGCATATCGTACTATGAATAATTAATTATTAATTTTCCTCATTCATTTAGATTTGTTTGTCTCTAAATATGTCATACAAGCCTAAATGATATCTAGACAATTATTATACAAATCAACGTTAAGGGCTTGCTCGTCAATTGATCCTAACTACTTAGGTTTTAAAACTTGGGACTGTAGTTTGACTAATTGAGGTCTTGAGTTGAATATTGATCCAATGACTATATTTCTCTCGTACGATTTTGGTTTAAAGCTAAAATGAGTATTAAATCTTAATCAGGCTTACCTAATACTCATAATAAACAATAACTCGGCCAAGTAGGAGATTGTAAGATTATATTTGTATTAAATATAATATATGGCCATTATAATCATTTCTTTAATGATTGATCATGGACTTAATTACCTCCTATAAATATTCGATGGATGTATTTACCCTTACAAGAGAATAGGTTTCCCATTTGGTGTATATATAGAGATTATTAGAGAGGCTTTTAGGGTTGACACACATGAACAACATCATTTATGCCACCTCCTCTCTCTCTAAAATGATGATCATCTAGATCACTTAATCCATCACAATCAAACACCCTAAAAGGGTACCCAATCAGTTAGGATCATGTTTACCTCCATCACTGCAGTACACTAGCTAAATCAGTACACATATTCTAGCATCTTGTTTCTATTATGTTTCTCTAAAGAATTGATTAACATATGATATATATTCATCTTGTAACTTCTTCTATAAGTAATACATAATCTGTTTTTTTTTTCAAAAAACGGAAATAATGGTCGTAAAAGTTTTGTGTATTCACTTTACCTTCCCATTCTATTACTCCAAGATAATTCAAGAATCAAAGGCTTTTTGTGAAATATATATCCTAAGAAAGACAAAGTAACAATAGGAAGATAACTGAAAGCTCATGAATAATAACTACCTAGAATATAAAGTTCACTTGATCAATTTGATTAAGTTACCTTTACCATCGAATTATAGAAATTTTATTAATTCAATACTAATGACACACGTATAACTACAATTGATCTTTATGATAATAGTTGGGTTAAGAGTAATAACTGATCCCCAAGTTGTGTAACTAAAATAATGAACCGGGCCAAACACTCATAAGGGTTGAGCATAATTATCTTTCTACATCTAATGATCAATGTGCGTCAAACAACTTTTATTTTTAGTGTATCAAATGCATGCATGAGCTTTCGATAGCTTAAAGGTTTACCACCTCCTAAGTTGGCTTCCACCATAAAGATGACCAATAACTTGTAAGTTCTAGCTAACATTCTATTAGAATCCATAACATAACAGTGAAGCACAACAATGGTTGATAACATTCAGTATGATACAAAAGTTTATGAGATTGCACCTTCATAGCAAAAACTGTTGGCATCGGAAATTTTAATCAAGTGTGTGTGTACGTGAAAAAATAAACAAGGATCGTTGTATGGTCCTTCATAATCAAAATCTACCACGATATGAAATCAATAGGGGACTAATCGAAGTAAATTTGATTAATCTTGGTACCCCTTAACTTTTTTGGAACCACCAATATGGTCGTTAATGGCAGATAATTCATGGGAGTTATCAATCGGAAAATGGTGTTAAACTTTATACAGCATAAAGAGCCATCTTCGACTTAATCCTAAGTTTAATAATGTTGGATTGTACTAAGAACATATACATAATAATTATATATAATTAGTAAAGGTTAGTTTAAATCATGCTAACACCCTTTAACTGAACTTGTTTGATTGGTGTCTTCGGTAGAGTTTTGTTGGCTTCATCAAGGGCTTTAGCTGCTTGTGTGAAATTGAATTTCCTTCTCTTGATCAACCATTTTGTAGCATTCCAATCATCCCCTAAGTAGAGAGCATAATAAACATATTTCATTAGATTTGATGTAGTGTTTTCATCGTCAAGACTCTATGCCTTTGGTTATAGTTGATCATGTTGGCTTGAACTTGCACTGTATTCATTTGATCACTAATTCGTTGCAGCAACACTAACCTTGTAGTTCCATTCCAACACATCAAGGTATTGTGCATAAAGTATATGAACCATGTCACCATCTTCCCAACCCAAATCAAGATCTTTAGCAATGAGATAAGTAATATTATGTGATTTCCTTGTGTCTCCCTTCCTTTATTCTGTTCTTTGTGCCTTTTTCAAATATTAGTGGAATAGGGAGTTTGGAACTTACGATAAAATTTTAAAAACCAATCCACAATTTGAAGAAGATTCGTGTTAATTCGATCCTTATATTTCAATAGAGCACCAGTCCCTTTAATAACATCCAGTATAGTCATACAATCATCAAAGGATTTAGTCCCAATTGCATCTACAATCATCAAGGATTCGATCCTTAGAACTCCAATTCACTTCTTGGGGGACCGAAAGGAGTAATTTCAAGTGTTTAAAAGTATTTATTAAGATTGTCCTCCTTGTATTTGTTATAAACCTTATATATTTTCACGAGTCAAATAAAATTGTTGTTCTCCAGAACTCGTCCCATTAGTGTTTTCTTGTTAGATCCTTTGAACTTTATTTTTGTGATTTTGAGGCATCAAACATGGGACGAATGAAACATTTATTTCCCCTCAACCAATTACATACCCTTGTAATCATATTTGTTCAAGGATAAGAATTTTTATGGTTTGAAATCCAGTGTATAAAACACATTTGATGTGAATATATTGCCTCCAAATTCAGTTTAATTTCCCAAACCCCTGTGATGAAAAGAACATGGGGTTCCCATGTTCTTGTTGCGATACCAAAGGAGTCTTAATTTCAAATGAATTATAAACAATTACTGCAATAGTGCTTTTATTAAAATTGGTGTTTTCATACCAAATATTTGACAAAGTTCCCATGTCTGTCCTAGAAATGATATACTCTTCTGTGTAGTAGAGATTTTCTATAATATCGGGCCTCTTGTACCAAATATTGTCTACTTTGCTCCTGATGGGTTGCCCATCCAGGAACCCGCAAATTTGTTTTCGGTTGCTCTGGTGGAGACTTTCCACAAGACCACGATCCTAGCACTACTCCCACTTGAACACACTTAACTAGGGAGTTTTCATGTGTTCCATAGCTAATGAGCCCGAAATGTGTTGGTAATTTAAGAGGCGGGACATTACTAATGAAGCAAGAATCTCTCTGACTTTAGTCAATGTGGGATTTTCCTAGGTTGTTATAATGGTGCATGTGACTATTTTTGGTATCGTTAAATTTTCGGTGGTATTCCGAGTTTCTACATCAATGGCCTGTTATATGAGGAAAAGGATGGCGGTTTCATCACGCTTTTTTTACTCGATAGTGTTGTATCAAATGTTCGGGTTCACGATAGTAAAAGCATAGCCTTGGATCATAATTCTTTCTTCTAGGTTGAATTTCCATTCGCGTGACTTCTCATGGTTTTGTAGTTGATCGATAAAGAGCCAGGTGGCTTTATACCATTATTGGGGCAGAGAAATTTACAATCAAGTGTGTAGAAATTAAACAAGGATAAGATCATGATCCTCGATAATCATAATAAATTGCAAAAGGGAGTTAAATGCTTGGTTGGTCCCTGTGATTTGCGAAAATTTCAGACTTGGTCCCAGTGGTTCACTAATTACACGCTTGGTCCTAATAGTTGTAATTTTTGCACTCGGGTGGTCCTTATCACTAACCTATGTTAAGTTTTTCAGTTAAATACGTGCAAAATTACTAACTTGCCCCTAAACAAATAAAAAAAAAGAAAAAGAACTGAACCCCCTTTATCTTCTTCATCCTCTCCCCCTCTCTCTCTCTAAAACCCACCACCCACCTCCACCGTCAGCCCATCACCACCACCACCGCCACCTTCAACCCACCACCACCTCCTCCACCGCCTCCTTCAACCCATCACCACCACCTCCACCGTCAACCGACAATCACAGAGTAGCCGTCAATTCACCAACCGATATACTTCTTCCAACCAAATCCACTTCTCATTTCAATTCCTCCGCAAATCGGGTATTCTCTCTCCAATGTCGCCGGAGTTCCGCCACTCATTCTTCCAGATCCACCTACAATCATGAAGAAACTTAGAAGTTTCTACATGCATTTAAAACATCCACACACAATCAAGAAGAAATGGATCTATCCAGTGGTAGTAGCTTCAACCGTTACTTTAGTGGTGGTCGATTGACGGTGGAGGTGGTGGTGATGGGTTGAAGGAGGCGGTGGAGGAGGTGGTGGTGGGTTGAAGGTGGCGGTGGTGGTGGTTATGGGCTGACGGTGGAGGTGGGTGGTGGGTTTTAGAGAGAGAGAGAGAGGGGGGGGAGAGGATGAAGAAGATAAAGGGGGTTCAGTTCTTTTTTTTATTTGTTTAGGGGCAAGTTAGTAATTTTGCACGTATTTAACTGAAAAACTTAACATAGGTTAGTGATAAGGACCACCCGAGTGCAAAAATTATAACTATTAGGACCAAGCGTGTAATTAGTGAACCACTAGGACCAAGTCTGAAATTTTCGCAAACCACAGGGACCAACCAAGCATTTAACTCTTGCAAAAGGATATCAATAGAGATTAATCGAAGAAAAATTCTTGGTACCCTTAATTTTATGGGAATACCTATAATAATAATAATAATAATAATAATAATAATTATTATTATTATTATAAATGATTTCAAAGAATGACACGTGTCATTACAATATTACTCTCCAACATTTATCTTCTAGGCTAAATTTGATTTAAATATTAATTTTTAATTCTTGCAATTCCTTTTATAATAAATGATTTCTTAAAACATCTCGTGTTAGTAGAGTAGAGTTGACACCAAACAAACCCAAACTAGTAGTCAAATTGGTTTCTCTCAAAACTGGTCACCAACTGTTTCAAACCAGTGGTTTCGCACTCATTTCATTCCCTAGACACAAACTAACCTGAACCGATTGAAACTGGTTGAAACCGACACCCAAACCGGTTTTGTAAACCAACAAAAACTGGTTTTTGGCCAACTTATGTGTCAAATCCAAATCTCTTCTTCCAATTTTAATATTATATATAAGTAAATTTCTTCTCCCACTTTTAGAGAGAAACTCTAGAAAATCCTATATAACAAAATTATTTTTATATGAAAATTTTAGGGCATGTAATATACATGTTTTAAAGCGTTCCGACCTAAAAAAAGGGCAAGCGATTTAAAAAACATCAAGATTTTTGTAACTTATGTAACTAACCTTGTGTGTTGTGTTACATGCCCTAAAATTTTAAAAAAATGTTACATAGAGTTTTCTAGTGTTTTTCGTTTTAAAAGTGGGTTTATAGTATATCTTTACACTATCGCAAACAAATTTTCATGCAGTGCATATCGTGTTTTCGTCAAATTTTATAGTTTTCTCATTTATAAAGAATTTTTTTCTCATGATCTTCTTTATTTAAATGAAAACTTATACGAGTTGTGAGAACTTAGAGAAATCGGTCTTATCAAAGGTTTTTTTGAAAAACATTTACCAAAAATTACTAAAAAATCAACTTTTTCAAAAAATAAAAAATAGGAAAAAACTTTTCAATTACGGCAGGCATAACTGTCGTAAAGGACCGAAAAACACAACTTCGAAATATTTTTTTTACATTTTTTTACGGTAGTCTTTTCTAACATTTTAATATAGAAGTGTGAAAAAAATGGGGGCAAAACTTGCACGGGAAGTCCGAGTTATCTAACTTTTCACAACTCGGAATGGTTTTCCCTCGATCTTAATCCTATATATATATATATATATATATATATATATATATATAGGGTAGGGTTCATTTGAGAACCACTTTTATTGCTAAATTTCGTCACTAAAAAAACTAAAAATTAACAAGGTACCGCCGGTACTGTGCAGCGGTACTGTTGTTCAAATTATTTTGTGTGTTTTTAATTTTTTTAGGTATTTAGTTGTGTTCACACCAATTTCCGCAGTTCTCGCAAGGGTGATTCCTAACGGTATATATTCACCCACTTGGTCAAACCTTCCTATAAGATTAACTGTTAAATATTAAGTTTCATTTTAATCATTTTAAGTAACTTATAATCATGCCCAACAAAGACAAAATATAATATTATAAAATTTCAATTTGAATATATAACTGCTGAATACTAGTTAAAGATGCTTTATTTATGGTATAGTTTTTTATGTAATATTTATCTATACTAAAAGATATTTATATCTCCTCTCATTTTTCTTAGAGTTAATCATGCCGTTAGTTCCTATGGTTTGTAGAAAGTAACAACCTAAGGTAATAATTGTTTAAGGTAACATTGTAAGACATTAACCTTTTAATTTATAATAAAGTAGGGTGCCGTTAGTTCCTATGGTTTGTAGAAAGTAACAACCTAAGGTAATAATTGTTTAAGGTAACATTGTAAGACATTAACCTTTTAATTTATATTCTTCATTTATCAAAACTAATAATAAACTCTAAATAAAAACCCTATATCCATTGGTGAAGCTTCTTGGTGGCCGGGGGGCGCCCCCTCACTTATAGTATTAATTTATCAATTTTTTATAGTATAAAATATTGAACTTTTAAGGAACTAACTCCAATTGGTTTGGATTTTAAAAGTCTAGCCTCCACTAATTTTTCCTTCAAGTTCTGCACTGCCTCTATCCCCCCAAACTCAGATGAAACCTACGAACCCATAACTTCGCTTTAAACTTGCGTTCCCACAACCTCAGACGAACCTCCGACGAATATGATGGATGTTCATGAGCATGTCTGAACCTGCTTTCTACTTCTTATCATCAAACACCGTATATCTTATAGTAAAATCTAAAACTGACATGCATCAAATTTTTAATCGAGATCAACATACCAATAGAAAGATGATTCGTCTATGGCTAAACCTTCCATCATCTCCTCAACGTGATACGATATTGTGTACCGGTATATACAGCCCGACCCGTTTTGGTAAAACAAGTGTGAAAATGGAAAGCTTGTTGTGTTGATCAGTTCTGTTTAAACATAATGGAAAACATAAAGAAATACCTGTGACGGCAGATAGGCCAACAGAGAATCCAGTCAGAGACGCAGCCATGGGGTTTGACATATTTGTCAGTATGATCTGGTTCCTCCTTAGGATGTAAGATTATGATGGTAAGAGCCGAACTAGGGATGAATTTGGTTTAGGTTATGGAGAGAGAGGTGTGTGGCGACTTTAATGATAATGATGTTATTGTAATTGTCTAACCCTAAACCTCTCTAATCATCTCCTTATATATACACCTAGAAAGAAACCCTAATTAGTGAATAAGGATAATATGGTCCATCAACAATTACCAACTAATATATAATAGGATTAATATATTTTGATCTAATATATTATAAGTGATTATAATGGCTACATGATTAAATATTATAAATAATATATTTAATCTTCCATTCTCCCACTTAGCCGAGTAATCATTTATCATGAGTATTAGAATAAGCCTGATCAGGAGCTAACACTCATTTTAGCTTTAAACCAAGAACCGTAACAAATCAATACAGCCGTTGGATCATCATTCAACTCAGGACCCCCATTAGTCATACTACAGCCTCAATTCAAAACCTAACAATTATGATCAAAATATGTAAATAAGCCCTTTAGCGTTTGAGTTGTAGTTATATTTGTCTATATGTCATTATGCCAGCAGAACATATGTTAGAGACATACAAAATCAAACTGAGTAAATTTCATTAATTAAAACATAAGTAAGTACAATATACTATTAAATAAGGTCTTTTGTAAATCCCATATTCGAAACATGTTCTTCAAAACTTTAGGTGGGAGACCTTTAGTCATCGGATCCGCAAGCATATTTTTAGTACTAATATACTCAATACAAAAATTATTTTCCTCAACTCGTTTACGTACGAACAAGTATTTAGTATCGAGATATAAACCAGCTCCAGTCTAACTCTTACTGTACGAGAAACTAACGGCAGCTGCGTTATCACAGTATAGCTTCAATGGTCTAGAAATGGAATTAACGATTTGGAGTCCAATGATCAGATTTCTAAGCAACATTCCATGATAGGTTGCGTTAAAAACAACAATGTATTCTGCCATCATTGTGGAAGTTGAAGTTAACTATTGTTTATGACTCTTCCATGAGATAGATCTGCCTGCTAACATAAAGATATCGCCCGAAGTGGATTTCTTGTCATCTTTGCACTTGGAAAAGTCAGAATCAGAATAGCCTACCACTTCTAAATGATCACTTCTTCTATAAGTCAGTTTATAGTCTTTCGTCCCTTGCAGATATCTAAGCACTTTCTTAGCTGCTTTCCAGTGATCTAGGCCAGGATTAGTCTGATAACGGCCTAGCATTCCAACAATATAAGCGATATCTGGGCAAGTATAGACTTGAGCATACATCAGGCTCCCGACTACTGACGCGAAAGGTATCTGGCTCATTTGCTCCTTTTCAACATCTATTGTCGGACATTGGAATGAACCGAAAACATCTCCCTTAACTACTGGAGCGACTGAGGGTTTGCACTGTTGCATGTTATAACGCGTAAGGACACGATCTATGTAAGCCTTTTGGGACAATCCTAAGATCCCTTTGTGTCTGTCTCGGTGAATTTCGATGCCAATAACGTAAGAAGCATCTCCGAGATCCTTCATGTCGAAGTTATGCGAGAGTAACCGCTTCGACTCATGTAGCATGTCTAAACTATTACTTGCCAATAGAATATCATCTACGTAAAGGACAAGTATAGTAAAGTTGCTCGCACTCATCTTGAGGTAGGTGCATTGATCCACTTGATTCTTTATAAAACCTTGCCTCTTCATGACTTCATCAAACTTAAGGTACCATTGACGTGATGCTTGTTTTAACCCGAAAATGGATTTCTTCAATTTACAGGCTAGATGCTCCTGACCTTCAGGTTTAAAGCCTTCAGGTTGTTTCATGTAAACATCTTCGTCTAAGTCTCCGTTAAGGAAAGCGGTTTTAACGTCCATCTGCTGCAGCTCTAAATCAAAATGAGCTACTAGGGCCATAACGATCCTTAATGAATCTTTACGAGAGACAGGTGAAAACGTCTCTTGATAATCAATTCCCTCTTTCTGAGTGTAGCCCTTTGCAACCAATCTCGCTTTATAGCGTTCAATGTTCCCATTCGGATCTAGTTTTGTTTTGAATACCCATTTACATCTTACGGGTTTGACACCGTTGTGTAATTCTACAAAATCCCAAACCTCATTTTTCTTCATGGATTCAAGCTCATCAATTATTGCTTTATTCCATTCAGAAGACTGATCATTGCTAATGGCTTCATTATAAGAGATATGATCATTTAGCTTTCCGGCATCCATTTCAGTCAGGTAGGTAACATAATCATCCCAATTAGTAGGCCTTCTGTGCCTGGATGACCTCCTGAGTTGATTATCGGGTTCAGCGGTGTCTTGGTTTTGAGCGTTTGATGTGCCTTCGTTATGAGGTATAATGGGTTCTGAGTGTGGAGGTAAATTTGGAGTTGGTGTAGTAGCTTCAGGTGCAGTTATTGCATTGGGTACAAGAGGAGTAAACGGAGTTATGGTAAGCGATGAGTCTTCCCCCTGCGTCTTGTACTTCTTGCAATTCTTCGTAAGAGTTGGTACTACTCCCACTGACCTTAAAATCCTCCAGGAACGTGACACACTTGGTTTCAACAATACGGGTGACATGGGAAGGACAATATAAATGATAACCCTTTGAGTGATCAGGATACCCAATAAAGAAGCAGGTAACTGTTTTAGGGTCAAGTTTCTTTAGGAAAGGATTGTAAAGTTTCGCTTCAGCAATGTAACCCCATACTTTCATATTTATAAGACTCGGTTTCCTTCCTGTCCAAAGTTCATAAGGAGTTTTAGGGACATACTTAGAAGGAACTCTATTGAGTATATGAACAGCTGCTTTTAACGCTTCAGTCCAGAGGAATAATGGTAAATTAGTGTTGGCTAACATACTACACACCATGTTCATAAGGGGTACGATTTCTTCGTTCAACGACACCATTCTGCCGAGGTGTACCTGGCATCGTGTATTGGTTTATATTCCCCTGGCCCTTACAAAAATCATAAAATGGACCAGGAGCTTGACCCACATCAGTATGTCTTCCATATTATTCACCGCCTCTATTTGATCTCACAACTTTAATTTTACGATATAGTTGTTTTTCAACTTCAGTTTTATAATCTTTAAAAGTTGTAAGAGATTCAGATTTTTCCTTAATGAGATACAAGTACATGTAAAGAGAATAATCATCAACGAAAGTGATAAATGAAGTATGTCCAGTTATGCCAGCATTTTGGTAAGGACCACTAATGTCAGTATGAATGAGTTCTAATAAATTAGAGCTCCTAGTGGCACCTTTCTTATTCGCTAATGTCATTTTACCTTTAAGACATTTGACACATGTTCCAAAATCAGTAAAATCGAGAGGAGGTAAGACTTCATCCTTACGAGTCGATTTAATCGTTCTCTCGAGATGTGGCCTAAATGTTGATGCCACAACATGGATGAAGTCTCTAAGTCTCGATTTTGTTTCATCTTTGTGAGTGATTCATTAATATTATATGACAACAAAGATTTGAAAAAGTCATCATCTAGTTCTAATCTATAGAGACCACCATCTAGAATGCCAGTACCATAAACCACAGAATCATAGAGAATAGAGAGTTTGCGATGACCATGAGTAATATCAAAACCGTCTATGTCTAACTTTGGTCCTGATACAAGGTTCCGAGTTACCTCAGGAACATATAAGGTATCATAAAGTTTAATACATAAACCAGTTTTCATAAACAATTGTAAAGTTCCAATGGCCCTCACTTCTAATTCTCTATCATCCCCCACTTTAGTGTTCCTTGGTTTCTTCCCAGCCTCCGGATTGTAAGGAATCCTTGATTAGAGTTAGTGACATGAGTCATAGCAGAAGAATCAAACCAACAAGAAGTAGCAGGAACATTTAAATTATAGGACTCAAGTATAATGAAAAAATCATTACCTTTCTTAGCCAGCCACTCCTTAAAGTCAGGGCATTCCTTTTGCTTATGTCCTGTCTTTTTACAGAACTTGAAGTAGGGTTTGCATAAGGAGTTCTTAGAGCTGGAAGGCGCACTTGTACAAGGATTGGGCTTTTGGACTTTAGAAACATCCTTCCTTGGATAAGTGTTCTTCCTCTTCTTAGAGCTGGAGGTAGTAAAGTGTGCAACATCAGTAGTTCGATCATCTTCATACGCTCCTCCTCCTGCACGCACATGGTGATTAGCTTACCCATCGACCATTTTTCTTTCTGAGTGTTGTAATTGATCTTGAATGCTTCATAGGACGAAGGAAGCGAAGTCATGATGAACCGAATAAGAAAACCATCACTAATCGCCATGTCTAATCCCTTGAGCTTATGGGCCATGTCGTTCATCATCATGACGTGTTCACGGATGCCGCTCCTCCCATCATACTTAGTAGTCACCAGCTTGAGGATAAGAGTACTAGCATGTGCTTTAGACGTTCCCTTGAACTGCTCCTCCACAGAAGCCAAGTAGGTTTTATCATCTTCAGAATCAGGAATGGCTCCTCGAATTGCATTGCTTATGGACTGCTTCATGAACATGAGAGACATGCGGTTACATCTTGTCCATTTTTCATGAGCCAGCAGCTCAGCAGCGGTACTCTGAGGAGTAAGGTCTTTAGGCTTATTCTCTCTTAGAGCGTAATCGAAATCCAGCAAAGCAAGAGTAAGAATGAGAGAGTCTTTCCATGCAGCAACGTTATCACTAGTCAATGGTGGAATCCCGCAATTGGGCGCTGATAGTGGAAATAATATTAGCAAATTATGATACTAAGAAAGACGTCTTAATATGATCTAAGGGCAAGTTCCACTAAGGCAGGCATGAGTAATGACCATTTTAGTTATGAAGCTGTGATATTGTCTATTACTAATATCAAAATAATAGACTTAGTTAAAATTCTACTCAAATGAAAACAAATCAGCTTTGGCCAGAAGTGAAATCATCTAAGTATGTGTGCAAAGAAATCGTGACAAATCAACTTTGGCCAGAAATGAGACAACCACTTTAATTATGCACTTGTTAAGTATGCTAGACATGAATAAATTAGATCAGCTTTGGCCAGAAATAAAACATTTACATTTATAATGCATAATTAACATAGCTTTTCGTAATATTGGAACAATAAATAGATGCATCAAATCACCTTTGGGCAGAAGTGATACATCAGAAGCTCATTCAAGTTAATCTATTTGGTTTTGTAAAAGGTTATGTTATTATAATTAATTAAGTGTTTACAAAATCATTTATTTAATAGCAAACCCCCTGTTAGCGCGGATCGAGATTTCGGATAAAATCTTGGATTTCGGATGAGTTTCGGATTAGTCCAAGATAGACATCACCGATGAGTTTCGGATTAGTCCGAGATAGGCATCTCGGATAAGACTCAAAATTAGTCCGAGATAGGCATCTCGGATGAGTCTTGAATGAGTCCGAAATGATCATCTCGGATAAGTTTCGGATTAGTCCGAGTTGGTCATCTCGGATGAGACTCTGATCAGTCCGAGTTGGTCATCTCGGATGAGACTCTGATCAGTCCGAGTTGGTCATCTCGGATGAGACTCTGATTAGTCCGAGTTGGTCATCTCGGATAAGTCTTAGATGAGTCTGAGATGGGCATTTCGGATAAGACTCTGATTAGTCCGAAACTTATCCTGCAAGATTTCAAAACTCTAATGATGACAGTTAGTTGTGATAAGTTTGAAATTCAAAAATTAAGGGATTATGGGATAATTTGTTTCCCTTTTAATGTCATTTAAATTTATCTAATTATTTCGAAAATTATATCCTTTTATAAAATAACAGATTTCGAAAAGTTTTAATTAGATAAAATAGATCAAAACAAAGAAAAACACCCCATAATCCAAATTACATTCCAAAATATAGGAATTTCTTCGAATTTCATAAGAACATAATGATAAACCCTAAAAAATATAAACTTAAATTCTTGAATAGTAATCCGAAATCTTGGATTTTAATGATTTCGGAACAGTAATTTAACCATTGAAACACTAGATCCGAATTTTAATTCATAAAACATGCAATTTCGGAATAGTAATTTTATAAGGTTTTATACATTCCGTTTTCCAGATTTTAATCCCAGAATAATGGATTCAAAACAGAACTGATTTATCAACATATGCTCTGATACCACATGTTGATCAGTTCTGTTTAAACATAATGGAAAACATAAAGAAATACTTGTGACAGCAGACAAGCCAGCAGAGAATCCAGTCAGAGACGCAACCATGGGGTTTGACATATTTGTCAGTATGGTCTGGTTACTCCTTAGGGTGTAAGATTATGATGGTAAGAACGGAACTAGGGATGTATTCAGTTTAGGTCATGGAGAAAGAGGTGGGTGGCGACTTTGATGATAATGATGTTATTGTAATTGTCTAACCCTAAATCTCTTTAATCATCTCCTTATATATACACCTAGAAGGAAACCCTAATTAGTTAATAAGGGTAATATGGTTCATCGACAATTATCAACTAATATATAATTGACATTATAATATAAATGATTATAATGGCTACATGATTAAATATTATAAATAATATATTTAAATCTTACATGTTGTAGGCACATGTACGTTTGTCTTCTTTTTGTTGATGCTACCCCGCGTGTTGCGGCGGCTTGTTGATTATGAATGCGTTTGGTATCAATATATAAGATGCAAAGATTTAACTTTATGCGACAATGGTGTTTTGGTGTTATGCGAGAGGTCGTATCGGTCTATGAGAAGGCGACAATTAACGGAACAATTAAACCATTACGTCGCTTGAAAGCCCAGAGTAGGTTGATTCTTGCTTGATGGATAAATAGGGGTGGCTATCAGTGAATTATAGTGGTGGGTGACAACGGCCGTAGTCGATGTATGATAGCAACAACGAAACGAAAGAGAAAGCGAGGTAGATCACATGGCCGGAACCGGTGAGTGTGATTGATCTTTACATGGCCAACGATTACAAAGCCTCAAATTTGGTTCGTGAAGATCTGATATAATATTATAGTACTCCAAAATTAAGTATTCCACCAAAAAAGTTTATTACAGAATTGGTTCGTGAAGATCAGATTATATGTATTGTGGTTCCATAGCTAAATTTATAATTCATATTATGTGAAGCATGTGCTATTGCCACGTAATGATACCATGAAAATGAAGCACCACTTCAAATTAACCGACATAAATGATGGTGGAACGACGCACCATTTCAAACTAAATATGCTTCATGCAATTTAACCGACATCACGACGCTACCCTTCCGACATCACACGCACCCCTTCAAATTAATAATAATAATAATAAAATAATAATAATAATAATAATAATAATAATAATAATAATAATAATAATAATAATAATAATAATAATAATAATAATAACAGGTAATGGAAAATTGCGGCGCCGCGCCTTATGAATAGGCGTGATAGTTGGTTTCATGAAAAAATAATACGTATTTATTCAAAATCAATGATGGTTCCATGTAAAAACGTAACAATCGGTGTGATAATTGAATGGTTTTATTTGAACACCCATATTAGATCACATGAAATTTAAATGAACACACATGCCCTTTGATATTTATTTAGGCTATTTAAAATATGGTTAGAAATATCCCGATTAGTTTATTGAGAATTGATAAGCAATGTTGTTTTTTGTATATGTATAAAGTGATATATCAAACAACGCAATCTTTCGATAAAGGTTATAATGGTTGTGAGTTTTTGTAAGGGGTGTGATATTCTTAAAAGTAGTTTGAAGGATTATGACTCTTTGTTTGACATTTTTGTAAGTGGTGTGATATATTTAATCATAGTTTAAAAAGTTATGATTTTTTGAAAATGTGTGATCCAACCATTGTGCCTTAAGTTGCTTTTGTGGTTATATATAATATAATATAACATAATAATTAAGCAAAGGGGTATGTCTATGTGGTTTTTTTAAAAGTCACAACTTTTCATTCTAGAGAGGTAACCTAAGTTGCTTTTTGTAGAGTTATATAATACGTTGTTGCATTGACATACAATGTTAGGGTTTATTTTATACTTTTGATTTTTATGATTGGAATAAAATTGGTGCCAGTTGGGTATGGAATTAAGAAGCTGCATATCATGTTGATAAGAGGGGTTTTCATTTTGAGTTTTTAATTAGTTATGATAAATAGAGATTGTGAAAGGATGTAATTCCCTTTAAATTATGTTAAAATTAAACCGAGTTAAGTGTTAGTACCCTAATTTGTTACAAATTGAAAGGTATTATACCTTAGAATGTTACTTTCAACAAATCACATGGACTAATAGCGTAATTAACTCTTTTTCTTATTTCCTAAAATAGTGTTTACATCAAAGTATTCATTATGTTATTAATATACATACGGGAATTTAATTACCGTTAATTTGTGACAACCTCGTAACTTAGAATTTATTATAAAAAACACTGATAGTCTTATTATCATTATTTTTATTTGTTCTTGCTAGTGTTACTATTTTACAAGGATATATAGTGACATGAATTATAGTGAGTCAATAGAGAAATGAATCTAGATATTTGAAGATGTTGCTTGAATTTATTTTTAAAAACATTGACAGTCTTATTATCATTATTTTTATCTGTTCTAGCTAGTGTTATTATTTTACAACGATATATAGTGACATGAATTATAGTGAGTCAATAGAGAAATGAATCTAGATATTTGAAGATGTTGCTTTTTTTTTTGTTTATGTAACAAGTCATTTCACTTATAAGGATTATATACAAATATATGATTTACAATTTTTTCGGTATTCAACATGTAACACACAGGTTTGTAAGCTAGTGATAATAATACAAGTTTTAAAGTTAAGTTTGAAAATCATGCTAACCAAAACTAGCATTAATTCTCAAGCACAGATAACAGTTCATAAAAGTGATGATTTTTTCTACATTATGCTTTTGCCAGGAGGAACTCCACTAACCGCCCTGAAGTTATTTGATACTGGAAATGCTGTATTAATAAATGTTTGTTTGCAACACGAAGGATATTGTGGCAAAGCTTTGAAACTCCAACCTATACATTTCTACCTTTTATGAAAATGAGCACAAACATAAAGTTGACATCATGGAAAAGTGTAACAGACTCAGGATCTGGAAGCTATGAGTTTCAGACAGATCCAAGTACAACCCAATATTCTATTTTGAATGGGTCAACAACGTATCTTTGGAAAAGTGGGATGATGTCAACGAATAGCTTTGATGAGAACCAAATTTCCCTCAAGGCATTCAACTTGCTGTCAAATATCACTACACAAACACAAAATGCATGTTACCAAATCGTACAATATCTCCCCAAACTTTTTCGGCGGTTGACCCTAACACAAGGTTGGTAATGGATTATTCAGGGAAGTTACAATATTTTAGTTGGTCAGAAGTAATAAGCCAATGAGTTCTGGAATGGGAGGAACCAAAAGATGACTGTAGCGTTTATAAGGTGTGCGGCCATTTGGGATGTGTACAGGAAATATTGACTCAATGTGTAGTTGTCTGCCTGGATTTGAACCTATTTCACCTGATAGTTACAAGGACGGATGCAAGAGAACTTCTGAAATCGGTGACAAAAATGACACATTCATAAACATAACTATGATTAATATGGATGATACAACTCTGCCCATCCATGACACAGATAATGAATCAGACTGCATAAAAGTGTGCCTCGAAAAATGCAGTTGCTTGGCTTATTCGTATAGTTCTCAAGGCGAGAAAGGGATACGTGACCAAGCCGGGAGAAAACAGGTTGCTGGTTTTGGGATACAGAACCAATAATCTTAGAGGAGAGGGTGCACATAAAGTTTCCTTCCGTGTTTCTAACTATTCAGAAATTGCTGGTTTTGGGATACAGAACCAATAATCTTAGAGGAGAGGGTGCACATAAAGTTTCCTTCCGGTTTCTAACTATTCAGAAAGTATGTTTTCTGGTACTTTAACCCATAGCATTACCAAGTGCTAATTTCATGTTCTTTTGTTCTCTACATAAACTCAAATGTTCCTTATTTTTGTACCCCAGGACCTAACATGAACGCACCATCAGGGAACCTGCTGAAAGAAAATCATCATCCCCGAAACGAGTCCTTGCAATTTCCATTGCTGGTTGAGCTCTGGTGCTTTCACTATTTTGCGGCATTAGCTATATTACTTACAGACGATTGGTGAACAGAAGAAGCAAGTCTTGATGAGTACTGCAGTTATAAAATTTCTATTCCTTTGAGTTTGCCATTTAAAGTTCTCATTTCATACCTACAAACCAAGCGAACACATATATCAACCATTGCCTTTTGCCGTGCAGACGATTACCAAAATAACATAGAATTCGTCTCTTGTAATACGCGTACACGTATCAATGAATTACTTCAACAGGATCACTATAAAGAAGATGAGAGAGAAGGCCTTGATGTGCCATATTTTGAGCTGGAAAGCATAATAGATGCTACTAACGACTTCTCAGAGGAAAATCGGCTTGGACAAGGTGGTTTTGGGCCAGTCTACAAGGTAACAAAGAAGTTTCTTTAAGTAGCTTATCTTTGTCTATGAAATGTAGCAACAAAAGTACTATATATATTTGATCAGGGTAAGCTTCCTGGAGGAGAAGAGGTTGCAGTGAAGAGGTTGTCAGAGCCTCTCTGGACAAGGTTTACAAGAGTTCAAAAATGAGGTTACACTGATTGCTAAACTTCATCACAGAAATCTTGTTAGGCTATTGGGATATTGCCTCAGTTGGAGAAGATAAATGCTACTTTATGAGTACATGCCAAATAGAAGTTTAGATCTATTCATTTTTGGTTAGTGTCTCTGCAATGCATATGCTTTTATTTATAAATATACAGACACTTGTTAGTGCACATTATACAAAAATCATATGCTATTATTTTGCAAGATCAAACACTTTGGGCATCACTGAACTGGGAATTGAGATTTGATATCATTATGGGAATTGCCAGAGGACTTAATTATCTTCATCGTAATTCTCGGTTGAGGATTATTCATAGGGTTTGAAGACTAGCAACATTTTGCTAGACGAGGATATGAATCCAAAAATTTTGGATTTTGGTTTGGCCAAGATAGTTGAAGGAAAAGATATAGAAGATGTGACCAAAAGAGTTGTTGGAACCTTGTACGTTGACTTGGAAACAGACATCTAAAATTTAGTATGATCGCAGCTATACAATCATGTTCTCTAATAACAATGTTTTTTTGTGTGTTTCTTAGTGGTTATATGTCTCCAGAGTACGCACTTGGTGGTCTATTCTCTATTAAATCTGATGTTTTTAACTTCGGAGTGGCATTATTTGAGATCTTAAGTGGGAAAAGAAACTCCGACCAATCCCAAAAGAGTACAAGCCTTTTGGGGCATGTAAGTTGTCTAGGAACTTTATAATTGGTACTACTATTTTTATTTTTTGTTATACGTCTAGATATATCTCAGGCCTGGAGCTTATGGATAGAAGACAGACCATTAGAGTTGCTGGATCAAATACTTATGAAATCATGCAATTCATGTGAGGTATTGAAGTGTATAATTGTTGGACTCCTGTGTGTACAAGGAGACCCTCATGATCGTCCTACTATGACAAATGTGGTTTTGATGCTTGGAGGTGATACAGGCACCCTCCCAAATCCAAAAGAACCTGTATTCATTCCAAGAAGAAATTAACATAATACTGTTTCCTCTTCTTCTAGTTCCTCTAAAGCGGATACACAAACTAAAAACATGTTGACTATTACAGAGGTCGTTGGGCGCTAATGGGGCATTTCCTTACTTCAACTATGGTTTCTCTGATATTTCTCACTATTGCAGACAATATTCTTTATCTGATCTTAATAATGGTTTTTGTGTAACCAAGCATGCTGTTCAATAATTTCTACTTGTGAAGTATAACTTAATATTTTCATTATATGGTATTGCATTAGAATGTTACTTTACTAAAATTGTCGCAATCAAATTATACTGTAACCTTTTCTCTGTTAAGCTTAGTGATGTCTTTTTTATGAAGTTTACTAAGCACGAAGTTCCTATCAAAGTGCGGGATTAAATACTGAACTCAAGTATTGGTAAGAAAATTTTTATACGATACTTCAAGATTTTTGCATATAACATTTTATTATATATATAGTTAAGAAATTCCCTCACTACAAAACAAGTGAAATCTGCCAAAATATAACCCAGATTTCTACAGAAAATAGGTTCTAACAATATTTTTGAGCACTTTAAAGGTAGACCCCGAGTCCCGACCGCCTAGATCTATTTGCCCTGCTAGAGTTGTTGAATAAAGAGTTAGAACGCATCTCTTTTTACAAATAGTTGCGCTCTATTTACCCACCAAACAACTAACTCTATTTCCCTTGTGTCTTTACAAACAACCATACTTTAACTTTATTGAGTGTCTGTCATTAACCATTTCTAAATATGGAATTACAACTACATATCCTCCCTAAATGGTAATGAACAAGCCCTATGCAAATATCTACGAGGGCGCGCGGTTTGTTTCAGAAGATGGTGTTATGAATTGTATAGACCACCATGAGCCCAACCTAGTGGCCCGTTTATGTTGGCCAAGGGGGTGATTGAGTTATTATGTTGGGACGACTGGAACAAAGGGTGACACAATTTGAAAAGGAACAACACCATACTCCAATAATCATCATCACCAATCATTATCGAAGCATTCGTCATAACAATGTCACACCCCGGATTTCCAACCCAAATCCATACACCGGTGGGCCCGAGTGGAGAGTATCGTGACGTCAGTTGATAATCATCATAGTCAATTAAACGCGGCACAGCGGAAGTCTTGGAGTAAAATTTCTATTACAAACCAAATGTTTGAAATACAAAATAATATACAGGCTCGTAATAGAAGATCCACAGGCGGATCATAAATTGTACATGAAAAGAATATAAAACAGACTTTGGGCAGATCTAGGATTTGCAAGATCCTCTATCACTACCGAGCACTTTCAGCCTATTTTCGTATTGTACCTTCAAGCTTAGTCTTTTGAAAATACGTCAGCTTTCGCTGGTAAATACACCCAACCGACTCATTTTGAAATCATTTAAAAAATGTTTTAAGTGCGTATTAGCACAAAATCTTTTTATAGTTTGGGAAAGTTGACCGTCCAACCTTGTTAACAGATTTACATGTTTGTCCATACATACAGGGCCCGACACGGAGACCGAGACATGATTAGCGTACACACCACTTTGGACTCACGAATGAGTCAATTCTTCCCATCCTTGTGGGAATGCATTTTGAGCGTCTATCGGGTGTATGCCTACACCCGCCCTAAGATCATGGCCATTTCTATTGTAATGAGCCGAGGATATCCAGGACACGATAGTTAACCCCCGATGTTTAAGTTATCAAAGAAAACTGATTAAAACAGAATATGCGGATTTACTGGCCGCACCCGACATTCGATTGATCCCATTTCAGACCAAGTGGTAATAATTTACCGTAACCCAAGCCCGTATAGGGGAAATAAGTCGCGAGTATTTACCTGAGCTAGTCTTCTTTTAATTTAATAACTTAGCCGTACACAAAAGTACTAAATGCAGATAGCATTTACCGGCAAGTCTCTAGTTTGGATTATGGCATAAACTAACCAATTAAATACTAACGGTCTTATTTAAGTCATGGACTTAGACCGTGTAGTGTACAGGATCAAGACGTATAACGCTTGATTAAACAGTGATTGGATAGAATGTGGTTTAATCCGAACAAGTACTTTGACTTGTGTAATATGGATAAACTATAAACATTCTTGATTTTGAGACTTAAATGACAAGGTTAAACCCGTTTCGGTTAATTTCCGTAAACTAGTTACATATACTTAACCGTACGCATATCAGCGATACCGGGTAACCGGATAAGTCATGGACAAGTTCTATACACCATTATATTTAAAATAAGTTGTAATATCAGTAGGATATCAACTTTTATGCCCGTTATGGTTTTAAATTTAAACTATGCCTCATAAGGGCGTTTCGGTAATTTCATACCGTATAAAAGGAACTTGAATATAATTTAATGTTATAACTATAATTATTCTGGAAAAATAACTTATTTATGATATAATATCAGTAGGATATTAATTATATGTGTAATTTATCTTTTATGACCAAACTATGCACCGAAGGGGCATTTTGGTCATTTTACACAGTTTATAAATTATTTGAGATTATGAGTTTATAACATGTACCTACTGTAAAAATGTTTAAAATAAGTTTTAAAATCAGTAGGTAACAAGTCTTGATCAATTAATATGGTTTAAAACCATACGGCGCTTATGTCGTAAAATGACGTTTTATGCGATGTTTTATGAAAACTGTGTTAACATCAGGTTTATATGTCTTAGATATGTTTATTAATATAACATATTAGTAGATAAAGGATTTACCTTGAAAAGATTTGATTAAAACCATTTTATGAGCCACAAGGGCTTAATCGTCATTTATCGACACAATACAAGGACCTACTTGTAAACTCAGTTTATAATCTGGTTTAACATCCAAAATAATCCTACTTATAATATTACATTAGCATGAAACTCATTTTCAAGTTCATTTTTATTTAAATCATGTTTTATGCAAAAATGGCATAATTACGGAACTTGCACATAAACTCAGATTCTGATTATGATCATGTAATATAACCTCAGAGGATTATGTTACATTATATTACGATCATAATGCAACTTTAGATCAGTATCTAACTAATCTAAATCGGGTCCGATCGAAAGTCAAAGCAGAAGTCAAACTTCGCGACTTTCGGTTGCGAACCAACCCTAGAACTGAAATTGAAGAGCTGAACATGTTCTTACATGTTCTAATAATTATTACCAACTTGTTTAAGTGTCAAAACAGGTTTCATAACATATATAAGATCAATTTAGGATTTTTCCGAAAAATGACATGTTTGACTTTTTAATATCAAACTTTGACCCGTCAATTGGCCTAGCAAACGTGATCTTCAGGAGGTGCCCTTTATAGGGACTAACACCTACCTTATTACAACCACTTAGCCATGTTCATTACGAACAATGGCTGGACCATAATGGTCTTAACCGAAAGTCGAGGCGTTTTTTGTAAAACGCTTGACTTTTGGCTATAAAAGCCTATAAACGAAAATGCAAGAGCAAGGAACACTTACAAGAGGTTCCTAGAATGCAATAGAACTTAGTTGGATGCTCCTTTCAGTTAGGAACTTCTAGAGGAGGGAGATAGAGTTGTGAATGAGAAAGGTGCAAGTTCAAATCGTGAACCTTCGCACCTATTTATAGTTGGAGAGCTTGAAGGAGGTGATGCCAGGTGTTAAGGGGTGTAAGAGGAAGCTTACAAGTGTCCTAAAACATGGCATAGTAGTTTGGAAAGCCATGGTTTCGAGAAAATGGTTTTTGGCACCTTTGTGTGATGGCCAAGGAAATTTTCTGAAGACACAGGCCTCTCGCGCCCCGCGAGAGGCCAGGGCCATGCCTCTCGTGCCCCGCGAGCGCCCCATGTCAGGTTTCAAAATTTGACACTTTAGCCCCTTAACTTATAAAACCCTTTTTAAACCTTCTTAAAACACTTTTTGGCATACTTAGCCCTCCGTAGCAAATGCTTGGCATACCCGGGGTTATGCCCGGACATTGTCGAGCTCTGGGTTCGTTAAAAGGTCACTCAGAGGTATAAATTAACATGTTGACACTTTTAATACCTCCATTATCTAGCTTTCACATTTTTATAGAATTAACCTCTCTCGTCCAACAACGAGCACGCATGAGAGTTAGGACTTCGTAAAGGATCACTCAGAGACTCATTTTAAGCATGTTGACATATCAGTCACTCAGAGGCTAATGTTTAAGCATGTTGACATATCATTCACTAAGAGGCTAGGCATGTTGACATATCAGTCACTCAGAGGCCAAGTTTTGAGCATGTTGACACCTTTAGTCCTTATTGGTCTTTAATAGACTAAAAAAAAAATACATCACGTGTCACTATACTATTGGACACGATTTTACGAGGTGTTACAAACAATCACCACCATTGATCATCATCTTTCGGTTTTTGGGGATAGATTATTGATTTTAATTTTTATTATCATAATCATTAACCCATTATTCGAAACATCAAGGATAATCAAGCACCTCAAGATTCAAGTTTAATGGCTCGTTATTCTTCTCAAATATTCAGTGTTCAAGTCTCGCGTACCTTGAGTGGCTAGTCTCCTAGGATTTTGCCCCGGTATAGATTTTGTATGATTTCTAGGGTTTTACATCTGTTTTATGATTTTATTTGTGACTAAATACGTTTGAACATTTGAATTTATATTTATTGTATTGTATTTGTGTTAAACTTCATGAATTGTCGAACAAACTAGCAACTACGACTTCGTGAAATGAATTCATACAATCGTGCTTTATATAGACTAGGGTTTACTTGTTCTTGGATTCAAAATGTATCTTTGTCCATCTCTTTTGACGTTGATAGCTATCAGCACCTAAGCCTCGTAACATTAAACCTGTTAATAACCAAGTGTGATTAAATTAAGTCTAAAACGTGTAGGAACCCCAGGTCTTGCAATTTCGAACTGGGTGGGAACCTTGTTCCAAATTATTGTTTTCATCAAGTGTTTAAGTTTACGTAATCATAATCAACAAACCGTTTTCTTAGTTCATAGCAAATTGTCAGTTCGAATTCTTTTCTAACCATCCAAACAAACAAACCAAAAACTATTAGTTAGAAAGCTCCATAAATTGCTCATAATCAATAATCAACTGAATCCTGACACGAACCATAAACTCTTTGTGGTTCGACACCGAGTACCACTTACTATTTGTTTGAGGTATTTACGACTTACAAATTTATCTTTGATTGGACCGCAACACTCCGATCAAGCCACCAACTAACCTAGCTACCACATGCACCTTGCAGTGGGTCTAGACCAGGCATTCCGAACATTTTCTTCTATAAAGGTCTATTCTTTACACCCTTACGTTATTTAATCCGCCATCGATCATGTGGAGTTGTCCCTAATTAACATGATTCTCTAATGGAAATTTGATACATATGCAACAATGGATGACGGACATGTGATCCAATCTGATTGTCAATGGGGAACTGTAGGCTTCTAATATATAACTGTAAACTGTGCGCCCTTCCTTCACGAGTGTGAAGCAAGAGCCCTTCCTTCATGAGTACAAGAGTGATAGTGAGCTACAAAGTAAAATCGTATTCCTTCCTATTTCTATGGTTATTATATGTTATTCATTATCGTTAATCAATGGAGTTCTTTAACAAATAGTTTTTTTCTTACTGGTTATGGTTTGTGGTCTTTAATTTCTTGTTTTGCGCATCTGAGAATTTCTGCTTGTTGAAATTAGTTAATTGTCATGTGGTTTGATCTCCTTAACCGGACGGACAAAATCACCTAAGCTCTAATGCCGTGGCACTTGTTGGTGATCCATTGGTGATCTATCGGTGTCACACCCCGGATTTCCCAGCCAAATCCATACACCGGTGGGCCCGGGTGGGGCTCGTGACGTCAGTTGATAATATCATAGTCAATTAAACACGGCACAATGGAAGTCTTGGAGTAAAATTACTATTACAAACCAAATGTTCGAAATACAAAATAATATACAGGCTCGTAATAGAAGATCCACAGGTGGATCATAAAATGTACAAGAAAGAATATAAAACAGACTTTAGGGCAGATCTAAGGATTTGCAAGATCCTCTTATTTCACTACCGAGTAGCTTCCGGCCTATTTCGTATTGTATCTGCAAGCTTAGTCTTTTGAAAATACGTCAGCTTTCGCTGGTAAATACACCTGACTGACTCATTTTGAAAACATTTTTAAAATTAGATTTAAGTGCACAGGACACAAATCTTTTATAACTTGGGAAAGTTACTTTGTAACCTTGTTAACAGATTCACATGTTTGTCCATACATACAGGGCCCAGTACAGAGACCGAGACATGATTAATTACACACCACTTAGAACTCACAGAGGAGTTATCCCTAACGTCTTGGGTAATTTGCATTTGAGCGTCTGTCAGGTGTATGCCTACACCCCGCGCTAAGGTTGTGGCCATTCTCTAATGTAATGAGCCGAGGATATCCAGGACACTGTAATTTAACCCCCAATGTTTAAGTTATCAAACAAAACTGATTAAAACAGAATATGCGGATTTACTAGCCACACTCCGGCATTTGATTGATCCCATTTCTAACCAAGCGGTAATATTTTACCGTAACCCAAGCCCGTATAGGGAAAATAAGTCAAGAGTATTTACTCGAGCTAGTCTTGATTTAAAAATGCAAGATTTTATATCTCAGCCGTATCCAAAATGAATTAAGTGCAGATAGCATTTATCGGAAGGTTCTAGTCTGGATTATGGCATAAGCTAACCAATTAAATACTAACGGTCTTATTTAAGTCATAGACTTAGACCGAATAGTGTACGAGATCAAGACTTGTAGCGCTTGATTAAACGATGATCGGATAGAATGTAGTTTAAACCCGCCAAGTATTTTGACTTGCATAATATGGGTAAACTATAAACATTCTGGATTTTGAAACTTAAATGACAAGATTAAACCCGTTTCGGTTAATTTCCGTAAAATAGTTACATATACTTAACCGTACACATATTAGCGATATCGGGTAACCGGATAAGTCATGGACAAGTTCTATATGCCATCATAATTTAATTAAGTTGTAATATAAATAAGATATCGACTTATTTGCTCGTTAAGGTTTTAAAATGAAATTATGCCTTATAAGGGCATTTTGGTAATTTCATATAGTATAAAAGGAACTTGAGTATAATTTAATGTTATAATCATAAGTGTTCTGGAAAAATGATTTATTTATGATATAATATCAGTAGAATGTCAATTATATGTGTAATTTATCTTTTATGACCAAACTATAAACCGAAGGGGCATTTTGGTCATTTTACACATAGTTTATAAATTATTTGGGATTCTGAGTTTATATCCTATACCTAATGTAAATATGTTTAAAATAAGTTTTAAAATCAGTAGGTAACAAGTCTTGGTCAATTAATATGGTTTAAAACCATACTATGCGCCAAAACGACGCTTATGTCGAAAAATGACGTTTTATGCGATGTTTAATGAAAACTAATGTTAAGGTCAGATTAAAATGTCTTAGATATGTTATTTAATATAAATATCAGTAGGTAAAAGATTTACCTTAAAAAGATTTGATTAAAACCGTTTTAGGAGCCACAAGGGCTAAATCGTCATTTATCGACATAATTCAAGGACCTGCTTGTAAACTCAGTTTATAATCTGGTTTGACATCCCAAATAACACTGCTTATAATATTATATCAGTAAGAAATCTGTTTTCAAGTTCATTACCATTAAAACCTTGATTTATGCAAAAAGGGCATTTTAGTAAAAAATGACATAATTACGGAACTTGCGCATAAACTCAGATTCTAATTATGATCATGTAATATAACCTCAGAGGGTTATGATACATTATATTATGATCATAATGCAACTTTAGATCAGTAGCTAACTAATCTAAATCGGGTCAGAATCGAAAGTCAAACCAGAAGTCAATCTTCGCGACTTTCGGTTGCGAACCGACCCTAGAACTGAAATTGACGAGCCAAACATGTTCTTACATGTTCTAATAATTATTACCAACTTGTTTAAGTGTCAAAACATGTTTCATAACATATATAAGATCAATTTACGATTTTTCCGAAAAATGACATGTTTGACTTTTTAATATCATAACTTTGACCCGTCAATTGGTCTAGCAAACGCGATCTTCAGGAGGTGCCCTTTATAGGGACTAACACCTACCTTATTACAATCACTTAGCCATGTTCATTTCGAACAATGGCTGGACAATAATGGTCTTAACCAAAAGTCAAAGCGTTTTCCGTAAAACGCTTGACTTTTGGCTATAAAAGCATATAAACGAAAATGCACAAGGAAGGAACACTTACATGAGGTTCCTAGAATGGAAGAGAACTAAGTTGGATGCTTCTTTTAGTTAGGAACTTCCAGAGGAGGGAGGAGAGTTATGAATAAGAAAGGTGCAAGTTCAAATGGTGGACTTGGACACCTTTTTATAGTTGGAGAACTCAAAGGAGGTGATGCCAGGTGTTTAGGGGTGTAAGAGGGAGCTTACAAGTGTCCTAAAACGTGGCATAGCTGATTGAAAGTCCATAGTTTCAAAAAAAATAGTTTTTGGCAATATGTGTGGAGGCCAAGCAAACTTTCTATAGACACAGGCCTCTCGCGCCCCGCTAGCGCCCATATGCAGAATTGAAGTTTGTTACTTTTAGCCCTCAACTTATTAAACACCCTTAAAATCTCCTAAAACACCTTTTTAGCACTTTTAGCCTTTCGTAGCCAATACTTGGCATACCCGGGATTATGCCCGGACATTGTCGAGCTCTCGGTTTGTTAAAAGGTCACTCAGAGGTATAAATTAACAAGTTGACACTTTTAATCCCTCCAATGTCCAAATTTTATATAATCACAGATTTAATCCCTCTCGTCCAACAAATGAAACATACGAGAGTTAGGACTTCATAAAGGATCACTCAGAGGCTCGTTATAAGCATGTTGACTCCGATGTTACTCAGAGGCTGGGCATGTTGACACAACGGTTACTAAGAGGCTAAGTTTTAGCATGTTGACACTAATGGTCTCTCATAGGCTATGTTTCAAGCATGTTGACACTAATGGTCACTCAGAGGCTATATTTTAAGCATGTTTACACTAATGGTCACTCAGAGCTCGGTTTATGCATGTTAACATCAGAAATCACTCAGAGACTTAGTTTGAGCATGTTGACACTTTTAGTCATTGTTAGTCTTTAGTAGACTAAAAATAAAAATATAACACGTGTCACTATATTATTAGACACTATTTTACAGGGTGTTACAATCGGTAAACATCTATGAGTGATGGAGTTTTTTAACGCCCATGTTTGAATGACTTCCCCTTTACCGATGGATTTCCAACCAATAAGTTTTTCCTGTTTTGTAGTATGTTTCCTTTATTAAGTGTCGCGGGATGTTATATAACCTTTTCTAAAATATTATGTTACGCGTGATGTAATCGAAATTTATTAGTAGTGTTAATATTATTAAGTGCCGCGGGATGTTATATAACCTTTTCTAAAATATTATGTTACGCGTGATATAATTGCAATTTATTAGTAGTGTTAAACTTGAGAATGGTTTCCTTGATTGCTTATTTTGAAAAGTTTTTCACTACAAGAAAAAACCTATTATAGGGACGCCACCTTTAAGGAGAATATAAGTCGTCTCTATAGATACCCTATAGGGACGACATGTTGTTTCTAGAGGGGTTTTGTGCTTTTTCAGTTAGATTACCCTATAGGGACGACATGTCCTCTCTATGGGGTGAAAAAATATTTTTTTGTATTTTTTATATTCTCTAGTTTAGGGTTGCAAACGAACCGAACGGAACCGAATAAGACATTTTTCGTGTTTGTTTCTTAAGAAATGTATGTGTTTGGTTCACGAACACTTATCGAATGAGATTTTATGTTCGTGTTCGTTTGTTAAGGAAATGAAATAGATCGTGTTCGTTTGTGTTTGTTTATTAATTTTAGGCAACGAACAAAAACGAACGTTGACGAACACAAATAAGCACAAATTAATGATCTTGAACACAATTAGAAACAAACAGACACAAACAATTGTTCATTATCAGAATAATAATTATGACCAGAATATATAATACATTGACACTTATTAGATATTTAAATAAAAACACTAATTAACTATCAAACATAAATGAACATGTTACCGAACGTTCACGAACATAAACAACGAACACGAGCTTTATTCATGTTTGTTCATTTAACTAAACAAACGAAATTTTTTATTCGTGTTTGTTTGTTTAATAAACGAACAAACACAAACGAACTTCCCGTTGAATGGTTCACTAACTTTTCGCCGAACATTTGGTTCGTTTGTAGCCCTAAGTTTAATGATTTAGAAACCATAAAAAATGTTTCAACTTAAAGAGATGACATGTCGTCACTATAACTAAAATATTTTTCTTTTGATTTTCTTTTGTTAATGACCAATTAATCATAAAAATAAAAAAAATATTTAATTTATAGAGACGACATGTCTCTAAAAAGTTTGACCGGTCAAATTGAAATTTCATTTAGGCGCCATAATTTCCCACCATCAAACAAAAAAAATGTTGAAAAGGAATAATAGAACATATAGAGACGACAAGTCGTCCTTAAGAAAAGCTATAGAAATGGCAAGCCGTCTTTATATGGTTTAAAAGTATTTTAATATAAATTCTTATTTGATACATATTAATTTTGTTTTTCATTTTTTTTGTACAGACTTGTTGAGACGACATGTCGTCTCTCTAAATTTGTCTATAGCAATGACACTTATAGGGACGAGGCTATAGAGACAAAACCTAATAGAGACGATATGTCGTTATGTCGTCTCTACAGGTGAAAAAAACCTATAGAAATCCTCCATATAAGCTGAAAAAATCTCTTCCCTGTAAGGTATTTTTCTTGTTGTGAGCTCAAACACATAACTAATCCAAGTTATTATTCAAAATTCTTATTTATTTATATCATGAATCAGCAAATTTTCCAACAACAAATTAAATGCCGTATTTTGGTAGGAGATTGTCTCTTCTTTGAGAAATAACCTAACGATGGACGGAGTAAAGTTCCGAAGTAGCACACGTATAAGATATATAGCTCCCGAGCTGGGCTATATTCTCAAAACAATAATTGTTTTAGTGTCGCCACTTGCCTCTTATTTTTGTTTCTATATTATATTATAATAAAAAGATTTAGAGGATTTGGTTCACAACATTGATACCGACCATTTTTGTTTTCTTCTAAGATACCGTCGATCCATTTATTAATGAATTGAATTGAATTAAATTGTTACTGTTGCAAATAACGACAAAATTAAGATAGCCACTTTAGAAACTAATAATTAATGAGATAACTTTCATATGCACCACTCATCACCATCACACCCAAGCTAACGATCCGAACTTATAGTAGAAGCTACCATGATTTCATCAACCACCAACAGCCATATCATCTCTCTGTGTACCTTTCTTGTTTGTTGTTATTGCTACTCTTGTTCAGCTAAAGACACTATCACAAGGGGGGAATTCATCAATGATGATCACAAGTCTCCGGGGAAGAAGTTTCGAATGGGCTTCTTTCCACATGGAACACATCGGAACTAAGACGATACGTAGGGATCTGGTACACAATGGATCCAAAGACCATTGTGTGGGTTGCTAACCGGGATAAACCAGTGCTGGATTACACTGGAGTTATTACTGTTGCAGAAGATGGTAACTTTATGGTGCTAAATAAAGATGCAACTGTTTACTTCTCAACAACCACAGGTAACATAGCTCATACTATATCAATAACTAGTATTTAGTTCATGCTAATTCTCCATTATAAGTTTGTCCATGTGTCATTAACTGCATAAAATTGGGAGAGTTTTAGATCAAATTAAAAGGCATTTCAAGATCAGGATGTCTAATATTAGTGTGGAGACTGAGTTATATTCGATCCTGTCCAAGTCTAAATTGAAACACCAAACTTTAATTTGCGCTCATAATGTATTGTAATCAAAAGTTGAGTTTATTATTGTTTGGTCGTTGTACACAGTAGAGCCATGTGCTACTATTACCAGAATCATCTCTATATGACAGTGTCTATACTTCAAAGCTAATCGGAAAATACACTGTTTGGACGATTTTATCTGGTTTACTATTTCCAAGCAGAATACGATTATAGGGAAGGTAAAGACTCTAGAAAAAGCTACACTTTTTTAAAATGCCGAAGCCTGGCGTCTCATCGGTTGGATTTAGTTTTCAGAAAATAGTCCTTAAACCGTAGAATCACTAAATTAGTAGCAGAAACATAAACATAAACCAATCCACTAAATTACAAAAGCAAACATTTGTCTTTCACTAAGGAGACAATAACGTAAGTGGGATGGCAGTTTCCAGCGGGAGCCTTTGCCTCGAGCCAGCTAGCAATCAACCTATCCAATTAAGCTAATTTGCATGCTAAAAGTCCTAATTTAAATAAGGCATTAAATAACTTTAGTGTAATATTTAGCAAATACACTATCACATGACATACATAAAACATTAACCTTTATCATTAAGGTAACTTTCACCAATGAGCGATCATCGCTCGCTCGTATCTCCTATTGTAGACAGTACAACCACTAGCCCCGCCCCGTTGGTCACCACACTATAATTGCAGCCTCGTAGGTAACTTTCTATACTTGTGGCCCCGTAGATAACTGCCTATACCCGTAGCCCCATAGGTAATTACCTATACTCGTAGCCTATACTGTGCTCCATACGTGTCAGGCTAACGACCATGCACCACGTAACAAGACTTGTAGCCTCGCTGCCCTAATACGATGCATCATTATTTAACTTTCATATATCATAATCGGGTTAAATTTAACTAGAAGATCATTTCTAAACATTACATTAATTAATCAAAAAGGTTTCCTATACTATTAGGGCTAGTACCCCAAAATTGTTTCATTTCGTGATCCTTTCTTTTTTACTAGCTTTCATCCTCTAACTTTGGTACTATTCATTGTGTTACTTTACCGTATGCAAATCCCCAAAACATGTCTAAAAAGGTGTCTAGAAACTCAAGTGGACAATTGATGTGCTTAGAAAGTAACAAATAAATTGCACACAAACACAAACCAATTTAAGGTAAAAATACAAATGCTATCTATATACGTTATAGGCTAGCGTACCTATCAATATATAGTATAGCTAAGATAAGTACCAAAGTATCAATCCGTGGAGACGAAATCTATTAACCTATCTCTTTCAGAATATCTAACCTAATTAACTTTTAGTGACCAATAAAACACTAAACAACTTAATGATTAGGGGTAACTTTGTAGAATAGTAACCAAGTTTTAAAAGTGTTCCAATTAGGTCACTCAAGTTTCAAAATTGTTATAATCAGGTCACTCAACATCATTTTTTATTAAAATTAAGGGTTTTTTTCATCAATTTCGTAGGTAACCATGGTGATGTGAATTTTTGTTTCTTTTTTCCGTTTCATTTGATGCTAACGTTCAGTGATGACATGGATTTTAACTTGTTTTTTAATTTTTAATGTAATTAAAGTGTTCTTATTTTTAATAACTAAAATTTCATATATTAATATAATCCGATCTTAGCATCTTATGCTCCATTTTTCTCGACACATGAAAAAAATGACATGACTCTATTTGAATGTTAAGTTATCTAATTTGGACAAAAACGATACGAGTGACCTAATTAGAACAGTTTTGAAACTTGGTTATTATTCTGTGACATTTTCCCTAATGATTAAGTTTTTAAAAACACTTATAAGAAAGATAACTAGTTAGGTTCATAATCATTCTAATACTTCTGCAAAGTAGTTGATTATGGTTTTTATGAGAAACTGATCATAGTTAACACTAGTCGCGAGGGTGTAGTGTTAAAAAGTTAGAGCCCTTTCAGGTTAACCTGTGTCCCCAAATAACCAGACTATAGGCACACCTACTTATCCGGTTTTAAATAACTAAGTTATTCACTCATCCCTTTTGATTAAAGACTTTCTTATGTTGTTCTAGCAATAGTAAATTAATACCGAGGGAATTACTATCTATCTTACTCAATTTAAATCAAACCCTTGACTAGTTTCTGTACCTTTTTATTCATATTCTTCCAGTAGTGATCCATATGATTTACCAACCCTCAAACAAGTTTGTCCTTTACGTACTATGTGTCCAGCCTTAAACTAACGATTGATATATATCCTAAAGATAAACAAAACAAATCTAACATGTATAACCTCATAGAAAGATTTAAATCATCCACACAAACTGATTCAAGACTTATCATATAGATTACACAATCACACGTTCATTAAGCAAATGTTACTGAATACACACTTTGATAACAAAATTAACCATATCATTACAAAGTATCAAGAATCATCCTAATCTAACCGGCTATAGTGTGGTACTCATAGCAACAAACAGAACTAAAGAATTCATCGAATATATGATTGAATCTAAACGAAAGTGATAATACAAAGGGTCTAACTCAGTAGGGGTTGTTGTCTCAACCTCCTATACGCTATTCCACCTTGAATTTTCTTTCCGTCCATCCGATCTTGAATCGTCTTCTTTCAATAGCCCCTTTCTTGATATTCATGTTCTTGATTTCGTAACTCTTAGGGTTTTCATGACATCTCATTCTTTAAATACGACCAGGTAGTATCCGGGTGGGTTACGACCCGTAACCAGAATCCAGGTTGTGGCTCGTAAGTTTGCCAGCCTCTTTCACGTCTTCAATAATCTCCTAATCTGGCCCAAAAATCCTTCATTTCACTTAGGAACCTACAAATCTCTCAGAAACATTTAATCCATTCCACACAAGATTTATAACAAATAACTATCAACAATTGCTCTACACTTAACTATCTGTTTAATCTTAACTGACTTCAGAAACCCCCCCCCCCCAAGTCAATCACGATATCATATCTACTTTTCGCTACAACCTACTTTTTGTTGCGCAATACATGTTGCTATAACATTCATTTTGTCACTTGTTACATTTTGGTAAACGTAAACTTTCCTCTCTAACTTTTCTCCAAAACAATCTTTTTTTTCCAAAACAAACATTTCTCAAAAACAATCCTTTCTCCGAAAGAAACATTTATCAAAAGAAAAAAAACTTTACTCCTAAAGACACGTTTCTTAAAAAGAAACATTTCTTTAATACAAATTTCTCCAAAAAGACATTTTGCTAAAACAAACTTTCCTCCAAAAGAAACATTTCGTCAAAACGAACTTTTCTACAAAAGAAACATATTGTTTGTTTGTAGGGTTCAGAGAGAAGTTACTTATCCTTGCTAAAAAAACCGTAAAATGAGTAACTATGATGGTTGTGATGATGGAGACCTGTAAGTTAGTCAAGATTTCGACTTTATGAACCCGTATGGCTCAAACTTTAAGTTGAAAAGTTATCCTTTAAACCAAAACCAAACTTGAATCCTCAATAATTCAACTTTAACCAACTAAAACCACAACTAAAATGCTTGACCCCTGAAAATGAAGAATCCACAGGCTTTCGCTTTCGATCCATACTCAAACCCGACTTGAAAATGGTATGAAACATGTATTTATCTCTCTCTATAACTCTCTCTCTCTAAATCTCAAAAATGACATGGATGTTAGAGGCTAGAGTTTCATATTCTAAAGAGTGTGGACAAAATCAGCTATTTGCTATTCAAAGACATTTTCCATGGTTTTCTTCTTTTTAACATGGTCTTTTAAGTTCAATAAAAATTCCTTTATTAGCTCATACTATTTAAAAAATTTTGGCATGTGATATTTTACAACAATGATAAAATAAAACTTAAAACATTAAATAGCTAACAAAACTACTTCTCATGATCTTCTCCTGGTAGGTTGGTGACTATTTCCTGCTTTGTTCCACTTCTTCCGGTCCAAGTAAACCCAGGAATAATCTCTAATATCTTCCAGCTTTGTCCCCTTTTCAACGTTGACCCGCTTAGTTTTGGGTCATGTCCTGAAAGATCTTCAATACTGTATAAACTTCTCATCTTAACGAATTTGACTCGTTCAGTACCATAATTAAGATGCCAGCCTTTTGCAGCTACCCGCTTACATGCTCCACCTTAATTTGTCCTCTTTTAATTTGTTCCTATATGAAATAAAATTATGTCTCTGTGTGTTTACTCCGACATTGGAATACCAGATAAATTCTTTGGAGAAACTGTTGATTCATTATCAACCGGTAACTTGACACTTTGGACCTTGGCACTTTGTACCTTCCAGCCGGTAACTTGACACTTTGGACCTTCCAACCAGTAAGTTCAGCAAGTAGACTTCGCACCCATAATGATTGACAGGTTGCAAAGACCGGGCCACGATTCATTTTTTTTATTACACCACAGTTAATCTCCGTCTATTACATCACACAGCTCACTATAACTAATCACTTCTCCATCTGATCCTTGGTCAAACTACAACCAGCAAATGACGATGTCCTTGACTTTGAGATGTTTGAATTTAGGTGATTCCATGTACCTATAGACTATTCCTACCGAGTAGACCAGGTCGGGTTCTGTAGATTAGATACTGAAGGTTCCTCGCATGACTATGAAACTCTCTGGCAACCACCGGTTCACCCTCTTCCTCTTTAGTCAGACCAAGTTTAAGTTCCATTTCCACATTCTAGTCATTTTCAAGATCTTTCTTGCATTTTGAGCTTGACCAATCTTTCCAAAACTCTAAGAGTAAAATTCCATTTTAGTCCATTGGGTTTGGGCTACTTTATTCCAAAGGTTTCATTTATTGTCTGTGGGTCCAAAAAATTATATATTAACGACTGGTTACGGTTTCGACGCGCGTTACAGACATACGCTCGTTACGGACGACATCAACTAAAAAAATACAAATATTATATATTTACGACTAGTTATAGTTCCGACCCGCGTTACGGACCTACGCTCGTTACGGAAAAGATATTATATATTTTGGACTCGTTACGGACGTACGCTCGCTACGGACGACATCAACTAAATAATAAACATATTATATATTTTTGGCTCGTTACAGTTTTGACACGCGTTACGGACGTACGCTCGTTGACTAAATAATAAAAATATTATATATTAACGACGCGTTACGGTTTTGACGCGAGTTACTTATGTACGCTCGTTAAGGACGATATCGACTAAAAAAAAAAATATTATATATTTACCACTAGTTATGGTTCCGACGCGCGTTACGGACCTACGCTCGTTACGGACGACATCGACTAAAAAATAAAAATATTATATATTTTGGACTCGTTACGGATGAAATGACTAAATAATAAAAATATTATATATTAACGACTCGTTACGGTTTCGACGCGCGTTACAAACGTACGCTTCTTACGGACGACATCCAGTAAAAATATAAAAATATTATTATTTACCACTAGTTATGGTTCCAACGCGCGTTACGGACCTACGCTCTTTACGGACGACATCGACTAAAAAATAATACTATTATATATTTTGGACTCGTTACGGATGAAATGACTAAATAATAAAAATATTATATATTAACGACTTGTTACGGTTTCGACGCGCGTTACGAACGTACACTCCTTATGGACGACATCGACTAACTAATAAAAATATTATATATTAACGACTCATTATGGTTTCGGCGTGCATTACGGGCGTATGCTCGTTACGTACAACATCGACTAAAAAATAAAAATATTATATATTTACAACTAGGGATGGCAAGAATACCTGAGCCCAACGGGTATACCTAAAATCCTATACAAATAAGACAGGTATACTCGATACCTGATGGTTATTGGGCCGGGTATGCGATTAGTTTTAAAAATTTTCACGGGTATGGGTCGGGTGTGCGACTAGGTGATCTTAGCTAGCCAATTATTATGTAAATTAGGAATAGATTATATTTTGTTATTAGAGATAATCATTGTATTCTTTGTGTATATCCTTTCCTTATTTATTTGTTATATTTTTTCCTATATATAGGGTTATTATTTATAAATGAGGAACATCGAATACTTTACATCCACAATTGCTTTTAGGGTATCAGAGCCATAATCGGCTATTGATAACCTTCTCTTTTCTTCCTCCTTCTTTTTCCGATCCCACCCTAAAACCCACCGGATAAGTCCGGCCTCGTCATCATGACGAAAGAAGACTTGGCTGAATCATCGACAAAACTAGACCCTCTTCATCCTGCCTACTCCGTGTCAAATATTCAATCCAATATCCGGACTTTGGATGTAACAAAGGTTACTTATTCGGCATGGGTAAAACTGTTTCGCCTTCATGCTGTTGCATATAAGGTATCCAACCACATCGATGAATCAGCCCCTCCAGCCGCCACATCACCCGAATTCGACTATTGGAAAGAACTCGATGCATGGGTCCTTCAATGGATCTTCAACACCGTTTCAAATGATCTTCTAAAACGTCTTATGGATACGACTGTAGCTCAAGCGGCTTGGAAAAAGCTCGAAAATATTTTTTTGAGAAATAAAAAGGCTCGCGCTGCGGCGCTCGAGACGAAGTTCTGTAATCTCAGATTGACAGTTTGTTCGGCGGTTGACGACTACTGTCAATAGGTGTCCCATTTAGCCAGCCAATTTGCCGATGTTGATCAGAAAGTTTTTGAATCACGACTCGTCCTTCAACTTGTTCGCAGTCTTCCGGCTGAATTTAACACTATTGTATCTCTAATTAATCAGCAGGGTATTGATTGGGACCAGGCCAACGCAATGCTTAATGACAAAGTCATCCGGATTGAGGCTCAAAAGGGCCCACAAAATAAGGTTCTGGCTGCTACTATAGTGCCGCCTTCTGCCGGCTCCTCATCGAACGCCAACCAACAATTGGAAGCCCCCTACTCCGCTACCAATCAACGTGGACCCAGAGGCAGAGGTGGGGCTTCAAACCCACCGGGGCAGGGGCAGACCTCAGCAACAATCCCCATGGACCGCCTATCAGGGACAGGCACCTTCTTTTCCTAATTGGGCTTGGTGGACACCTCCACCATGTCCTTATCCGACTCAGCAACAGTGGTCCAACAATAAGTAACCCGACCCACCCTAGGCTCCACAGGTTCAGTTCACCGGCTTTCCTCCGGTTGTCGGTTACTCTCCGGCTCAGTTTGCACCACCTAGCCTCACCCATCCCATGTATAACCCCTTTGCCCAACCGATTTGAGTGCTGCAATGGCTAATATGCAGGTTAAAATTCCTAATATGGCTTGGAACTCAGATGTTATGGATACAAGAGCCGAGTCCATGTCACTAAAGACCAAGGTAAAATCACTATCCCTAATTATACTCCTGTGTGTCGTCATATTTTGGTAGGTAATGGTATGTTTTTACCAATCAAAGGATCAGGTACGGGCTTTCACCCTTTACCAAACCGAAATTATATAATCCCACACATCCTTTATAGCCCTCAAATAATTAAAATTCTTATATCTGTTAGACGTTTTACTCGTGATAATCAAGTGTCTGTCGAATTTGACCCGTTTGGTTTTTCTTTGAAGGACCTCAAAACAAAGAAGACACTATCTCGCCATAATAGTACCGGGACACTTTATACATTCACGCCGCCTCAACTGCTGCCTCAAGCCACCTTTATTGCTTCGCACCACCTACCTTGGCATGATCGTTTAGGACATCCTGGGGCGCAAGTTCTAGATATTTTAAATCGCAACATTAATTTTCAATGTAATAAGGACAAAAGTCACAATATTTGCAATTCTTGTCAACTTTCAAATAGTAAAAGATTGCATTTCTATTCGTCTAATACATTTAATTTTGCTCCTTTTGATATTATTCATTACGATTATGGACTTCGCCAATCACGAGTAAAACAGGATATAAGTATTACATGGTGCTAAATGACAATTTCTCACACTTCGTGTGGGTTTACCCCCTAAAATATAAATCCGAAAGCTTTCCAACTTTTTCCAGATTTCATCAATTAATGTTTACCCAATTTAACCGCAAAATAAAAACCTTTCGGTGCGACTTAGGGGGTGAATTTGACAATTTAGCATTTAAAAATTTTTCCCAACAAAACGGTTTGCTTTTCCGTTTTTCTTGCCCTAAAACATCATCCCAAAATGGAAGGGCAGAACGTATGATTTGCTGCCTAATCACATTATTCGGGCTCCCTTAATTCATGCGAGTCTACCTCCTTCGTTTTGGGTTGAAGCCCTACACACTACCACTTATCTTCACAATATATTACCAACCAAACGCTTAAATTTCTACACACCTACCTTTGCCCTTTATCTTCGTCACCCAGAGTACGAACAGCCTCATAAACTTCACATTCCATAGGCCCATTAACCAACCCGCACCTAATCCGGTAACGACCCCATACACGTTCACATACCCGCGACGTCCTCGTCATGCCCCACCTTCAACCAACCAAACTACCGGCCCATCCAACCCTGCTGCCACCGTACCAGCTCCTACAACCATACCGGCCCATGCCCAGCTTCAGTCTACAACGAACGCTGCCCCAACCCAGCCTATCCAGCCCACTGGTCCGATTACTTACCAACACCCATGACAACTCGTTCCAAATCCCGGTCCAACCCTTCAGCCATCCACAACACCATCTCCCTTTCTCCGGTTCCTACCTCATATGCCAAAGCCCTAACTGATCTAAATTGGTTGCATGCAGTGCAAACCGAGTATAAGACATTACAGGATAATGAAACAAGGGAGCTTGTTCCCCGCCCACATGACCGTACCGTGATCCGTTGCATGTGGTTATTTCGGCATAAATTTAAATCAGACAGATCATTGGATGTTATAAGGCTAGGTTGGTGGTCAATGGAAATTCATAAATAGTTGGTGTCGATGGTGATGAGACATTTAGTCTTGTGGTTAAACCGGCCACTATTCGCACAGTTTTGTCTCTTGCTGTGTCACGGGCTTGGCCAATTCATCAACTTGATGTAAAGAATGCTTTTTTGCACGGGAACTACATGAGACGGTATTTATGCATCAACCACTGGGTTTTTATGATAAACAATTTCCTAACCACGTTTTTCATTTGAAGAAATCACTGTATGGTATTAATAGGCCCTAAGGGCATGGTACACCCGTTTTGCTAATTTTATTACCTCTAAGGGGTTTCGTAGCAGCACTTGTGACTAATCTTTATTTGTATATCAACATGACCCGTCTAATATTGCATATTTATTATTATATGTTGATGATATAGTTCTCACTGCTTCTAATGATCGTCTCTTAAACAACATTATTAGCACGCTCTCGAGGGAATTTGCCATGACTGATTTCGGACGTTTACATCATTTTTTGGGGATATAGTTCTCACTGCTTCAAACCGCCAGGGCAGGGGCAAACATCAGCAACAATCCCCATGGACCGCCTATCAGGGACAGGCACCTTCTTTTCCTAATCGGGCTTGGTGGACACCTCCACCATGTCCTTTTCCGACTCAGCAACAGTGGTCCAACAATAAGCTACCCGACCCACCCTCGGCTCCACAAGTTTAGTTCACCGGCTTTCCTCCGGTTGCCGGTTACTCTCCGGCTCAGTTTGCACCACCTGGCCTCACCCATCCCATGTATAACCCCTTTGCCCAACCGATTTGAGTGTTGCAATGGCTAATATGCAGGTTAATTCTCCTAATATGGCTTGGAACTCAGATGTTATGGATACAAGAGCCGAGTCCGTGTCACTAAAGACCAAGGTAAAATCACTATCCCTAATTATACTCCTGTTGTGTCGTCATATTTTGGTAGGTAATGTTATGTTTTTACCAATCAAAGGATCAGGTACGGGCTTTCACCCTTTACCAAACCGAACTTATATACTCCCACACATCCTTTATAGCCCTCAAATAATTAAAAATCTTATTTCTGTTAGACGTTTTACTCGTGATAATCAAGTGTCTGTCGAATTTGACCCGTTTGGTTTTTCTTTGAAGGACCTCAAAACAAAGAAGACCCTATCTCGCCACAATAGCACCGGGACTCTTTATACGTTCACGCCGCCTCAACTGCTGCCTCAAGCCACCTTTATTGCTTCGCACCACCTACCTTGGCATGATCGTTTAGGACATCCCGGGGCGCAAGTTCTAGATATTTTAAATCGCAACTTTAATTTTCAATGTAATAAGGACAAAAGTCACAATATTTGCAATTCTTGTCAACTTTCAAATAGTAAAAGATTGCCTTTTTATTCGTCTAATACATTTACTTTTGCTCCTTTTGATAATATTCATTACGATTTATGGACTTCGCCAGTCACGAGTAAAACATGATATAAGTATTACATGGTGCTAAATGACAATTTCTCACACTTCGTGTGGATTTACCCCCTAAAATATAAATCCGAAACCTTTCCAACTTTTGCCAGATTTCATAAATTAATCTTTACCCAATTTAACCGCAAAATAAAAACCTTTCGGTGCGACTTAGGGGGTGAATTTGACAATTTAGCATTTAAAAATTTTGCCCAACAAAACGGTTTGCTTTTCCGTTTTTCTTGCCCTAAAACATCCTCCCAAAATGGAAGGGCAGAACGTATGATTTGATGCCTAAATGACATTATTCAGGCTCTCTTAATTCATGCGAATCTACCACCTTCATTTTGGGTTGAAGCCTACACACTGCCACTTATCTTCACAATATATTACCAACCAAATGCCTAAATTTCTACACACCTACCTTTGCCCTTTATCTTCGTCACCCAGAGTACGAACATTTACGTTTGTTCGGTTTTGTGTGTTACCCTAACACATCCGCTACCCAGCCTCATAAACTTCACATTCCATAGGCCCATTAACCAACCCGCACCTAACCCGGTAACGACCACATACACGTTCACATACCCGCGACGTCCTCGTCATGCCCCACCTTCAACCAACCAAATGACCAGCCCATCCAACCCTTCTGCCACCGTACCAGCTCCTACAACCATACCGGCCCATGCCCAGCTTCAGCCTACAGTGAACGCTGCCCCAATCCAACCTATCCAGCCCACTGGTCCGATTACTAACCAACACCCCATGACAACTCGTTCCAAATCCCGGTCCAACCCTTCAGCCATCCACAACACCATCTCCCTTTCCCCGGTTCCTTCCTCATATACCAAAGCCCTAACTGATCTAAATTGGTTGCATGCAATGCAAACCGAGTATACGACATTACAGGATAATGAAACAAGGGAGCTTGTTCCCCGCCCACATGACCGTACCGTGATCCGTTGCATGTGGTTATTTCGGCATAAATTTAAATCAGACAGATCATTGGACGTTATAAGGCTAGGTTGGTGGTTAATGGAAATTCACAAATAGTTGGTGTCGATTGTGATGAGACATTTAGTCTTGTGGTTAAACCGGCCACTATTCGCACAGTTTTGTCTCTTGCTGTGTCATGGGCTTGGCCTATTCATCAACTTTATGTAAAGAATGCTTTTTTGCACGGGGAACTACATGAGACGGTATTTATGCATCAACCACTGGGTTTTTATGATAAACAATTCCCTAACCACGTTTTTCATTTGAAGAAATCACTGTATGGTATTAATAGGCCCCAAGGGCATGGTACACCCGTTTTGCTAATTTTATTACCTCTAAGGGGTTTCGTAGCAGCACTTGTGACTAATCTTTATTTGTATATCAACATGACCCGTCTAATATTCCATATTTATTATTATACGTTGATGATATAGTTCTCACTGCTTCTAATGACCGTCTCTTAAACAACATTATTAGCACGCTCTCGAGGGAATTTGCCATGACTGATTTCGGACGTTTACATCATTTTTGGGGATATAGTTCTCACTGCTTCAAACCGCCGGGGCAGGGGCAGACATCAGGAACAATCCCCATGGACCGCCTATCAGGGACATGCACCTTCTTTTCCTAATCGGGCTTGGTGGACACCTCCACCATGTCCTTTTCCAACTCAGCAACAGTGGTCCAACAATAAGCAACCCGACCCACCCTCGGCTCCACAAGTTTAGTTCACCGGCTTTCCTCCGGTTGCCGGTTACTCTCCGGCTCAGTTTGCACCACATGGCCTCACCCATCCCATGTATAACCCCTTTGCCCAACCGATTTGAGTGTTGCAATGGCTAATATGCAGGTTAATTCTCCTAATATGGCTTGGAACTCAGATGTTATGGATACAAGAGCCGAGTCCATGTCACTAAAGACCAAGGTAAAATCACTATCCTTAATTATACTCCTGTGTGTCGTCATATTTTGGTAGGTAATGGTATGTTTTTACCAATCAAAGGATCAGGTACGGGCTTTCAACCTTTACCAAACCGAACTTATATACTCCCACACATCCTTTATAGCCCTCAAATAATTAAAAATCTTATTTCTGTTAGACGTTTTACTCGTCATAATCAAGTGTCTGTCGAATTTGACCCGTTTGGTTTTTCTTTGAAGGACCTCAAAACAAAGAAGACCCTATCTCGCCACAATAGCACCGGGACTCTTTATACGTTCACGCCGCCTCAACTGCTACCTCAAGCCACCTTTATTGCTTCGCACCACCTACCTTGGCATGATCATTTAGGACATCCCGGGGCGCAAGTTCTAGATATTTTAAATCGCAACTTTAATTTTCAATGTAATAAGGACAAAAGTCACAATATTTGCAATTCTTGTCAACTTTCAAATAGTAAAAGATGGCCTTTTTATTCGTCTAATACATTTACTTTTGCTCCTTTTGATATTATTCATTACGATTTATGGACTTCGCCAATCACGAGTAAAACAGGATATAAGTATTACATGGTGCTAAATGACAATTTCTCACACTTCGTGTGGGTTTACCCCCTAAAATATAAATCCGAAACCTTTCCAACTTTTGCCAGATTTCATAAATTAATCTTTCCCCAATTTAACCGCAAAATAAAAACCTTTCGGTGCGACTTGGGGGGTGAATTTGACAATTTAGCATTTAAAAATTTTGCCCAACAAAACGGTTTGCTTTTCCGTTTTTCTTGCCCTAAAACATCCTCCCAAAATGGAAGGGCAGAACGTATGATTTGATGCCTAAATGACATTATTCGGGCTCTCTTAATTCATGCGAATCTACCACCTTCATTTTGGGTTGAAGCCCTACACACTGCCACTTATCTTCACAATATATTACCAACCAAATGCCTAAATTTCGACACACCTACCTTTGCCCTTTATCTTCGTCACCCAGAGTACGAACATTTACGTGTGTTCGGTTTTGTGTGTTACCCTAACACATCCGCTACGCAGCCTCATAAACTTCACATTCCATAGGCCAATTAACCAACCCGCACCTAACCCGGTAACGACCACATACACGTTCACATACCCGCGACGTCTCATCATTGCCCCACCTTCAACCAACCAAATGACCAGCCCATCCAACCCTTCTGCCACCGTACCAGCTCCTACAACCATACCGGCCCATGCCCAGCTTCAGCCTACAGCGAACGCTGTCCCAACCCAACCTATCCAGCCCACTGGTCCGATTACTAACCAACACCCCATGACAACTCGTTACAAATCCCGGTCCAACCCTTCAGCCATCCACAACACCATCTCCCTTTCCCCGGTTCCTACCTCATATGCCAAAGCCCTAACTGATCTAAATTGGTTGCATGCAATGCAAACCGAGTATACGACATTACAGGATAATGAAACAAGGGAACTTGTTCCCTGCCCACATGACCGTACCGTGATCCGTTGCATGTGGTTATTTCGGCATAAATTTAAATCAGACAGATCATTGGACGTTATAAGGCTAGGTTGGTGGTTAATGGAAATTCACAAATAGTTGGTGTCGATTGTGATGAGACATTTAGTCTTGTGGTTAAACCGGCCTCTATTCGGACAGTTTTGTCTCTTGCTGTGTCACGTGCTTGGCCTATTCATCAACTTGATGTAAAGAATGCTTTTTTGCACGGTTAACTACATGAGACGGTATTTATGCATCAACCACTGGGTTTTTATGATAAACAATTTCCTAACCACGTTTTTCATTTGAAGAAATCACTGTATGGTATTAGTAGGCCCCAAGGGCATGGTACACCCGTTTTGCTAATTTTATTACCTCTAAGGGGTTTCGTAGCAACACTTGTGACTAATCTTTATTTGTATATCAACATAACCCGTCTAATATTGCATATTTATTATTATATGTTGATGATATAGTTCTCACTGCTTCTAATGACCGTCTCTTAAACAACATTATTAGCACGCTCTCGAGGGAATTTGCCATGATTGATTTCGGACGTTTACATCATTTTTTGGGGATAAAGGTTACTCAACAGAAGAATGGTATTTTCTTGTCACAGGCCCAATATGGCAAGGATATAAAAGCCCGTGCTTTAATGTCCTCGTGCAAACCATGTTCAACACCGGTTCATCTTTCATCTAAATTAAGTGCTATAGATGGAGTTCTGTTCTCGGATCCGACATTATATCGGAGTCTTGCAGGTGCTCTTCAGTATTTAACGTTTACTCGTCTAGATTTGTCTTATGCAGTTCTAAAGGTGTGTCTCTTCATGCATGAGCCTCGAGATCCTCACTTTGCATTTATGAAGCGTATCGTCTGTTATTTGCAAGGAACGATTGAATACGGTATACGGATCATGAAATCAGATTCCCATGACTTGGTTGCTTATTTTGATGCTGATTGGGGTGGTTGGCCAGATTCGAGACGCTCAACATCGGGTTATTGTGTTTCCTTGGTGACATTCTTATATCATGGTCTGCTAAACGTCATCCTGCTGGATCGCGTTCCAGTGCGGAAGCTGAGTATAGGGGAGTTGTAATTGAAGTTGCAGAAATGACTTGGATTAGAAATCTGCTGCTCAACCTTAACACTCCTTTAACACACGCATCAGTTGTTTGTTATGACAATGTTTCAGCGGTCTATTGGTCCAATAATCCGGTTCAACATCAAAGGACAAAGCATATAGAGATTGACATACACTTCGTACGAGAGAAGGTTTGTCTTGGCACATTAAAGTTCTGCACGTCCCATCCTCTATGCAGTATGCAGATATATTTACCAAAGGATTTCCTCGTGAACTATTCCAATCATTTCGGTCCAGCTTGAGCGTCTGTCCTCCACCCGCTCAAACTGAGGGGGTGTCTTAGCTAGCCGATTATTATGTAAATTAGGAATACATTATATTTAGTTATTAGAGATAATCATTGTATTCTTTGTGTATATCCTTTCCTAATTTATTGGTTGTATTCTTCCCTATATATAGGGTCGTTATTTATCAATGAGGAACATCGAATACTTTACATCCACAATTGCTTTTTGGTGTTACCAGACCCGATTACCCGATCTATATACCCGAATTTTTTAATTAATATTTTTATTTTTCATAAACCTTTGTCTATTAGTGATTTATTTTAGTATGTTTATAATGTGAGAAAATAAATATTCTTTTAGCATATATATTTGATAATATAATTTATATCTTATATGTTGTTAAGTACATACATAGGTGTATCTTTTAACAAATTAATGGGTATACCCGATACCCGCGGGTATATCTTTTAACAAGGATATTATTAATTTGGAAATCCCAACGTATATCTTTTAACAAATTAATGGGTATACCCGACACCCGCGGGTATACCTGATACCCGATGGGTATTGAGCCGGGTATGGGTATGGGATTACCGTTACCCGACTCGAACCCGACCCATTGCCATCCCTATTTACGACTAGTTATGGTTCTGACGCGCATTACGGATCTACGCTCGTTACGGATCTATGCACGTTACGGACGACATCGACTAAAAAATAAAAATATTATATATTTTGGACTCGTTACAGACGTACGCTCGTTACGGACGACACCGACTAAATAATAAAAATATTATATATTAACGACGCATTACTGTTTCGACGCGCGTTACGAACGTACACTCGTTATGGACGACATCGACTAAAAAATAAAAATATTATATATTTACGACTATTTATGGTTTCGACACACGTTACGGACCTACGCTCGTTACGGACGACATCGACTAAAAAATAAAAATATTATATATTTTGGAGTCGTTACAGACGTACGCTCGTTAGAGACGACATCGACTGAATAATAAAATATTATGTTTAACGACTCATTACGGTTTCGACGCGCGTTACGGACGTACGCTCGTTACGGACGACATCGACTAAATAGAAAAAATATAATATATTTTTTGACGTACGCACGTTATGGACATGCGCTCGTTAAATAAACATACAATAATAACTAACATACTTGTGAAGTGGGTCTACAATAGTCGAAACCCTCCCCTTGGAGTTCACGTTGTCCCAAGTCTCCCTAAAAGTGTGGGTTTATCGACCAATACAAACCCCTGTCTACACGTATCTATAATAAATGTTATTAATATTAAGTGTTAAATGTTATATATTAAAATAATAATGATAACAATACAAAAATTAATGTTAAACGTACCTCCGTCTAGAGATCCGTAGTGATCTCGGCCTCCTGGTATAAACCGGACCGTGTCTGAAAGCGACTTAGCACGCGCATGGTCGGCCATGCGAAAAGAAACCTCGGGGGGGGGGGGGTGGTTGCGCAAGGTCTACATTTTAATCTGCCCGATGAGGATGAAACTGGAACGACGCAAGAAACTTGATGAGTAACTCCTGGTAGCTTGGCATATGTGATAGCTCAAAAAGCCGATCCCACGGTGATCTAGCGGGAATAAACTCCTGCGCCCTATCATGCTCCCTGAGGGTCCGAAAAGCATCCCAACAAACCGCTAAGTATCCACCGACATGCATATTCTGAAGCTTGTTGCAACGGACAATAGCCTCGGACTCCGGATGAAACTCGAAGTATGGGTGACCCAGAAGTGGATCCGCCGGCACACGCTACTTCTGCTGCACCTGCTCCTATGTCGAGCTGGTCATCCATGTCATCGTCCATCATCATACTGAAAACCAAAAAATAAAAATATTATATTTTAGACTCGTTACGGACGTACGCTCGTTACAAACCTACGCTAATTACGAACGACGACGACTAACTAATAAAAATATTATATATTCACGACCGGTTAAGTTTCAACGCTCATTAGGGACCTACGCTCGTTATGGACGTCGTTAACTTAGATATTAAAATATTAAATATTCACGACTAGTTAAGTTTCGGCTCGATATGGATCTACGCTCGTTACGAACCTACGCTCGTTACGGACGACGTTGACTAGCTAATAAAAATATTATATATTCACTACTAGTTAAGTTTTGACGCTCGTTAGGGACCTATGCTCGTTACGGACAACGTCAACTAACTAATAAAAAAATTATATATTCAAGACTAGTTAAGTTTCGATGCTCGATACGGACCTACGCCCGTTGCGGACGACATCGACTAACTAATAAAAATATTATATAATCACGACTAATTAAGTTTCGACGCTTGTTAGGGACCTACGCTCGTTACGGATGACGTCGACTAACTAATAAAAATATTATATATTCACGGCTAGTTAAGTTTCGATGCTCGTTAGGGACCTACGCTCATTACGGACGACGTCGACTAACCGATAAAAATATTAGATATTCACGACTAGTTAATTTTCGATGCTCGTTAGGGACCTACGCTCGTTATGGATGACGCCAACTAACTATTAAAAATAATATATATTCACGACTAGTTAAGTTTCGACACTCGTTAGGGACGTACGCTCGTTACGGACGACGTCGACTAACTGATAAAAATATTATATATTCACGACTAGTTAATTTTCGACGCTCGTTAGGGATAACTCATAAAAATATTATATATTCACGACTAGTTAAGTTTCGATGCTCATTAGGGACCTACGCTCGTTACGGACGACGTCAACTAACTAATAAAATTATTATATATTCACGACTAGTTAAGTTTCAACGCTCGTTAGGGACGTACGCTCGTTACGGACGACGTCGACTAACTAATAAAAATATTTTATATTCATGACTAGTTAAGTTTCGATGCTCATTTAGTGTCACACCCCGGCTTTCACAGCCAAATCCAAACACCGGTTGGCCCAGGTGGGGAATATCTTGACGTAAGTTGATATAATCATAGTCAATTAAACACAACACAATGGAATACTTGGAGTTAAATTACTATTACAAACCAAAAGTTCAAAGTTTGCAAATAAATAATATACAGATGGCTCGTAATAGAAGATCCACAAGCGGATCGTAAAATGTAGAAAAGTGTATAACAGACTTTGAGTAGATCTAAGGATTTGCAAGATCCTCTTATATCACTACCGAGCAACTTTCAGCCTATTTTTGTATTGTACCTAAAAAGCTTAGTCTTTTGAAAATACGTCAGCTTTCGCTGGTAAATACACCCAACTGACTAATTTTGAAAACAAAATTGAAAATGATTTTAAGTGCACGTGGCACAAGATCTTTTATAACTTGGGAAAGTCAGCCTTGTAACCTTGTTAACGGATTCACATGTTTGTCCATACATACAGGGCCCGGTACAGAGACCGAGACATGATTAACATACCTACCACTTAAGAAATCACGAATGAGTTATCCCCAACCTTGTGCGAAAAGTTTTTAGTATGAGCATCTGTCAGGTGTATGCCTACACCCCATGCTTAGGTCATGGCCATTATCTAATGTAATGAGCTGAGGATATCCAGGACACGGTAGTTAACTCCCGATGTTTAAGTTATCAAACAAAACTGATTAAAACGGAATATGATGATTTACTAGCCACAATCCAGCATTCGATGATACCATTTCTGACCAAGCGGTAATAGTTTACCGTAACCCAATCCCGTATAGGGGAAATAAGCCGATAGTATTTACCTGAGCTAGTCTTGGCTTAAATTCAAGATTTTAATATCTCAGTCGTACACAAAATGAACAAAGTGCATATAGCATTTACTGGAAGGCTCTAGTCTGGATTATGGCATAAAGTAACCAATTAAACTGCTAATGGTCTTATTTAAGTCATAGACTTAGATCGACTAGCGTATAGGAACAAAACGTATAATATGCTAGATTAAGCGATGATCGGATAGAATTTAGTTTAAACCCAACAAGTACTTTGACTTGTATAATATGGATAAACCATAAACATTCTGGATTTTGAGACTTAAATGACAAGGTTAAACCCGTTTAGGTTAATTTCCGTAAATTAGTTACATATACTTAATCGTAAGCATATCAGCGATATCGGGTAACCGGATAAGTAATGGAAAATTTCTATATGCATTATATTTTAAATAAGTTGTAATATCAGTAGGATATCAACTTATATGCCTGTTAATGTTTTAAAACGAAACTATGCCTTATAAGGGCATTTTGTTAATTTCATACCTTATAAAAGGAACTTGAATATATTATGATGTTATGATCATAAACATTCTGGAAAAATAATTAATTTATGATATAATATCAGTAAGAACATGATAATATGTGTAATTTATCTTTTATAACCAAACTATGCACCGAAGGGGCATTTTGATCATTTTACACATAGTTTCATAAATGATTTAGGATTCTGAGTTTATATCATGTACCTACTGTAAAAATATTTATTATAAGTTTTAAAATCAGTAGGTAACAAGGCTTGGTTGGTTAATATGGTTTAAAACCATATTATGCGCCAAAACAACGCTTATGTCGTAAAATAACGATTTACGCGATGTTTAATGAAAACTGATGTTAAGGTCCGGTTAACATGTCTTAGATATGTTATTTAATATAACATATCAGTAGGTAAAAGATTTACTTTGAAAATGTATGATTAAAACCGTTTTATGAGCCACAAGGGCTTTATCGTCATTTATCAAAATAATACAAGAACTTGTACGTAAACTCAGTATACAATCTGATTTGACATCCCAAGTAATTCTACTTATGTTATTACATTAGTAGGTAGTTTATTTTCAATTTCATTATTATTTAAACCTCATTTATGCAAAAAGGTCATCTTAGTCAAAATGGCATAATTACGGAACTTGTGCATAAACTCAGATACTGATTATGATCATGTAATATAACCTCAGAGGGTTATACTACATTATATTACGATCATAATGCAACCTTAGATCAGCAGCTAACTAATCTAAATCGGGTCATAATCGAAAGTCAAAGTAGAAGTCAAACTTTGCGACTTTCGGTTGCGAACCGACCCTGGAACTCAAATTTATGAGTCGAACATGTTCTTACATGTTCTAATAATTATTAATAACTTATTTAAGTGTCAAAACATGTTTCATAACATATATATGCTCAAATTATAATGTTTCAGAAAAATGGCCTGTTTGAGTTTTTAATGTTAATATTTTGACCCGTCAATTGGTCTAGCAAACGTGATCTTCAGGAGACGCCCTTTATAGGGATTAACACCTACCTTATTACGATCACTTAGCCATGTTCGTTATGAACAATGGCTGGACCATAATGGTCTTAACCGAAATTCAAGGCATTTTTCGTAAAACGCTTGACTTTTGGCTTTAAAACCCTATAACTGAAAATGCAAGAGAAAGGAACACTTACAAGTGATTCCTATGATACAATAGAACTAAGTTGGATGCTCCTTTCAGTTAGGAACTTCCAGAGGAGGGAGATAGAGTGATAAGTGAGAAATGTGCAAGTTCAAATTGCGAACTTTGACACCTAATTATAGTTGGAGAGCTTGAAGGAGGTGATGCAAGGTGTTAAGGGGTGTTAGAGGGAGTTTACAAGTGTCCTATAACATGGCATAACTGTTTGGAAGTCCCTTGTTTCGAATCAAATGGTTTTTGGCAACATGTGTGGAGGGCAAGCAAAAATTCTACAGATACAGCCTTCTTGTGGGCCGCTAGAGGCACAGGCATGGCCTCTCGCACCCCGCGAGCGCCCCATGGCCACTTTCAAAGTTTGTCATGTTCAGCCCCTTAACTTATAAAACATCCTAAAACACCTTTATAGCATATTTAGCCCTCCGTAACCAATATTTGGCATACCCGGGAGTATGCTCGGAGGTTGTCGAGCTCTCGGTTTGTTAAAAGGTCACGCAGATGTATAAATTAACATGTTGACACTTTTAACCCCTCCATTATCCAACTTTCACATATTTACAGAATTAACCTCTCTCGTCCAACAAGTGGCACGTATGAGAGTTTGGACTTCGTAAAGGACCACTCAGAGGCTTAGTATAAGCATGTTGACTCTGATGTCACTCAGAGGCTGGGCATGTTGACACAACGATCACTCACAGACCAAGTTTAAGCATGTTGACACTAATGGTCACTCAGATGCTATGTTTTTAGCATGTTGACACTAATGGTCACTCAGAGGCTTGATTATGCAAGTTGACATCAGAAGGTCACTCAGAGGCTTCATTTAAGCATGTTGACACCTTTAGTCTTTATTAGTCTTTAATGGACTTATAATAAAAATACAACACGTGTCACTATATTATTGGACACGATTTTATGAGGTGTTACAATTAGGAATGTACGCTCGTTACGAACGACGTCGACTAACTAATAAAAATATTATATATTCACGACTAGTTAAGTTTTGATGCTCGTTAGGGACCTATGCTCGTTATAGAAGACGTCGACTAACTGATAAAAATATTAGATATTCACGACTAGTTAAGTTTTGACGCTCGTTAGGGACATACGCTCATTACGGAAGACATACCAAGTTACGGTTCGTATTCGCTAACCCACAAACCCATAGACCAAAGACCATAAACCCAAACCCTGTTTCATACGATTCGTATTCGCTTACCCACAGACCACAAAATGTATACCAAATACATACCAACACCACAGATGAAATACATACCAAATACACCTAAAATACAACTATATTACGGATGAAATACATAACAAATTCGAAATTAATGAACTAGAGTTGAAAAATTACCTGTTTTATGTTTCAAATATGCTTTGTAGACGGTCCAAAAATATAATCGCCGTATGTTCCTGCTCATATGTGTGTGTATTTGATTTGGTGTTATATTGAACTGCGTAGGGGATAAATTTGGTTTATACGAAGGGTTATACGCTGCGTATAGAGCTATACGCAGCGTATATAAAGGATGCAAAATGTCTAATATACCCCTCGATCCAGCTGCGTATAGACCCCTCTCAGGGGTAAAAGGGTAATTTCCCATGGTCAAAGCATCTGTGACTAACTGGAAAATTACCCTTTTACCCTTGAAAGAGGTCTATACGCAGCTGGATCCAGGGGTATATTATATATAAAGGTACCAAAAGGTCTAATATACCCTTGGATCTACCCTCATATAGACCCTGTCCAGGAATAAAATGGTAATTTTCTAGAAAGTCAAAGATGCTTTGACCCTTGAGAATTAGCATTATACCCCTAGAAAGGTCTATACGAGGCTTTGACCCAGGGGTATTATAGTAATTTCACAATTCCAAATTTTAAAGCTCAGTTTGGGGGAATTTGCCCGCCTTTACTATACGCGTTGTAGGGCTCTCTACGATGCATATACAAAGTGACGTTTTACCTTTTTGCCCTTGGTTTGAGGCAATATGCAGCCTGAGTCAGGGGTAATTTGGTCTTTCTAGCTTTCTATACGTTGCGTAGGGTTCTATACGCAGCGTATATAAAGGTTCATTTTTTGTAATTTTTGTTATTATTTTATTTAATTGTAAAAACAATATAATTTATATTGTTCATAAGATAAATTAAAAATAATACAAATATTATAAATTAAAACAATTCTACAATTAACGCAAATATAAACAAAAATACAGGTTTCCATTTAGTCTTCGATAACATGTATGCTCGGGTCTTTGTCCGAGTCTGTATCAGGGTTCATTGTCTCGGTGTAGTGTTGTAGGAGCGACCTATACATTTCTTCCCACTATTGCGCAACTATTGTTCAGTGTAACGACCATAGTTGGTTCACTGTAGGTATGGGGTAGTCTCCTTCCAACTTAACATGTATGAAGTGTCCACTGTTAACATGTATGAGTGTTAGCGCTTGAGGTCATAGCTCTATAGGGGCATCCAATAACGGAAAGAAAGTACATCTCCCTTTGATGCTTAGCACGGGAAGAAGCCCTTCGTGGGGCATTTCCATCCAGTGACTTTCGGGGCAACCTTTCACTGAATGCCAAGAGATGTTGTTACGTATCCGGTTAAATACTCCTTTGCCCCATGCTTCGAATATAGGCCACCATAATGAAATGTTATGGTCAATCTCCAGTACTATATCATTTCGAACATGGGCCATACGTATTCCCCAAAACCTAACCCGACAGCCGAAGACTGAAATCCACAATGACCGTCTGGCATCACATCTTGTTTATGCGATCTGTAAGTGTGTAACTCTGATGGAATCTGTCCCTCAAACCTCTTAATGGTTAACAAATTCTTGTCCCCCTTTATTAATGGAAAACCATGATCATCACGCGTCTCTTTCTTTTTAGAACTCGTTGGACGACTTCGTTGCATTTTAGGCATTTTAGGTATTTCAGACTTTATAACCGAACCAGTGTTCCATGAGAGCCCTATGATGGTACGTATGAGCTGTGTCGGGGTAAATCGTACCTATGTTGTGAGGAAGCTGCATATACGTATCTTGCCTCACCATAGGAGTTGTTTCTCGTAGCGTTGTCTACCCTCACAACTTCTTCTAGCCTTTGTTGTACTTTCTTTTATGTAAGTCGACCGCGAGTATCTTGCTGGACAATCGGTTGTATCTTAGTTGATTTGGTTGAGGTCAAGACCGCTTTTATCTTTGAAAGCAAACTTTTTTTTTTCTGAGCAGGGGATTGCGACTCTAATTGTTGCCGCACAATATTGATCTCTTCTACAACATCGAACTCCTCATCTGCTAGTTTACACGGTAGTAAGTCAAGCTTATGCCAGAATACATCCACGTCTTTGAGTTGTATCTTATGCTCTACATAGTTAAATCAATACAGTGTGAGACCAACTAAAATCGTACTAAATAACAAAAGGTTTGTAGGTTTAAGATTTTTACCTGTTCGTCTGTACTTTTCCAGCTTACAAGCACACGGCAACCCACAATTAAGCCACATATGGCAACCACATGATGCTTTAAGTCTCCGCAACACCTCTAGCTTCCCCGTTAGTTCTCCTTCCATCAAATTAAGTGCTGTATGGGAAACCTTTCCACGTAGGCTGTTCAACAGTTGTTTTCTGTGGTGGTTCATTGTTTTTTCGATGAAACTTTTTTCTATTTCCCCTAACTGAGTTTCAACTATATCAATGAAGCATCCCACGATTCGGTCCAATGAACTCCTGTCTTAAACGTATCATTTAGAATTTGCGTGCTGGCTTTCAACTCTGTTAGTGGTGCGTTGACCAAAGTTGCGACTCTTATTAGTCCATGCAAAAACGAACATTTCTTTATAGTCTTTTGGCCGGTTTTCGTGTGTAAATATAATGGATTGCGTGAGTCATTTGTTGAAGACACTTACTTAAATGGTTGCAAGCCACAAGTCGGTTATAAAATTTCTCCAAGTTGGATTCGTATATGGGCTCTAAAGAAGAGTAGCACACTCCCTACCAGTACGACAAAAATTTCTCCTAATCTACTTTATTGAACCCTTGCTTGCAATGTTTACATTTATTTTGTTTGATGTGAAACCAGCATAGAAAACCTGGACGCGTTCGGGAATACTTTAGCATACACGTTAATTAGGGATAGCTCTCTATCCGTGACTATTACACACGACATCATGCATTCATGCAACATTGACTTGATCCGCTCAAGCCCCCACATGAAGTTATCTCTTCGTTCTTTGCAAATAACAACATGTGTGACACAAAAAGACTTGTTGGTTGACGTCAAACCCACAACCTGGACAAATGGCATGTTGTAGATGTTTGTTTTGTACGTTGCGTTGATCTATAGTACGTGTGAGAATGCACACCACATAGTAATTGAATGGGGATGAACAAAGAAAAGGTTTGTTACGACATTTGTTTTGGGTTCCTGTCGTATGTGGTAAATGAATCGGTTTTCATGCAACATCCTTTCTAGTGCCTGCATGGGAGTCTTTCCGTCCATCTGTGACGCTCTAATTTTCTGTACCGCATTTTACATGTCTTTCTAAACATGGAGGCTGTTGGAAAACTGTTTTCTTAGGGTTTGAAATATGTTGCGTGGCTCCATGTTTTGAGCAATTAGCTGCTCCACCAGCTTGTATTCGACTTCAGTAAATCTTCGCACAAACGCGTGGCCCAGCAGACTCTGCGCAGGTTCGTGGTTATGTTTCGAGTTGTCCACTACCAACTCCCACATGTCATTCGTCACGTCCCGTATAGCGAGTAATGAAAATAGGCAACCAATTTTTTGCTGCTAGCTTTCCAAACTGTTGCTTTACTAAGGAAGGTGCTCACCACCACGGTCACACACAAGCCATACCATCTCCATACTACCACCAATATTTTTCGATTGACGATAACAAAAACGTAACCATTCTCCTTTCGCGTTGCTTGTACCCATTTCTTCAGATCAGTTTGAGACATGAAATGCTAAAAAACAGTTACGTTAATAATAATAATAATAATAATAATAATAATAATAATAATATAATAATTTTAGCAATAATAATAATATTACAATTTTAACAATAATAATATTAATTATAATTTTAGTTTTAATTTTAATGATAATAATAATAATAATAATAATAATAACAATAATAGTAATAATAATTAAAAAATTATAATAATAATTATTGTTATAATCTTAACAATAATAATAATTATAATATAAACAATAATAATAATACTAATAATAATTATAATATAAACAATAATAATATAATTTTAAGAATAATAATAATTATTATAATTTTAAAAATACTAATAATTATTATAATATTAACAACAATAAAAATTATAATATTAACAATAATAATGTAATTTTAACAATAATAACAGGCTCTAATAATAATTATAATTTAACAAGAATATTAATATTATGAATTATAACAACAATACAAATATTAACAATAATGATAATATTATAATTTTAACAATAGTAATAATAATTATAGTTTTAACAATAATAATAAATGTTAATATTAACAAAACAATTAATAATTATATTTTAACAATAATACAAATATTAATGTGATACCTGCTTAATTTGAAACGGATTGCCAGGGTTAGAGGGTTGATAATCATCATACAACGGTGTGTTAGGAGGCTCATTTATGTATCCACCATATCGATCCAAACTATCTTGTTGCACGTAAGAAACTTCACCCCCGCATCCGTAATCCCGATACGATTGTTGTGTCGGGTAATATGGTTCATCAACATGGGGCATTCTCAGCACCGTATCCTACGTATCCATCCAGATTACCTTGTTGCACGTACAGAGATTCATACCCGTATCCGTAATTCGGATACACTTGATGCGCCGGGTAATATGGTTCATCAACAGATGGAGTCGGAGCCTCATTCAAGTCTGGCAACTCTATGTTTTGATCAACAGGGACGCCAGACACAACCTCCTCCTCGTTAGCATCATTTACTCCCCACGAGTTGTTAGAATATTGATTAAATAAATAATTCTCCTCCCAAAATGATAACATTTTAGCTCCACTGATGAAGTAAATAACTGAGGAAGTGAAGACTCATATATTGTTTCGAATTCGTAGGTAAAGACGGATGTCTAAATACTGTTTTGAATTCACAATTATCAGCCCCGTATAGCTCTATACTCAGCGTATAACTTTACTCATGTGGCTAGACAACATTGTATCAATGTCAAACCTGCCTACCATACTCTCCGTATAGCTCTATACGCGTATATATACTCTGTACCTACACTGCGTATAGTAGAGCTGACAGATTTGACATGGTACGAGGTTGATTGTCTGGTTGTGTACGCTGCGTATAGGTCTATACTACAATTAGGGTTTGGTGTGCAAATAGGCAGATTGGTGTGCCCATATGCACACCCTATGGAAAACCTAAGTAATTAATTTTTCTACATTATGGTACTGCCAGAAGGAGCTCCTCTAACAACACTGAAGTTATTGGACACTGGAAATGCTGCATTAATAGACGTTGAATTGAGATGCATATTGTGGCAAAGCTTTGAAACTTCAACTGATACATATCTTCCTGGGATGAAAATGGGAAAAAAACGTAAAGTTGACATCATGGAGAACTGTAACCGACCCAGGATCTGGAAGCTTCAAATTGCAGACGGATCCAGGTACAGCTCGGTATTCTATCGTGAACGGGTCAACAAAGTTTCATTGGAAAAGTGGGAAGATGTCAAAGGATAGCTTTGATGAGAACCAAATGTTCTCCAACGCATTCAACTTCTTGTCAAACACCACAACACTAAAACGAAAGATCAAGTTACCTAATCGTACAGTATCTTACGAATCTTATATGGTGGTTGATCCTAATTCAAGGTTGGTAACGGGTCATTTAGGGAAGTTACAATATTTTATTTGGTTAGAAGAAAAAAACCAATGGGTGTTGGAATGGGAGGAACCAAACGCTTCTTGTAGCATTTATAAGGTGTGCGGGAAATTTGGGATGTGTAAGGAAAATAATGACTCACCATTGTGTAGTTGTCTGCATGGATTTGTACCTATTTCACCTGATGATCATACGCAAGGATGCATGAGCACTTCTAAAATCTGTGACAAAAGTACAAAAGACGCATTCCTAAACATAACTATGATTAGTATGGATGATACAAATCTGCCCTTTACTCAATCAAATAATGAATCAGCATGTGTAAAAGACTGCCTCGCAGACTGCCGTTGTCTGGCTTATTCTTATACTTATCCAAAAGAGGGAGTGGTACTGGACCCAAGTCGTGAGCACACACACGGTTGCTGGTTCTGGGATACAGTACCAAGTAATCTTAAAGGGAATGGTACACATAATATTTCCTTCCGTGTTTCTACATCTTCAAAAGCTATGAATTCTGGCGCTCTAAAGAAACCGAATACTGAAAGAAGATCATCATCCCTGAAACAAGTCCTTAGTTTCTATTGTTGGTTCAGCTCTGGTACTTTCACTATTTGGCGGCATTAGCTATCTAACGTGTAAGCGATTGGTGAACAGAAGAAGTAAGTCTTTATGAATACTGAAGTTATCAGCCTTTCCACTCATTAGAGCATACAATTTAAAAATTCTCTATGTAAGGTGAATTTTTTTCTTAACCATCACCTTTTGTTGCGCAGAAAAAAACCAAAATAACATAGAATTCAAGTCTTGTAATACGAGGAGACATATCAATGAGTTACTTAATCTTGATCACTCTAAAGAAGATGACAGAGAAGGCCTCGATGTGCAACATCTTGAGCTGGAAAGCATAATAGATGCTACGAACGATTTCTCAGAGGAAAATCTGCTTGGACAAGGTGGTTTTGGGCCTGTATACAAGGTAACAAAGACGTTTTCCTAAGTAATCTTTTTATACAAAAATGGTAGTAACTAAAGTACTATGATTAACTGATCAGGGTAAGCTTCCTGGAGGCCAAGAAATAGCAGTGAAGAGGTTGTCAAGCCTCTCTAGACAAGGCTTGCAAGAGTTCAAAAATGAGATTACTCTATTTGCAAAACTTCAACACAGAAATCTTGTTAGAATACTGGGATATTGCATCACGGGAGAAGAAAAAATGCTACTGTATGAGTACTTGGATGATGGGACGATTATCGGCAACGCCTCTGAGGTTGCTAAGGCCTTAGACATCATCAACGAGGAGGGGCTATCTCTAGGGCTTTATCTCAACATTAAGAAAACAGAGGTTTTTTGGCCGACATGCGACGGGCGGAAAGTTCAAGATGGGTTTTTTCCGAGAGGGATCGGTAGACCAGAGAAGGGGATTAAGCTCCTTGGTGGAGCTGTTAGTCGGGATCCTAGCTTTATTGAGGAGTTGGCAGGGCGGCGAGCCTCGGGGGCGGTTGACCTCATGAAACTCTAACCCTGCCTGAGAGATCCCCAATGTGAACTCATTCTGCTAAGGTTGTGCATGGGGGTCGCTAAGTTACTTTTTGGGTTGCGGACTTGTCAACCGCATTTTATGGAGGATGCGGTATCTTGGTTTGATGATGGCCTTAGAGAAGCTATAGAAGACATAGTAGTGGGTGGCGGCCCCTTCTTTGGTGACCTCCAGTGGCGTCTGGCATCTTTGCCAATGCGTCTAGGTGGTTTAGGCCTCTTCTCAGCTCGAGATGTTGGGGCTTATGCCTTTGTGGCGTCTAGAGCTCAGTCTTGGGAACTACAGGATCATATCCTTCGAAACTGTGAGGTCGTCGGGCTTGACCCGGACTATCAGCAGGCGCTTGAACTCTTAAATGTCTCTCTCCCAGACTTGGATATTGGCGGTTTTTCTAATAAGGACACCGCCCCTCGAAGCCACAAAAAACTTTGGCGAATGCTCTGTTTAGCAAAATCGCTCAAAGCCTGGGAGAAGCTTTTAATTTGTCATCCCGCCAGAAGGCGGTGTTTGAGTGCCTGAAAGGTCCCCATGCTCAGGAATTTTTGACCGTTATACCAATTGAGGGGTTGGGACAATGTATGTCTGCAGTAGAATATAGAGCCATTCTCAAATACCGGTTGATGATCCCTACGTACCCGGAAGATGAAACTTGCCCGATATGTCGTAAAGCTTGTATGGATAAATACGGGGAGCATGCAGTTCACTGTAAAGAGCTCCCTGGGTTCAAATATCAGCACGACTGGGTGCGTGATGCTTTGTGGGACATCTTAAGAAGAGCTGGGATTTCGGCTAAGAAAGAGGCCCCTGTGAATTTCCTCACGGACCCTGTGGAAGGGAGATCTACTCTGCGACCAGCGGATCTGCTCGTCTTTGGCTGGGCTGGGGGGAAACATACTTGTGTAGACCTCACGGGAATTTCCCCTTTGGTTTGTTTAAGGGAAAACGGGTTTGTAGCTGGACAAGCGGCAAGAAAGGCAGAATCAAAGAAAGTGGATAAGTACGCTAAAGCTTGCGCAAAGAACCAGCATGTCTTTGTCCCTTTTGCCTTTGATGCTTTTGGCTCCCTAGCGCCAGAAGTTATCCACTTCTTGACGAGGGTTCAACGGGTCGTCTATAGCAATTGTTCAACCCCAAGGGGGCAAGGGTTTGTATTTGGAAGGTTAGGGTTTGCAATTCAGAAAGGATTTGCGGCGCAACTTGTTGCCCGGCTACCTTCTGTTTTGATGTAACTTGGCAAGTTTTCTGAATTTAAAATAATATGGGCTAATTTATATTTTTTGATAATAAAAAAAAACAAAAAATTTTTTTTGGTTAGTATCTCTGGAATACAGACACTTGTTAGTGCACAATGCACAAAACTCATATGATTATCTTTTGCAAGATCCAACACTTAGTGCATCACTGGACTGGAAAATGAGATTCAGTATCAATGGGAATTGCTAGAGGACTTAACTATCTTCACCATGATTCCCGGTTGAGGATTATTCATAGGGATTTGAAGACAAGCAACATTTTGCTAGACGAGGAGATGAATCCAAAAATTTTGGATTTTGGTTTGGCCAAGATAGTTAAAGGAAAAGATATGGAAGCTGTCACAAACAAAGTTGTAGGAACCTTGTAAGTCAGTACTTCCTTTTCTTAAAGAAGAGCCAAAACTGACTATGGAAACCGCCACCTACAATTCAGTATGTTAGCAATGGTGCAATCATGTGTTCTCTAACAGCATTTTGTGTGTTTCTCAGTGGTTATATGTCTCCAGAGTATGCACGTAAAGGTAAGTTCTCTATTAAATCTGATGCTTTTAGCTTCGGGGTTGTATTGCTTGAGATCCTAAGTGGAAAAAGAAACACTGGATTCTATCAACCACAAAAAAGTACAAGTCTTTTGGGGCATGTAAGTTATCTAAAAACTAATTTATAGTTTGCTACTACATTAGTTTAAATTTTGTTACATGTCTACAATATATTAGGCATGGAGCTTATGGATAGAAGACAGACAATTTGAGTTGCTGGATCAAATACTGGTGAATTCATACGATTCAAGTGAGGTATTGAAGTGCATAAATGTCGGACTCTTGTGTGTACAAGGAGACCCAGACGATCATCCCACCATGACAAATGCAGTTATGATGCTTGGAGGTGATATGGTATTCTTCCAAATCCAAAAGAACTAGCGGTCATTCCAAGAAGAGACCATGATGTTTCCTCTAAAAACACATTGACGATTACAGATGTAGCTGGGCGCTAACGAGGCATTTATTTCATCTATGGTTTCTCTGAGAAATCTTTTTATTGACAACAAGTACTACCCACATATGTGTATGGCTTAAAAGAGTTAATGATTGTCCAAAGTAAATGTATGCATACACCATTAAAAAAATAGTTGAAGAACTAGCTAAACTAGATATGGAAATTACCCTTATTCTTCATGATCTTCCATACATCTTATGTATATTAAAATGACCAAATAAAACTGTAACAAACCGACCAAAGACAGAAACATTGGGGTGCTACTTTGGTAGATAGTTCAAAAGCACATGGAACTAAATTCCAAATATTATTAATCAACTTTAAGTTTATCCATTACAATCAAGGAACAAATAACTCAAATATAAACAAAACAATCCATATAAATTATGTAAGTCCTCAATGCATCCTATGTGAGTAGGAAACAAATCTTGTAAGCATCATCAAACCTTATCGCCTGAAACAAATAAAGTTCATTTGGTCATTTAAATATATATATATATAGAGGATTATGATCATTTGTGAACAACTTCTTGAGAGTGATCTGAATTAACTAATGCTGGCCTTTGATATTTTTTAGATTAAAAGGGTAAAATTGATATTAGTCAAGTAATTTTAATTAAAATAACTTAATTTTCTCATCTCTTAACTCTCTTTCTCTCTCTCTCTCTCACATTTTTAGTTATTTCTCTATTATTTTAATTATAAGAGATTAAATGGCTAATGTTTATTTTTAAATAAACTCTTATATTCTTTTTAAAATTAAATATTAAACCTAATTAAATTATGTTTTCTTACATCTATGTATACAAGTCAGTATATACAAGACTTATACAGCTGTCTATAATTACATCTTGTTCCCACAGGTTGGTATAAACCATATTTATACACATGTGTATTATTAAGTACATGTGTGTATAAACTATCAGTTGTGTATATTATATAAATTGATAGTTAGCGAGACTGTACACATGTGTATAACAAACATATGTGTATCTTGTATAAACTAATACTATCGAGACTGTACACATGTGTATACACTAACAACTGTGTAACTTGTATATACGGAAACTAGCAAGATTTTAGGAATTTTGATTATATTGTTTAATAAATACAATTTACAAAAGACGCAAATACACTTCTGTTAATTAATTTAAAGGGAAGTTACAACATTATAATTACAATATTGCCATTTTTAAAAATCTCTAGATGATATAATCCAATGGCTCAGATTAGTTCACAAAATTCACTTTCAATCTAGTGTTCACTCTAGAACCGTATATATATATATATATATATATATATATATATATATAGGGGAGAGTTTTCTTGAGAACGCTAAATATTGCGAGAATTGCGAGAACGAATAAAAAAAACTAATCAAAACCATTTTTAATACAATTATCATTTTAATTAAAATATAAAATCAAAAAAAGAAATTACAATATCAAATAATTCAAATCTCCTCTCAAAATCACTCTTATTAGATTTTTTACACATGTGTAAATTGCAAACTTACACATGTGTAAATTTTCTTTATTTTCCAATTCACGTAAATTTAAATGTGTAAATTAAGTTTCTAGAATTGTATTCGAATAATGAATAATAATGACAAGTGTAAAAATCAATTTTGAATTTCACTTGTTTTTTACCAAGTTCTAGTGGTTTTTTCATTCGTTCTCACGGTTCTCGCGATATTTAGCATTCTCATTTAAACCCCCTATATATATATAGGGGAAGGTTCATTTGAGAAGAAATTTAATGTGAAAAAAAAAGAAGAAATAGTATAATGGTAAAACATTAAATAGTTTATAACTCCACTCTTTATTATGTTAACTCTCATTAATAATACAAAAATATTTTATCCTACACATTTTAAAATTTATCCTACATATGTCTTACATTTACCGAAATTTATCCTACACACATGTAAATTTACCCTACACATTTCAAAATTTATCTTACATATACTAAAATTTATCCTACACATGTCGAAAATTATCCTACACCATAAATTATTTTATCTTGAAAGAGTATATGAAAAAAAATTAGTTACAAGTTTAACTAATTAGCTAATTAATGACAATTATAAATTTACCTATATGCCTTTTTTTATAACATTAAATACACACATTAAATGAAGTAAATGGAGAATTTCTATTGGTTTAAAAGTTATTCTTTTTATTCTTACAAATTTTTTCTTCTGTTTTGAATTCTCCACTATATATATATATATATATATATATATATATATATATATACACAACTATGTGACACGTTGTGATAGTTGTTATCCGACCGTCAGGTGACCCTAAGTCTGGGCCCACCGAAAATCGGGGTGTGACAGGTTTGTCTCAGGTCTAAAATTTGAGGTATTTAGATGCTAGCCTTTTGTGTCTAAACTCAAATATCACAATCTCAGATTGCTTAGGAAACTCTGAGTCTATACTTAACCTAAGACTACTCTTATCTATTATAGTTATTGATTTTAATTGTATAAATATTTTACAAAATACCGCCTTGACTTTGCGGACGAGGCAAAGGATCCATGACTGGCCACAGACCACAATAACCTCTACTCTTGAGGAGCTCAAAGTTCCTTATGGCGAACTACGTTGCTTTGACGATGACTCCGACCCGAAGATGCTAAACTCCGACACCGTATACTACTCATTTTGTTGTTTCCCCTTGAGATAACCCCATACCCAACTAGTAGAACCAATATTATTAGCCGGTTTGTCTTTCCAAGTACTCCAGACCATCAATCTGAAGTCCCCCACATCTGATTGACGCTTCAATGATACCCCACCAGATGATTAAGCAGCAGGAACAACGAAAAGTCACATCACTGTAATTATGTCGGTGCGCTCTGATGTGAGATTCTGTTCCTTGATGCAACACTCTACCGTCCTGGAGGATAATAATAATAATAATAATAATAATAATAATAATAATAATAATAATAATAATAATAATAATAATAATAATAATATAATAATAATAATAATAATAATAATAATAATAAAAGAAGAAGAAGAAGAAGAAGAAGAAGAAGAAGAAGAAGAAGAAGAAGAAGAAGAAGAAGAAGAAGAAGAAGAAGAAGAAGAAGAAGAGAAGAAGGAACCATTTAGCCCAACTCTTGCCAAGAATCCTATGATCATGAGCTTCGGAATCTCGCTATCTAGTTATCTAGACCCATCTGGGTATACTAAATTATATTATATAAACCCAGCAGAGTATGCTAGTAATATTCTAATACTAACTCATGACCTATACCAGGAGGCTATCATTGAAACAACCTTTACCTATTTTCCCCATTTTTCTAACCACTAAAAACCTAGAGAAACCCTCCACCTGGTCATCCGGAGCCTAACATTGATTTTAATGATTCCAAAGGATTTTTACGATATTTATGTTGAACTTTGTATGATAAAAGCACCATATGGTGATTGCTAGTATCTTAGTGTGTACCATAGATTGCTTTTATGCCTGACCAGTATGAAAGATTAATGAATGGAACCTCTAAGATCTCACAATAATCATATTGTACTAATATAAACTAATATTAAGTATTTTAAATTTATATTTTGGCGATATTAGTGCCACATAAATAATCATTGATTTTATGGAGCCTTTTGACACAATATAGCAACCGAAAGATAAAACCCAAAAAACTAAGTTGCAAAATGCCCAAAAGAATATCGACACATGTTTTACATCAATCAAACATCATAAAAACGATTATATGTACTCATTTCGAGATTTAGATAAAATTAAGCACACGTAAGCATATACTCAAAAGTTTACAAAAAAAGATTGTTTTAGGTTAATTATAACAAGTTTATAGGACCCATGCATTGCAGCTAAATCGTTATGCAAAAAAAAAAAAAAGACGTAAAAGCATTGAATGACGCTCGCACGTTGAATCGTGTCAACTCGCAAAATATAGAACTATAGAAAACGGAATTTTAATCATCTGAAAGTTTGTTAAACCGAAAAAATAGAAGTAAAATCCATATAAATGTTATGATTAATAGTAAAAATATAGAGTAAACTGCAATTTTAGCCCTTGTAGTTTGGGGGCGTTGACACCCTTAGCCCTTATTTTCAAATTTTTGCTGCCCTATCCTCCTCCCCTCACCCGACGTTTCCTGATTGCATCAATGTACCCCTTTTCATCAAGTCAACGCTTGTTTGACTGACTGTTAGAGGCAGGGTATTTTTCTATACCTAATATATCTTCACTCAAACTTCTTCTTTGAAGGTGATCGAAATTCCAGATGCATTTCGTCACTAAAATCAGAAAAAGTTTAATCTGTTGTGAAACAACGGTCTATTAGCAACTAATATATAGGTATAAACATGAGAGCTAGACTATGAAATCATGTAGAGAATAGAACATGTAGAATTCTTATTCATTCATCTAACATAATATACAAATGTCATTATATATAGGCACTCACATTAGTACAATAGTAAATAAGAGAAAGGGGTTATACATGTGGAAAGTCACTACATAATGGATGCATTCATAGATAGGGGTTATACATGTGGAAAGTCACTACATAATGGATACATTCATAACACTCCCCCTTGACTATCCACATGATGGAATACTATTCTTTAATACGCTTAATGATTTTGTCTCATTAAAAACCTTGCTAGGAAAACCCAATGGGACAAAACCTCTGCTAAGGGAAAAAGAGTGCAACGCGTATTGTCTCCCCCTCAATATAATATGTATCATTTCAAGTAACAAGTGCCAATTTTCTATAAAAGTTGTTGAAAACTTTTGTAGTGAGTGATTTGTCGCTTGATGTGCAATCTATTAATGAACTTGATGTATGATCTTCATGTAAAAATTTAATTACATCCTCTTGTAAGTAGATACCATAAGATCCATGAATGTGTTTTGTTATAATCCTTGCATTTACAAAACTAACCAAACTTGTTGATGGGTTAGTAAAATATGAACCCATACCTTTCGTAGCTTAAGGGTATAGAAAATAAATGTTTTACTCATTACACTATCTCCTCGTCGTACACGAGTTAAATCTTGCCGATGAATTTAATGGTATATGTTCGTGTATAGCTAGCAAGATATATTAATACAATTTGTATTGAATTATGGTACTTCATGACCAAGGATCTTTGCTTCTTTGATAAAAGATGATAAAAGTCATTTTTATCTATATCAAATATTTGAACATCATTAAATGTACTAACACCAAAAGCTTTGTCCATATGAAAATGTCCAACACTTTCTAGATGTATTATGATTGATGTATTATAATATAAATGTATGTCCTACGTATCGAGCCATAAATTTGCAATATTGTATTTCAGTTTCAAATTCTTGCTTAAATGTTTGAGCTCTTTTTTTCACTTCGGGAGATTCAATGACATCATCAACATATATTGCAATACTTGTAAACCTCCTATCGTTCTTTTAATGAAAACAAATGGACCAACTTCACCATATGTATTTCTCGTTTTCGAGCTCACTGGTGAGTCAATTATATCATATTTGACTCGACTATTATAGTCCACACATATTTTGTCAACTTCATATAGTATGTTCTTGAGGTTTTGATATCAATGCTTCTAGCATTATCAATCCATGAGGGAATTCGTTCCATCTTATCCATATATCAAGGATCTTTGCTTCTTTGATAAAAGATGATAAAAGTCATTTTTATCTATATCAAATATTTGAACATCATTAAATGTACTAACACCAAAAGCTTTGTCCATATGAAAATGTCCAATATTTTCTAGATGTATTATGATTGATGGATTATAATATAAATGTATGTCCTACGTATCAAGCCATAAATTTGCAATATTATATTTCAGTTTCAAATTCTTGCTTAAATGATTGAGCTCTTTTTTTCTCTTCGGGAGATTCAATGACATCATCAACATATATTGCAATACTTGTAAACCTCATATCGTTCTTTTAATGAAAACAAATGGACCAACTTCACCATATGTATTTCTCGTTTTCGAGCTCACTGGTGAGTCAATTATATCATATTTGACTCGACTATTTTAGTCCACATATATTTTGTCAACTTCATATAGTATGTTCTTGAGGTTTTGACATCAAGGCTTCTAGCATTATCAATCCATGAGGGAATTCGTTCCATCTTATCCATATATGCGTATGCTTTCACTCTTTAGGAGTTTTGCTATATAAATTTGCCTATTTAACACATAGATATTTATATCATGTAAAAGTGTCGTGAACACTTGCTTTTATCTCCAAAATCCATATTGTACCATGCGTGTTCACTATTTATTGAGATATCACAATCACTAGGTACAAGTTTTTAATGTATGTTTATTGGTGCACAAGAATTACATCGTTAAGATGTTTTGATTCACCTTTAAAGAACTCAATTGCTTTAAGAAACTCATCAGGAGTTCAATCGTATTCAAAAATGAATATGTATACAACAATCATATTGTTCTTGAGAACTTACTTTACATGAATTACATAATTTAAATCCTTCAAGGTCTTGCATGTAAACTTTAGTATCTAAATGATACATAACACTTATAAGACACATATCAATTCTCTCTTTATATTACCAGACTAATTAAATACTGGAAAGCTATTGCATCCACCACTGGAGAATACGTCTCCTCATAATTAATCATAGGTCTTTGCGAAATCCTTTTGCCATCAATTGTTAATCCACATAAAAGACCTAATTATATTAAATATATTTTACAACTTTTTTTATGGATTACTAGCCCGTAAGCTTTCCATTTCAATAGAGAATTCAACTCTGCCTCATTTGCGTCGTTCCATTTTGGCCAATCATTTCTTTGTATTTATTCATAGGCAAATTTTAAATCTTGATCCTCATCATTTCAGTTTTTCAAGCGCTATATATACAAAAGTATAACGACGTCGATTTTGTTTCGATTCCATACACTCCTAGACATGATATAATTTCCTAAGAGCTCTTTATTTTCAGGTACCTGAGGTTCTTCCAGAACCATCATGTCTAATGTCTCTTCAAGAAACCCTTTTTTTTACTATAACCTCGACTTGACCATCTTCTTCATTACTTGCTCCAATTTTTCGAGAAATTTTTATTTTCTTGGAATCGACTAGTCTACCACGCTTCAGGCGTGCAATAGACTCAATAATATAAGGTTTGCCCTACTAGGACAATTAACTTAACTGGAGCATTAGCAGTTGACTACGTGACTTACTTAGTCACTGTATTTAGGTCAGTTAACATGTCTGGTGATTGATTCTTTAATCTAGGTAACGAATTATCTTTTGAACTTCTTGTTCACACAATTTAGTTTGAGGATCAATGATAATTCATGCATACCCATTCCTTTTTCAACTGCCATTAATCTCCCCCTAATGTTGGGAATGTTATTTACTTAAATTAAGATCTAACGAGCCATAAATAAATTTCTCGTTAATTGCTCTATGTATGTAATCATAAATAGTATTTTCACCCAACATATATTCCCAACATTATTTGAGTTTCAATCTTTGTGCGTTGTGGTGGATCAATCCCAATGTATACTGCACAATAAAAAGTTTGATGGGAAATATTTGGTTCCTGACCAAAACCAACTATAATGGGGAGAAACTATTACAACATGTTGGCTTGATGTGAAATAATGTTACCGCATGTAAAATCACATGTGCTCAAATATGAACTTTTGCTCTCTTGATTATTGGCTTTGCAATCAATTTGTAGACGTTGATCATCGCCTTCAACAAAAGCAATTTGTGTCTTAAGCATTTAGAAAGTTCAATACTTATTCCAATAATCATTAGTAACATGGATACTAAATTCAATGTTATAACCACCATAAATATGATAATATGGAATAATATGCTTGCTATCTCATTAGCTAAGCTACATACAACTTCAAGTTGTAAACTTGATGACCATTTAGACGATGCATCAATTTTAAAACACTAAACGGTATCATGTTTGGATATATACATCATTCATTCATTCCATAATATTTTAGGGATTTATACCATTAATTGGCAAATAAATAATTTCCCTTAAGAGCAAACAAAGTATGCTATCAACTAGAAGAATCTTCAAGTTCTTCATTATATTTCACATCATCATTGACTCGATGTGGTCTAACCGGCCATATCAATAAAATAAATTATCATGATCCATAAACTTATGGTTTATGATATTGTATATGTATTACTGGCACGTATGTAATACAAAACATAAGATATGAAAGAATTTATTATAACTTCAAAGTTCATACCATCGTGTTATGTAATCACTAGTTTACCACTTTTGGTGGTCGATCTCATCATGACTATCATTATAATACTGATATTTGATCTCATTATTAGCTTCACTATCTTATAATTTCTGATAGTTTGATCTCTTATTAACATGATGATTGTTGCACTTCTGATAGTCAATTTTATTATTAATATGATCATCATTACAATTTTCTCAATGATGCCCATGATTACAATGATCAATATATATTCACTTCATGAATCAGAGTAAAACCATACAATTTTTACGGTTTTCTATTATTTTCTCGAACATATAGATATATAGTCGTTTGAAACCGTTTATACCCTTTATGATATTGCTACTTCAGGAGTATATTTGAGGTTTGACAAACAAAATTTGTTTTATCCGATTTCCCTTATAAATAAACTTCTCTTCGTATAACGTCAATTGAGAAGTAATTATATGTCCGAGTCATATAATATTTCTTTTATACTTGATAATGAGATACAAGGAGTATGACACTTTGGGTGTCAAATCGAAGCATATTTCTACTTTTTCATGAGAATGACAATAAACCAAACTTTGGTTTAGTCGTTCTATTCGGTATTATCGATGTAGAGAAGTGATAGAAAATAAAATACAAGATATAGATAGCAACAAATCATACAATACGTGACCTTATAGCATGTCATCATATAAAAACCACTTATAATGGGCCTTTATAAAATAAGAAACCTTTTTATCACTAATAACAAAACGCATATAATTTATGTAAGAGTTAAATGCAAAAATGGTCCCTAAGGTTTGCTCACTTTTGCCACTATAGTCCAAAATCCAAAATCCATATTTCTCAAAAAATCTTGGCTTTTTGTCTTTTTCTACAGGGGTAAAATGGTCATTTTCATAAAAAACCTTGTCTCTCTCTTCTCTCTCTCTCTCTATATGCAGATCATCATCAACAAAATGCAAACCACAGCACCCACCGTTGCACCTCCATCGTCACCACCAAACCACCCACCACCGCTGCACCTCCACTGTCACCACCACAACCGCTCACCTCCACTGCACCTCTACATCACCATCACACCCACCCTTTTAAAAACACTAAATCAATCCCACAATCATTTAATTGAACCACTAATCATGACAAATAACGCTCCACCTTAACCGAAATCCCATTACCTAACTCCGTGAACAAATAGGAAGACGAAGTCCTAACTCCGTCAACATAGCAGCAACGAGATGGTTACCCTGGCAAGCAAAGACTTCAACTGAAACAAAAATCAACAGCGGAGATAAACCAATTTGCGACAATGAGAAAATAAATCCATAAAACAATGCATTACCTCTATCTCCTAGGCCGTGAACGATGGTGAGCAAACGAGAACGCTAGAGAAGAACAATGACTACAAACTGACTAATCGTGCACGACTATCTTGCTAGAAGTGACATCTAGTCTGAACCATATCCAGATCCCTTTCTCTCTGTTTCAGACTCTCTTTAGCCGGAACCCCGTCTCTCTGATTCAGACGATGATGGTAAGAAACAGTTCAGTTCTGGAAGCAGATTTATTTGCAACGTCCATGCAAGTCCTCCCTTCACAGATCAAGAAGAAGGATGGAGATGAAGGGTTGGGCATGGTGAAGAGACGGCAGAGTGATAATGGTAGGTGGTGTTTTGTAACGGTGGTGGCAGGCGATAAGGTGGTGGTTGGTGATGGTGGTGGTAGCATTAGAGAGATAGGGGAAAGGGGGTGGGGCTTGAGGTTTTATAAAAAAATCATTTTTATTTTTTACTCTTAATCAGATCTAAAAAGAAACACATTTAAAAAAATATAATATTTTACAAGTCACCATGCATATATAGAGAGAGAAGAGAGAGACAGGGTTTTTTTTTATGGAAATGGCCATTTTGTCCCTGTAGAAAAAGACAAAAAGCCAAGATTTTTTTGAGAAATCTGATTTGATTTCATTTTTGGACCAAAATGGCAACAAAATGCAAACCACAGGGAGCCAGCTTTAAAAATTTTGGATTTTGGACTAAAGTGGCAAAAGTGAGCAAACCTCAGGGACCATTTTGGCATTTAACTCTTTATGTAATAACTTATTATGATATAACCAAACATAATATCTTATATATTTTGAACACTTACTTTAAAACTTAAACATATATCTCTTTCAAGTTCCTAGATTATTTATTACTTTTATTTGAAAATTTTATTTGAAAATTGTAATATTGGTGAATTACATAACATACTCATTTTTTTTCTTCTCAAATATTGATATCTAAACAACTTATGACATCATATAAGCAATCTATACATTGTACATATGAAGCAATAGCAATAGTCACTATTTTATACTAGCAATAGTAATAGTTAATATGCAAATAAATTGTGAAACATTATGACATGGCATAATGAATACACGAGATGTACCGACATCGCTAGAAAATGTTTCCCTAAAAACAACTAATGATATCTAGCAATATTAATCTATTTTATGAATTTCTTATATGCAAAATTTGTTATAGCATTAATCTTAGTACAAGAACCAAACGATATTTGTATAATCATGTTATAATAATAATAATAATAATAATAATAATAATAATAATAATAATAATAATATATTGCATTATAAGTTGTATAGTTTATTTAAAATTAAATCAATTGATGTTTACTCACATAACTCATTTATATCTAATTATGTAAAAGTCTTTTGGCATAATAATAATAATAATAATAATAATAATAATAATAATAATAATAATATATTGCATTATAAGTTGTATAGTTTATTTAAAATTAAATCAATTGATGTTTACTCACATAATTCATTTATATCTAATTATGTAAAAGTCTTTTGGCATGCTATGTATTAACAATAACTAATGAAAACAATTAATTACAGAACATATCCATTTAAATTATAAACTATACAAAATGAAAATCTAGTACATACATCATGTATATATTACCACAAATACAAGCATATATACCTGATACAATTGCATTGTTTAGTCCATAAATATTGAGTTACATACTTTGTAATATTGAATATTGAAATTAATTGTTTTTCATGATTTCTAAAAGCACATATAATATTATCTAGATTGCAAATTAACTTCCTCAAATCAAAATAATTCAACAATTTTGGTCTTCCTCAACGAATTGCTACCCTGTACCATGCCTAACAAAAAAAATCCTCTGGCGAATCACCGTCGCCACCACCGGAAAACTCGTTTAATAAATTGTTGGTTACGAATCCGATGTAGTGACTCGACATATGTTCTGCATGTTCTAATTTCGTTAGGTCGGTTCAAAAATAAACCTTGATTTACATAGATTTGTTAGTTGGATCATTCGTGAGGATTTCGATATGCTTTTTGATGGTTCAAGCTGAAGGTGGAGACTTTTGTGGTGTTTGTAAGATGAGGAGTCAAGAACCCAACTCAACTAGGGTATAAAGAATCAGGGGTAACGAAGATGTCTTCCTTTTCAGTGTTGCAGAAACTAAATTATGTTAGTAGGGAATTGGGGAAATAAAAAGGTTAAAGAAAGGATAGGGGGCCTAAAAGGCATTTCCCACACATACTAACGGCTAAAGTAACAAAGAGTTGACGGAGGAGGGGTACATTAATGCCATCAACAAACATTGGGGTAGGATAAGAAAATTTTGAAAATAGGGGTAAGGGTGTCCAAACATTAAATTTTTTGTTTATTCCTTATTTTTAAAATTATGAATTTAGAGATAGTGTAGGTGAGCTTTCCATAGTAAACAATAAGGATTATTTTGTGTTTACTCGAAAAGAAAAGTAAAATGCATTGCATATAATAAAAGGTTATATATAGAGCTTGTGAATATATATTAAAGAGAAAAAAATAGATAATGAATGTCGCTTGACATCTACCTATTAACATCTACCGTTGGTCTCAAAATTGAATAGTAAAGTTTAAATAAACCTAAGTTAATAATAAATATATAGTTAATTATTTAGTTAGGTAAATATGGTTTTAAAAAAATTATAAATAAATAAATAAATACAAATTTCATTTTGTCGCAACATAACATAAAGCCACCTAGAATATAATTCTACTGCCACATGTGTGACACACAACAAAAGCCACATAATTATTTGCAATAATTGTTCATTCTCCATTTTCACACTGTAATTTAAAATAATGTGAGTATCATGTGCAATACTTGTATAGATCAATAAAAGGAAACAAAAAATGAATGGTAAAATTATGGAGGTAAAATTTAATATTGTCTTGTATGTGGCTAGTTATCTCTAATATAAGTATAGTATTCCCAACCCATTCCTCATCCCCTTTCACTTCCTTAAATTTTATTAAAATCACCTAAAAATATCACTCCATCTGAATACCTCATTCACATAATTTAAGGATAGACATCGATTCTTGGTGGGGAGTTTAACACTTGCTAAAGGAGTTCTTGCTAATCTCCCGTCGTATTATCTATCTTTATTCAAGTTCTCGATTAAAATGATAAATATGCTAGAGGGAATTAGAAGATCTTTTATATGAGGAAAAGCTGGAGGCAAGAACAAGATGAGATGGGTTTCGTGGTGTAAAATTGTGACACCAAAATTCATGGGAGGGCTCCGGTTAGGCGAGATAAGAAGTCTTAATTGGTAATTTCTAGCAAAGTGGAAACGGAGAATAAAGAGTTGTTCGACACAGTTGTGGACTCGTGTTATATCGGCGATCCATGGTAGTCAAAATAGTGTTGATAATGTCTCGCTCAGAAGGGACATTAGAGGCATGTGGAAAGACATCTTGGTAAGCACTAAAGACATGGAGAAAGCGGGCATTACGGAGTCGGATAGGTGGGGTATTGTCTCTGGAGATATAGTAGTTCTATTAAAATCAACTTTTTTGTTTAACCTTTATTTTTAAAATTATGATTTTGGAGGTAGTATGGGTGAGCTTTCCATGTGTGTCAGATGGTAGAAAAAACATTCTTTAAATAGTTTGTACACAAAGCTAAATAACTTGTACAACCTCAATAGTAGTTTTACCTCACATACCCAAGTTGATATTTAATATGTACTGGTTCTTAAGATTCAAACCTGGCGGGACACCATTAGACTGAACCAAAAATAGAATTAAAAACGTTGAAATACAAACGTGTATTGTTGCCAGTTACCTTGCTAAGTATAGACTGAAACATAAAACATTATCATCGGTAGAAAAGAATAACTAAGTCGAAATGGTATGAAAACCTATGTAAAAAGAATAATAATAATAATAATAATAATAATAATAATAATAATAATAATAATAATAATAATAATAATAATAAATTTATAAATTATAGGATTTATTAAAATACATGATAAAAAATAATGATTATTTTGTGTTCATACAAATACTCTAATTAAAAAAGAAAGTAAAATGCATTGCATTTAATAAAAGGTTTTATATAGAGCTTGTGAATATAAATTAAAGAGACAAAAAAAAAATAGATAATGAATATCACTTGACATCTACCTATTAGCATCAACCTGTTGGTCTCGAAATTGAATAGTAAAGTTTAAATAAACCTAAGTTAATATTAAATATATAGTTAATTATTTAGTTAGGTAAATATGGTATTAGAAAAATTATAAATAATATAATAAATACAATTTTCATTTTGTCGCAACATAACAAAAAGCCGCGTAGAATATAATTATACTGCCACATGTGTGTGACACAACAAAAAGAGCCATATAGTTATTTGCAATAATTGTTCATTCTCCATTTTCACATCATAATTTAAAATGATGTGTGTTATGTGTTAATACTTGTGTGTTATACTTGTGTAGACCAATAAAAGAAAACGAAAAATGAATAGTAAAATTATGGAGGTCAAATTTAATATTATCTTGTATGTGGCTAGCTATCTCTATTATCAGGATAGTATTCCCAACCCATTTCTCATCCCCTTTCACTTTCTTAAATTTCATTGAATTCATCTAAAAATATCCCTTCATCTGATACTCCATTCACATTGAAGAAACATTGGATAAAAAGGTATCTTGAGATATATGGGTTATGGTTCAAAGTCTCTGCATAAAAGGTTATCTCTCGTTTACTCATCGAAATGATCTTGCTTCAAGCTCACTGCAAAATTATAAACACCGTTAGTCTCGTCACGGGAGAAAAGGGGGAGGGTTTTCTCCATGACCACACTCCAGCATGAGAATAAGTATCGGGGTTTGCAAAGGTATAAGCAGGTAATTAGTGAGTGAGCTAAAAACAGTGTGTGTTACCTTGAGGTTTGATCCTTATTTTATAGCCGAAGAGAGGTGTGTAGGAGATGGGTTGATGTGCCTTGGGCTTGGAACCGACAACCAGAAATATCCATTTTGTCTCCTCGACCGTTAATGGTCTCTGGCAGGACGTGCGCTTGGCACATGGTGAATGGAGCCACACGTCCTGGCGGTTGTCCTTATTGTCGGACCTATCATCAGCCGTTAGTAGAGATCGTGTGACAGTCGTTAGCGTGAGTTAGTTGGTGCCACGTGTACGTCCCTGCGTACTTTCTATTCTCTGCATTACTGCTCATCATGCAAGGTGGTCTGGCACAACCTGCCGAGCAGTTATTGGGTCATAGCTCTGCCACTTTGTACCCTTGTACTTGATCAGTGCCTCTTTGCGCTTCTCCCTTTCGCGTGACCTTATCAGTGTTTTTTGGCCAGCGTGAACTTGTAGGGATTAAGTCTTTTTGTTCTCAAGACTAAGTATGAGTTGTTCTCATCTTAGTCTTGGCCTTGTGCAAGGTTTTAGGACTTCGTGGCTAGAGGTTTGTTCAATCCGCGCAGGGTCTGGGATCTGCGCTTCCAGGTTTAACTTGCCAATGTGCAGGGTTCGCAAGGTTTGTTAGGCAACCTGCTGGTTTCAAGGTTGGCGCACCGTTGCATGTAGCGCGCAAGGTTATTCTAGTGTCCTGTTATCATTATGAGGGTATAGTACCTTGCGCAGGCGCAGGGTTTTTGGGACCATACCCCTCCAAGCCCCCCCCCAACCAGTGGTGCTCCTATGCGCAAGTTGGCAAGTAGGTGGAGTGCTAGACTATAAAAACTCATGTATGTGCGCTTATTTCAACGGCAAGAATTCAACAAGGTATCTGCAAGGAATGAAGTAAACCTTTGTGTGGGGGAAACCTTTGTTCATGATAAGGTCTTTGAAATATGAATTTTGGTCATACTGATGTTGAAGGCGAGTTGGTGAGAAAAAAAAGGTGAGGTGAGTGACCTCTGACGGTTGTAGCATGCTGTCAATAGTGCAGCTTCCTTTTCATTAATGAATGGCAGAGAAAGTACCAGCCACGAGCGCGTGGCGACCGTCAGTTACCCACTTGCCCTCCACGCGTCATCCGCGGATTCGTTGTTGGGCCTGCAGAGGCGTCACGTTTCTCCATCGTATTAAATGCTAAATGCGATGTGTATAAATAGACGATCCACTTAGGGTTAAAATCACACTTTCATATCTTCTTCTCCTCTCTGAAATCTTCTTTCTTATTTCTTCTCTCTGAAATCTTCTTCCTCCCTTATTTCTTCTCTCTCCGGCAATCAAGATGACTACCAGAGGTCCTGAGAGTGCTGCTACCATGGAGGCTTCCACCTCTCTGCCCATGTTGAAGTGGTTAACAGGCAGTTTCCAATGGCTGGTGGCCGGCTTCCGCTTCCCCAAGGAGTGGGATGCTCGGTACCCCTCCGTGGGGGACACCGTCGCTGTTTATGTCACTTTAATTTTTTGAGTTTTTTTGCCGATGGCAACTTTCGTTGTCGGCGACAAAATTCTTTCTTGATGTTCTAGACCACTACTACTTCCACATATCCCAACTCAATCTGATGGGGATGGTACGGATAAAGCACTTCGAGTTCATCTGCCTATCCATGGGTATTCACCCGACCGTTAATTGGTTCCGGGTGTTCTACCAATTACATTGCTCGCTGGGGTTTAATTCCTTTCAGCAAAGGATACAGGCTAAGAAGATCCTGCACTCTCTGCCAAAGTCCTATCACGTCTGGAAGCAGAAATTCTTCTATATAAAGGCCAGCGTTATTCCATTGCGGATACACTTTCGGGGAGCGGAAGACATCCCCGTTGAAACCCTGTTCATACCAGCGGAGGAGTCCTGGTATCAGGACCTTAAAGAGATTCCGGCGGTTCAGTTGCCGGATAGGGCACTAGTGGCTGATGGCATGAGCCTATTGTGGAAACCTGACCGCCGGGAGAAACCATTGTACATGGTGGAAGATAAGAGTAAGTACCCTTATTTCATTATTTCTCCTAATGCGCAGACTAATGTTATGCACATTTTTTAGGGGTGGCACTATACATAGCGACCTTCCAAAGAGAGAGGGGACGGATGGAGAATGTCCCTCTCAGCCCAGAGGAGCCCTCATGGCACTCCCAGATCCTTGGGAATTTTGAACTGCCGCGGAGTACAGATTTCGCAGTCCCTGCGCCTGAAAGTGGTAAGCCTTCATTGTTTATTTGTTCATCTTTTCAGATTACTTACTATGTTGCGCCATGATGTAGGGGCGCTAAGGAATTTGGGTGTTGGCCCAAACTCCAAAAAGAAGAAGCGCGTAGGGCCTAGCGTAGTGGCCGCAAAGAAACTAGGCCAACCCAGGGCAGACCCACCCAAAGGTACGTGTTCCATGCCTGATTCTTGGAATGACTATGTAGTAGTCTCTGATTCCATGGAGGGTCTTGCGCTTGTAGGTTTGAAGAAACCGAAGCCGCAAGATGTGGCAGAGATTCGGTTGCCAACCCAGATGACCCCATTGATATGGAGTCCAGCCCCGAGCCGCTAAAGAGGAAGAGGGCTCCTTCCAAGCACGATACTGCCGCGCAGCCTTCTAAAAAGGTTGCGCGGAAGAAGATAATTGGCAAGCGCGGGAACTTGGATGCGCTGGCAGCCAAGTTTTCCCCAGGTAAACACTTTTTGACTTTGTGCTTTATTTTTCTTCTTGTTTCACTTGTTAAACTTTCTATTATTCTGTAGGGAAAGATGAGACACCTTATGTCCCTCCGTCTACTACGGCCACGCCAATTGAAATCTCCATGCCACCACCCGTGTTTGAGACGGCGCAAGCGTCAAGTGTGAAGGGTGGTAAGACTAGTGTCGGGGTGGCGTAGGCGCAGGTGGATGTGTAGGCCACTGTGTCGGGAGAGGACGTGGTGGAAGAGGTTGTGGTTGAGGGTGGTGAGCATGTTGAGGATGCGCCTCAGGGGGCTCATGCAGCGAAGCCAGTGCCCGGGGGTGAAGACGGGGGATCTGGGGAGCGCCCTTCTGAAGAAGGGTCCCCGATTCGCCTGGACGAGACCCTTGGTGATTACTACTATCGCTCATATTCTGAAGGCCGAGCTGCTGAGATCCACACCCCCGTGTGGAAGCTAAGGCAAGAAGAGAAATTTAGCCACTGGTGAAGATGCACCGGTTGAACCTAGGGATATCTGGGGATATGTAAATTGCAACCATGGTGATTCTGCATAAGGGTTTCCCGTCCACTCCACTTCACAGGGTTATTCACTCTAGCTGGCCTGCAAAACTAGCAATGCCGTTAGTCTCGCCACGGGGAAAAGGTGGTTTTCTCTGTGACCACACTCCGGCGTGAGAATAAGTATCTGAGGATGGTAAGCAAATAAATTGAAAGTGTGAGAAAGTGTGAGCAGGTGTGAGCGCCTATGAAAAGCGTCCTACTTACCTCGAGGTTTGATACTTACTTATAGCCGAAAAGGTATGTTCAGGATATATGCTGGTGGGCCTTGGGCTCGGCCCATACAGCCAGAGACATCTGTTTTATCCTGTGTGTTAGACATTAAATGCTCCCTGTAGGAGGATTAATGTCTACTGTTAGGAGGCGTGTCATGTCGGATGTTGAGTGGTGCCACGTGTAAAGGTGACCCTCTCTGGTTTCAGGCCTACTGCCAGCAGAAAATGGAGAAGTGGAATAGTCACTGGCGAAGATATGGTTGGTGTGAGGTCTGACGACTGAGACACTGCCACATGCAACCTGCCGAGCGACCCTACATCACCGTTCTGCCACTTTGTACCCTGGAGTATGGCCAACACCTCTTAGTGCTTACCCTTTCTGCGAGGCTGTCAGAGTTTTTCCCGCCAGCACAGGGTGTCAAGGGTTTTATCCTTTTGTTCCAAAACTATGAGGTGTTCTCATGTGTGTCTTGTCCTTGCAAGGTTTTAGGATTAATGTTTAAGAGGGTTGTTGACCAGCGCAGGGTCTAGTAGTCTGCGCGCATGAGTCTAACTTGTCGTTGTGCCGAGTACACAAGGTTCATTGTGTGACTAGAAGCTATCGGTCCAATTTACTGTTGTGCTGAGTGCGCAAGGCTCATCGTATGACCTGATGTTGTTGGTCTGATTCACCGTTGCGCTGAGTGAGCAAGTCTCATTGTATGACCTGATGTTGTTGGTCTAATTCACCGTTGCTCTGAGTGCACAAGGCTCATTGTATAACCTGATGTTGTTGGTCTAATTCACCGTTGCGCTGAGTGTGCAAGGCTCATTGTATGACCTGATGTTTGTAAGGAAGGCGCACCATTGCATGTTGAATGCCAGGTTATCCTTGTAAAATGTAGTCAAGGGTATGGTTATCTGAGACCATACCTCCTAAAGTCCCCCCAGTCCAGCGCTGCTCCTACGCGCACGTTGTGATGTGGGAGGAGTGCTGGACTAGAAGAGTTCTTGCATGCGCCGTTTATTGTAGTGGCAAAAATTTTGATAAGTGTTGAGAGGAAGCGTTCGCTTGAAGGAAACGTTTTGTCATCTATATCTTGGAATTCAGGAATCTACCCGTCTGAAATTTGCAGGTGAGTTGGTGAGAAAAAATGGGGAGGTCAAAAGACGTGTGACAGCTACAGCGTGCACTCAACCACTTCGCCTGCCATTCATTAAATGGAGTGGCAGGGAGTGTGGTGGTCACGCGCGCATGTTAACCGTCACTGCCATCTCTTTTGCCACGCCTCCGCCTGTAATTCGTTGTTATCACCACATGTGTTGTCACGTTCTCGAGTGCATTTACTGTTGTCATTATAAATAGAGGCCCCCGGTTTAGGGTTATAGTCATCCTTTCATGTTTTCCTTCAACTTTTCTTTACTTTATGATTTGTTGAGTTTCCCCAACGTTTTCTTCAGAAAGATTGTTTCTTTGTTGTTTGTGATGGCAGCTCCTCCTTTGCCAGTGTGCAAGCTCACCCGGCAAGCTTTGAGGAGATAGTCGCTGGCTTCCGGTTCCCTCCTGCTTGGGATGTCGGCTCAGGGTGATACCGCCGCCGATGCTCCGGCAGGGTATATCACCCTATTTTATGATTTTTTCGGTGAGGGTAACTTCCGATTGCCCGCCACCAAGTTCTTGATCGAAGTGTTGCAGTTTTACGGTTTCCACCTTTCCCAACTGAGCCTAATGGGAATGGTGCTAATCAAGCACTTTCAGTTCTTGTGCCGGTCGACAGGGTCTGTTCCCACCGTTGGCTGGTTCCGTATATTTTATCAGCTCCAGTATTCGCTGGGGTTTTACTCTTTTCAGCACCGTGCGCAGGCACGAAAGATTTTGCTTTCTCCCCCCAAGTCCTTCCATGATTGGAAGGCAAAATTCTTTTATTGTGAAGGCTGGGGTTATCCCTGTGCCTTTTACATTTCGTGGGCCGGATGAGATCCCGGTAGAAACCCTACCATACCCGTGCTGGACGCCTAGTATGGTGATCTGAAGGAGATCCCGGCGATCCAGTTGCCGGAGAGGATACTGGTAGCGGCGGGGATGAGCCTGCGGTTCAAACCTGACCGCGGTCCCGACCAATGTATGTTGAGGGCGATCGGAGTATGTACTCTCTTCTCGCCGTATTTTCTTGAATTTTTGCTTTCATGCATGATAACTTTCTTATGTTCTTTGCAGGGGCTCCGCTGTTCTTGGCCGCCTTTTAGAGGAAACACAGGCGGATTGAGAAACTGCGCTTGGGGAAGATGAGCCCATCTGGTATGCGCAGGTCCTGGGCAATTTTGCCCTGGTTAAGGATTCAGACCTGGAGGTTCCCGCGCCATTGACTGGTAAGTCTTGACTATTTGGTAGCGCATCATGCAGATGGCTTATGTATTTGTTGTAATGCAGGCGCGTTGAGAGATTTGGGCGTTGGTCCAGATCCCAAAAAGAAACGACGCACAGCGTCGGGCGCAGCGGTAGAGGGAGAGGCAAGTCAACCTGGAGCTGGCCCTCCCCAAGGTAAGCGCGTTGTTGCTAACTTGCTGAATTGTGTTGTAGTCAATCCTGACTTATGAGAGGGTCTTGGACCTGCAGGTGCAAGGGAGGTTGCACCCCAGCAGGTGGTTATCCTGACCGCCAAACCTGCTAGCCCGGAGGAACCTAAGGAGACCCCAGAGGTGACTTCGAAGCGAAGGAGGCGTCAAATGAGACCTTCTCTGCACAACCGCCTAAGAAGGTTGTGCAGAAGCACCTTGGGAAGCGGGCGGATCTGGGGTTGTTGACTTCTAAGATATCCCTTGGTAGGCTCTTGTACCTTTTGATAATTCCTTCTCGTTTGTTATGTTGTGTATAACTGACTTAAGTTGTTACATAGCGGGGGATGATCCTATTTTTGTGGAATCCAGCATATGCGCTGGAGACACTGGTTCCCCCATGACTCAGGCTAGTGGTCATGGGGCGCGTTCTGCTGCTGGAGCGGAAGGAACAACCCATGTGAGGGAGGGGCCTCACGTGGAGGTGGGAAGTTCCGGTACGGGTACTAATGCGGGTTCCCTGATTTTGGAAACTTCGGGTGTTCCATTGACGCAACCATAGCAGGATCTTGAAGAACATGTGGTTGTTTATAAGGGATCACCTTTGGTTTCCAGGGAACCTGCTCTGGAAGCGGAAGAATCGGGGTTCGTTGTTCAAGAACCCGTGGTGGCGGGGGATGAACACGTACATCTGGCTGGCTCGGTTAATTTTAGTGGGGTGGCTCGTGGAAAAGGCTTCCGCCCAGAGTATTCAGACCAATGCTCCACAAATGGAGCATGTGGAGGAAAAAACAGCCGAGGGTGCGCGAACCCTTTTGCTCCTGATATCTCGCCGCTCCGCCCGGATGAAACTCCGAGGGAGTATTATTATAGGTCTTTCTCCTCAGCTCAAGCACGAAAGGTCTACGCCCCTGTGTGGTGATTAGAGAGAGGAGAAAGCTTTTCTCACTTGCCGGCGTGCCGTGAGTGGTTTGAGGGGGCATTCCCCCCGGTGGAGGTACGTTTGCTTTCTGATTATTAAGAGGAAGTGTTGGTGCATAATGTTTATTGCCTACGTCTATGATATATCTGTAATGTTTATAAAGTTTACACGTTAATGTTTAAATGAGAAAATGTAAAGTTTATATGTTTTAACTCTGTGATTCGCACAAAATAATACAAATTTCGTACGAGTGAGTCACTCGTACGAAACATAGTTGTTTGTTTTGCACGCACTTCGGTACGAGTCATGTAGACCTATAAATAGGGAAGTGTTGCGTTAGAGCTAGTTAGTATTTGTCAATTGGTACGGCGAAGCTCTGCCAGTTTGTTTACTTGCGTCTGTATTTGAACGTCATTAATACATCAGAAGCAGTTAAACAGTAAGTACTATCTTGTTTGTCATGTCTACCTCTCTAGCAATGAATTCCACCTCTGCTAGTTGAGCGAGATCAGGTCGATTGCTCATTTCGGGAGCTCGATCCCCGTTCACAAGTGGTATCAGAGCCATTAGATCTGATCTACAGAAAGACAACAAGTAGTTACGAGTTACTGAGTGTTCAGACTTGGATATATCTTCATCTTCATCATTTTTCTAACCTTTGCTGGATTTTGGACAAATTTCGAACGAATTCATGGACAAAATGGACTAGGATTTTAGTAATTCAAGTTAATCTTCAATCTAATACATCCATATCATAATTCAGACTTAAAATTGAACTAAATCATGTTGAAATCTATAAAATTTAATCAGTTTGAAGTTTGAATCTTTTCGTACGAGTTTCGCACGAAATATATTTGTTTTGATTTTTGTACGAACCAGCTTAAAATTCATACGAATCAGTGAATATTCACATAATGTTACAATTAACAGAATTTCAAATTTTTCATATAAAAATTCATCCGCACAAAAATTATTTTTCCAGAAACATATATTCGTATGAAATGATTTGATCCGTATGAAATCATGTTTTTTATGAGAAAAATATGAATCGTACAAAAACATCTGTTTCGTGCAAAATATTTGTTTCGTACGAAACATCTTGTCCGCACAAAAATTTTTCTAATCTGATCATTTTGTTTTTCGAGAAGTGTGTTCTTAATTTTTCACAGGAAAAATGTCTGAGTAATTTTACAATGCGTCGCCACATCGGTCGTCACCACTGCAGCAGCCCAAAACATCAATCTAGAGAATGAAATGGGAACAATGACGAAACCTCCAAAACTTATGAATCTAGAAGATTTTGATAGTTGGAGTGAGAAGTTTATGAACTGGGTTCAAGCTAATCACTTTACTTGCTGGTTTGCAATCGAGGCAAAATATATCGCACCAGTTGGTGAAAATGGGCTTGAAAAGACCCTTGCTCAATTCTCTGATATTGAACGGGAAAGGTTTATCAACGAAAAGAAAATGATGAATATTCTTCAGCAATCGATTAAAGAAGACATCTTGGATTTACTGCAACATGATGATGATGCGCAATCTTTATGGAATGCTCTTCGACTCAAATTTCAAGGCAGTGCTCAACTCCGCAAAAGCAAAAGGGCATTATTAAGCAAAGAGTTTGATGTATTCACACTAATCAAAGGAGAAACGGTAAAGCAGTCGATTGAGCGATACTGTCATCTGGTGGTTCATATGAAGAGAATGGGAATTGTGAAGACAAATGAAGAGCTTGTTGATAAGCTAGCTGATTCTCTGCCACAAGGTGAATGGTCAACTTACTTAACCATCTTAAAGAATGGAGTTGAATACAACAATTTCTCGCTGCCTCGCTTTATCGAAAGGTTGGAAGGTCATGAATTAGAGATGCAAAAGATGGCTAAAAACAAGACTGTTCAAGTGCAACAAGATGTTAATCTTTATTTCAAAAACAGTTCTGCCGCTCAAATCCAAGCGCCAAAGATTCAAACTGCTTTCAGTGCATATAGTTCACCAAGCACACCTCCAATTCAGCCAAGTGGTTTCCAATCATTCCCAACAATTGATCCAAATACACCTTCGAGTCAACAATCTTCTTTTGGATCAAATCAATCTCAGAACAATTAAACCACTCCATCATCCAATGCAAGTCAAAGAGTTTTGCAATGCAATATTGCTGTTGATTTTCAGAATGCACAAAATTTTGACGAAAAGACAGCGAAACAACATATGTCTCTACTTGCTTCAGTTCTTGGGTCATATGACAGTCTTGTTGCTGGAAAGATCGAAAATTATGAAATGACACGTGAAGACTACAATCAAATTGATCCAGTTGAATTGGAGTTGGTAGATATAAAATGGTGTATGGCTTCAATTGTTCGACGCGCACAGAGATTTATGGAAATCACTGGTAAAGAAAATTTGGGAGGATTGGATGGGAAACTTGGATTTGATAAATCCAAAGTTACTTGTTTCAAGTGTCGGGAGAAGGGTCACTTTAAAAGAGAATGTCCAAATCGAGAGGTTCAAGGAAATCATAATCCTTTCGCCGATGACTATTACAAAAGAGCGATCTACCACCGACCGCAACCAAGAACAAGAATCGTGCCGATTGAAGATAAGCAACCTGAAACTAAAGATAAGGGTTTGGTTGTTGCACAAGAAGACGAAGGGTTTAATTGGAACAAGTTTACCTCGAAAGGAGAAAGTTTGGAATTGGTGGCTGAAATTATTGAGGAACCGGAAGAAGAATCGGAGGCATCTTTTGCCTAACGATGTTTTAAAAACTTTTGCAGGATATTTTGCACCTAACCAACATTCAACAGATGAAGAGCAAAAGAAACCGGTTTAAGATGTCAAAGTTGACGAGAAAAAGGAATTGCTGGAAGAAGACATCATTAAAGCGTGCATCGCCAATGGCAATGAGGTAAACAAGTCATCTGAGAATGATAAATCTTGTTCAAAATGTGATGAACCATGTGGTGAGTGACTTGTAAAGGACAAAAGATTTGCTGAATTGCAAAGTTTAACAGACAATTTGTCAAGCGATTACAAATCCACAAAGGAAGCTTATGACAAATTGAGTGCGTCTGTTAAACAATATAATAAATCACTCAGAGAAAATGATGCAACACTTATGATGCTTGAAGCAACAGTGATGGATAAACAAATGGCAATTAATATTCATCTAAACACTATTGCTGAGCTCAAAAGAGAGCTTGAGAAAATGAGAATTGAAACCGAACGAGTTAACAAATTGTTAATTAGTTATTCCACAAGCTCATACGTCATAGATCACATTTTACCAAAAATCAAAAATACTGAGGAATCTAAAAATGGTGAAACAAAAAGTGGTAGTTATGATCGAGTTCCTCCACCCATGTGGAACAGTTATGCTTGCAAAAATCCATATGGGGTGGAAAAGGCGCTAAATCTTAAATTGAAAACTGAACAGCTACATGTGGATATCGATGTAACTTACACTAAAAATGATGCCGAATGTGACTCTGAAGTGGTGAATAATGTGGTTGAAAAAGTGTTAAAAAATGAATCCGAAGTGTCTGAGCCTGAACAATCTGAGAAGTCAAAGTCTGATGATATATCTGAAAATAGTTTAAATGATGATCCCAATGTCATAGTGTATAAAATGAAAGGGTCTGGTAAACTGTTTTCGGATGAAGATTTTCCAATCAAGAATGTGAAAAAGGATTGTGTAGATAAAATGTTCAAGCTGATGGAGGTATGGCATGATGATTTAGATAAACATGATGCATCTTTTTATTCTAAATCAAAAACTAACAACCAACCTTATTATCAAAAAAATGGAGATTATCTGGAAAACAAACGAGCAGGGTTGGGTTTCCAGAAGCAACATAAAACCAACAGGTCCCAAAAATTGAATTTTACAAAGAAAATCAATTTTGTGTTTGGGACAACAACCGAGAAAGAAAAGGAGGTCATCAGACTCAATCAAATGATGATTTTCTTAAAGAAAAAGATAAACAAAAACAGAAACAGGTTTTGAATACCTCTGTTCATAAGGACAGCAGGACATGCTTTAAATGCAAGAAAGTTGGACATATCGAACGATACTGTTCACAAGAAAGTTCAAAACCAGTTTCTTCTCCGAAAAAGTTCACTAAGGATGAAAAGCAAAAAGCACCCATGTTTATGCCGAAACAAATTCTTAAAAGAAAGATTGAATCTCATCAAAATGTTAAATCAATTATTCAACTTCAATCTAAATTTGAAATTGGTGAAACATCACACAAAATTCAACAAGTAGATTTAAAATTCTATGTGAAAAGGGCTATACCACAGACACAGAAATGGGTTGCTAAAATTGTTAAAATCAAATCATCCAAGGTTGAACCCAAACCTTCTATTCCAAACAAAATTGAGCTTAAAAAGATTGAAAAGAACAAAGTGGGTCCAAAGTTTGATATTCCAAGCCCACCCAAGACCTAGCAGGCTTGGGTTTCTTTGTTTAAGTAAATTTGTTAAACATGTGTGCAGGGGCTCCAACGTTCGATATTGTTAAAATGGATCATGGATAGTGGAGCGTCTCGTCACATGACAGGAATGCTTGCGCTACTCAGTGATGTTAAAGCTATTCATGGAGGATATGTAGGATTTGCTGGAACGCAGGGAGGTAGAATTGTCGGAGAAGGGATTCTCTCGAACGGAGTTGTATCGTTTGATAAAGTGAACTATATTGCCGAACTTGTGAACAATCTGCTTAGTATCTCGCAAATTTGTGACAAGAAGTTCACGACACATTTCAATGATAAAGAATATCTAATTCTAAAACCCGGTTTCAAGATTCCAGAAGAATGGATTTTGATGCAAGCTCCGCGAGAAAATGATTTATATGTTCTTGACATGAGCATCGCTTCTACCACGTCAAAGAATTTGTTTCCAAAGCTATCGAGAAAGAGTCAATTTTATGGCATAGAAAAATGGGGCACATTCATCTTCGAAAGATGAATTTTCTTGTGCATAACGACTTAGTGGGGGTGTCAATTTGAAAAATTTTCATCTATCAGATGATTGTCTGAGCTGCAAAAAGGGGAAGCAGTATAAGAAATCACACCCGAGAAAACTGTTGAATTTGATAAAGCTACCACTAGAAAGGTTACACATGGATCTCTTTGGACCAGCCAATGTCAAAAGTATTTCTGGAGATCTGTACTGTCTTGTCGTTACAGATGATTATTCTCGATTTTCATGGGTGTTCTTTCTGGAGAGTAAGGATGAAGCATTTGAAACTCTTATGATCCTCTTCAGAAAACTCGAGAATTTATATCATTTGCCCATTAAGAGAATTCGCAGTGATAATGGAACGGAGTTTAAGAACAGGAAGATACAAGAGTTCTGCAATGAAAAGGGGATTCTTCATGAATTTAGTGCCCCCTATACTCCGCAACAAAATGGAGTAGCTAAATGAAAGAATCGACGTTGATAGAAACTGCTAGAACAATATTAGCTGATTCGAAATTACCGATAAGTTTTTGGAGTGAAGTAGTAGCATCAGCATGCTATACCATAAATCGTGTGTTGACAGTTAAGCCTCACAAAAAGACATGTTTCGAGTTACTAAATCAACGAAAGCCTAACTTAGCATTTTTGGAACCTTTTGGATCACCATGTATCATCTTGGACCCGGCTGGTAAATTTGGAGCCAAATCTTTGGAGCGTTTCTTTGTTGGTTACGCTACTCCTCAAAAACGTGTTTTGTTGCCGAGTCTGAACCAGGTAGTTTTAGCACAGCACGTAGATTGTCAATGATATACAACGCCGATGCAAAAACCTGGGGATCCGTGGCGTTTAACTATGATGGATTGTGGAATTCGTTTGATCTACCAGATGTGCCGACTGAAGAAGAACTTGTTATGTTATTTCAACAACATCAGTTATCCAATCAAGAACAAGTTCCTAGACCTTTGGTGATTTCTACATCTCTACCAGTTAACACGTCTGATGTCGGTCAAAGTTCTTCTGTCCAAAATCCGGTTCCTGCTCCAAATGTCAATGCTGCTGAATCATCTGCCCATCCAAATGCAGATGCTGACTCTGATCGGGAACCAACTTTCGACGATGGAGGATCCAGTTCCGATAAAGGATCTGAACAGATCGAAAGCTTTCTGAAACAACAGGCTGATCAGTCTAATGCTAGGAATAAAGCTTATTCATCTGTACCGGTTGTCGATGAAATTCTAACAAATTTGCAACCATAAGTAGATGTTCCAACTGAAGTGATACCACGAACGTTTCATATCATCCGTCACAGAACTTCATAGGCAGCTACAAACTGGAGTGCAAACTCCCAATCAGATCAATAAAGATCTAAGCTTTTTTATCCTAGTATTGCTCCACTTCAAGTCCAATTTTCTCATAGTTGTTTCGTTTCTCAGGTTGAACCGGTAAGCTGGAAAGATGCGTTAAAAGAAGAAAGTTGGGTGGATGCAATGCAAGAGGAATTACTCCAATTCCAGAAACTTGGAGGCTGGACGCTTGTTGACCTGCCAGATCATCACAAAAAGATTAATACAAGATGGGTCTTCAAGTTTAACAGAGATGATCGAGGAGTCGTAGTGCGCAACAAAGCTCGACTTGTGGTTCAAGGTTTTCACCAGCAAGAAGGGATAGACTATACTGAAGTCTACGCCCCAGTTGCTCGTCTTGAAGCAATTCGCACATTCTTGGCCTTTGCCTCGTGGAAAGGGTTCAAAGTGTACCAGTTAGATGTTAAATCTGCTTTCCTTTACGGAAAAGTGAAAGAGGAGGTGTACATCGGCCAACCACCGGGGTTCGTTGATCCAGTACACAAAGATAAAGTCTACCTCTTGAGTAAAGCCTTATGTGGTCTTCATCAAGCCCCGAGAGCTTGGTATGAAACATTATCAAGTCATCTTCTGGATAATGGCTTTATCAGGGGAACAATAGGTTCTACCCTTTTCACAAAGGAAGTAGATGGACATCTAATTATCGTACAGATATATGTGGATGATATTATCTTTGGATCGACAAATGACAAGTTGTGTAAAGACTTTGAAGAAGTCATGAAGCGCAAATTTGAAATGAGCGCAATGGGGGAGATGAAGTTCTTTCTAGGACTTCAGGTTGACCAGTTGCCTGATGGTATTTTCATTCATCAAACAAAATATGATCATGACATATTGGAGAAATTCAATATGGCAGGAGCTAAACCAGCATCTACCCCGTTAGCTCCAAATCACGGCATTTGTCCAGATCTTACTGGAGAAAAAGTTGATGAGACTTTATATTGCTCCATGATCGGATCCTTGATGTATCTTACAGCTTCTCAACCAGATATCATGTATCTAAGGTGTCTGTGCTCCCGTTATCAGTCTAATCCAAAAGAGTCACACCTGCTTATTGTCAAACGTATAATGAGATATCTGAAGGGTTTTCCAAGCACCAGCTTGTGTTACCCTAGACTTGATGATTTTAATCTTGCATGATACTCGGATTCTGATTTCGGTTGCTGCAAACTGAACAAAAAGTCTACAACGGCTGGCTGCCAGTTCTTCGGAAGTCGTTTGGTAACGTGGCAATGCAAGAAACAAACCACAGTCGCTCCCTCTACTTGTGAGGCTGAATACGTTTCGGCATCCAGTTGTTGTGCTCAGATTCTCTGGATACAGCAACAGATGAGAGATTTCGGTTTGAAATTTCTTGATACGCCTATATATGTAGATAACCAGGCTGCGATCGATATCACTAAAAACTCATGCCAATACTCACGTACTAAACATATCGAGATTCGACACCACTTTATCCGTGATTGCTACGAGAAAAAGTTGGTGCGAATTGAGAAAATCCACACTGATGCCCAAAAAGCAGATTTTTATACCAAAGCTTTTGATAAAACAAAGTTTAAAAATTTGTTAAAGCTAAATGGTTTAAAAAATATGATCTCAGGGGATGTGTTTGAGGTTGAGTTTGAGGATGATGACGACTTAATGTAAATTTGTCATCGGTTAAACGTTTTTTTTGTACATTCTTTCTTATAACTTCTTAAAAAAATCCAAAAATATGTTTTTGATTTTAAGGGGAGAAAGTTTGAGGAAAATACAAAAACATTAAAAAAGGCAAAAAGAGTTTTGTGTAAAAAGAGTGATCATAGTATATCAAAAATGATAGTCACAGTATGCTAAAAAATTGTATTGTTTTTAAAAGAAATTAAACAAGTCTTACTATGGATATGCCAATAGACTTCACTTGTTCAGTAAATTGTATTTTAGATATAAACCTAAAACACGAAACTGATTAACTTGTGGATTAACATCTCTCGGATATATGGACTTAGTACTCTGAAATTTCGTTTGAGAGAATGCCAGATTCTGTGATACTAGGTCTTTATATTTGATTGATATCTGAGATATTATTCGAGTTCTTCTGATTTTGCGGAAGCAATGGCCTAGAACTCTTATAATATTTTGCAATATTTTCCATAAGCTGCATACAAAATGATTATGTCTTAAGCAATTTTGACATTTGCAGTACAAAAGATTCCCTTTATGGAACACCACCTAAAGACGAGCCTTCATCTCTTTGTCTGTACGGCAGTACTAACCTGAGCTCTCAAGGCCTCGCATTCACCCTATATACATATATCAATTCGATATATTCACTTGTAAAATGATATTCTGGGAATCTTGATACGGGAGTATATTCTGAGATGGGAAACACAGTTATTTCATGTTTCTAATAATATCTTAAAATATCTTGAAACAATTGAGAAACGAGAAGAGGTTTAAATGGACAAATATATTGGCAATCTTGGTAAATTTGTTTAAAAGCTTAAAGGGTGTTTCTAGATCACCGGTACCGATGACTTATATATATGCTTGAAATGATCCTCTAAAAACTCAAAATTCACAAAATTGTTATTACTTTTTGAAAATATATCAAAAACTCAAAAAGATTTTCAGTTTTTTTTAGCTTGATAGTCTTATTTTTGTTTACCGATGATAAAAACACTAACGGTTGAATTCATAAGCAACATCTTGCTGAGGAAAACTTGAAATCCTGGGTTGGGAGCTAATTTTTAGCAAAAAGTTTTACCTGAATGTCAAGAAAGTTCATTAATTTGAAATTTTATATGTTAAAATAAATCTGTTTGGTCAAACGTGGTCAACCAAGGTCATTAGCTTGGACTTGGAAGGCAAATTGGATAACCAAGGTCATTAACTTGGACTTGGTTAGTCAAGTGGATTTTTGAAACAGATAAAATGGTTGATAAAAATGAAAAATACAAAAATAAAATTGAAAAGTTTAAAGTTTTTAGTTTTGATTCGCACGAAATCGCAATTCATGCGGAGATCTTAATTTCAGTACGGAACAAGAGTAATTTTTGTGCGACTCAGAATATTTTTTAGTTTTGATTCGCACGAAATCGCAATTCATGTGGAGATCTTAATTTCAGTACGGAACAAGAGTATTTTTTGTGCGACTCATAATATTTCGTACGAAATAAGTTGAGTATAAATACTCTATGTTTCGCACAGAAATGAGTTTCTCTATTCTCTCTGCACTGTTGAGAGATTCAGAGTATTTTTGTGCGATTCGACTCTAAAATCTTCATCTGTTGGTCTGTGTGCTTGTGATTTACATTGTTGAGGTTGATTGGCACACCTCTATCAATGGCTAAGGTAATTTCAACAAAATCATACTGTTATAATACCAAAATTTGTATGATTCGGACTAAAACTTAGATCTAGGGAAATTGGACAGGTAAAACTTAAAATTGATCACAAAATTGTTAAAATCGGCTCTTATAACCTGAAAATCAACTATCAATTTGTTAAAATCAACAAGTTTTAGGTTCGAATAAGCTTGGAAAATTTTGGGACGACGATGGTTTTTGTACGAAAGAACTGTTTCACATGAAAATTTTGTTAAATCTGTTGAAGATTATTTTGTAAGAAGCAAGTATTTCATACGGAGAAGTTTGAGAATTTTTGTTCAAAAATGAATTGAATGTGTAATTCGTACAAAAATAGTTGTTTCGTATAAAATAAAATTTGAAAGCAAAATATTCAAAATGAAAAGTATTTCGTACGAAAATTATGATCCGTATGAATAAAAGTTAGATCTAAATGTTTGATTTTTGGATGAGTTTGTGTTTCGTACAAATGCAGGTTTTGTACGAAACAGTGAAGGAGACTTTGAATGTTTAAAAATTTTGGGTTAAGTGTATGTTTCGTACGAAACATGTGTTTTGTACGAATCAGTGAAAGGAATTTTGAAAGTTTAAAATTTTCTAACGGTTGATTGTTATTTTTGGATACAGGCCAAGAAATTCGCGTTTTCTCCAGTGCACAATATATGTTGTATCACAGTTGCTTCAATTCCAGAGATAGCGGCGTATCGAGATATCTTGGATTTTCTCACACGGATTAGAGTGACTAAAGCTTTAACGGATAGACATACGACATATCTTTCTCATGTGGAATATTTCTGGAATGCTGCTGAGTATAGTATTGATGATAACGCCATTATTTTCGCAGTAAAGATTGATAATGTCGATATTCCAGTGAAGATTACTGAAGAGTTAATTCGGAAGGTTTTGGAGTTTAAGGACAACAAAGACGATCTGACTGGTTTCACTGAATACATGGTAAAAGGATGTTTTTATAGGATGGGGTATACAAGATTTGTGAATGCTGCACCATACAAGAAAGAAAACCTGAGTGTGCCTTTCAGATATCTTGCACATGTTATCGCTCACGGTTTGGGTCAAAGGAAAGGTGGTTTCGATGACTTGGTGGATTATCATATGTGTATGATTACTGCGCTAGTGTTGAATCTTCCATATAACTTCAAAGGTTATATTTACTCAGATGATTCAGAATATTCAGAAGGAAAGGTTTTTTGCAGTATCCAAGATCATTCAGATGATGTTAGACTTTTTGCATCCTAATTTGAAGAAATCTTCGAATGATGTCCTTAGACTTGAACATATGGATGTTCCGACATTACAGAAGATGAATGCACATCTAAAGTCTGCTCCTGTAGATAAACCGATGTTTGGTGCTATTCTCGATAAAGATTACATTTCACCTGCACTAGGAAAGTGGAGAAAGGATGAAAGTGGTGATGATGAAGAGAAGGTTAAATCATTATCGTTGTTTGTGGCAAAAAGAAGTCCATGGTTTATGAAGCATGGAGAAAAAGGTGGGAAAGCGACATATAAGGGAAAAAGAGAAAAACTGCGTCTGCTGCTGAAAGTTCAAGGTTAAGAGATGAACATGAAGTTGAGGAAACGGTTGAACAGATGGCTGAAGAGATAGAACGTCAAGCTTTTAGAGCTGACAAAGCAACTGACGAAGTACTTTCATCAAGTACCGATTCAGACGATAGGAGAGCTGGAGAAAAGAAAAGAGCTGAGAAATTAGCGAAGAAACGTCAAGCTGAACTGAAATGCAAAGCTGAAGAACGCAAGAGAAAGCAACAGGCGAGGATGACACAACTTATGTTCCATCTGAATCTGATACTGAATCTACTTTTCGAACTCCGATCAAGAAAAAGCAAAGAAGACTGAAGCGTTCTGTAGCCCGAATATCTCCAAGTGTTATTCAGAAGGAAACTGGTGCTGAAACGATTATTGAAGAAAATGTGGAGGAACCATCACAGAATATTCCGTCTCCACCACAACATGTGCAGCAAGAACCAGTTCAGCAACAATCTGAACCAGAGATACTTCCTCAGCAACAATCTGAACCAGAGATACCTCCTCAACAACAATCGATTCCTGAGCCAGAACCGAATCGACAACAGACAGCACCGCAACAACCTAAACCAGAACCAGTTCAACAATCAATTCCTGAACCAGAACCTGTTCAGCAACCACCACCACAACAGTCTGCTCAACAAAAATCTCAACCATCTCATACTCAACAATCTCGTCCTACACAACAGCCATTTGATTCACAAGCATTTTTTGACGAGATTGTTTAGATGATTTACCGGGAGGAGATAAATTTCATTTTGATGATCCAAGAGTTGACGATTTACAAAAACAGGTTACGATGAATGTGGTATGCATAGCTGAGTTGCAAGAGCAGATAAACATGTTGACAGCTGAAAAGCAAAGAAGATTGAAGCGTTGTGCAGCCCGAATATCTCCAAGTGTTATTCAGAAGGAAACTGGTGCTGAAACGATTATTGAAGAAAATGTGGAGGAACCATCACAGAATATTCCGTCTCCACCACAACATGTGCAGCAAGAACCAGTTCAGCAACAATCTGAACCAGAGATACTTCCTCAGCAACAATCTGAACCAGAGATACCTCCTCAACAACAATCGATTCCTGAGCCAGAACCGGATCGACAGGAGACAACACCGAAACAACCTAAACCAGAACCAGTTCAACAATCAATTCCTGAACCAGAACCTGTTTAGCAACCACCGCCACAACATTCTGCTCAACAAAAATCTCAACCATCTCATACTCAACTATCTCGTCCTACACAACAGCCGTTTGATTCACAAGCAGTTTTTGACGAGATTGTTTAGATGATTTACCGGGAGGAGATAAATTTCGTTTTAATGATCCAAGAGTTGACGACTTATAAAAACAGGTTACGATGAATGTGGTACGCATAGCTGACTTGCAAGAGCAGATAAACATGTTGACAGCTGAAAAGCAAAGAAGACTGAAGCGTTCTGCAGCCCGAATATCTCCAAGTGTTATTCAGAAGGAAACTGGTGCTGAAAATTTATTGAAGAAAATGTGGAGGAACCATCACAGAATATTCCGTCTCCACCACAACATGTGCAGCAAGAACCAGTTCAGCAACAATCTGAACCAGAGATACTTCCTCAGCAACAATCTGAACCAGAGATACCTCCTCAACAACAATCGATTCCTGAGCCAGAACCGGATCGACAACAGACAGCACGGCAACAACCTAAACCTGAACCAGTTCAACAATCAATTCCTGAACCAGAACCTGTTCAGCAACCACCACCACAACAGTCTACTCACCAAAAATCTCAACCATCTCATACTCAAAAATCTCGTCCTACACAACAGCCGTTTGATTCACAAGCATTTTTTGATGAGATTGTTTAGATGATTTACCGGGAGGAGATAATTTCATTTTGATGATCCAAGAGTTGACAACTTACAAAAACAGGTTACGATGAATGTGGTACGCATAGCTGAGTTGCAAGAGCAGATAAACATGTTGACAGCTGAAAAGTTTGAAATGCTTGAAAGGATTGGGGGTTAATTGTTGACAAACAGCAATTAGAAGCGATGATAGCAAGTATTGTTTTTGAAAACGAAAGATTGCGTTTAAGAATGACTGAATACAAAGAAGAACGCTTGAGGAACAATCGAAGAATGGATGTGTTTGAAAAGATTTTGGAAAAGAAGTTGGGTCTGAGTATTTCTGCGGCAATTGATGAAATAGAAGGTGCAGAAGCGAGGGAAAGAGTTGCAGAAAGAGAGCGTTTGTCTAAACAGCAATCTGATGCGCAAGGGAAATGAAAGGGTAAGATAGTGGAGGAATCCGTGATTGATGAAGCTGTGCAAGAAGCTGAATCTGAGCCAGTACATTGTTAGGATATTGTGGTGTATGTAGAACCGAAAAAGTTTATCCTGTTAGGAAAGCCAACTGATGTGGATATAGCTTCACTTGATATTTCTCAACGACATCGAGATTGGTTGATGAAGAAAAAGTCGGAAAAAGAAAGCAAAGAAACGGCTGAAGAAACTGAAAAGGAAGCAGAAGTAAAGGATACTAAAGATGTTGATGCTGATGTTAAGATTTCCAGTAGTTTAGATGATGATAATGATGATGACAATGTTGGAGGGTCGGGTATTCGTGTAACCATTCGAATGTTAATGAATTAGTTGATCTTTCTGAGTACTTTGATGATTCCGCAAACCAAACTACTGAAGAGGAAAGGATGAACAAAGCTGATGAGTCCGTAGATGCTTAGTAGGCAGGAATTTTCACAGAAAATGTTACGTCTTCTGTTCCTGTCGTGCCAAAGCCATTTGTATTATATCTTGAGCATGATGTTGAAGAAGGGGAGTTTGTTCGTAGTTATTCGAAAGAAGAAATAGCAGCAATGCTCGGTATTAGCAAAGAGAAGTTCGATTTTGATTTTGAAGACGAACTTAATGAGATAGATGTTTTGGAACCGAATGCTTATGTTTTCGAGGACATAGAAGATGCAAACATGTATAATAACGTTGTCGTGGAAAGTGATTCTGATGAAGATGCTAATGATGCCATTCAGGGTACAGATGATTGCCCAACGTTTATCGATCGATTTACAGCAGAAAGTTCTGAGATATTGCAAAGGAAATTATCTGAAGCTGCAAAAGAAGGAACAATTCCTGAGAAGATGTCTAAAGCTGAGATTATTGAACAAAAGAAGAAATGGTTTCGGGAGAGTTCAGCTGAGCGAAAGTTTAAGAGACCCCTAGCATTTTACACCGGAGATGCTGACATTTCTTTAGGGACATTCTGAGTTGGGGTTGGATTGAAGAGCTAAATGTGTATGCGATTAAAAGGGAATTTGGGATCCAATACTTTTGATATTTAAGCGACATCAAAACACTGCCTTATTGGGATATTAAGGAGCTTGTTCAAACCAAGATGATAAATCTAAAAATGAAGTTCCATGACCAAAAGCTGTGGAGATTGATCCAGTTTGAAGCTAAGCATGGTTTTGTACATTGGAAACCTCATTATCCACATCGCATTGTTAAAGTAGATCCAGTAACGAAGGAGAAAGATATTACTTTGATTGTAAAGAAACCAGGGTGATGAAGAACATGCCGCTGATCAAAATGGAGCAAGATTTTTATACGATCTTCAAGTGGTGGCATTATGATTCGAATACAGGAGAGGCTGTTATATGTGTGCACCCAGATAAAGACTCATGGAAGATTACAGAGGAATTAACCGAAGCCGTCATAGCGCACAAATGAATATATGGTCTATGGCGAGGCATTCGAGTACTAGACACAATGTGGCTAGTAAACTGTTCGAAGAAAGATATAGAATGTTTATTCTATAGTAAGATAAGTTTCGAAGAAAAGGATCAAGAACAAGCGCTTCAATTTCAAAAGATTGTTAATGTGTGTTTTGCAAATGACATTCATTCTGGATCAGATTGGAAAACAACTTGGAGAAAGCTTGAGAAGAAGGAGTTAAAGAAAACGGAAGAAAAAGATGCTCAAATCGCTGAACGTACAAGAATAGCATCTTTAAGGAGCTTTCAGTTTTTGAAGCGACGTCCTCTGACTGATCAAACGCCAATTGCTTTTGAGGAGCGTTGAAAGCCTGTAAAGAGATTCTTTGGGCGTTAGAGTCAAATCTATTAGAAGTTTTTTGAAGATTATCATGACTGCGGCAACATTCAAGGGGAAGTTTGTTGGTGCATAATGTCTATTGTCTACGTCTAGGATATATCTGTAATGTTTATAAAGTTTACACGTTAATGTTTAAATGAGAAAATGTAAAGTTTATAAGTTTTAACTCTGTGATTCGCACGAAATAATACAGATTTCATACGAGTGAGTCACTCGTACGAAATACAGTTTCGTATGAAACATAGTTGTTTGTTTTGCACGCACTTTGGTACGAGTCATGTTGACTTATAAGTAGGAAAGTGTTCTGTTAGAGCTAGTTAATGATTTGTCAATTGGTACGGCGAAGCTATGCCAGTTTGTTTACTTGCGTCTGTATTTGAACGTCATTAATACATCATGAGCAGTTAAACAGTAAGTACTATCTTGTTTGTCATGTCTACCTCTCTAGCAATGAATTCCGCCTTTGCTAGTTGAGCGAGATCAGGTCGATTGCTCATTTCAGGAGCTCGATCCCCGTTCACAGGAAGAGACATATCAGACGTATCTCCAGGCAGCTGCCAGGTCTGCCTCTGTTTCTTACAAAATTGCTTGTGAATGGCGGGACCTGATGAAGCAAAAGAAAAATCTTGAAACTGCCCAAATGGATCTGGAGAAAGAGCGAGCCCAATTGGCTGCATGAAGCTGCGGTATTGGCAAAGGAGACTGCCATCGCCAATGAGCAGCGGTTGAGGAATAGTCCGTGATGGGTTGGAGGAAACAGGCCGAAACCTTGGAAGGTAAGCTTGCTGACGAGCGCAAGTTGTGGAAAGAGGCCTGTGAAAGAGACAATAGGGAGAACAAATCCCTGAGGGATGAGCTGTCTTGCTTTCGCGCTGATGTGGCGCGCGAGGAGCAAGAGAAGGAAAAAACAGCTGCCGCCGCTGCACAAACTAGGATGCAACGCGAGCATAGTGAGCAAAGAGAGGTACTCTTTGTCCTTTTGTTTATTTCCTTGGTCATGCGATAAAGTTTTGATACTAACCTTGTTATGACCAATCAGGTTAAAGCCTGCGCTGCTTTAGAGAGCGTGAAAAAAGACGTCCAAGCAGCCTTAATGGAGAAGGCTGAGCTTCTGCGCCGACTGCGGCTGGCGGAGTCAAAGGTGGAGGTTGGCGAGACGAAATTGGAGGATTCTGAAGCCTCTCCCGCCATCTCGGAGTCGTTGGTCGACTCTTTGGCCAACAACTTACTGTGGCTTCAACAACATGGGATTCCAGCCATGCTTCTACTTCCGGGGTTAATACCGGGGCTGCTTTTGAGAAGGCGCAGCAGGGTTACAATCATCTTGATGTCCCAGCGTTGGAGTTGGTGAGTGAGGCACTCACTCATGATGACTTCGTCGACTGCTTGAAGGGTATCTTTCCCGCAGAAGTTGAGACTGCTGCTAATGAAGAGGAATAGATTGTAGGGTCCTCTTTGTAATAGCTTTTGTAAACTATTGACTGTGTTGTTCGTTGCGCAACTTTGTAAATACTTATCATTCAATGAAATGTTCCTTTCTGGTTACAATATTTGCGTGATGTAGACCATCTTTGTATAGGTATAGCGAAAGAGACTGGTAATGAACTCGTGTGCGGGTCCATCAGCTCCTAAGCGTGCTCGCATAGGTAGTGATTTAGGATTCGCGAGTCATTGTGCACCAAGGTGTTTTCGCGTATACCCAAAGTGGTTCCGCGCCGTTGTAACAGAACACTGAGGTAAAAGTGGATCAGGTACTGTTGTCTTTATTACATAGTTTGGCGCAAGTGCCATAGTAAAAAACAGACAAAAGATGATGAACTTGTAAGTTACATGTAGCACCGTCTTGGTTTGTCACGTTAATAAGACGTGCAGCTCCTCTGGTGGTTTCGTTTGTGCGAAGGGCCACCCTGGGTCATAAGAACATTTTCAATTTTTGGTTACTTGGGGCTTCCCGCCTCGAGTAATCTGCTGCACCTCCTTGCGCATATTTTGTAATAAGTGGGTAAGCCTCCCACTCTTCAGTGCCTTCTCAAAATCTATGCACAGCGAGATGCAATTGTCAGTTGTGTGCCCCGTGTCTTTATGATAACAACAGAAGAGGTTGGGGTCTTGACCCTTCTTGTTACTCAATGTGGTGGTTGTTTTAATTGATGGTCTTCTGTGCTGAGGACCTCCGCCGGTGTCTTCGTCAGTGGGGTCCACTAGCGATCGGGATTATCTTGTTTTTATTGCTCGTCGGGTGGCGAGCTTATTAATGGTCGTGCGGGCGTCGACCGTTGTGTGGGGAGGATGCTGGTTGTGGTCTCTCCCCCCTTTATTCTTTTTCCCGAGACTCCTGCTAAAGTCTTGGGGACGATGATGTGGTAGGGGATGCCTGCTATTGTTGAGGTTGCGCTCTGTCTGCGCGTAGACCTTTGCCGCGACCATAAGTTTCTCCTACCTTTTGGGGAGACCTGTTGTTCCTGACAAGACTTTGATCATCTCGTCGCAGTGTACGGCGTATTTGAACTGTGCACGAATCAGGTCTTCATGCACGTCCCCTATCTCTAATACCTCTTTATTGTAGCGGGTGATGAAGTCTTCAAGGCTTTCTTCATCTCGCTACCAAATGTTCATTACGTCGGAGGAATCTTTGACGAATCGTCTTTTCTGGCTAAAGTGAGGAACTTGTTTTTCAAGTCGTTCCATGATGCCAGCTTGGCTGCGGGCAGGTTGTCAAACCACAGTCGTGCGGGACATGTGAGGGTTTGAACAAACAGGTGACACCACATGGGTAGTGTCCATCCTCCAATGAGACCTGCACCGGTGAAAAGACGCAAATGGTCGTCCGGGTCTATCGACCCGTTGTATTTCCCGATGTTAGAGGGAAGTTTCTCTCGTTCCAGTGATGCAAGCGCTATCTCCTTAATAAACTTGGAGTGCTCGGCTGCATCTTCCGGCCGGTAAACCAAATTGTAGTCATGCTCCGCCTGTGGGTTGTAGCCACCCCGAGGTGCGGAGCAACTAGCGGACGGACCTTTCGATAGCCGCTGGAAAACACTGGCGCTGTCGCCTTCGCCGTAAAATTTGCCCTCTTTACGCTGGGTGTACCGCTCCCGTTGGAGGCGCGGGCCCAATCGTGAGTGGACGGATGCTCGTCTTAGAGAGCAATTATCCAGCTTGGGTGGAGGTTGCCTGAACTCCATCTCTTGTGGGTGAAGATTGTGCGGGACCCTTGCTCCAGTTGGCGAGTTATAACTCAGTATCCTAGGCGATGCTTGTGCCTGGACAGCGGGCAGCACTGGGGCAGCATGAGTGTTGGTTTGAGCACATAGCTGCGCGTAGACATCATTGAGATCCGCCTGGGACTTAATGTACCAGGACATCGGGGTCTCGCTCAGGGGTTTCTAGGTGCGCCCCTGGAGTGATGAGTAAGTTTACACGGTGAAGACTGTGTTGGGTTTCACTGCCCTCGGAAGAGTCTTCCCTCACTTGTCCGTCGATTTGAGAGTTTGAACTGGGTTCTTACCTTCACCTCGAGGACCTCGTGGAGTGTTCGATGTGAAGTCAGCCATATGGGAGTAAAGTTTATGAAAGTGGAATGTAAGGGAGTGTTTATGAAAAGATAAGCGTAGCGGATAGCGCCAATGAAGATGCATCGGTTGAACCTAGGGATATCCGGAGATATGTAAATTGCAACCATGGTGATTCTGCATCAGGGTTTCCCATCCACTCCACTTCACACGGTTATTCACTCTAGCTGGCCTGCAAAACTAGCAACGTCGTTAGTCTCGCCACGGGGAAAAGGGTGGTTTTCTCTGTGACCACACTCCGGTGTGAGAATAAGTATCTGAGGATGGTAAGTAAATAAATTGAATGTGTGAGCAGGTGTGAGTGCCTATGAAAAGCGTCCTACTTACCTCGAGGTTTGATACTTACTTATAGCCGAAAAGGTATGTTTAGGAGATATGCTGGTGGGCCTTGGGCCCGGCCCATACAGCCAGAGACATCCGTTTTGTCATGTGTGTTAGACATTAAATGCTCCCTATAGGAGGATTAATGTCTACTTTTAGGAGGCGTGTCATATCGGATGTTGAGTGGTGCCACGTGTAAAGGTGACCCTCTCTGGTGTCAAGCCTACTGCCAGCAGAAAATGGAGAAGGTGGAACAGTCACTAGGGAAGATATGGTTGGTGTGAGGTCTGACGACTGAGACACAACCACACGCAACCTGTCGAGCGACCCTACGTCACTGTTCTGCCGCTTTGTACCCTGGAGTATGGCCAACCCTCTTAGTGCTTACCCTTTCTGCGAGGCTGACAGAGTTTTTCCCGCCCGCGCAGGGTGTCAAGGGTTTTATCCTTTTGTTCCAAAACTATGAAGTGTTTTCATGTATGTTGTCCTTGCAAGGTTTTAGGATTAATGTTTAAGAGGGTTGTTGGCCGGCGCAGGGTCTAGTAGTCTGCGCACATGAGTCTAACTTGCCGTTGTGCCGAGTACACAAGGTTCGTTGTGTGACTAGAAGCTATCGATCTAATTTACCGTTGCGCTGAGTGCGCAAGGCTCATCGTATGACCTGATGTTGTTGGTCTAATTCACCATTGCTCTGAGTGCAAGGCTCATTGTATGACCTGATTTTGTTGGTCTAATTCACCGTTGCGCTGAGTGCGCAAGGCTCATTGTATGACCTGATGTTTGTAAGGAAGGCGCACCATTGCATATTGAATGCCAGGTTATCCTTGTAAAATGTAGTCAAGGGTATGGTTATCTGGGACCATACCTCCTCAACTGGCAAGTGCGGTGGGAATCATTCAAGGGCGCCTTCCCCCCAACGGAGGTACGTGCGCACGCGAACAAAGTTATGAACAGACATATCGCGCGTACCTCCAGTTAGCTACTAGCTCCGCCTCCAACACTCATAAAATCATCCGGAAGTGGCGCAGCATGCACCGGGACCAGGAGAGATTTGAGGCAGCGAAAAAGGAGATGGTCCTTGAGTGGGCCCAAGTGGCCACACAAAAACTAAAGCTTGAGGCTGAGAGAGCCAAATTTGCTGAAGCTCAACGGACTGAGGAGTGGACCGTGCTGGGGTGGAAGAAAAAAGCTGAAGGCTCCGCCGCCACACTTGCTGAGGAGCGCAAGTAGTGGAGGGAGGCCTGTGAGATGGATAACCACGAGAAAAAATCTTTAAGAGATGAGATGGTAAATTTGCGCGTGGAAGTTTAGCGCTTAAAGAAGGAAAGGGAGGCAGCCTCCGGTGCGGCCGAAGAGGCAAGTCGCACCGTAAGCGCAGCGAGTAGAAAGAGGTAAAAACTTCCGCCCTTTTTATTTTACGGGATCAAGAGGTTTTTAGACTAACCTTGTTATTGCGTAATCAGGTGGAGGCTTACACAGCGCTCGAAAGCGCATAGAAGGATCTCCAAGCTACCTTGGTTGAAAAGGCAGAACTGCAGCGCAAGCACTTGGAGGATCTGGAAAAGTTGCGCCTGGCAGAGGTCAAGGTGGGCGCGGGCGAGCAGAAATTAGAAGACTCCGAAGCCGCCCGCGCCACTACGGAGAGCATTATAGAGCCCTTAACGAACAATATGCTCTGGAGGCAACAGCATGGAGTCGTCAATGTAAGTTCTCTGTTGTTATTTTGATCACTCTTTATATTGATTCTCATTCTATTTTCCTTGCATTCTGCAGATCGCCAACTCCATCCTGAACTCGGTGGACCTAGACAGTGTTGTGGCCATGCTGATGGTCACATCATGCCATGATGGATATACGCAAGGTTACGCAGAGTGCGCACACCATGTTACTCATGCGTTGGATGTTCAATGGGATACAAGCCGCACCTCTACCCATGGGGTCGACACTGATGTTGCCTTCTCCAAGCCGAATCGCGAGTACGATCGTCTACAACTGCAGTAATGGATCTTGTAAGCAAGGCGCTCTAGCATGACGATTTTGTGGATCGTTTGAAAGACATATTTCATGACGCTGCAGAGATTGAAGAATCTGAGGGATAGGCTGAGTGTTTAGTGTTCGATGGCTTATTAAGAATGTTGTTCTTGTATGTAATTGCGCATCGCGCTTGATAATTATACTCTATCTTGACATGGAATGAATGTTTTTTTGTAGTTACAATATTTGCGTGAAAATAACTACCTTAGATAGGTAGAGCGAATAAAACGGGTAATGATCTCGTGTATGAACGTCACACTCCATGCGAATACAATAGTTTTAAGTGAATTCCATTCATGAGTCATGTTGTACCACGGTGTTTTCGAGTATACCCAAAGTGGTTTCACGCATTTGTAACAAAATGTCCGAATAATGAAAGTCGTGCATCGATTCCGTGTTTTATATTAACAATAAGGCGTAAGAGCCATGTACAAAATCGATGAGATTAGATCATAAGTTCACTAGTTTGTTGCGCGAACATTGATGAATCATGAAGCCTTGACATTTGAATATGCTTGGATTACATATAGCACCGCCTTAACTGTTACGCATTCGGGGTCCTAGAAACATTTTTGCCATCCAAATGCTTGAGGGTGTATGTACCCTTTCCTAGGACTTCATGGATTATGTACGGGCCTTCCCACTTTGGCGCGAGTTATCCTGGACTCTCAGCGTTAGACGCTTCCTTATCCCTTAAAACGAAATCACCAGGAAGGAAGTTACAAATGCGGACTCGTGCATTGTAGTACTTTTCAAGCTTGGACTTGTATTTTTCTTCGTTGATTACGGCGTTTTCACGCCTTTCTTCCAAGAGGTCCAAGTCGAGCCTGCGCTCTTCCTCATTATTCTGGATTTGCATTACGATCATGCGCGGTGATAGGAGGCGTATCTCAGCAGGAATTACTGCCTCTGTCCCATAAACCAGGCTGAATGGTGTCTCGCCGGTGCTGGTTTTTGTCATGGTTCGATTAGCCTAAAGGATACTTGGCAACTCATCGACCCAACCTCTCTGTGCCGTCCCCAGTCTCGTCTTGATCCCTTCGACTATACTTTTGTTTATGCTTTCCACCTGACCGTTCCCTTGGGGATGCGTGACCGAAGTGAACACGTGCTCGATATGCATTTCCGTCGTCCACCGTTGTAGCTCTTCAGCAGCAAAATTGGGGTCGTTATCACTAACAATGCGCAGGGGTAACCTAAAGCGTCAAATGATGTGCTCCCAAATGAATTTGCGAACTATCGTTGATGTGGTGGATGTGAGGGGCTTTGCTTCTACCCACTTGATAAAGTAATCGACGGCTACGATTATGAACTTTACGGCAACTAGGGCATCAGGGAAAGGTCCCACCATATCGATTGCCCATTGTTGAAAGGGCCATGATGTTGTCACTGGGATCAAGGGATTTTTGGGGCGCAGTGTCTTAGGCGCGTGTCGCTGACATGATACACATTTTCAAAGTGTTTCGACTGCATGTACGTGTATGCCGGGCCAATAGTAGCCAGCATTCATGATCTTCGCGACTACCATGCGTGGACCGGCATGAATTCCGTACAACCCTTCGTGTATTTCGCGGATCAAGTAGTGTGCGTCTTGCGGATCTACGCAGCAAAGGAGTGATCCCAGGTATGACTTCCGGTAAAGTATTTTGTCTGCCATTTCATAGTTCAGTGTCTTGTTCTGGACCTTTCTTGCCCCCGCCTTGTTTTCTGGGAGTATCCCAGACTGCAAGAACATGATGATGGGAGACATCCTCCCATTTCTATGACGTTCACTTGACGCAGCAGAACAGAAGGGTTTTTGAGCAGCTCGATGCGCACTTCTTGCGCGAGGTGTTTGAAGCTAGTACTTGCTAGTTTGCTGAGCGCATCAGCATGCTTATTCTCGCTTCGGTTAATGTGGGTCACTTTGAAATTTGGAATTTGGTTATCAAGGATTGCGCCTATTCAAGGTACAGGGCCATCGCTTCGCCTTTTGCGTTGTATAGGCCATTAATCTGCCTCGCGACCAAAAGAGAGTCGACGTGCGCTTCCAAATTCCTAGCACCCATTTGGATGGCTAACCAAAGACCTGCCAGAAACGCTTCATATTCGGCTTCGTTATTTGTACGTTATAAGTCCAATCTGATGGCGTAGGTGAATTCCTGGTTATCAGGGCTTATTAGACGGAGACCAGCCCCTGCGCCATCATCGTTGGATGCGCCGTCAGTGTGAAGGATCCATGCGCGGTCATCTGTGACAGCTTCACATTCTTGCACTTTATTACTCGGCACTTCCGTGACAAAATCGGCTAGTATCTGGCCTTTAATAGCTGGGCGCGTTTGTACACAATATTGTGTCCACCTTGCTCGATCGCCCATTTTGCTAAGCGGCCAGATATGTCCGGTTTGGACAAAACTTGGCCCAGGTGATAATTCGTGAGAACTGTGATCACGTGGCCTGAAAAATACCTACGCAAATGACAGGATGCGTGGACCAAAGCTAAAGCAAGCTTCTCCATCATTGGTATCTTGTCTCCGGGTCAGTTAACATCTTGCTGACATAGTAGATTGGAGTTTGGACTCCTGCGCGCTCTCCCAACAAGACTGCACCCAGAGCGATATCCGATGCAGAAAGGTAGAGGATCAATGGCTCATTCTTTTGCGGGGCCATGAGTGTAGGCAACTGAATCAAGCATTCCTTCATCTGTTGGAAAGCTTTCTCCGTATCAGGAGTCCACTAAAGCTTGTTTTGCTTTACACAATTTCTCACGGTGCTGATGAATGGGAAGGATTTCATCGTGTGGTTTGCTAGGAATCTGTTCAGCGCAGCCAGTTGCCCACCCAACCGTTGCATTTCCTCGATGGTCAACGATGAAGGCATACGCTGAATTGCTTCCACCTTCTAAGGGTTGACTTTGAAACCATCGCGCGTGACAATGAATCCCAAAAATTTTCCTTCTTCTATTCCAAACGAGCACTTCCCAGTGTTCAACTTCAAGTTCGCCTTGCACAAGGATGTGAGAGTTTTCTGGATGTTTGTCAGCATCCTTTTCTCATCCAGGCTCATGATGACCAAGTCATTGATGTACACTTCCACGGTTTCGCCAATATCATCTCCGAAGACATGGTCCATCAAACGCTTGTAGGTGGCTTCCGCGTTGCGCAACCCAAAGGGCATCTTTGTGTAGCAAAAGATTCCCTTATCCGTGCGGAAAACGGTTTTGTCTTCGTCCTCTTTCTTTATCTGAATCTGGTGGTATCCTTTGTAGCAATCAAGAAAAAATTTCCACCGGAATGAAGCGAGGGAGTCCACCTTTTTGTCGATTTTCGGCAAAGAGTAGTAGTCTTTTGGACATGCTTTGTTCATGTCTTTGAAATCGACGCACATACGCCAACCGCCATTGTGCTTTTGGACCATGACCGGATTGGCCACCCATGTTTGGTAGCGCACTTCTCTGAGGATGCCGGCCTGGAGGAGCTCTGAAACTTGTTCATTCATTGCGCGAGTTTTTCAGCTCCAAAACTGCGCTTTTTCTGAACGACCGGCTCAACTGAAGGGAAAGTGCGCAGCGCATGCTCTGCGATTTCTCTTGGTACCCCTGTCATATCTGCTGGTGACCACACAAAAATGTCTAGATTGCGGAACAAGAGTTGTTTAAGTCGCGCCTTGACTGTAGGGGTCATGGCGGGACCTAATAACACTGTTTGTTCTAGGTACTTGTTGTTGAGTACCCATTTTTTCGGCTCACTGTTTGAGGATAACTTCGGTACCTTTACCGGTTGTTCCTCTTCTATGGACATGACCTCCTTCCTAGAATACATAATTGCCACCCCGATTTCTATTGGAAACCCGCAAGCAGCGTGAGGAGTAAAGGTGATCATGTTGAAATTTCTTTGTGCGAGACGGCCTAATACACGTCATGGCGTGATGTTACTGGCATCACCATGAAGTTAACAGGGACCGTACACGATTCAGAAAGAGCTACCGGAAAAGAGATCTGTCCCAGCGGAAAAACGGCTTCGTTGCAGAAACCAGTCAACGGGAAATCGACCAGCTCTAAGCGCGCTTTATCTTGCGGGTCCAATTGTAGAAAGCATTCTTCATAGATAATGTCCATAGAGCTTCCCGAGTCAATGAACATGTAGTCGGTGCGATAATGGCTAAAGATGCCAGTTATCACGACCGGTCGATCCTCCTGAGGGCCCTCAGGAAATATTGGGAATATGACTTGTTGTTTGTGCCAATGTGGTGTACAACTCTTCTGATGTTGCGCTTGCGCGCCGGTGTAACACCCTGTAAAACCGTGTCCAATAATAAAGCGTCAACATGCTCAAACTAAGTCTCTGAGTGATCTTCTGATGTCAACATGCATAAACCAAGCTTCTGAGTGACCATTAGTGTCAACATGCTTAAAACGTAGCCTCTGAGTGACCATTAGTGTCAACATGCTTAAAACATAGCCTCTGAGTACCATTAGTGTCAACATGCTAAGAATTGGCCTCTGAGTGATCGTTGTGTCAACATGCCCAGCCTCTGAGTGACATCGGAGTCAACATGCTTATAATGAGCCTCTGAGTGATCCTTTATGAAGTCCTAACTCTCATATGTCCCATTTGTTGGACGAGAGGGTTCAATTCGGTAAATATGTGAAAGTTGGATAATGGAGGGGTTAAAAGTGTCAACATGTTAATTTATACCTCTGAGTGACCTTTTAACAAACCAAGAGCCTCGACAATGTCCTGGCATACTCCCGGGTATGCCAAATATTGGTTAAGGAGGGCTAAATATGCTAAAAAGGTGTTTTAGTAGGTTTTAGAGGGTTTTATAAGTTAAGGGACTTAAAGTGTCAAAATGTAAAAGTGGCCTAGGGGCGCTTGTGGGGCGCAAGACGCAAAGGCCCGCTAGAGAGTTGTGTCTGCAGAATTTTAACTTGGCCTCCACACAAATTGCCAAAAACCTATGAATTCGAAACTATGGATTCCCAAACCGCTATGCAACGTTTTAGGACACTTGTAAGCTTCCTGTTACACCCCTTAACACCTAGCATCACCTCCTTCAAGCTCTCCAACTATAAATAGGTGCCAAGGTTCACCATTTAAACTTGCACATTTCTCATTCACAACTCTATCTCCCTCCTCTAGAAGTTCCTAACTGAAAGGAGCATCCAACTTAGTTTTATTTCATTCTATGAACCTCTTGTAAGTGTTCCTTCCTCTGTTAACAAGGTTGCAAGGACAACTTTCCCAAGGTTGCAAGGTCAACATTCCCAAGTTATAAAAGATTTTTGGCTGATACGCACTTAAAACATTTTATTTTAAATATTTTCAAAATGAGTCAGTTGAGTGTATTTACCAGCGAAAGCTGACGTATTTTCAAAAGACTAAGCTTGCAGGTACAATACGAAAATAGGCTGGAGGTGCTCGGTAGTGATAAGAGGATCTTGCAAATCCTTAATCTGCCCAAAGTCTGTTTTACATTCTTTCTTTGTACAATTTATGATCCGCCTGTGGATCTTCTATTACGAGCTTGTATATTATTTTGTATTTCGAACATTTGGTTTGTAATAGTAATTTAAATCCAAGACTTCCGTTGTGCTGTTTTAATTGACTATGATGATATCAACTTTACGTCACGATATTCCCCACCCGAGCCCACCGGTGTATGGATTTGGTTGTAAATCCGAGATGTGACAGGTTGGTATCAGAGCCAACGTTTGAGAGAATTAAACACTATTTTTCTTATGTTTAATCTCAAACTTAGACAAGCACATTCCTTAGACTTCCGAGTCTAAGCATTGACCTAGGATTACTCAATTCATTATTAAGTTATTAGTATTGTTTTTGAATTGATTTTTAACAGGAAAATGCCACCATGTGTACGAGGAAGAGGCAAAGGACCAATGAGGGGAGGACCTTCAGGACATATCCTTCCATATCCACATCACCCGAACCCCTATGAAGATTCGGGGGATTCATGGCCATTGCCGCAACATTCACCTTCCCATACCCAAAATTCTTACATTCGTACCATTCACATCATTCACACTACTCTCACCATTCCCATCATTCTTCTCAAGATAAATTTAACCCCAACCAATACTTTAACACACCCCCAGCTGATCAGAATTAGTTGGATTAGCCAAACCTAATGGATGAGGACTCCGATCCGGAGATGCCATTGTCAGGTTCAAATACGCACCCCATTGAGATATCGAGCGATTCAAACTCTTATGCCGGATCGCCATATCAAGGTCCTAATGAGTGGGACTAATATTGGAACCAATTTACCTTTGCCAACACTCCTTCCCATCACTCTCAACCACCTCCTATACAAGAAGATGTTCACATGGAACCAATGGAACATCATCAGCCACCACCAGAGTCGCCGAGGAGGAAACATGGAGCACGTATGTCAGTACGTGCAGGTCAACGATCGGGTTCGCTACCACCATTGCCTAAACCTACCCCACCATTCAAGAGGACCCACAAATGGGTGGGCCCTCTAATGCGTCACCTGTGGTGGAACCAACACCACCACCAATGGTTCAACCACCACCATCGGGTTATAATAACCATATCCCAACATATTTGGATACGTCTGGATATGATCCTTTTAACCCATCGACACCTGTTGATTACCAAGCATGGTCGCATGACCCTTACATGAAAGCGGTCATGCATAACGCACTTTACTCGTCTCCTTTCCCACCTGCTTATCCACCTACTGGATATCCAAGTTATGGGTACCAGTATCCTAGTATGCCACAACCACAACCTCCGACACCACTAGAGGCCATTAATGATGCCTTAGAACGAATGAAGGAGATACAACAACAGGCGAAGAAAACGGAGAAGAAGACGAACAAGTACTTCAAGAAACTCTCCAAACTGGTTAAGGGAAAGAAGGATGAGGGAAGTCTTTTCTAATAATATATGTTAGTCCCTGCGAGGACATTGTTATTTATTTAGTCCCTGTGTGGACATTTTTCTTTCTTTAGTCCTTGCATGGACAATTTATTTTGTTGTTTCTAGTATTGTAACTTCTATTGGAATTAATGAAGTATTTTGGAATTATATATATGTATTCATCCTTTTCAAAGCAAGGTCTCGATTTTATTCGAAATTTTTGGTCTGCTAAATAATTCCAAAAAGAATCTTAATGGTTTTGATTAGCCAATTGGCACAGACCACATATTTGGCCAGTTTATAAATGATAGTTAAGGATGAAAGGGCCTTATATCATGATAGTTAACGGAAGTTATCCTTCTATCCAGGGGTGGTGGACTAAGTTCAAGCCTCCAAGTCGTTAAGGTCGAATGTGACCAGGACTATTAATCAACCATTAAGGTACTCTTATATTAACATTCAGGAATGTTCATACTCCTGGTAGTGTGACTTGAGGAACCACACTAGCCTATTTATAGCCTATGTAATCAATGTGTCCCGGCTAATATCATCAATATGATGATAATAATTGACATCCATTAGAGATGCAGGCCAATGTGCCATATTTTATATCCATTAGTGACAGGCCAATGTGCCATATTTTATGTCCATTAGTGACAGGCCAATGTGCCATATTTTATGTCCATTAGCGACAGGCCAATATGCCATATTTTAATGTCCTTCGTGACAAGCCTATGAGCTAATTATAATTGCCTAATGGCAATGACAGTTGTGATAATACGATCCACTATCTAATAATATATGGACTACGTCCAAATTATAATTTGCCTTTGATGGTCCTTTTGAGACCTAGGCCAAAAATAGATATAATAAGCCTAAGAGTTGTGATGTTATTCACACTAGCTTGATTAGGCAATGAATTGTCATATCTAATGTTTACAGCCAATATGGTTATTAATACCATAGCTAAAAGAAATTTAAAATTGGTGTTTAGAACCAAAGCTTTAAAGAATGGCCAACTCGGATGAGGCGCAAAGTAGCCACCGGCATGTTAACTCTAATAACGCAGAAAATATAGCCATTAATAATGAAGATTTCCAAGCTTGCATAGACACAGCTGTGGGAAAGGCCATGGAAAAGGTCATAGAAAAACTTAGGGAGTCGAGTGCTACTCGCTCCAGACCATTATCAATCGCACCATCCTCAGCTCATAAAGAGAGCTCAGTTCACTCTTCAAATGAGAAGAGTGAACCAAAGAAAATGGAATTTGTTGAAAGGTCCCATTCTTCTAAAGACGGATGTACCTACAAATATTTTGTCTCCTGCAAGCCCTGGGATTTTAATGGGGAAAAGGGAGCTGTGGAAGACTTGAAATGGCTGGATGAGATGGAAACGATTGTGGATATCAGCAACTGTGCTGAAAAGGATGTGGTAAAGTATGTATCACAATCCTTCAAAGGTGATGCCTTAGTTTGGTGGAAGGCTATGATCCAATCCACAGGTAAAGTATACATGTACAATTTGGGATGGTCCAAGTTTGTGGACCTTGTTAAGGAAACTTACTACCCACCCCATGAGATGGAAAAGATAGAGTCAGATTTCCTGACTCTCACAATGAAGAACCTAAATTGTTGGAAGTATGTTTCCGATTTCAATTCTCTATCTAGGTTAGTTTCCTATCTGTTACCCCTGAAACCAAACGCATTGCGCGTTTTATTAATGGGTTATCACCCGAGATAAAGGGGATGGTAAAGGCTGCCCAGCCTACTACCTATAGGTCTGTTGTTGACCTATCTCTCTCCCTCACCTTGGATTTGGTGAGGCAAAAGTCAGTCAAGACAGAGACTGACGGGAAAAGAAAACGGGAGGATGATAACTCCCAAAGGTTTAAGAAGAAAGGAAATTTTGGGTTCAAGAAGAACCAACATAGGTCTGATGATAGACCTCTATGCAAGACCTGTAGCCGCAGGCATTAGGGGCAATGAAATACCAACCCTCAGATTTAACCCTGTGGTATTTGCAAAAGAAAAGGGCATAAGACCCACGAATGCAAAAATTTTAAAGATGTCGTCTGTTATGGCTGTAATGAGAATGGGTATATTAAGCCCAATTGCCCTAAGAACCCCACAAATAATGATACAAAGTCTGGAGAGGCTAAGAAAGGGAATGCTCATCGTTCCAGATAAATGCTAGGGAGGTCGTTAATGACAACAACGTCAAAACAGGTACTTTCCTCATCAATGATATATTTGCTAGAGTTCTTTTTTATTCGGGTGCAGATAAGTCTTTTGTAGACTATAAGCTTCGTAAACTATTAAACTTACCCATAAGAACTCTAGACAAAACTTATGAGATAGAACTTGCTGACGGAACTTTAGAAATAGCATCTTCTATTCTTTATGGATGCTCTATATTCATTAAGAATCATTCCATACCTATCTCTCTGTTGCCAATGAAATTGGCGGGGTTCGATGTAGTTTTAGGCATGGATTGGTTATCCCATAATCAAGCTTGCATTGCCTGTGATAAGAAACACATCGAAATTAAAACCCCATCTGGTGAAATGATCACCATCATTGGAGATTCACACTATGGATTGCTAGACAAGGTATCGTTATTTAAGGCATCCAAGTGTTTAAGGAAAGGTTGTGTCATTTACATGGCTCAAGTCACTATCAAAGAACCAAAGCCGAATATGCAAGACCTTCCAGTTGTTTCGGAGTATTCTGATGTCTTTCCCGAAGAACTACCAGGTCTACCTCCAGATAGGCAAATAGAGTTTAGGATTGACATCCTACCTAGATCAGCACCCGTAGCTAGAGCTCCATACCGATTAGCACCAACGGAAATGAAGGAGTTAAGGATGCAGTTAGATGAACTCTTAGAGAAAGGCTTTATTCAGCCAAGTTCTTCGCCTGGGGAGCTCCAATTCTTTTTGTTAAGAAAAAGGACGGTTCAATGCAGATGTGCATTGACTACCATGAACTGAACAAGATAACAATCAAGAACTGTTACCCATTACCCAGGATCGATGATTTATTCGACCAACTTCAAGGGGCTAGTTATTTCTCCAAGATTGATCTAAGATCTGGAAATCATCAACTGGAGGTTAGGAGTGAGGATGTTCCTAAGACCGCCTTCAGGACCCGATATGGTCACTATGAATTTTTGGTTACACCTTTTGGACTCACAATTGCACCTGCAGCATTCATCGATCTCATGAATAGAGTCTGCAAACCACATTTGGATAAGTTTGTCATTGTCTTCATAGACGATATACTTATATACTCTCGTAATCAAATTGATCATGAGAAACATCTTTGGTGCATTTTAGAACTACTAAGGCAAGAGAAGCTTTATGCTAAGTTCTCTAAGTGTGAGTTTTGGCTTAGAGAAGTCCAATTCCTTGGACACATTGTAAGTGAGCGTGGTATCCAAGTGGATCCCGCCAAAATAGAGGTCATAATGAATTGCGAAGTACCCAAAACCCCATCAGAAATACGTAGCTTCTTAGGACTGGCTGGTTACTATAGAAGGTTCATTGAGAACTTTTCAAGGATAGCCATTCCTTAACTACCTTGACCCGTAAAAATGTTAAGTTTATTTGGGGTCCAAAACAAAAAGAATCTTTTGAGATTCTGAAACACAAGTTGAGCAATGCTTCTGTGTTATCCCTACCTGAGGGTGTTGAAGACTTTGCTGTTACTGTGATGCATCGCACACTGGCATGGGTTGTGTGCTAATGCAAAAAGGCAAAGTGATTGCCTATGCATCACGAAAATTAAAGGTGCACGAAAGGAATTACATCACCCATGACTTAGAATTGGGTGCCGTTATATTTGCACTTAAGTTATGGAGACATTACTTGTATGGCACAAACTGTATTATATACACTGACCATAAGAGCATCCAACATCTGTTCAATCAGAAAGAATGGAACATGCGACAGCGTCGTTGGATGGAAACACTCAATGATTATGATTGTGAAATCCGCTACCATCCCGGCAAGGCAAGTGTCGTTCCTGACGCCTTAAGTCGCAAGGAAAAAAGTTAAGCCCATTAGGATTAATGCGAAGAGCATTGAGCTCAGAATTAGCTTGAGTGGAAAGCTATTAGAAGCACAAAAGCAAGCCCTGTTAGAGGCTAATATTCCTAATGAACGATTAGGCGGAACTGTTGATCAGTTAACGCCTAGAAAGGATGGAATCCTTAGATTTAATGATAGAATCTGGGTCCAATTTTTGGAGGACGTAGAGATCTAATCCTCCACGAAACGCATAAATCGAGATACTCAGTTCACCCAGGAGGTGACAAGATGTATCAGGATCTGAAAAAGAATAATTGGTGGATGGGTTTGAAGAAATCCATAGCCACCTATGTAGCTAAGTGTTTGACATGTTCGCAAGTTAAGGCTGAACATCAGAAGCCGTCAGGACTTCTGCAACAGGATATTCCCACATGGAAATGGGAAATGGTAACTATGGACTTGATTACCAAGTTACCTAAGACCAAACGTGGAAATGACACTATTTGGGTCATTGTAGATAGGCTGACTAAGTCAGCACATTTCTTGCCAATTAAGAAAATGTATAATTCAGACAAATTGACTAAGTTGTATGTGGACAAGATTGTGTCCCTACACGGTGTGCCGGTATCTATTGTATCTGACAGGGATACTAGATATACCTCTCATTTTTGAAAAAGTTTCCAACAATCTTTAGGCATAAGATTAAATTTTAGTATGGCTTACCATCCACATACTGATGGTCAAAGTGAGCGTACTATTCAGACGTTGGAAGACATGCTTAGAGCATGTGTGATTGATCTAGGTGGAAGTTGGGATGACCACTTACCCCTAATAGAATTCTCCTATAATAATAGTTATCATACAAGCATCAACGTTGCTCCTTATGAGGCCTTGTATAGGAGAAAGTGTCGAACTCCCGTGTGCTGGGTAGAAGTTGGGGAAGCCCAACTATCAGGACCTGAGATCGTCCTGGAGACCACTGATAAGATTGTGCAAATCTGTGATCGTCTCAAGGCTTCCTGTGATAGGCAGAAAAGCTATGCTGACAAGAGGCATAAACCTCTCAAGTTCCAAGTAGGGGACAAAGTCATGCTTAAAGTATCACCTTGGAAAGGTGTAATGAGATTCGGAAAGAAAGGCAAGCTGAGCCCAAGATATATAGGACCATTCGAGATTGTCGAATGTGTCAGCACTGTAGCTTATAAGCTTAAGCTGCAAGAGGAGCTTAGTGGAATTCATGATGTGTAACACATATCTAACCTTAAGAAATGTCTAGCCGATGAGTCGCTAGCAATGTCGCACAAAGATGTGCAAATTGATGAAAACCTGAGGTTTGTTGAGAAACCAATTTTGATCGAGGATCGACAGGTTAAGAAGCTCCGAAGGAAACTGATACCTATAGTAAAGGTTAAATGGGATGCCCTTAGAGGTCCCGAGTTTACATGGGAGGTTGAGTCCACTATGCGACAAAAGTACCCCCATCTTCTTTTGAATAAAATCTCGAGGTCGAGATTTCTTTTAAGGGGGTGAGGATGTAGCACCCTGTAAAATCGTGTCCAATAATATAGCGACATGTGTTATATTTTTATTTTAAGTCTATTAAAGACTAACAGGGACTAAAAGTGTCAACATGCTCAAACTAAGTCTCTGAGTGATCTTCTGATGTCAACATGCATAAACCAAGCCCCTGAGTGACCATTAGTATCAACATGCTTAAAACGTAGCCTCTGAGTGACCATTAGTGTCAACATGCTTAAAACGTAGCCTCTAAGTGACCATTAGTGTCAACATGCTAAGAATTGGCCTCTGAGTGACCGTTGTGTCAACATGCCCAGCCTCTGAGTGACATCGGAGTCAACATGCTTATAATGAGCCTCTGAGTGATCCTTTACGAAGTCCTAACTCTCATATGTCCCATTCGTTAGACGAGAGGGTTCAATTCTGTAAATATGTGAAAGTTGGATAATGGAAGGGTTAAAAGTGTCAACATGTTATTTATACCTCTGAGTGACCTTTTAACGAACCGAGAGCTCGACAATGTCCGGGCATACTCCCGGGTATGCCAAATATTGGTTAAGGAGAGCTAAATATGCTAAAAAGGTGTTTTAGAAGGTTTTAGAGGGTTTTATAAGTTAAGGGACTAAAAGTGTCAAAATGTAAAAGTGGCCTAGGGGCTCTCGAGGGACGCGAGACGCAAGGCCTGTGCCTCTCGCGGCCCGCCAGAGAGCTGTGTCCGCAGAATCTTAACTTGGCCTCCACACAAATTGCCAAAAGCCTATGAATTCGAAACTATGGATTCCCAAACTGCTATGCCGAGTTTTAGGACACTTGTAAGCTTCTTGTTACACCCCTTGACACCTGGCATCACCTCCTTCAAGCTCTCCAACAATAAATAGGTGCCAAGGTTCACCATTTAAACTTGCACCTTTCTCATTCACAACTCTATCTCCCTCCTCTAGAAGTTCCTAACTGAAAGGAGCATCCAACTTAGTTCTATTGCATTATAGGAACCTCTTGTAAGTATTCCTTCCTCTTGCATTTTCGTTTATAGGCTTTTATAGCCAAAAGTCAAGTGTTTTACGGAAAACGCCTTGACTTTCCGTTAAGACCGTTATGGTCCAGCCATTGTTCGTAACGAACATGGCCAAGTGATCGTAATAAGGTAGGTGTTAGTCCCTATAAAGGGCACCTCCTGAAGATCACATTTGCTAGACCAATTGACGGGTCAAAGCTATTATATTAAAAAGTCAAACAGGCCATTTTCAGAAATGTTATAATTTGATCTTATATATGTTATGAAACCTGTTTTGACACTTAAACAAATTGGTAATAATTGTTAGAACATGTAAGAATATGTTTGGCTCGTCAATTTCAGTTCTACGGTCGGTTCACAACCGAAAGTCGGGAAGTTTGACTTCTGCTTTGACTTTCGATTCTGACTCGATTTAGATTAGTTAGATACTGATCTAAAGTTGCATTATCATCGTAATATAATGTAGCATAACCATCTGAGGTTATATTACATGATCATAATCAGAATATGAGTTTATGCACAAGTTCCGTAATTATGCCATTTTGACTAAAATGCCCTTTTTGCATAAAAAGAGATTTAAAGGATAATGAATTTGAAAATGAGTTTCCTACTGATGTAATATTATAAGTAGGATTATTTGGGATGTTAAATCAGATTATAAACTGAGTTTATAAACAAGTCCTTGTATTATGTCGATAAATGACGATAAGGCCCTTGTGTCTTATAAAATAGTTTTAATCACATCTTTTCAAAATAAATCTTTTACCCACTGATATGTTATATTAAATAACATATCTAAGACTTGTTAATCTAATCATAACATCAGTTTTCGTTAACGATAGCATAAATTGTTATTTTACGACATAAGCGTCGTTTCGGCGCATAGTATGGTTTTAAACCATATTTATCAACCAAGACTTGTTACCTACTGATTTCAAAACTTATTCTAAACATTTTTATAGTAGGTACATGATATGAACTCAGAATCCCAAATAATTTATAAACTATGTGTAAAATGACCAAAATGCCCCTTTAGTACATAGTTTGGTCATAAAAGATAAATTACACATATAATTAATATCCTACTGATATTATATCTTAAATAAGTTATTTTTCCAGAATACTTATAGTTATAACATTAAATTATATTCAAGTTCATTTTATACGGTATGAAATTACCGAAACGCCCTTATGAAGCATAGTTTCACTTTGAAACGATAACGGGCATATAAGTTAATATCCTACTGATTTTACAACTTATTTAAAATATAATGGCATATAGAACTTGTCCATGACTTATCCGGTTACCCTATCGCTAATATGCATACGGTTAAGCATATGCAACTAGTTTACGAAAATTAACCGAAACGGGTCTAACCTTGTCATTTAAGTCTCAAAATCCAGAATGTTTATAGTTTATCCATATTACACAAGTCAAGGTACTTGTTGGGATTAAACTACATTCTATCAGATCATCGTTTAATCTAGCGTTACGTTTTGATCAAATACGCTAGTTGGTCTAAGTCTATAACTTAAACAAGACCGTTAGTATTTAATTGGTTAGCTTATGCCATAATCCAAACTAGAGACTTGCCGGTAAATGCTATCTGCACGTAGTACTTTTTGTGTACGGCTGAGTTAATAAATCTTGTGTTTAAAATAAAAATAGCTCAGGTAAATACTCTCGACTTATTTTCCTTATACGGGCTTGGGATGTGGTAAATTATTACCGCTTGGTCGGAAATGGGATCAATCAAATGCCGGATTGTGGCTAGTAAATCCGCATATTCTATTTTAATCAGTTTTGTTTGATGACTTAAAAATCAGGGGTTAACTACCGTAAACCGGATATCATCGGCTCATTACATTAGATAATGGCCACGACCTTAGCGCGGGGTGTAGGCATACACCTGACAGACGTTCAAATGCAACTACCCACACTTGTTGGAGATAACTCCTTTGTGAGTTCATAAGTGGTGTGTACGTTAATCATGTCTCGGTTTTTGTACTGGGCCTTGTATGTATGGACAAACATGTGAATATGTTAACCAGGTTGCAAGGTAAACTTTCCCAAGTTATAAAAGATTTTGTGCTGATACGAACTTAAAACATTTTATTTTAAATATTTTCAAAATGAGTCAGTTGAGTGTATTTACCAGCGAAAGCTGATGTATTTTCAAAAGAATAAGCTTACAGGTACAATACGAAAATTGGCTGGAGGTGCTCGGTAGTGATAAGAGGATCTTGCAAATCCTAAATCTGCCCAAAGTCTGTTTTACATTCTTTCTTTGTATAATTTATGATCCGCCTGTGGATCTTCTATTACGAGCTTGTATATTATTTTGTATTTCGAACATTTGGTTTGTAATAGTAATTAAATCCAAGACTTTCGCTGTGCTATGTTTAATTGACTATGATGATATCAACTTTAAGTCACGATATTCCCCACCCGGGCCCACCGGTGTATGGATTTGGTTGGAAATCCGGGGTGTGATAGCCGGGCCACCCTGTATCATATGAACGAATGCTTGTTTCATTTTCTTATTACTCGGGCCATCTTCTGAGACGCTCATCCTTAAGATTGGTCAAGGACAAGAATTTTAAACACAAAATTTCGGATAAAGTTTCGACATTTTGATATCATTTAAAGTATTAATTTACTAACGGATTAACCGTTTGTTTAGTATTAACTATGCATCATTTACAAAAATTATAGCAAACACAAGCTTAGATAATTAAACATTATCACTTTCAAAACATATTCATCAAAATATCTTGACCCATTTGGTAGATTTAAAATACGAAAGCATGATGAAAGTAACTTGGAGTGTGTTCGATCCAAGCTTCGCTTGCCTTAAAAGTCAACTTTACCTACACCACAATCACAAAATCAATATTAACTCACTTTTAATTTCATGTTACTAATTTACAGAATCGTGTTATTCATTCTTTATGAAATCTTTCATTCATTGACCCGTTTGGAACGGATCACATTCATAGCCATACTTCTACTTACTTGTCCGTTTATGACATTTAAGTTTACAACTTAAACTTAGATTAAACATAATAAAACATTATAAATTACCAATACTAGTAAGTGCAAGAACTTACCTTTGTCCCGTTTTGATGGTTATCCGGAATAGCTCGCACCTTCTTCTTTCACTCCTAAAATTTCAAATTTAACATGCTTAAATCTTATGTTTTCAACTCATTCTTTTCTTGACATAGCATATTAGTAATTCCTCACATTCTTGACATAAACCAATTAGTACCATAATTACATTTGATCATTGAAATCATATAAAAACCTCTATTCTAAGCATTTCATCAAACACTTGGTGTGCGCACCAAGATTAAAGCATAAAGTACAAGTATTCTATGCTCATTCTTCCTACTTCATTACATAAACTTTCATAATCGATCAAATTCACACAATGGTCATCATCTAGCACACAACCATTTAACTAATGCTCTACTACATTCAATTTTACATTAACACTATACGAATTTGCACAAACATGACCATCAGTCACCATCCTAGTTCTATCACAAATGGGTTTCATCATGAATCATCAATATAATAAAAAATTCAAGCACATTTCATCTTCTATATAGTGATTATATCAATTGATCATACTAATTTTATCTAATTTCATAGATTGTTCATAGCCCACTTATAAAACTTCATCAAATCACAAAATTTAACTTACCTCTTTTTAGACTAGTTGAGGTGATTAAGATTAAGTGTTCATGCAGAGAGAGTGGCCTTGAATTCCTTCTTGATTCTCTTGATTTTTTAAAGATGGAGGTTTTCTTCTTCCCCTGGTCTTGTTCAGTACGCCACACACATCAGATGTGTGTGTGGTGTGTGAAGTTTTATGTTTATAAAACTAATCTTTCTTCTATTACCTCTTTTGGCCCCTCTAGTATGAACAGTTATATTTATCACATTTTAACTTATACACTAACTATATCATGTTTCTAGTTACTACTTGTGTTACCTTTTAATAACATATATATAACTAGATATAATTAAAATTTGGGGTCTTACATCTTCGCCGTGAGTAATTTGGTGCACTTCTTTGCGCATGTTCTGAAGCAGATGGGTGAGCTTCCTACTCTTCAACGCCTTTTTTATTTCCGTGCACAGGTTAATGCAGTTGTCGGTCATGTGCCCTGTATCTTTGTGATAATTGCAATAAAGGTTAGGGTCTTAACCTTTTTTGTTTCTCATCGGTGGTGGCTGCTTGAACTGATGATCTTCTGTGCTGAGCACTTCCGTCGGGGTCTTCGTCAGTGGTGTCCACTGTCGAACGCGATTATCTTGTTTGATTGCTCTTTGAGTAGCAATCTTATTTATCGGGCGCGTGCATCGACCAGTGAGTAAGAAGGGTTTTGGTTGGACTCCTTCCAACTTTTCTTGTTTTTCTTCGCAAAACTCCTACTCATGTCTTACGGGCGGTACTGAGGTAGAGGAGGTAGGTTGGAGTTCAGGTTGTGCTCCGTCTGCACATAGACCTTGGCTGCTGCCATGAGTTTCTCCCAACTTTTTGGGAGGCTTGAGGTTCCTGACAAGACTTTTATCATCTCGTCGCAGCGGACAACATATTTGAAATGTGCACGAATCAGGTCTTCATGCACGTCACCAATTTCCAACACCTCCTTGTTGTAGCGGGTGATGAAATCTTCCAGACTTTCATTATCCCGCTGCCAAATATTCATGACGTCAGAATAATCTATGACGTATCGTCTTTGTTTGCTGAAATGAGTCAGGAACTTATCTTTGAGATCGTTCCATGAAGTGAGCTTACTCGTGGGTAAGTTGTCAAACCATAGGCGCGCATCACCTGTGAGAGTTTGGACAAACAGGTGACACCACATAGGCAGCGTCCAACCTCCGATAAGCCTCGCGCCAGTGAACAAGTGCATGTGGTCATCCAGGTCTGTCAACCCATTGAACTTTCCCAAATTGGAGGGTAATTTTGCGCGTTCAAGTGGGGCTAGAGCGATTTCCTTCATGAACTTCGAGTGTTCGCCTGCTTCAGCTGGCCTGTAGATCAAACAGTAATTATACTCCGCCTCCAGATTGTACGCAACATGTGGCGTACGCTTATATGCGGCATGATCTTTAGGCAACAAGTGAAACACACTGGCGCTGTCACCCTCACCATATGTTCTATCGACTTCTTCACGCTGGGTATCTCGCCCCTCTAATGGGCGCGGGCCCAGTCGTGAATGAATTGATGTTCGCCTATGAGTGTTAGACTCATATCTTGGTAGTGACAGGGAATATTCTGTTTCCCTGGCACGGAGATGTGATGGAACCCTCGCTCCGGCGGCGAGTCGTAACTTAGTACTCACAGTGCAGGCGAGACATGCACGTAAGTTGTGGGCGGCTGCGCCAGCGCAGTAGATGCATTAGTTTGCGCAGAAAGTTGCGCATAAACGACGTTTAGAGCCGTCTGAGATTTGATGTACCATGACATCGGAGTTTCACCCGGAGGTAAAATTGATGTGATTAGTACAAAAGGAGTTTCTACTTGAATTCTGGGAGGCACCGGAATATTCACACGATCTGAATTGTGGTGAACACCGGCGTCTCCAGAAAATCCTTCTTCCACTTGTCCATTAGTCCGAGGGACATGAACTGGGTTCTTGTCCTCGGCCCGGGGACCTCGTGGTACACTTTATGGAATATAAGCCATTGAAAGTGAGATTTAGAAAAAAACGAACGAGAGACAGGTGTAAGAAATAGAAAAAATCGGATGGCGCCAATAAAGAAACACTAGACCAAAAGGTATCCGGAGATATCTGGGTTATGGTTCAAAGTCTCTGCATAAAAGGTTATCTCTCGTTTACTCGTCAAAATGAACTTGCTTCAAGCTCACTACAAAACTAGAAACATCGCTAGTCTCGTCACGGGAGAAAAGGGGAGGGTTTTCTCCATGACCACACTCCAGCGTAAGAATAAGTATCGGGGTTTGCAAAGGTATAAGCAAGTAATTAGTGAGTGAGCTCAAAACAGTGTGCGTTACCTTGAGGTGTGATCCTTATTTTATAGCCGAAGAGAGGTGTGTAGGAGATGGGCTGATGGGCCTTGGGCCTGGAACTGACAACAAGAAATATCCATTTTGTCTCCTCTGCAATGACCGTTAATGATCTCTGGTAGGAGGTGCGCTTGGCGCATGGTGAATGGGGTCACGTGTCCTGGCAGTTGTCCTTATTGTTGGACCTGTCATCAGCCGTTAGTGGAGACCGTGTGACAGTTGCTGGCGTGAATTGGTTGGTGCCACGTGTACGTCCTTGCGTACTTTCTGTTCTCTGCATGACTGCTCATCATATAACGTGGTCTAGGACAACCTGCCGAGCGGTTATTGGGTCACAGCGCTGCCACTTTATACCCTTGTACTTGATCAGTGCCTCTTTGCGCTTCTCCCTTCCGCATGACCTTATCAGTGCTTTTTGGCCAGCGTGAACTTGTAGGGATTAATTCCTTTTGTTCTCAAGACTAAGTATGAGTTGTTCTCATCTTAGTCTTGGCCTTGTGCAAGGTTTTAGGACTTCGCGGCTAGAGGTTTGTTCAATCCGTGCTGGGTCAGGGATTTGCGCTTCCAGGTTTAACTTGTCGTTACATAGGGTGCGCAAGGTTTGTTAGGCTACCTGCTGGTTTCAAGGTTGGCGCACCGTTGCATGTAGCGCGCAAGGTTATTCCATTGTCTGGTTATCATTATGAGGGTATGGTACCTTGCGCAGGCGTGGGGTTTTTGGGACCATATCCCCCCCCCCCCATACACACACATAATTTAAGGAATGACATCGTTTCTTGGCGGGGAGGTCGACACTTGCTAAAGCGGTTCTTGGTAATCTCCCGTCGTATTATCTATCTTTATTCAAGGCCCTGGTTAAAGTGAACTACGGTAGAGGGAATTAGAAGATCTTTATATGGGGAAACGTTGGAGGCAAGAAGAAGATGATATGGGTTTCGTGATGTAAAATTGTGACACCAAAATTCATGGGAGGGCTCGGGTCAAGCGAGATAAGAGGTCTTAATTGGGCCTTTCTAGCAAAGTGGAAATGGAGAATAAAGAGTTGTTCAACACAGTTGTGGACTCGTGTTATATCGGCGATCCATGGTATAGTGTTGATAATGTCTCGCTCAAAAGGGATATTAGAGGCGTGTGGAAAGACATCTTGGCCAGCACTAAAGACATGGAGAAAGCGGGCATTACGGAGTCGGATAGGTGGGGTATTGTCTTTGGGGATGATAGTAGTTCTATTAAAATCAACTTTTTTGTTTAACCCTTATTTTTAAAATTATGATTTTGGAGGTAGTATGGGTGAGCTTTTCATGTGTGTCAGATGGTAGAAAAAACATTCTTTAAATGGTTTGTACACAAAGCTAAATAACTTGTACAACCTCAATAGTAGTTTTACCTCATATACCCAAGTTGATATTTAATATGTACTAGTTCTAAATATTCACACATTTTGGCGGGACACCATTAGACTGAACCAAAAATAGAATTAAAAATATTGAACTACACACGTGCATTGTTGCCAGTTACTTTGCTAAGTATAGACGGAAACATAAAACATTATCATCGGTAGAAAAGAATAATTAAGTCGAAATGGTATGAAATCCTATGTAATAATAATAATAATAATAATAATAATAATAATAATAATAATAATAATAATAATAATAATAATAATAACTTTATAAATTATAGGATCTATTAAAATACATGATAAAAAATAAGGATTATTTTGTGTTCATGCAAATACTCTAATAAGAAAAGAAAAGTAAAATGCATTGCATATGATAAAAGGTTATATATAGAGCTTGTGAATATATATTAAACAGACCAAAAATAGATAATGAGTGCGCTTGACATCTACCTATTAGTATCTAACTGTTGGTCTCAAAATTGAATAGTAAAGTTTAAATAAACCTAAGTTAATACTAAATATATAGTTAATTATTTAGTTAGGTAAATATGGATTTAGAAAAATTATGAATAATAAAATAAATACAATTTTTATTTTGTCGCAACATAACAAAAAGCCGCGTAGAATATAATTATACTGCCACATGTGTGTGACACAACAAAAAAAGCCATATAGTTATTTGCAATATTGTTCATTCTCTATTTTCACACCATAATTTAAAATGATGTGTGTATCATGTGTTATACTTATGTAGACCAATAAAAGAAAACCAAAAATGAATAGTAAAATTATGGAGATCAAATTTAATATTATATTGTAGGTGGCTAGCTATCTCTAATATAAGTATAGTATTCTTAACTCATTCCTCATTCCCTTCCACTTCCTTAAATTTCATTGAAATCATCTAAAAATATCCCTCCATCTGGATACCCCATTCACATAATTTAAGGAATGACATCGGTTCTTAGCGGGGAGGCTGACACTTGCTAAAGCGGTTTTTTGTAATCTCCCATCGTATTATCTATGTTTATTCAAGGCCCTGGTTAAAGTGACAAATACGCTAGAGGGAATTAGAAGATATTTATATGGGGAAAAGTTGGAGACAAGAACAAGATGAGATGGGTTTCGTGATGTAAAATTTTGTGACACCAAAATTCATGGGAGGGCTCGGGTTAGGTGAGATAAGAAGTCATAATTGGGCCTTTCTAGCAAAGTGGAAATGAAGAATAAAGAGTTGTTCGACACAGTTGTGAACTCGTGTTATATCGGCGATCCATGGTAGTCAAAATAGTGTTAATAATGTCTCGCTCAGAAGGGACATTAGAGGCGTGTGGAAAGACATCTTGGCTAGCACTAAAGACATGGAGAAAGCGGGCATTTCGGAGTTGGATGGTGTTGTCTCCGGGGATGATAATAGTTCTATGTTTTCTGTTGCTTTGTTCAGAGAAGAGATTACGAAAAAGAGAGGTACAAAGGTTAATTTTGGGCCTTTTTGGTGGAATGCATGCGCTCCTATTAAAATCAACTTGTTTGTGTGGAGGTCAGTTATCGGATGCATAGCTACGAAGGCTGCTTTGGCAGATCGAGGGGTTAATATTGGGGCTACAACATGCATCCTATGCGGGTTTGAAAGAGAATTAGTACATCATTTGATGGCTACTTGCATTATGTCAAAAGCTATCTAGTGGCATATATTTTCATGGGTGAAGATACCTTTCCCTATGAATGCACAATCTTGCCAAGACTTGCTGGGAATAATTCAACAGCAAAGTGGAAGTTTCAAATGGTAAAGAGTCGGTAGTCTTCTTTGCGACTATGTGGAGAATTTGGAGGTCTAGAAATGACATCGTCTTTATAATGCAAAACTTTCGGTATTGAGAACGGTGACGACAATCAAGGAAGATGCGTTTTTGTGGGTAAAAAATAGATCTTCATATGGTAGTCTAAATTGGAGTAGATGATGTGATTTTAATATCCGAGATGTGATTTTATAAGCGTCTTTGTTTCATTTATTTTGGAACTCCAGCCACTTTGACCCCTTTTCTCTATATTTAAATAAATATATAGTTGTCAATCGAAAAAAAACATAATTTAAGGAAAGCTAAAGTGAATCGGGGCTTCACTATCCATCCACAAATTCAAGCAACCAATTACATGAAGACATATAAGCATATTTGTTAAACTATAGGGAAAATCATAAATAAGAGGAATATAGAGAAAGGGATGGGGATAGGATATGAGGGCTTGTTTATAAAAGGAGATATAAATTAAGAAATGTTGTTTTTTAGTTAAATTAAAAAATGGATTGTAAATTGAAGCGAGAATAAAGTATTTAGTTCGAAAACAAAGAGGAACTTTGTTAAAGAGTGACTTTATTAAAGAGTAACTTTAACAAACAAAGACTGCCACTTAAGTGAAAGTTGACAACAAATAATTGACAACAATCATCATATCATGTAATCTTATCATCACACCCAATCTTCGGCAGTAGAAATTAACTACCATGATTTCAACAACCACCAACAGCCATGTCATCTATTTGTGTACCTTTCTGGTTTGTTGTTATTGCTACTCTTGTTCAGCTAAAGACAATATCACGACGGGCGAATCCATCAACGACGGTATCAATCATTTAGAATCCGAGGGGAAGAAGTTTCAAATGGGCTTCTTTTCACTTGGGAATACATCAGAAGTAAGACGATATGTCGGGATATGGTATATAACGGACCCAAAGATAGTTGTGTGGGTTGCTAACGGTGATAAACCAGTGCCGGATTCCACTGGAGTCCTCATTGTTGCAAAAGATGGTAACTTTAAGGTGCTAAACAGTAAAGATGATCTTTATTTCACGACAAACACAGGTAACATGGCTCAATTTAATTATTTTCTGAAATTTGATGTGTACTCTATATACAGATTATTTCACATCTATATATAACTTGTACTTTATTAGTTCATGCTAATTAATACTCCATTGTAAGTCTGTCCTCGTGTCATCAATATTATATATTATAGTTTATAAAGTAGAACTTAATCAGTAAAGTTAGATTGGCTTTTATGATGTAAAGTATAACTCACTAGTAATGTGACTGATCAGACTTTTAATTTTTACTTTCATTATCAAGCACATTCTAACGATTGTCTGGATGCTCCATGTAGTTTACCATTTTTTTCATATTTAGTCCTTACTTTTTTAGAATAGTATGTTTGTTTCCTATGGTTTACTCGATTGTTACTCAAATTGCATGTAACACCCTGTAAAATCGTGTCCAATAGTATAGTGACACGTGTTGTATTTTATATAATTGTCTATTAAAGACAAATAAGGACTAAAGGCGTCAACATGCTCAAGATTGAGCCTCTGAGTGACGAACCGATGTCAACATGCATAAATAATAGCCTCTAAGTGACTAATACGTCAACAAGCTTAAATCATTAGCCTCTGAGTGACTGATATGTCAACATGCTTGAAACTTGGCCTCTGAGTGACTAATATGTCAACATGCCTAGCCTCTGAGTGACATCGGAATCAACATGCTTGTGATAAGCCTCTGAGTGATCCTTTGTGAAATCCTAACTCTCATATGTACCGTTTGTTGGACTCAATTCTGTAAATATGTGAAAGTTGGATATTGGAGAGATTAAAAGTGTCAACATGTTAATTTATACCTCTGAGTGACCTTTTAACGAACCGAGAGCTCAATAATGCCCGGACATAATCCTGGGTATGCCAAGTATTGGCTACGGAGGGCTAAAAGTACCAAAATAGCATTTAAAATCGTTTTTATAAGCTTTATATAGTTTATGGGCCAAAGTGTCAACTTTTAAAACTGAAATAGGGGCGGTCGCGGGCCGCGAGAGACCCGGCCTGTGTCTCTCGCGCCCCGCGAGAACAGACCTGCAGGAGAAAGTTTATTTTGGAGCCCAAGCAAAGCTCCAAAACCATTAAATCAAAACCATGGCCTTCCTAATCAGCTATGCCACGTTTTGGGACACTTGTAAGCTTCTTCTTACACCCCTAAACACCTGGCTTCACCTCCTTTGAGCTCTCCAACTATAAATAGGTGCTTAAGTTCACCATTTCAACTTGCACCTTTCTTATTCACTCTTCTCCCTCCTCTGGAAGTTCCTAACTAAAAGGAGCAGTCCAACATAGTTCTTTTGCATCTAGGAATCACTGGTAAGTGTTCCTTCCTTGTGCATTTTCGTTTATAGGCTTCTATAGCCTAAAGTCAAGCGCTTTACGTAAAACGCTTTGACTTTCGGTTAAGACCATTATGGTCCAGCCATTGTTCGAAATGAACATGGCTAAGTGATCATAATATGGTCCAGCCATTGTTCTAAATAAACATGGCTAAGTGATCATAATAAGGTAGGTGTTAGTCCCTATAAAGGGCCCCTCCTGAAGATCATGTTTCCTAGACCAATTGACGGGTCAAAGTTATGTTATTAAAAAGTCACACAGGCCATTTTTCGGAAAAATCATAAATTGATCTTATATATGTTATGAAACCTGTTTTGACACTTAAACAAGTTGGTAATAATTATTAGAACATGTATGAACATGTTCGGCTCGTCAATTTCAGTTCTAGGGTCGGTTCGCAACCGAAAGTTGCAAGGCTTGACTTCTGCTTTGACTTTCGATTTTGACCCGATTTAGATTAGTTACCCACTGATCTAAAAGTTGCATTATGATCATAATATAATATATCATAACCCTCTGAGGTTATATTAAATGATCATAATCATAATCCAAGTTTATGCGCAAGTTCCATAATTATGCCATCTTTGACCAAAATGTCTTTTTTGCATAAAACAAGGTTTCAAATGGTAATGAACTTGAAAATGAATTTCTACTAACGTAATATCATAAGTAGAATTTTTTGGGATATTAAACCAAGTTATAAACTGAGTTTTTAAACAAGTCTTTAAACTATGTCGATAAATGACGGTTTTAGCCCCTGTGGCTTATAAAATAGTTTTAATCAAATCTTTTCGAGATAAATCACTTATTTACCGATATGCTATATTTATTAACATATTTTAAACATTTTAATCTGATCCAAACATTAGTTTTCATAAACATCGCTTAAAGACATCACTTTACGACATAAACGCCATTTCGGCGCATAGTATGGTTTTAAACCATATTAGTGGACCAAGACTTGTTACCTACTGGATTTAAAACTTATTTTAAACATATTACAGTAGGTACTTATTATAAACTCAGAATCCCAAATAATTTATAAACTATGTGTAAAATGACCAAAATGCCCCTTCGGTGCATAGTTTGGTCATAAAAGGTAAAATACGCATATATTTGATATCCTACTGATATTATATCATAAATAAATTATTTTTCCAGAATACTCATGATCATAAACTTAAATTTTATTTAAGTTCTTTTTATACGATACGAAATTACCGAAATGCCCCTATAAGGCATAATTTGGTTTTAAAACCTCAACGGGCATACAAGTTGATATCCTACTGATAACTTAACTTATTTAAAGTATAATGGCATATAGAACTTGTCCATAACTTATTCGGTTACCCGATATCGCTATTATGCGCACAGTTACGTATATGTGACTATTTTACAGAAGTCAACCGTAACGGGTTTAACCTTATCATTTTAAGTTCAAAATCCAGAATATTTATAGTTTACCCGTATTACACAAGTCAAGTACTTGTCGGGTTTAAACTACATTCTATCTGTAACATCCGTCAAAAACGGATTTACCAAACCCGCTCCGTTTATCAACCGAACAGTCAGTTAAAATTTTCGTTGCGAATTAAATGCCCAAAATAATTTTAAACGATACATAATCAATTATTATACGGGAATATATAATTAGTTTTTGAAAAACTGTTAAAAATCCCAAAATAAAAATAAAATGTCCCTGTCGGGTTTCGAACCCGGGTCAGTCGCCGAGTCAGTACAGTTCAGCGACTTAACACATAACACTTGAACCACTGCGCCACTGATGTTATTTGTTAAATATTAGAATCATTTAATTGATATCATGACGTTACGAATTCAAAACCGGCGCCCAAAAGTTCAGTCGTCGGAAATCCCGGCAATCTCGCGAGTTTTAACGACAACTTCCGTTATAACGTAAACAATTACTAAGACATCGGTTATAACCGACGTCTGAGTCCGCGACCAAAGTCATAACCGCCGGAGTTTTTATAACTTACGAATCCAGTCGGAAATCAGACCAAGTTCTTCGAAGATTTGCCCTATAAAAACCACCTCGAACTTCTGCAAACATTTTCGCTCAAAACCACACCTTTTCTCGGCGAAAACTCACTCGCCGGAATTATTCTGTTCGTCGCCGGAAAACCGGTTTCCCCATTTCTGAGCCTTACTAAACCCTTTGAACTTATACCGAAGTCACCCATACCTTTTTCAAACTTTCTGAAGGCTCGCTGCTGCAAGACACTCGTCGCCGGAAGGGATTGCTGTCGCCGGAGTTCTGCCGGAAAACAGAGGAAAGCTAGTCGGTATACCTCACGCTTATTTTCCTTTCTTTATACTTATACCTCATCTGTAATTAATCATAAAACGCTAAAGAACATGTTTTAATCATCGAACCAGTCGATTTCCGATTCTGGTTAAAACCAGTGAAGAAGACGATGACTGCTGTAATGTTTAAGTATAATTAAAAACAAGAAATTACTCGGGTTAGACACACAGTCCAGCGGTGGACTGTGTGCACATTAAACACGTAAAGGTCTCGAGTTCGAATCTTGTTCCACACACGTCGCCTTAATAAAAATGATTTTTTTTATTAACCGAACCGGAGTCATACTGATATATGTTAAGTATATTAATAACCGGAAAGATAACCAAGTTAGACACACAGTCCAGTGGTGGACTGTGTGTATGTTTATATCACAGGTCACGAGTTCGATCCGGGCTACAGCACCGACTCGGACAATTATCTATTTTTTTAAAATAAGACAGAAAAGGAAATAACTAATTTGTGTTTAAGTATAATAAAAATCAGTAAAGTTAACAAGTTGGACACACAGTCCAGCGGTGGACTGTGTGTTAGTATAAGCTACAGGTCCCGGGTTCGAGACCTGTGGAGCGCACCGTCTGATTCAATTAAATTGTTTTTAAAATAAAAGGATTTTCTGTTTAACTTAATTAATGTATAAATATAATTAAAATCGGATATATGACGGGTTAGACACGTAGCTCAGTTGGTAGAGCTGCGTGCACGCGTACGGGAGGTCTCGGGTTCGAGCCTCACCCAGCGCACTTATATACACGATTCGAACCGGTCAACGGTCAAGTCAACGGTCAGAAAAAAAAATCAAATTTTTTTTATTATTTTATTTAATTATTTTAATTAAAAATCAATTAAAAATACTTAAAAATAACATTTATAAGGTTAGAAAATAGCCTTAAACTCACAAAAATACACCCAACAATCCTACTAAAATAGATTAATAAAATCCGTTTACTTACCAAACCATAATACGATTTATCTAGGTTAATCTCACTCGTGGTTAAAACCACTTCGCGTGCATTCAACATCATCAACCGAACGCACCCACTGTAAGTGAATCTTACAACTCCCCTTTTAAATTACACGTTTTGGGGTGTGTCATGTGTTATAAAAATAATTAACTTGTTTATTTAAACTTGTGCCATACCACATCATGATCTAAACTTAGATTGTTTATATTGTTGTGATTACTTATTCCCTCTTGTCAAATTATATGAAACTCATTCATTAAGCCCATCAGTTCCTCGTGGGAGACGAGTTGAACAACGCGTGCCTCAAATCAAATTCATTATTGTTCATGTGTGTATCATTGAGTTTAATTGTTTGTAGTTGTGTCATTCATATTATCATGTTTATGCAATTCATTCATTAGGCCCCTCAGTTCCTCGTGAGAGACGAGTTGAGCATCGCGTGCCTCTAAATGTTCCATTATTGTTCATGTGTGTTTTATTTAATATCTTATGATTGTTGAATAAGTTTACATCTATTTTTACTCATGTATGGTTGTGCACATATTTCATAATCAATTCAAATAAACTTGTTCAAATGTTTTCCATAGGATTCACTCGCCAACTTTATGTTGATCCAAAACCTTTTTACACATGATACAGGTGAACAGGTTGAAGCAAAGAAAACATAGGAAATGCCTTAGAAGAGAACAAAGATGCTTAGATTGATAGTTAGAACATGTTGTAACATTTATTGTAAATTTCCATTAAATTGTATCTAATGAATATGAAACGCATAATAAATGTCATGAGCTTTGATGATAACCCAATCATGCCCCGATCACCTTTTCCGCTGCGGGTCGGGGTGTGACAGATTGGTATCAGAGCCATGACTATTAGACCCTTAGAGCCTATACTATAGTCTGCCTAAATTTTAATTGATTAGGTGGTTACATACAAACTTGTGATATTTATTTGTTTCATATTTGTTTACATTTACAGTCAAACATACATGCTTATATACATATTCAATATACATATATCGATGTTCATGTATTCAATTTATTTTCATACTCTCATTATCCAAAGATTTTGTGCAATTTTCAAATCTCATCAAAGTAAGTTCTGCGACGGGCATGTAGTAACTGGAAGGGTACAAGTACCGGTAGTCGGAACGTCCTGTCTAGGCTGGCATTCGTATAAATCCAATATAACGGACCAGTTTGCCTACCTGGGGACCAACGATGAGAGTACGAAGGACCTATTAGGCCAAAGCATGCCACACCAAACGTTGTTCGAACTAACCCTACTTTGAGGTGTCACCGTTTCTACACCTGGACACATTCCGAATATCACACGTTGTATACATATTTCTCGATTTTCTCCGGGTATTTGTGTACGCAACCTGGCAAACCCGTGCAAACCATATGAAAAACCGGTATTCATGGGGGCCCACATGATTACACAGGTAAAGTATGGCGGCATGTAGGGCCTAACAGCGAGCAAAACCCAAGACATCCTATGGATGTAGTAGATTTATTTTTCTATAATTATTTTATGAATGTTCATTCCTGAATGCGACCCATGATCCCAAAAGCATCCAACTCATACTCTTGTCATGTATTCCTTGTAGATGTCTTCTAACCTCGCCCGTAGGAAGACGAGAGCAAGAAAAGCCCGCGAACGCATGGCTGCCTTAATCGCTCAACAAATGGCTGCCGTAATACCCAACATTGTAATCCAAGTTCAACAAGCACTCACCGATAATCCTGTCAATCAAGCAAACCAAAACGTTATCAACTCTTACCCAAATACCACTAAATGCACCTACAAGCATTTCAAATCATGCAACCCTCCGAAATACAAAGGGACTGAAGGCGTCACTGCTCTTCTCCATTGGTTTGAAGATATGGAGAACACTTTTCTAAATTGCGATTGCCCTGACGATCGCAAAGTGCGATATGCTACCGGTCGACTATATGGGATAGCACTTACTTGGTGGAATACAGAGAAGTCCAAGCGAGGTGTTGAAGATGCTATGACCTTAACTTGGAACGAATTGAAGGAAATCATGACCAGACGATTTCGCCCAAGGAGCGAAATCAAGAAATTAGAAGATGAATTTTATTCGTTAAAGCAAATGGAAGGAGACCACATCACATACAACAAAAGGTTCCTCGAATTACATCAAATGGTTCCCAACATGCTCACTCCCCTCTACCGTTTGATCGAGCACTACATTCATGGCCTTCCGTCAAAGATTCAAGACCCTGTAATAAGTACCAAGCCTGCAACTTTGGAAGCAGCAATGGAGCTAGCAACAGAGCTCACCGAGAACCGAATCCGAAACAAAGACTTCAAGGAGGAGAACAAGAAGGATAAAGAATCGACTGAAACCTCCGACTTCACCCAAACCGAATCCCCTTCTCAACCTAATCCTAAGAGAAGAAGAGACGGGCAACTTTTCGCTGCTACCCAACGTAATCAACCAGTTTTACACGCCATACCCATCCAAGCTATCCCAATCACTCAAGTGGCACCCAACTCAACTTACCCAAATAAGAAACCCTATCTTGGACCTCACCCTCGATGCAACAACTGTTTTTATCATCATCCCCTTACCTTACCTTGTCGGCTATGTACAACTTGTGGACGCTATGGTCATTTGAGCAAGGTTTGTCGCACTTTTCAAAACCAAACCTTTTCCCCTACTCAAAACATGGCCCAAACTTATCATCAACCCCAATACCCCGTGTTCCCATATGCTCGAGCTTGTTTCAATTGTGGCGACCCTACCCACTTTAGAAACACATGCCCTCAATTGGTTAACGTCATCAACACTCAAGCCCAATCAAACCCAGTTAACCAAGTAAACCAAGAAAACCCAACCGCTAGGCCACCAGCAAGAGGAAGAGTCTTCAATATCAACGCCAATCCTGTCGAAGATAATGACGGCCCAAACGAAGATACTCAACTAGTCCTTTTCACCGAAGATCCAGATCCAACTCCTATCGTTTAATTTTATGTTTTCTTTATCACATCGAACCAAACATAACTTAAGGAATAAAGCCAATGAAACTTTGACGAGAATACGGTGGATACGCCGCTGGTACTTCCTATATATAAGTATTCTTGTCAAAGGATCAGAAGCATTATCTGGCGGTTATGAGAGGTTCCATGTGTAGACTGTTAGAGTAATTATTATTTATTATTTTCAGTATATGCATTTGCCGAGGCCGCAGCCCCCCCATTTATGAGGTTGAGCTTGATCCCCATTTTATTATGCGGTCGATCAGTGGCGTGCCCGCACGATCGGCTCCGTTTGATTGAGCCTTGATCGGTCATTTCATTTTATATTTCAATACATGCAATACGATCGGCTCCGTTTGATTGAGCCTTGATCGCACAATTCAATTTACATTTCCAGTTCATGCAATACGTTCGGCTCCGTTTGATTGAGCCTTGAGCGCACATACATTTTCATTATCAGTATCTTGTGGTTGTGGTGTTTGTTGTAGAGTCGCATAGAACTAATCATAACTTGCGGATAAAGTCAATGAGGATTTGACAAGAATATGGTGGATACGCCGCTGGTACTTCCTATATATAAGTATTCTTGTCAAATGATCGGAGGCGTTATCAGGCGGTTATGAGAGGTTCCATGCATAGGCTGTTTGTGTGATTGTTGTTTAGATTAAGTTGTTCATTTTCAGTACATGCAATACGTTCGGCTCCGTTTGATTGAGCCTTGAGCGCACATACAATTTCATTTTCAGTACATGCAATACGTTCGGCTCCGTTTGATTGAGCCTTGAGCGCACAGACAATTTCATTATCAGTATCTTGTGGTTGTTGTGTTTGTTGTAGAGTCGCATAGAACTAATCATAACTTGCGGATAAAGTCAATGTGAATTTGACAAGGATATGGTGGATACGCCACTGGTACTTCCTATATATAAGTATTCTTGTCAAATGATCGGAGGCATTATCAGGCGGTTATGAGAGGTTCCATGCATAGGCTGTTTGTGTGATTAAGTTATTCATTTTCAGTACATTCAATACGCTCGGCTCCGTTTGATTGAGCCTTGAGCACACAGACAATTTCATTTTCAGTACATGCAATACGCTCGGCTCCGTTTGATTGAGCCTTGAGCACACAGACAATTTCATTTTCAGTACATACAATACGATCGGCTCCGTTTGATTGAGCCTTGATCGCACAGATATATTTCATTTCAGTATTTTATGTTTGTTGTATTCGTTGTAGAGTTATATAGGACTAATCATAATTCACTGATAAAACCAATGAAAATTTGACAAGAATATGGTGGATACGCTGCTGGTACTTCCTATATATAAGTATTCTTGTCAAAGGATTAGAGGCATTGTCGGACGGTTATGAGAAGTTCTATGTAGGATTTATTAGTTTCTTGGTAACTAATCATAACTTGTGGATAAAACCAATGAAAATTTGGCAAGAATATGGTGGATACGCCGCTGGTACTTCCTATATATAAGTATTCTTGCCAAAGGATCATAGGCATTATCAGGCGGTTATGAGAAGTTCCATGTAAGATTTGGTATTGCCTTGGTTGAAATTATGTTACATTTATATCATCTCGCTATTTAGAGAAATTAGAATTGTGTTCCATTTCTACATAAACTAACCTCTCCATCATAACAAACGAGAGAGGAACTTCCACCATCCAAACATATATGTTATCAGAATGTGGATTCAAATATTTGCTGTTGTGTTTATTTATGTTCAAATATTAGCTGTTGTGTTTATTTATGTTCAAATATTAGCTGTTGTGTTTATTTATGTTCAAATATCAGCTGTTGTGTTTATTTATGTTCCATGTAGGTTGTAGTGTTAGAAGTTTTGCCTTAGGATATAACCATACTTTTCCAAACGTATCCAAACTCTTATGCATGATATCATTTTTAGCGAATCATTCCTGCTTATCAATACCTATACAGTAGGCAACAAAAAGCGATTCCTGTAATAGGGTACTTAACCCTTACAAGGAACGTTACCGCCTCAAACAAAAACTCAAACCCTTACTTTTTCTAAGCAAGTAACTGCCAAAACTAAACACCACCATTCTTTTAGTCAAATATATCACAATTTAAATTTCGGGACGAAATTTCTAAAAAGCAGGGGATACTGTAACATCCGTCAAAAACGGATTTACCTAACCCGCTCCGTTTATCAACCGAACAGTCAGTTAAAATTTTCGTTGCGAATTAAATGCCCAAAATAATTTTAAACGATACATAATCAATTATTATACGGGAATATATAATAAGTTTTTGAAAAACTGTTAAAAATCGCAAAATAAAAATAAAATGTCCCTGCCGGGTTTCGAACCCGGGTCAGCCGCCGAGTCAGTACAGTTCAGCGACTTAACACATAACACTTGAACCACTGCGCCACTGATGTTATTTGTTAAATATTAGAATCATTTAATTGATATCATGACGTTACGAATTCAAAACCGGCGCCCAAAAGTTCAGTCGTCGGAAATCCCGGCAATCTCGCGAGTTTTAACGACAACTTCCGTTATAACGTAAACAATTACTAAGACATCGGTTATAACCGACGTCTGAGTCCGCGACCAAAGTCATAACCGCCGGAGTTTTTATAACTTACGAATCCAGTCGGAAATCAGACCAAGTTCTTCGAAGATTTGCCCTATAAAAACCACCTCGAACTTCTGCAAACATTTTCGCTCAAAACCACACCTTTTCTCGGCGAAAACTCACTCGCCGGAATTATTCTGTTCGTCGCCGGAAAACCGGTTTCCCCATTTCTGAGCCTTACTAAACCCTTTGAACTTATACCGAAGTCACCCATACCTTTTTCAAACTTTCTGAAGGCTCGCTGCTGCAAGACACTCGTCGCCGGAAGGGATTGCTGTCGCCGGAGTTCTGCCGGAGAACAGAGGAAAGCTAGTCGGTATACCTCACGCTTATTTTCCTTTCTTTATACTTATACCTCATCTGTAATTAATCATAAAACGCTAAAGAACATGTTTTAATCATCGAACCAGTCGATTTCCGATTCTGGTTAAAACCAGTGAAGAAGACGATGACTGCTGTAATGTTTAAGTATAATTAAAAACAAGAAATTACTCGGGTTAGACACACAGTCCAGCGGTGAACTGTGTGCACATTAAACACGTAAAGGTCTCGAGTTCGAATCTTGTTCCACACACGTCGCCTTAATAAAAATGATTTTTTTTTATTAACCGAACCGGAGTCATACTGATATATGTTAAGTATATTAATAACCGGAAAGATAACCAAGTTAGACACACAGTTCAGTGGTGGACTGTGTGTATGTTTATATCACAGGTCACGAGTTCGAGTCCGGGCTACAGCACCGACTCGGACAATTATCTATTTTTTTAAAATAAGACAGAAAAGGAAATATCTAATTTGTGTTTAAGTATAATAAAAATCAGTAAAGTTAACAAGTTGGACACACAGTCCAGCGGTGGACTGTGTGTTAGTATAAGCCACAGGTCCCGGGTTCGAGACCTGTGGAGCGCACCGTCTGATTCAATTAAAGTGTTTTTAAAATAAAAGGATTTTCTGTTTAACTTAATTAATGTATAAATATAATTAAAATCGGATATATGACGGGTTAGACACGTAGCTCAGTTGGTAGAGCTGCGTGCACGCGTACGGGAGGTCTCGGGTTCGAGCCTCACCCAGCGCACTTATATACACGATTCGAACCGGTCAACGGTCAAGTCAACGGTCAGAAAAAAAAAATCAAATTTTTTTTATTATTTTATTTAATTATTTTAATTAAAAATCAATTAAAAATACTTAAAAATAACATTTATAAGGTTAGAAAATAGCCTTAAACTCACAAAAATACACCCAACAATCCTACTAAAATAGATTAATAAAATCCGTTTACTTACCAAACCATAATACGATTTATCTAGGTTAATCTCACTCGTGGTTAAAACCACTTCGCGTGCATTCAACATCATCAACCGAACGCACCCACTATGAGTGAATCTTACAACTCCCCCTTTTAAATTACACGTTTTGGGGTGTGTCATGTGTTATAAAAATAATTAACTTGTTTATTTAAACTTGTGCCATACCACATCATGATCTAAACTTAGATTGTTTATATTGTTGTGATTACTTATTCCCTCTTGTCAAATTATATGAAACTCATTCATTAAACCCATCAGTTCCTCGTGGGAGACGAGTTGAACAACGCGTGCCTCAAATCAAATTCATTATTGTTCATGTGTGTATCATTGAGTTTAATTGTTTGTAGTTGTGTCATTCATATTATCATGTTTATGCAATTTATTCATTAGGCCCCTCAGTTCCTCGTGAGAGACGAGTTGAGCATCGCATGCCTCTAAATGTTCCATTATTGTTCATGTGTGTTTTATTTAATATCTTATGATTGTTGAATAAGTTTACATCTATTTTTACTCATGTATGGTTGTGCACATATTTCATAATCAATTCAAATAAACTTGTTCAAATGTTTTCCATAGGATTCACTCGCCAACTTTATGTTGATCCAAAACCTTTTTACACATGATACAGGTGAACAGGTTGAAGCAAAGAAAACATAGGAAATGCCTTAGAAGAGAACAAAGATGCTTAGATTGATAGTTAGAACATGTTGTAACATTTATTGTAAATTTCCATTAAATTGTATCTAATGAATATGAAACGCATAATAAATGTCATGAGCTTTGATGATAACCCAATCATGCCCCGATCACATTTTCTGCTGCGGGTCGGGGTGTGACACTATCTGATCATCGTTTAATCAAGCGTTATACGTAATGATCATGTACACTATTCGGTTTATACAACCGTTAGTATTAAATTGGCTAGTTTATGCCATAATCCAGACTAGAGTCTTCTCGGTAAAAGCTATCTGCACTCGGTACTTTTGTATACGGCTGAGTTATTTAAAAATAAAAGAAGAAAGCAATCTTAGGTAAATACTCTCGACTTATTTCCCTTATAAGGGCTTGGGATACGGTAAATTATTATTGCATTGTCCATTGCAAGGTTAACCTTCCTAAGTTAATAAAAGTTTTTGTGCCGTTTGCACTTAAAATCATTTTTTATATTTTCAAAATGAGTCGGTTGGGTGTATTTACCAGCGTAAGCTGACGTATCTTCCAAAGGCTAATCTGCAGGTATAATACGAAATAAGCCGGAAGCTGCTCGGTAGAGAATAAGAGGATCTTGTAAATCCTTAGATCTGCCTAAAGTTTGTTTTGTATTCTTTCTTGTACATTTTACGATCCGCCTATGGATCTTCTATTACGAGCCTGTATATTATTTTAGATTTCGAACATTTCGGTTTGTAATAGTAATTTTACTCCAAGACTTCTGCTGTGTCGTGTTTAATCAACTATGATGTTATCAACTGTTGTCACGATACTCCCCACCCGGGCCCACCGGTGTTTGGATTTCAGGGTTGGAAATCCGAGGTGTGACAGGGTTGGTATCAGAGCCAACGTTTACGAATTAAACACTAGCCTTTTGTGTTTAGTCTCAAACTTACACGAGCACATTCCTTAGACTTCCGAGTCTAGGCATTGACCTAGGATTACTCATTTCATTATTAAGTTATAGTATGTTTTTGAATTGATTTAACATGAAAATGCCGCCACGTGTGAGAGGACAAAGTGGACGAGGAAAAGGTCCAATGAGGGGAGGACCATCCGGGCATATTCCTCAACCTCATAATTCAGATAATTATCAAGAATCAGGAGATTCGTCTCCATGGCAACCAGCGAGACGTTCCGTCTCTAATAGACACTCGCCCTCACATTCCCAAAATTCTTACCACTTACACCATTCCTATCATTCTCACCATTCCCATTCTCATCACTCCTACCATGAAGAGTTTACCCCAACCATTACTTAAACACGCCTCCAGCCGATCAAAATCAGTTCGACGAGCCACATCCTATGGACGAGGACTCCGACCTGGAGATGCCACCGTCGGGATCAAATGTGCATCCCACTAAAATTTCGAGTGATTCAAACTCATATGCCGGATCGCCCTACCAAGGTCCTAACGAGTGGGAGCAATACTGGAATCAATTCACCTTTGCCCACACACCTTCCCATCACTCTCAACCACTCCCAGTTCAAGAAGATGTCCACATGGAACTCGTGGACCAACCTCAACAACCACCTGAGCCACCAAGGAGGAAGCATGGAGCACGTATGTCAGTACGTGCCGGACAAAGGTCGAGATCGCTGCCACCTTTGCCCAATTCTTACCCCACCATTCAAGAGGACCCACAAATGGGTAGACCCTCTAATGTTCCACCTATAGTGGAACGAACATCAACACCTGTTGTTCAACCACCACCAACGGGTTATACTAACCCAATTCCCATGTACCCAGACACGTCTGGATATGATCTATTTAATCTGTCTACACCGGTAGACTATAAAGCGTGGTCTCAAGACCTATACATGCAGGCGGTTATGCACAATGCACTTTACCCGTCTCCTTTCCCACCTACTATCCACCGACTGGATATCCAACTTATGGGTACCAGTATCCGGTTATGCCACAACCTCAACCACAACCTCCGCCACCACTAGAGGCCATTAATGATGCCTTAGAAAGAATGAAAGAGATGCAGCAGCAGGCGGAGAAAACGGAGAAGAAGACAAATAAGTTCTTCAAGAAACTCTCCAAGCTAGTCAAGGGAAAGAAAGGGACGAGTGAAGTCTTTTCTATTATATGTAGTCCCTGCGTGGACATTGTTATTTCTTTAGTCCCTACGTGGACATTTTGTTTCTTTTAGTCCTTGCATGGACAATCAGTTTCATTTATTTGTTTCAAGTATTGTAATTTCTTATGCAAATTTAATGAAGTACTTTGGAATTATATATATATATATGTATTCATCCTCTTTAAAACGAGCGTCTCGATTTTATTCGAAATTTATGCTCTGAGATATAATTCCAAAAAGATCTTAATGGTTTTGATTTGCCAAGTGGCACAGAACACATGTTTGTCCAAATATATATATATATATATATATATATATATATATATATGATAGATAAGGGAATTTATCCCTTGATCTAGAGGTGGTGGACTAAGTTCAAGCCTCCAAGTCATTAAGGTTAATGCGACCGGGACTTATAATCAACCATTAAGATCCTCATACGTTAGCATTCAAATAATGTGCATACTCTTGGTTGTGTGAATTGAGGAATCACACTAACCTTCAAGGTAATGGACTATGTCCTAACCTTATATATAGTCCTTGTGATCTGTTTGATCCCGGCTAATATCACCAGTGCGGTGATTAAATATCCATTAGAGATGTATTTTATATAACCCTTGTGATCTATTTGATCCCGGTTATATAGCCTTTGTGATCTGTGTGATCCCGGCTAAAAAGCCCTTATGATCTGTTTGATCCCGGCTAATATCACCAGTGCGGTGATTAAACATCCATTAGAGATGTATTTTATATAACCCTTGTGATCTATTTGATCCCGGTTATATAGCCTTTGTGATCTGTGTGATCCCGGCTAAAAAGCCTTTGTGATCGGTTTGATCCTGGCTAATATCACCAGTGTGGTGATTAAATATCCATTAGAGATGTATTTTATATAACCCTTGTGATCTATTTGATCCCAGTTATATAGCCTTTGTGATCTGTGTGATCCCGGCTAAAAAGCCCTTGTGATCTGTTTGATCCTGGCTAATATCACCAGTGCGGTGATTAAACATCCATTAGAGATGTATTTTATATAACCCTTGTGATCTATTTGATCCTGGTTATATAGCCTTTGTGATCTGTTTGATCCTGGCTAATATCACCAGTGCGGTGATTCAACATCCATTAGAGATGTATTTTATATAACCCTTGTGATCTATTTGATCCCGGTTATATAGCCTTTGTGATCTGTGTGATCCCGGCTAAAAAGCCCTTGTGATCTGTTTGATCCCGGCTAATATCACCAGTGCGGTGATTAAACATCCATTAGAGATGTATTTTATATAACCCTTGTGATCTATTTGATCCCGGTTATATAGCCTTTGTGATCTGTGTGATCCCGGCTAAAAAGCCCTTGTGATCTGTTTGATCCCGGCTAATATCACCAGTGCGGTGATTAAACATCCATTAGAGATGTATTTTATATAACCCTTGTGATCTATTTGATCCCGGTTATATAGCCTTTGTGATCTGTTTGATCTCGGCTAATATCACCAGTGCGGTGATTAAACATCCATTAGAGATGTATTTTATATAACCCTTGCGATCTATTTGTTATATAGCCTTTGTGATCTGTGTGATCCCGGCTAAAAAGCCCTTGTGATCTGTTTGATCCTGGCTAATATCACCAGTGCGGTGATTAAACATCCATTAGAGATGTATTTTATATAACCCTTGTGATCTATTTGATCCCGGTTATATAGCCTTTGTGATCTGTGTGATCCCGGCTAAAAAGCCCTTATGATCTGTTTGATCCCGGCTAATATCACCAGTGCGGTGATTAAACATCCATTAGAGATGTATTTTATATAACCCTTGTGATCTATTTGATCCCGGTTATATAGCCTTTGTGATCTGTTTGATCCCGGCTAATATCATCAGTGCGATGATAAATAAAACATCCATTAGTGATGTATTACCTTTTCGGGTTATGATCTATTCTAAATAGCCTATGTGATCTATCTTGATCCCGGCTAATATCACCAGTGTGGTGAGGAAACATCCATTAGTAATGTAGTGCCTATGTGCCCTATTATATGTCCATTAGTGACAAGCTTATGTGTTATATATGTAATTGTCAAATATGACAATGACAGTTGTGACTTTGTGGTCCCCTGTCTATAATATATAGACTACGTCCAGATTGTAATTTGTCTACGATGGTCCTATTAAGACCTAGGCCAAATATAGATATGTTAAGCCTAAGAATTGTGATGTTATTCACACTAGTATAGGCAGTGGATTTTCTTATATCCAATGTTTAAAAGCTGATATGGTTATTATACCATGGCTAAGAGAAATTTTATTTGGTATATAGAACCAAAGCTTTGAAGAATGGCTAATTCTAATGAGGCACAAATTAGCCATCGGAACGTCAAAGACGCCGAAAATATAGCAATAAATAATGATAATGATTTCCAAGCTCGCATTGATGCGGCTGTGGAAAGGGCCATGAGGAAGGCCATAGAAAGGCTAAGAGAGCCGAGTGCCACTCGCTCTAGACCCCTATCTATTCCACCATCTTCAGCTCATAAAGAGAGCTCTGTTCACTCTTCAAATGAGAAGAGTGAACCAAGGATAGCAGACTTTGCTGATAGGTCCCGTTCTGCTAAAGACGGGTGTACCTATAAATACTTTGTCTCCTGTAAACTTCGAGACTTTAATGGGGAAAAAGGAGCCGTAGAAGCCTTAAAGTGGCTGGATGAGATGGAGACTATAGTAGACATCAGCGGCTGTGCTTAAAAGGATGTGGTCAAGTACGTATCACAGTCCTTTAAGGGCGATGCCCTAACATGGTAGAAGGCCATGATTCAGTCAACAGGTAAGGTATACTTGTATAATCTGGGATGGTCCAAGTTTGTGGACCTTGTAAAGGAAACTTACTGCCCAACCCATGAGGTGGAGAAAATAGAGACAAACTTCTTGTCTCTTTCCATGAAAAACCTATATTGTCGAAAATATGTTTCTGATTTCAATTCCCTATCTAGGTTAGTTTCCTATTTAATTACCCCTTAATCCAAACGCATTGCGCGTTTTATAAATGGACTAGCGCCCGAGATTAAGGGCATGGTAAAGGCTGCTCAGCCTAGTACCTATAAGTCTGCTGTTGACCTATCTCTCTCCCTCACCCTTGATATAGTGAGGCAGAAGTCAGTCAAGCCTGAAACTGACTGGAAAAGAAAGAGAGAGGAAGACAACTCCCATAGATTTAATAAGAAAAATAAAGGGAGGTTCGGGTTCAAAGCGAACCAAGGCAAGTCGGCTGTGATACCATTCTGTAAGACTTGCAACCGAAGACACTGGGGACAGTGTAATCCTGACCCACAAGCTAGACCTTGAGGCATATCTAAAAGAAGGGGGCATAAGAACCTAGATTGTAAAGATCTTAAGGATGTTGTATGTTATATTTGCAATGAAAAAGGGCACATTGAAACTAGCTGCCCTAAGAATTCAAGGAATAATAATCCGAAGCCTGGAGAGGCCAAGAAGGGGAATGCGCGCGCCTTTCGGCTAACTGCTAAGGAAGCTGTTAATGACAATAACGTCATAACAGGTACTTTCCCCATTAATGATATTTTTGCTAGAGTACTATTTGATTCGGGTGTAAATCATTTGTTGATCATAAGTTTAGTAAACTATTAAATCTGCCCGTAAGAACTCTAGATAAGACTTATCAGATAGAACTTGCCGATGGAACCTTAGAAACTGCTTCTTCTATTCATGATGGATGTTCCATATCCATTAAGAATCATTCCATCCCTATCTCTCTTTTGCCAATGAAATTGGCGGGGTTTGATGTTGTCTTAGGCATGGATTGGTTATCTCATAACCAAGCCTGCATTGCCTGCGATAAAAAGCTCATCGAGATTAAGACCCCATCTGGTAAAATGATCACCATCCCTGGAGACTCACACTATGGATTGCCAGACAAGGTGTCGTTATTTAAGGCATCCAAGTGTTTGAGAAGAGGCTGTGTCATCTATATGGCACAAGTTACCATAAATAAACCAAAGCCGAACCTTGAAGATCAACTAGTTATCTCGGAGTATCCCGATGTTTTCCCTGAAGAATTACCAGGCCTATCTCCAGATAGGCAAGTGGAGTTTAGGATTGATATCCTACCAGGAGCAGCACCTGTTGCTAGAGCTCTGTATCGGTTAGCACCGACGGAAATGAAGGAATTGAGGACGCAATTAGATGAACATTTAGAAATAGGTTTTATTCAGCCTAGTTCCTCACCTTGGGGAGCTCCTATTCTGTTTGTAAAGAAGAAAGACGGTTCGATGCGAATGTGCATCGACTATCGGGAACTGAACAAGCTATCCATTAAGAATAGATATCCTCTCCCCAGGATTGATGATTTATTCGACCAACTTCAAGGGGCTAGTTACTTTTCTAAAATAGATTTGAGATCAGGATATCATCAACTGAAAGTTAGAAGTGAAGATGTTCCTAAGACAGCCTTCAGGACCCGCTATGGTCATTTTGAATTCTTAGTGATGCCTTTTGGCCTCACAAATACACCAGCAACATTCATGGATCTCATGCACAGAGTCTGCAAGCCATATTTGGATAAGTTTGTCATTGTCTTTATAGACGACATACTTATCTATTCTCGTAATCAAGATGATCACGAGAAATATCTTTGGTGCATCCTAGAATTATTAAGGCAGGAGAAACTTTATGTGAAGTTCTCTAAATGCGAATTTTGGCTTAGAGAAGTCCAATTTCTTGGACACATGGTAAGTTAGCGTGGTATCCAAGTGGATCCTGCCAAAATTGAGGCTATAATAAATTGGGAAGTGCCCCAGACCCCAACAGAAGTTCGTAGTTTCTTAGGACTGGCTGGTTACTATAAGAGGTTCATTGAGAACTTTTCAAGGATAGCCACTCCTTTAACTTCTTTGACCCGTAAGAATATTAAGTATGATTGGGGTCCAAAGCAACAGGAATCTTTTGAGGTTCTTAAACACAAGTTGAGCAATGCTCCTGTGTTATCTCTACCTGAGGGTATTGAGGAATTTGTAGTCTACTGTGATGCATCGCACACTGGCATGGGCTGTGTGCTAATGCAAAAAAGGCAAGGTGATTGCCTATGCATCACGACAATTAAAGGTGCATGAAAAGAATTACACCACCCACGATTTGGAATTGGGTGTCGTTGTATTTGCATTAAAACTGTGGAGACATTACTTGTATGGCACAAAGTGTGTTATATACACAGACCATAAAAGTCTCCAGCATCTATTCAATCAGAAAGAATTAAACATGCGACAACGCCGTTGGATGGAAACTCTTAATGATTATGATTGCGGGATTCGCTACCATCCAGGCAAGGCAAATGTAGTTGCCGATGTCTTAAGTCGCAAGGAGAAGGGTAAACCTATAAGGATTAACGCTAAGAGCATTGAGCTTAGAAATAGCTTGAGTGAGAACCTATTAGATGCGCAGAAGCAAGCCTTGTTAGGGGCTAATATTCCCAATGAGGGATTAGGCAGAACTGTGGATCAGTTAACGCCTGGAAATGACGGAATCCTAAGATTTAATGATAGAATTTGGGTTCCGATCTTTGGAGGACTTAGAGATCTAATCCTCCAGGAAGCGCATAATTCAAGATACTTTGTTCACCCGGGTGGTGACAAGATGTATCAAGATTTGAAGAAGAATTATTGGTGGATGGGTTTGAAGAAATCCATAGCCACATAGGTAGCTAAGTGTCTGGCGTGTTCGCAAGTTAAGGCCGAATATTAGAAACCGTCAGGACTGCTACAACAACTTGAAATTCCCACTTGGAAATGGGAAATGGTAACTATGGATTTGATTACCAAGTTACCTAAGACCAAAAGTGGAAATGACACTATTTGGGTCATAGTGGATAGGCTGATCAAGTCAGCACACTTCTTTCCAATAAAAGAAACGTATAATTCAAATAAATTGGCTAAGTTGTATGTGGACAAGATAGTGTCCCTACACGGTGTGCCAGTATCTATTGTATCTGATAGAGATACTAGATACACATCTCACTTTTGGAAAAGTTTCCAACAATCGTTAGGCACACGATTAAACTTTTGTACGCTTACCATCCACAGACTGATGGTCAGAGTGAGCATACTATCCAAACTTTGGAAGACATGCTTAGGGCATGTGTGATTGATTTAGGCGGAAGTTGTGATGACCACTTACCCCTAATAGAATTCTCCTACAATAATAGCTATAATACAAGCATCAAGGCTGCTCCTTTTGAAGCCTTGTATGGGAGAAAATGTAGAACGCCCGTTTGTTGGGCAGAACTTGGGGAAGACCAACTATCAGGACCTAAGATTGTCCTGGAGACCATGGAAAAGATTGTGCAAATCCATGATCGTCTCAAAGCTGCCAGATATAGGCAGAAAAGCTATGCTGACAAGAGACGTAAACCTCTTAAGTTCCAAGTAGGGGACAAAGTCATGTTAATAGTATCACCATGAAAAGGTGTGATGCGTTTTGGAAAGAAGGTCAAGTTGAGCCCAAGATATATAGGACCATTCGAGATAGTCGAATGTGTCGGCACAGTAGCCAATAAGCTCAGGTTGCCAGAGGAGCTTAGTGGAATTCATGATGTATTCCACGTATCTAACCTTAAGAAATGTCTAACCGATGAGTCGCTAGCAAGGTCGCACGAAGATGTGCAAATAGATGAAAACCTGAGGTTCATTGAGAAACCAATTTCGATCGAGGATCGACAAGTTAAGAAGCTCCGAAGAAAAATAATACCTATAGTAAAGGTTAAGTGGGATGCTTTTAGAGGTCCTGAGTATACATGGGAGGTTGAGTCCACTATGCGACAAAAATACCCCATTTTTTGAATAAAATCTCGAGGTTGAGATTTCTTTTAAGGGGGTGAGGATGTAACACCCTGTAAAATCGTGTCCAATAGTATAGTGACCCGTGTTGTATTTTATATAATTGTCTGCTAAAGACCAATAAGGACAAAAGGCGTCAATATGCTCAAGATTGAGCCTCTGAGTGACGAACCGATGTCAACATGCATAAATAATAGCCTCTGAGTGACTGATACGTCAGCATGCTTAAATCATTAGCCTTTGAGTGACTAATATGTCAGCATGCCTGAAACTTGGCCTCTGAGTGACTAATATGTCAACATGCCTAGCCTCTGAGTGACATCGGAATCAACATGCTTGTGATAAGCCTCTGAGTGATCCTTTGTGAAGTCCTAACTCTCATACGTACCGTTTGTTGGACGAGAGAGTTCAACTCTGTAAATATGTGAAAGTTGGATATTGGAGGGATTAAAAGTGTCAACATGTAAATTTGTACCTCTGAGTGACCTTTTAACGAACCGAGAGCTCAATAATGCCCGGGCATAATCCCGGGTATGCCAAGTATTGGCTACGGAGGGCTAAAAGTGCCAAAATAGCATTTAAAATCGTTTTTATAAGCTTTAGATAGTTTAGGGGCCAAAGTGTCAAATTTTAAAACTGAAATAGGGGCGCCCCCCAGCCACGAGAGACCCGGCCTGTGTCTCTCGCGCCCCGCTAGAACAGACCTGCAGCAGAAAGTTTGTTTTGGAGCCCAAGCAAAGCTCCAAAACCATTAAACTGAAACCATGGCCTTCCTAATTAGCTATACCACGTTTTGGGACACTTGTAAGCTTCTTCTAACACCCCTAAACACCTGGCTTCACCTCCTTTGAGCTCTCCAACTATAAATAGGTGCTTAAGTTTACCATTTCAACTTGCACCTTTCTTATTCACTCTTCTCCCTCCTCTGGAAGTTCCTAACTAAAAGGAGCAGTCCAACATAGTTCTTTTGCATCTAGGAATCACTGGTAAGTGTTCCTTCCTTGTGCATTTTCGTTTATATGCTTCTATAGCCTAAAGTCAAGCGTTTTATGTAAAACGCTTTGACTTTCGGTTAAGACCATTATGGTCCAGCCATTGTTCGAAATGAACATGGATAAGTGATCATAATAAGGTAGGTGTTATTCCCTGTAAAGGGCACCCCTGAAGATCATGTTTGCTAGACCAATTGACAGGTCAAAGTTATGTAATTAAAAAGTCAAACAGGCCATTTTTCGGAAAAATCATAAATTGATCTTATATATGTTATGAAACCTGTTTTGACACTTAAACAAGTTGGTAATAATTATTAGAACATGTATGAACATGTTCGGCTCGTCAATTTCAGTTCTAGGGTCGGTTCGCAACCGAAAGTCGCAAGGTTTGACTTCTGCTTTGACTTTCGATTCTGACCCGATTTAGATTAGTTACCCACTGATCTAAAGTTGCATTATGATCATAATATAATATAGCATAAACCTCTAACGTTATATTACATGATCATAATCAGAATCCAAGTTGCACAAGTTCCATAATTATGCCATCTTTGACCAAAATGTCCTTTTTGCATAAAACAAGGTTTCAAATAGTAATGAACTTGAAATTGAATTTCTACTAAGGTAATATCATAGGTAGGATTATTTGGGATATTAAACTAAGTTATAAACTGAGTTTTTAAACAAGTCTTTAAACTATGTCGATAAATGACGGTTTTAGCCCCTGTGGCTTATAAAATAGTTTTAATCATATATTTTCGAGATAAATCACTTACTTACCGATATGCTATATTAATTAACATATTTTAAACATTTTAATCTGATCCAAACATCAGTTTTCATAAACATCGCTTAAAGAAATCACTTTACGACATAAACGCCATTTCGGCGCATAGTATGGTTTTAAACCATATTAGTGGACCAAGACTTGTTACCTACTGAATTTAAAACTTATTTTAAACATATTTACAGTAGGTACTTATTATAAACTCAGAATCCCAAATAATTCATAAACTATGTGTAAAATGACCAAAATGCCCCTTCGGTGCATAGTTTGGTCATAAAAGGTAAAATACACATATATTTGATATCCTACTGATATTATATCATAAATAAATTATTTTTCCAGAATACTCATGATCATAAACTTAAATTTTGTTTAAGTTCTTTTTATACGATACGAAATTACCGAAATGCCCCTATAAGGCATAATTTGGTTTTAAAACCTCAACGGGCATACAAGTTGATATCCTATTGATATCTTAACTTATTTAAAGTACAATGGCATATAGAAATTGTCCATAACTTATCCGGTTACCCGATATCGCTATTATGCGCAGAGTTACGTATATGTGACTATTTTACAGAATTCAACCGTAACGGGTTTAACCTTATCATTTTAAGTTCAAAATCCAGAATGTTTATAGTTTACCCATATTAGACAAGTCAATTACTTATCGGGTTTAAACTACATTCTATCTGATCATCGTTTAATCAAGCGTTATATGTAATGATCATGTACACTAATCAAGCGTTATATGCCATAATCCAGACTAGAGCCTTCTCAGTAAAAGCTATCTGCACTCGGTACTTTTGTATACGGCTGAGTTATTTAAAAATAAAAGAAGAAAGCAATCTCAGGTAAATAATCTCGACTTATTTCCCCTATATGGGCTTGGGATATGGTAAATTATTATTGCATGGTCCATTGCAAGGTTAAACTTCCTAAGTTAATGAAATATTTTGTACCGTTTGCACTTAAAATCATTAATGTTTTCAAAATGAGTCAGTTGGGTGTATTTACCAGCGTAAGCTGATGTATCTTCCAAAGGCTAATCTGCAGGTATAATACGAAATAGGCCGGAAGCTGCTCGGTAGAGAATAAGAGGATCTTGTAAATCCTTAGATCTGCCGAAAGTCTGTTTTGTATTCTTTCTTGTACATTTTACGATCCGCCTGTGGATCTTCTATTATGAGCCTGTATATTATTTTAGATTTCGAACATTTCGGTTTGTAATGGTAATTTTACTCCAAGACTTCCGTTGTGTCGTGTTTAATCGACTATGATGTTATCAATTGTTGTCACGATACTACCCACCCGGGCCCACCGGTGTTTGGATTTCGGGTTGGAAATCCGGTGTGTGACATTGTCCCCATAATGAATGTATGTTAGATTGTTCAGTTAATTTGGTGTGAAATTACTAAAGTACCCTTACACTTAGTAAACCATAATTAAAAAATGGATAAATATCATAAAAACCCAATATACTTTTTATTTTATCTTACAAAAGTCCCTCTACTCTTTTTTGAATATAAAAGTCCCTCAACTTGGTATTTTTAACATACTTGTGATTTATTGTAAATAAAAATCTAGCAACCTCTTAAGCCGGTTACATATCTTCTTCTTTACCTTCAGCTTCAAATACTCCAAATAAAGAAGCCATAGTAAAATCAAAGAACCCATAGTAAAGCTATTTTAGATTTAGGTCCACCATGTAACGTTGTTCATAAAGAAATTCATTTCTAAGTTGTACTGTAGCACATCGTCATAAATTCGATGGTTCAAAGTTTTGGTTTTATTTCTTGATACACCTAAAGAACCGATTAGAATGAATAAATAGCCAAGAAAGGCCTACAATCAAGGAACAATATAACGAAGGGAGAACAATAAGGAAACAATAAAGAAGGAAATAAAATCAATTCTCTATACTCCCCCTCAAGTTGGAGGGTGTATGTTACGAACGCCCAACTTGTTAACCAAGAATTGCAACTGCTTCGATCCAAGGTCTTTTGTTAAGAGGTCTGCCAACTGCATGGAAGTAGAAATGGTCAACGGTTCAATATCACGAGACTCCACCCGTTTGCGAACAAAAAAACAATCCATTTCAACATGTTTAGTGCGCTCATGGAAGACCGGGTTGTTTGCAATGTGACGGGCAGCCTGGTTATCACAATATAAAGATGTCGGTTGTTGAGGAGGAAAACAGAGCTCAGTCAAGAGCCATCGAACCCACAAGATTTCGCTAACAGTCGACCCCATGGAGTGATATTCAGCTTCAACAACGGGAAACAACCGATTGTTTCTTTGTCTTCCAAGAGACTGGAGCACCGCCCAAGAGGAGAACATAACCTGTTCGAGACCGCCGAGTGTAGGGGCACCCAAGCCAGTCGGAGTCACAATAGGCAGTAATGGTACAATCACCCAGTTTTGGTAACAAAATACCCTGACCTGGTGAAACCTTGAAGTAGCAAAGAACACCATGGACTGCATCTAAGTGGGGTTGACGAGGGTAAGATACAAACTGACTCAAAATGTTGACCGCATATGTAATGTCAGGTCTAGTAGCTTGAAGATACAACAATCGACCAACAATTCGTCGGTAATGACCCACATCAACTTGAGGATGCTCCTTTGCTTGATCAAGTTTAAGGTTTTGTTCAATGGGAATTGATTGGGTTTACAACCCTGTAGGCCACTGTCATGAAGGATATCAAGAATATACTTTCGTTGGTTTAAGATAAGACCCTCTTTGATCCGAGCAACCTCGATGCCAAGGAAATATTTGAGAGTGCCAAGATCTTTGATGCTGAATCGGTCATTAAGCTCTGTTTTGGTAGCTTGCATTTGGTCTATGTCGTTTCCAACCATGACGACATCATCAACATAAATAAGAATAGCAGTGAAAGTCGTGCCACGCCTTTGAATAAAAAGAGAATGATCAACCTTTGAAGGTTGGAAACCAATATCAACCAGCACAGCGGTAAATTTATGATACCAATTTCTTGATGCCTGTTTTAAGCCGTATAGGGACTTACGCAAGCGACAAACCCTAGTATCTCCTTCCTTGACAAAACCTTAAGGTTTCTTCATGTAGATCTCCTCATCAAGGTCACCATGGAGAAAAGCATTATTGACGTCAAGTTAGTGTATGGCCCAATTTTGTTTCCCGGCAATGGCAAGAAGAATTCAAACGGTAACAAGCTTTGCAACTGGGACAAAGGTAGCATGATAATCAACACCTTCCATTTCAGTGAATCCTTTTGCAACAAGGCGAGCTTTATAACGTTCGACATCATTGTTTGGCTTGTATTTCATTTTATATACCCACTTGGAGTCAATTGCACGCTTGCCTTCGGGTAATTATTCAAGAGTCCATGTACCATTCCTTTCAAGAGCTTAAATTTCTTGCTTCATTGCTTCTTTCCACCTATCACTTTTAATTGCTTGATGGAAAATTTTTGGCTCATCGTTGGCATCAATGGCCGCTAGGAAAGCGTTATGAGAATTGGAGAATTCTTTGTAAGAAACAAAATTGGTTAAAGGATATACCTGTGAGAAATCTTGATCGGGAGTGGTGCGAGTATGGTCACCCGAAGGAGGAAGACGAACTTCATAATCGTTGAGATGCTTTGGTTGTGATTGAGTTCTTTTAGCACAGGTGGATGCTTCAGGCAATGTGGCAACAGGTGGATCCGACAAAGAATCAATGGGATGAAGTTGGGTTTCGGATTCAGAAGTGATGTTATTGGGTTGCAGAACATGTTGGGCTTCGGGCTCATGGCTGTCAAAGACAACATCTTGTGGTGATCCAGATTCATCAATGGGCTCATTAGTTTGAGTTGGGCCAATGTCCTCATTAGGAGTGGGCCGTGATGTTTCTGTGTTATCATGGACCTCAAACAAATCATTTTCATCTGGATTAACTTGATGATCCTTGAAAGGGAAGTAAGTTTCATGGAACCTTACATCCTTAGAAACCACAACTTTCTTGCTTTCTATATCCAATATTTTGTAACCCTTGGTCCCTGGTGGATAACCTAAAAACACCCCAGGTCTCCCCCTTTCTTCGAACATATCTCCTCCTGTATCAGTGTTTCGAAAATATGCCAAACATCCAAAAATTTTCATGGCATCGTAATCAGGCTTTTGGTTGAAAACAAGTCCGTATGGGATTTGGTTTTGGATGGCTTGAGAGGGTAACCTATTGATTATATAAACGGCTGTTAAGACACATTCGCCCCAAAACCACTTGGGAAGGTTAGCTTTGAACCGAAGGGCATGGGCGGTCCCAAGGATGTGTCAGTGTTTTCTCTCAACAACACCATTCTGCTGTAGAGTGTGGGGACACGTAGTTTCATGCATAGTTCCCATGTCACCATATAATTTAAGCATGTCATTAGAGGTGAATTCACCCGCATTGTCACTTCTAATTCGCTTAATGGTTTTCCCAAATTGGGTTTTAATCATGTTGCAAAAATTAATAAGACAACGTGAGGCTTCATTTTTAAATTTCAATAAAAACACCCAAACAGATCGGCTAAAATCATCAACAACCATTAAAAAATATCTTGCACCTGAAAAAGAAGGAATACGATACTTTCCCCAAACATCACAATGCAATAATTCAAAGCACTCCTTTGTTTTTATTTCATTGTTTTCATAAGGAAGTCTAGTGTGTTTGGCTTTGGAACAAGAATCACACCATTTATTAGGCGGAGAATTTTGAACAAAATCTAAAAATTTGAGTTTTTCACCAGAAGTGTGCCCCAATCTTCTATGCCAAATGTCAACGGATGTCATCAAGGCTTTCCTCTTGACTTCAAATGACCTATTTGGTATAGACCATCTTTGCACTCACCCGCACCAATCAAGCTCCTCGATTGGAGTTTCTGCATGACATAAAAATCAGGAAAGAAGGTTATTGCAGCTTGCAGATCCCGACTCAGTCGCCTGACTGATAAAAGATTGCAAGTAAAATCAGGTATATGAAGAACTCCTTTTATTTTATTCCCTCCTGGAAGCACGCATTCACCCTTCCCTTTGACGGGTATGGGTTATCCATTTGGGATCACAACCGGCTTCTCATTAAGGGTTTTGACATTATTTTCCAAAAGTTCAATGTTGTGGGTAATGTATTCTGTAGAACTAGAATCAATTATCCACTCATCACTTTCTTTTGCTTTACCTGCCATGCAAGCCATGCGTTTTGTCTCTCCACTTTTGGTATTACCATTTTCTACAATAAAAATAAGGAAGGTGTTATATTGATCTTTAGTCAAACCTGGTAAAGGGCCTTTGGTATCGTCAACAAATGCTGCCTTTGGTTTTATTTCATCACGTCTCTGATTTCCCGGCCACCATTCCGGGTACCCAACAAGCTTGAAACAGCCGTCACGGTTGTGCCCATTCCTCCCGTAATGAGTGCAATGCTTAGTAGTGTCCGTACGCTTATCAGCAAGGCCGGTCTGTTTGTCTTCCTTTGGAATGGGTTGCTTGTCACGTTTAGATACCGAATTATTGTCGCGTTTTGCAAGGTATGAAGGCTTTGAATGGGACTGATTCAGTGGGCGTGACCTTGTCAACGGCAATGGCCCTATGTTTTTCATCTTTAGAGGCAAGTCGATACGCATTACCAAGAGTAGGTGTGGGAGACATGGCAAGGATTTAGGTTCTGATAACAGAAAAATTGTTATCAAGTCCCATAAGAAACTCATAGAGTCATTCCTTATCTCTGACCTCGATAATCTTCTTCGCTAAGCCACAGTTGCAGCCGAGGCAGGTGCACTGTGGGATGAAAGAGCCGACTGCATCTCATCCCATATGCCACGAAGTTTTGTGTAATAGGTTGAAACAAAGGTTCCGTTTTGTTGTGTGTTGTTTAGCGTTTGCTTCAACTCATATGCCCTAGGGGCGTTTTCTTTTCTGAACCGTTCAGCAAGATCAGTCCAGATCTCAGTGGCGGTAGTTGCATATTTCACGCTGTTTCTAATTTCTCTTTCCATAGCCGTCGTGACCCAACCTTTCACCATGGCGTCACAGCGCATCCAGGCCATGTAGGCGGTTTCGTTTTTCTTTGGTTTCTTGATGGTTCCATCAATGAAACCAACCTTATTTTTGGCGAATAAGGAGTTTAGCATCACCTGAGACCAATCGGAATAGTTACTGTCGGTGAGGACATCATTTACATGCATTTGTTTTAGGTTATCTGAGGGATGGATGTATAGAGGAGATGTGGTAGGATCATTGTTCGGAGTCTTGTTGGCGATACCGGAAACATGTCGCCGACCATAGGTAAAGGCGGATTGTGATGGGTGTATTAGGTTAGGGTTTGCTCTGATACCATCAAACATTCGATGGTTTAAAGTTTTGGTTTTATTTCTTGATACACATAAAGAATCGATTACAATGAATAAATAGCTAAGAAAGGCCTACAATCAAGGAACAATATAAGGAAGGGAGAACAATAAGGAAACAATAAAGAAGGAAATAAAATCAATTCTCTATACACCGCCACTAAATAACATGTAACACCCTGTAAAATCATGTCCAATAGTAGAGTGACACGTGCTGTAATTTTTTAAAAATATAGTCTAAGGACTAAAGGCGTCAACATGCTCAAACTGAGCCTCTGAGTGACTTTCCGATGTCAACATGCATAAATAACAGCCTCTGAGTGACTGATATGTCAACATGCTTAAATCATTAGCCTCTGAGTGATTGGTATGTCAACATGCTTGAAATTTAGCCTCTGAGTGACTGATATGTCAACATGCCCAGCCTCTGAGTGACATCGAAATCAACATGCTTATAATAAGCCTCTGAGTGATCCTTTGTGAAGTCCTAACTCTCATACCTGCCATTTATTAGACGAGAGGGTTCAATTTTGTAATTATTTGTAAGTTGGATATTGGAGGGATTAAAAGTGTCAACATGTTAATTCTTACCTCTAAGTGACCTTTTAACGAACCGAGAGCTCGACAATGTCTGGGCATAATCCTGGGTATGCCAAGTACTGGCTACAGAGGGCTAAAAATGCCAAAAAGGTGTTTAAAAAGGTTTTTATAAGCTTTAATAAGTTAAAGGGTTAAAAGTGTCAAACTTTGAAACTGGCCAAGGGGCAGTCGCGGGCCACGAGAGACCAGGCCTTGGTCTCTCGCAGGGCGCGAGAAAGGGTCTGCAGTAGAAAGTTTTGGCTTGGACCCCAAACAAAGCTACAAAACCATTAATTCGAAACAATGGACTTGTAATCAGCTACGCCACATTTTGGGACACTTGTAAGCTTCCTCTTATACCCCTAAACACCTGGCTTCACCTCCTTTGAGCTCTCCAACTATAAATAGGTTATCAAGTTCACCATTTGAACTTGCACCTTTCTTATTCATACTCTTCTACCTCCTCTGGAAGTTTCTAGCTAAAAGGAGCATCCAACAAATTTCTTTTGCACCTTAGGAATCACTGGTAAGTGTTCCTTCTTTGTGCATTTTCGTTTATAGGCTTTTATAGCCAAAAGTCAAGTGTTTTACAGAAAACGCTTTGACTTTCGGTTAAGACCATTATGGTCCAGCCATTGTTCGAAATGAATATAGCTAAGTGATTGTAATAAGGTAGGTGTTAGTCCCTATAAAGGGCACCTCCTGAAGATAACGTTTGCTAGACCAATTGACGGGTCAAAGTTATGTTAATAAAAAGTCAAACATGCCCATTTTTTTGGAAAAATCATAAATTGATCTTATATATGTTATGAAACCTGTTTTGATACTTAAACAACTTGGTAATAATTATTAGAACATGTAAGAACATGTTCGGCTCGTCAATTTTGAGTTCTAGGATCGGTTCGCGACCGAAGGTCGCAAAGTTTGACTTCTACTTTGACTTTCGATTCTGACCCGATTTAGATTAGTTAGATACTGATCTAAAGTTGCATTATGATCATAATATAATGTAGCATAACCCTCTGAGGTTATATTACATAATCATAATCAGAATCCAAGTTTATGCGCAAGTTCCATAATTATGTAATTCTTGACCAAAATGCCCTTTTTGCATAAAACAATGTTTTAAATAAAAATGAACTTGAAAATAAGTTTTCTACTGATGTAATATTATAAGTAGGATTATTTGGAATGTTAAACCAAGTTATAAACTGAGTTTCCAAGCAAGTCCTTAAACTATGTCGATAAATGACGGTTTTAGCCCTTGTGGCTCATCAAATGATTTTAATCAATCTTTTCAAGGTAAATCATTTACCTACTGATATGTTATATTAAATAACATATTTTAAACATTTAAATCTGACCCTAATGTCAGTTTTCATTAAACATTGCATAAGACGTCATTTTACGACATAAGCGTCGTTTCGACGCATAGTAGGTTTTAAACCATATTATTGACCAAAACTTGTTACCTACTGATTTTAAAGTTATTTTAAATATATTTACAGTAGGTACATGTTATAAACTCGGAATCTCAAATAATTTATAAACTATGTGTAAAATGACCAAAATGCCCCTTCGGTGCATAGTTTGGTCATAAAAGATAAATTACACATATAATTGGTATCCTACTGATATTATATCATAAATAAAATATTTTTTCAATAATACTCATGATTTTAAATTTAAATATGTTCAAGTTCTTTTATACGGTATATAATTACCGAAATGCCCTTATGAGGAATAGTTTCGTTTTAAAACCTTAACGGGCATACAAGTTAATATCCTACTGATATTTTAACTTATTTAAATATAATGGCATTTAGAACTTGTCCATGATTTTCCGGCTACCCGATATCGCTATTATGCGCACGGTTAAGTATATGTAACTATTTTATGAAAATTAACCGAAACGGGTTTAACCTTGTCATTAAGTTTCAAAATCCAGAATGTTTATAGTTTACCCATATTATACAAGTCAAGTACTTGTTGGGATTAAACTACATTCTATCTGATCATCGTTTAATCAAGCGTTATAGGTAATGATCATGTACACTATTCGGTTTATAAGACTGTTAGTATTTAATTGGCTAGCTTATGCCATAATCCAGACTAGAGCCTTGTCGGTAAATGCTATCTGCACGTTGGTACTTTTCTATACGGCTGAGTTATTAAAAATTAAATGAAGAAGACTAGCTCAGGTAAATACTCTCGACTTATTTTCCCTATATGGGCTTGGGATACGGTAAATTATTACCGCTTGGTCCGAAATGGGGTCAATCGAATGCCCGTTTGTAGCTAGTAAACCCGTATATTCCATTTTAATCAATTTTGTTTGATAACATAAACATCTGGGGTTAAATTAACGTGTCCTGGATATCCTTGGCTCAATACATTAGTTATTGGCCACGACTTTAACACAAGGTGTAGGCATACACCTTTTGATGCTCATATGTAATATTCCCAAGACGTTGGGGATGACTCCTTCGTGAGTTCCTGAGTGGTGTGTATTTAATCATGTCTTGGTTTCTGTACTGGGCCCTGTATGTATTGACAAACATATGAATCTGATACAAGGTTGCAAGGTCAACTTTCCCAAGTTAATAAAAGATTTTGTGTCGTTTGCACTTAAAAACCATTTTAAAGTTTTCAAAATGAGTCAGTTGGGTGTATTTACCAGCGAAAGCTGACGTATCGTCCAAAGGCTAACTGCAGGTACAATACGAAATAGGCTGGAAGCTGCTCGGTAGTGAATAAGAGGATCTTGCAAATCCTTAGATCTGCCTAAAGTCTGTTTTATATTCTTTCTTGTACATTTTAATGATCCGCTTATGGATCTTCTATTACGAGCATGTATATTATTTTATATTTCGAACATTCGGTTTGTAATAGTAATTTTACTCCAAGACTTCCGTTGTGCTATGTTTATTTGACAATGATGTTATAAACTTATGTCACGATACTTTAATCTCAAACTTACACGAGCACATTACTTAGACTTCCGAGTCTAGGCATTGACCTAGGATTACTCATTTCATTATTAAGTTATTATTATTGTTTTTGAATTGATTTATAACAGGAAAAATGCCGCCACGTGTGAGAGGACAAAGTGGAAGAGGTAAAGGTCCTAATGGGTGGGGCCGATATTGGAATCAATTCACCTTCGCCCACACTCCTTCCTATCACTCTCAACCACCTCCTGCTCAAGAAGATGTCCACATGGAACCGGTGGACCAACCTCAACCACTACCTGAACCACCAAGAAGGAAGCGTGGCGCAAGAGGACCCACAAATGGGTGGACCCTCTAATGTTTCACCTATAGTGGAACCAATGCCAACACCTGCTGTTCAACCACCACCATCGGGTTATTCTAACCCAATCCCACATATCTAGACACGTCTGGATATGATCCTTTTAATCCGTCTACACCGGTAAACTATCAAGCATGGTCACAAGACCCCTATATGCAAGCTGTTATGCACAATACACTTTACCCGTCTCCTTTCCCACCTACTTATCCGCCGACTAGATATCCAACTTATGGGTACCAGTATCCGGTTATGCACAATACACTTTACCCGTCTCCTTTCCCACCACAACCTCCGCCACCACTTGAGGCCATTAATGAGGCCTTGGAACGGATGAAAGAGATGCAGCAGCAAGCGGAGAAAACGGAGAAGAAGACAAATAAGTTCTTCAAGAAACTCTCCAAGTTGGTCAGGGGAAAGAAGGACGAGTGAAGTCTCTTCTAATTATATGTACTCCCTGCGAGGACACTGTTATTTCCTTAGTCCCTGCGTGGACATGTTTATTTCTTTTAAAGTCCTTGCCTGGACAATTTATTTCATTCTCTAGTATTGTAATTTCTTATGGAAATTTAATGAAGTACTTTGGAATTATATATATATGTATTCATCCTCTTGAAAACGAGCGTCTCGATTTTACTCGAATTTATGCTCTGCGATATAATTCCAAAAATATCTTAATGATTTTGATTTGCCGAGTGGCACATACCACATATTTGGCCAAATATATAAATGATAGTTAAGAATGGAAGGGTCTTCTATCATGATAGTTAAGGGAAGTTATCCTTCTATCTAGAGGTGGTGGACTAGGTTCAAGCCTCCAAGTCATTAAGGTCAATGCGACCAGGACTATTAATCAACCATTAAGATCCTCTTATGATAACATTCAAGTAATGTTCGTACTCTTGGTAGTGTGACTTGAGGAATCACGCTAGCCTTCAAGGTAATGGACTATGTCCTAACCTTATATAGCCCTTCTGATCTATTTGATCCCGGCTAAATATCACCAGTGCGGTGATGAATAAAACATCCATTAGAGATGTATTTTATATAGCCCTTGTGATCTGTTTGATCCCGGCTAAATATCACCAGTGCGGTGATGAATAAGACATCCATTAGAGATGTATTTTATATAGCCCTTATGATTAGTTTGATCCCGGCTAAATACACCAGTGCGGTGATGAATAAGACATCCATTAGAGATGTATTTTATATAGCCCTTGTGATATGTTTGATCCCGGCTAAATATCACCAGTGCGGTGATGAATAAAACATCCACTAGTGATGTATTACCCTTTCGGGTTATGATTTATTTTATATAGCCCATGTGATCTATTTGATCCCGGCTAATATCATCAGTGAGATGATAAATAAAACATCCATTAGTGATGTATCACCCTTTTGGGTTATAATCTATTCTATAAAGCCCATCTGATCTATTTGATCCTGGCTAATATCATCAGTGCGATGATAAATAAAACATCCATTAGTGATGTATTGTTCTTATGGCTATGAATTATTTTATATAGCCCATGTGATCTGTTTGATCCCGGCTAATGACACCAGTGCGGTGATAAAACATCCATTAGCGATGTAGTGCCTATATCCCCTATTTTATGCCCATTAGTGACAGGCCTGTGTGCCATAATCGTATGTCCATTAGTGACAGGCCTATGTGCCATAATCTTATGTCCAAATTGTGACAGGCCTATGTGCCATATTTTAAAATGTCATTTGTGACAAGCCTATCTGCTATAAAATTGTCAAATATGACAATGACAGTTGTGACATTACCATCCCCTGTCTAATAATAAATGGACTATGTCCAGATTGTAATTTGCCTATGATGGTCCTATTAAGACCTAGGCCAAATATAAGTTATATTAAGCCTAGGAATTGTGATGTTATTCACACTAATATAGGCAATTTATTTTTCTTATATCCAAAGTTTAAAAGCCGATATAGTTATTATACCATGGCTAAGAGAAATTTTATTTGGTATATAGAACCAAAGCTTTGAAGAATGGCTAATTCTAATGAGGCACAAAGTAGCCATCGGAACGTCAACTCTAAGGACGCCGAAAATATAGCCATAGATAATAATGACTTCCAAGCACGCATTGATGCGGCTGTAGAAAAGGCCATGGGTAAGGCCATAGAGAAGTTAAGAGAGTCGAGTGCTACTCGCTCTAAACCATTATCAATTACCCCTTCTTCAGCTCATAAAGAAAGCTCTGTTCACTCTTCAAATGCGAAGAGTGAACCAAGGAAAGCAGACTTTGCTGATAGGTCCCGTTCTACTAAAGACGAGTGTACCTACAAATACTTTGTCTCCTATAAGCCCTGAGATTTTAATGGGGAAAAAGGAGCTGTAGAAGCCCTAAAGTGGCTGGACGAGATGGAGACCATCATAGACACACCGGCTGTGCTGATAAGGATGTGGTCAAGTATGTATCACAGTCCTTTAAGGGCGATGCCCTAACATGGTGGAAGGCCATGATTCAGTCAACAGGTAAAGTATACCTGTATACTCTGGGATGGTCTAAGTTTACGGACCTTATTAAGGAAACTACTGCCCACCCCATGAGGTGGAGAATATAGAGACAGACTTCTTGTCTCTTTCAATGAAAAACTTAGACTGTCGGAAGTATGTCTCTGATTTCAATTCCCTATCTAGGTTAGTTTCCTATATAATCACCCCAGAATCCAAACGCATTGTGCGTTTTATCAATGGATTAGCGTCCAAGATTAAGGGCATGGTAAAGGCTGCTCAGCCTAATACTTATAGGTCTGTTGTAGACTTGTCTCTCTCTCTCTTACCCTTGATCTTGTAAGGCAAAAGTCAGTTAAGTCTGAAACTAACGGGAAAAGAAAGAGAGAAGATGACAACTCCCATAAGTTTAATAAGAAAAATAAAGGGAGATTTGGGTTCAAAGGGAACCAAGGCAATTCGGTTGTGATGCCATTTTGCAAGACTTGCAACCGTAGACACTGGGGACAGTATAATTCTGATCCACAAGCTAGACCTTGTGGTATTTGTAAAAGGAGAGGGCATAAGACCCTAGATTGTAAAGATCTTAAGGATGATGTATGTTATATCTGCAATGAAAAAGGGCACATTGCAACTAACTGCCCTAAGAATTCAAAGAATAATAGTCCGAAGCCTGGAGAGGCCAAGAAGGGGAATGCACACGCTTTTCGACTGACTGCTAAGGAAGCTGTTAATGACAATAACGTCATAACAAGTACTTTCCCCATTAATGATATTTATGCTAGAGTTCTTTTGATTCGAGTGCCAATAGATCTTTTGCTGATCATAAGTTTTGTAAACTGTTAAATTTGCCCATAAGAACTCTAGATAAAACTTACGAGATAGAACTTGCCGATGGAACTTTAGAAACTTCTTCTTCTATTCTTGATGGATGCTCTATATTCATTAAGAATCATTCCATCCCTATCTCTCTTTTTCCAATAAAATTGGCGGGGTTCAGTGTTGTCTTAGGTATGGATTGGTTATCTTATAACCAAGCCCGTATTGCCTGCGATAAAAAGCTCATCGAAATTAAAACCCTATCTGGTGAAATGATCACCATTCCCGGAGACTCGCACTATGGATTGCCGGACAAGGTGTCGTTATTTAAGGCATCCAAGTGTTTGAGAAAAGGTTGTGTTATCTACATGGCATAGGTAACCATAAATGAACCTAAGCCGAACCTTGAAGATCAACCAGTTATCTCGGAGTATCCCGATTTTTCCCTGAGGAATTACCAGGCCTACCTCCAGATAGGCAAGTGGAGTTTAGAATAGATATCCTCCCAGGATCAGCACCCGTAGCTAGAGCTCCGTATAGGCTAGCACCAACAGAGATGAAGGAATTAAGGACGCAGCTAGACGAAGTTTTAGAGAAAGGCTTTATTCAGCCTAGTTCCTCGCCTTGGGGAGCTCCTATACTCTTTGTAAAGAAGAAAGACGGTTTGATGCGAATGTGCATCGATTATCGAGAGCTAAACAAGTTAACAATCAAGAATAGATATCCCTTGCCCATAATCGACGATTTATTCGACCAACTTCAAGGGGCTAGTTATTTTTCTAAGATCGATCTGAGATCAGGATATCATCAGTTGAAGGTTCAAAGTGAAGATGTTCCCAAGACAGCCTTCAGGATCCGCTATGGTCATTTTGAATTTTTGGTGATGCCTTTTGGGCTCACCAATGCACCTACAGCATTTATGGATCTCATGAATAGAGTCTGCAAACCGTATTTGGATAAGTTAATCATTGTCTTCATAGACGACATACTTATCTATTCTCGTAATCAAGCTGATCACGATAAACATCTTTGGTGCATCCCAGAATTATTAAGGCAAGATAAACTTTATGCAAAGTTCTCTAAATGCGAATTTTGTCTTAGAGAAGTCTAATTCCTTGGACACGTTGTGAGTGAGCGTGGTATCCAAGTGGATCCCGCTAAGATATAGGCCATGTTGTTACTCGGGTAGTCCCTAAAGCGGATGAACATCGGTTTGCTCAGTTAAGTTTTTTTTAAATGACTAAAATAACCCTGCATATTATATTATATTGAATTGGGAAGTACCCAAAGCCCCAACAGAAGTTCGTAGTTTCCTAGGATTGGCCGGTTACTATAGGAGGTTCATTGAGAACTTCTCACAGATAGCCACTCCTTTAACTACCTAGACCCGTAAGAATGTTAAATTTAATTGGGGTCCAAAACAACAAGAATCTTTGAGATTCTAAAACACAAGTTGAGCAATGCTCCTGTGTTATCTTTACCTGAGGATATTGAGAATTTTGTAGTCTATTGGGATGCATCGCACACTGGCATGGGTTGTATGCTAATGCAAAAAGGCAAAGTGATTCCCTATGCATCACGACAGTTAAAGGTGCACGAAAGAAATTAAACCACCCACGATTTGGAGTTGGGTGCCGTTGTATTTGCACTAAAACTTTGGATACACTACTTGTATGGTATAAAGTGTGTTATATACACAGACCATAAAAGTCTCCAACATCTGTTCAATCAGAAAGAATTGAACATGCGACAACGCCGATGGGTGGAAACACTTTATGATTACGATTGTGAGATTCGCTACCATCCCGGCAAGGCAAATGTAGTTGCCGACACCTTAAGTCGCAAAGAAAGATTTAAACCTATTAGGATTAACGCTAAGAGCATTGAGCTCAGAAATAGCTTAAGCGAGAAGCTACTAGATGCGCAAAAGCAAGCCTTATTAGAGGCTAATATCCCGAATGAGGGATTAGGCGGAACTGTTAATCAGTTAGCGCCTGAAAAGGATGGAATCCTTAGATTTAATGATAGAATTTGGGTTCCAATCTTTGGAGGACTTAGAGATCTAATCCTCCATGAAGCGCATGATTCAAGATACTCTGTTCACCCGGGTGGTGACAAAATGTATCAAGATTTGAAGAAAAATTATTGGTGGATGGGTTTGAAGAAATCCATAGCCACCTATGTAGCTAAGTTTCTGACGTGTGTTCGCAAGTTAAAGCCGAACATCAGAAACCGTCAGGACTTCTACAACAACTTGAGATTCCCACTTGGAAATGGGAAATGGTAACAATGGACTTGATTACCAAATTACCAAAGACCAAATGTGGTAATGACACTATTTAGGTCATTGTAGATAGACTGACTAAGTCAGCACATTTCTTGCCAATTAAGGAAACGTATAATTCAGACAAATTAGCTAAGTTATATGTCGACAAGACTGTGTCCCTACACGGTGTGCCAGTATCTATTGTATCTGATAGTGATACTAGATACGCATCTCACTTTTGGAAAAGTTTCCAACAATCGTTAGGCATACGATTAAACTTTTGTTCGGCTTACCATCCACAGACTGATGGTCAGAGTGAGCGTACTATCCAAACTTTGGAAGACATGCTTAGGGCATGTGTGATTGATCTAGGTGGAAGTTGTGATGACCACTTACCCCTAATAGAATTCTGCTACAATATTAGCTATCATACAAGCATCAAGGCTGCTCCTTTTGAAGCCTTGTATGCGAGAAAATGTAGAACGCCCGTGTGTTCCGCAGAACTTAGGGAAGACCAACTATCAGGACCTGAGATTGTCCTGGAGACCATGGAAAAGATTGTGCAAATCCATGATCGTCTCAAAGCTGCCAGAGATAGGCAGAAAAGCTATGCTGACAAGAGGCATAAACCTCTTCAGTTCCAAGTAGGGGACAAAGTCATGCTAAAAGTATCACCATGGAAAGGTGTGATGCATTTTGGAAAGAAGGGCAAGTTGAGGCCAAGATATATACGACCCTTCGAGATAATCGAACGTGTCGGCATTGTAGCTTATAAGCTCAGGTTGCCAGAGGAGCTTAGTGGAATTCATGATGTATTCCACGTATCTAACATTAAGAAATGTCTAGCCGATGAGTCGCTAGCAATGTCGCACGAAGATGTGCAAATAGATGAAAACCTGAGGTTCATTGAGAAACCAATTTCGATTGAGGATCGACAAGTTAAGAAGCTCCGAAAAAAATAATACCTATAGTAAAGGTTAAGTGGGACGCGTTTAGAGGTCCTGAATATACATGGGATGTTGAGTCCACTATGCGACAAAAGTACCCACATCTTTTTGAATAAAATCTCGAGGTCGTGATTTCTTTTAAGGGGGTGAGGATGTAACACCCTGTAAAATCGTGTCCAATAGTATAGTGACACGTGTTGTAATTTTTTAAAATATAGTCTGTTAAAGACCAATAAGGACTAAAGGCGTCAACATGCTCAAACGGAGCCTCTGAGTGACGTTCCGATGTCAACATGCATAAATAACAGCCTCTAAGTGAATGATATGTCAACATGCTTGAATCATTAGCCTCTAAATGACTGATATGTCAACATGCTTGAAATTTGGCCTCTGAGTGACTGATATGTCAACATGCCCAGCCTCTGAGTGACGCCGGAATCAACATGCTTATAATAAACCTCTGAGTGATCCTTAGGGAAGTCCTAACTCTCATACGTGCCATTTGTTGGACGAGAGGGTTCAATGTTGTAAATATTTGAAAGTTGGATATTGGTGGGATTAAAAGTGTCAACATGTTAATTCTTACCTCTGAGTGACCTTTTAATGAACCGAGAGCTCGACAATGTCCGGGCATAATCCTGGGTATGCCAAGTATGGCTACGGAGGGCTAAAAGTGCCAAAAAGGTGTTTAAAAAGGTTTTTATAAGCTTTAATAAGTTAAGGGTTTAAATTTTCAAACTTTGAAACAGGCCAAGGGGCGATCGCGGGCCGCGAGAGACTAGGCTTGGGTCTCTCACGGCGCGCGAGAAAGGGTCTGCAGCAGAAAGTTTTGGCTTAGCCCCTAAACAAAGCTCCAAAACCATTAATTCGAAACCATGGACTTGTAATCAGCTATGCCACATTTTGGGACACTTGTAAGCTTCCTCTTACACCCCTAAACACCAGGCTTCACCTCCTTTGAGCTCTCCAACTATAAATTGGTGATCAAGTTCACCATTTGAACTTGCACCTTTCTTATTCATACTCTTCTCCCTCCTCTGGAAGTTCCTAGCTAAAAGGAGCATCCAACATAGTTCTTTTGCACATTAGGAATCACTGGTAAGTGTTCCTTCTTTGTGCATTTTCGTTTATAGGCTTTTATAGCCAAATGTCAAGCATTTTACGGAAAACGCTTTGACTTTCGGTTAAGACCAATATGGTCCAGCCATTGTTTGCAATGAACATGGCTAAATGATCATAATAAGGTAGGTGTTAGTCCCTATAAAGGGCACCTCCTGAAGATCATGTTTGCTAGACCAATTGACGGGTCAAAGTTATATTAATAAAAAGTCACACATGCCATTTTTTTGGAAAAATCATAAATTGATCTTATACATGTTATGAAACCTGTTTTGACACTTAAACAACTTGGTAATAATTATTAGAACATGTAAGAACATGTTTGGCTCGTCAATTTCAGTTCTAGGATCGGTTCGCGACCGAAGGTCGCAAAGTTTGACTTCTGCTTTGACTTTCGATTCTGACCCGATTTAGATTAGTTAGATACTGATCTAAAGTTGCATTATAATCATAATATAATGTAGCATAACCCTCTGAGGTTATATTACATGATCATAATCAGAATCCAAGTTTATGCGCAAGTTCCATAATTATATCATTCTTGACCAAAATGACTTTTTTGCATAAAACAAGGTTTTAAATAATAATGAACTTGAAAATAAGTTTCCTACTGATGTAATATTATAAGTAGGATTATTTGGGATGTTAAACCAAGCTACAAACTGAGTTTTCAAGCAAGTCCTTATACTATGTCGATAAATGACGGTTTAGCCCTTGTGGCTCATAAAATGATTTTAATCAATCTTTTCAAGTTAAATAATTTACCTACTGATATGTTATATTAAATAACATATTTTAAACATTTAAATCTGACCCTAATGTCAGTTTTCATTAAACATCGCATAAGACGTCATTTTACGACATAAGCGTCGTTTCGACGCATAGTATGGTTTTAAACCATATTATTGACCAAAACTTGTTACCTACTGATTTTAAAACTTATTTTAAATATATTTACAGTAGATACATGTTATAAACTCGGAATCTCAAATAATTCATAAACTATGTGTAAAATGACCAAAATGCCCCTTCGGTGCATAGTTTGGTCATAAAAGATAAATTACACATATAATTGGTATCCTACTGATATTATATCATAAATAAAATATTTTTCCATAATACTCATGATTTTAAACTTAAAATATGTTCAAGTTCTTTTATACGGTATATAATTACCGAAATGCCCTTATGAGGCATAGTTTCGTTTTAAAACCTTAACGGGCATACAAGTTGATATCCTACTGATATGAACTTATTTAAAATATAATGGCATATAGAACTTGTCCATGATTTTCCGGCTACCCGATATCGCTATTATGCGCACGGTTAAGCATATGTAACTATTTTATGAAAATTAACCGAAACGGGTTTAACCTTGTCATTAAGTTTCAAAATCCAGAATGTTTATAGTTTACCCATATTATACAAGTCAAGTACTTGTTGGGATTAAACTACATTCTATCTGATCATCTTTTAATCAAGCGTTATAGGTAATGATCATGTACACTATTCGGTTTATAAGACCGTTAGTATTTAATTGGCTAGCTTATGCCATAATCCAGACTAGAGCCTTGTCGGTAAATGCTATCTGCACGTTGGTACTTTTCTATACGGCTGAGTTGTTAAAAATTAAATGAAGAAGACTAGCTCATGTAAATACTCTCGACTTAGTTTCCCTATATGGGCTTGGGATACGGTAAATTATTACCGCTTGGTCCGAAATGGGGTCAATCGAATGCCCGTTTGTGGCTAGTAAACCCGTATATTCCGTTTTAATCAATTTTGTTTGATAGCTTAAACATCTGGGGTTAAATTAACGTGTCCTGGATATCCTTGGCTCAATACATTAGTTATTGGCCACGACTTTAACACGAGGTGTAGGCATACACCTTTTGATGCTCATATGCAATATTCCCAAGACGTTGGGGATGACTCCTTCGTGAGTTCCTGAGTGGTGTGTATTTAATCATGTCTCGGTTTCTGTACTGGGCCCTGTATGTATTGACAAACATGTGAATCTGATACAAGGTTGCAAGGTCAACTTTCCCAAGTCAATAAAAAATTTAACCATTTTAAAGTTTTCAAAATGAGTCAGTTGGGTGTATTTACCAGCGAAAGCTGACGTATCGTCCAAAGGCTAACTGCATGTACAATACGAAAAAGGCCGGAATCTGCTCGGTAGTGAATAAGAGGATCTTGCAAATCCTTAGCTCTGCCTAAAGTCTGTTTTATATTCTTTCTTATACATTTTAATGATCCGCTTGTGGATCTTCTATTACGAGTATGTATATTATTTTATATTTCGAACATTCGGTTTGTAATAGTAATTTTACTCAAAGACTTCCGCTATGCTATGTTTAATTGACAATGATGTTATCAACTTATGTCACGATACTCCCCACCCAGGCCCACCGGTGTTTGGATTTCGGGTTGGAAATCCGGATTGTGACATAACGCGGGCCCGTAATCGATTGTTCTGACGCATAAATTGATCCATAAGTAGTGATATTTTCTGGTCGAGATGTTGCGTGAACATTTGGTAACACAGACCGATGAATTACAGGTATCATTGTATATGTAAGGGTAGGGTTTTGATTGAGATCCCAAATTGAGCAAATAGATGTAAACTCTTGAAAGAGAATTTCCCTTTGTTAGGAACATGCTTGATGATTTGAATCGATAGGAGCATGGGAGATTTAAATTGAATTGCTTGATGATTCAGAAAGAATTTCCTTAAAAGAAGTGGATATATAACCAGCTTAAGAGATTGCCAGTTTTTTATTTAGAATAAATCATAAGTATGTTCTAAACTACCAAGGACTTTTATATCCAAAAATTGAGTAAAGGGACTCTTTTAAGATAAAATAAAACGTTTATTAGTTTTTTATGGTATTTAACCTTAAAAAATAAAAGATATATAAAATAATTATGTATTTGGTCCCCGCTCCACCCCGTCACCCAATTAGCCTTTTCCCACCATCTACGTGGGACCCACCCACTATCACCACCTACAACTTCATCTCCAACCTCATCCACCACCATTACCGTTACAATCACCGCCAATAACTCCGATGAACACCTCCCATCAAGCTTGATTTAGGAATTCCTACTCAGGATTCCACCTTTAGATCTTGTTTCTTGATATGTATGTCTCTCAAATTATGTTTTTTGGTTTCTAGGTGTGACAACAAAAGCAAGAAAATTGCAAGTTTGAACCAAGATTCTTGGACTAGCTATCCAGATAATGATAATTTTCAGCTAACATACATAAATACACATATACCATGCTTTGGGTGTCGTTTCTGGTGATTTAGTTTCTGGGACCAGTAGTTTGGCTCTTGTGTCTGACGACAATTGTAGAGACAGGCTGGATCAATGAAACATGATTTTTTATCATTTCGCGACTATGAACAAAAACATGGAATATGAATTTGCACAAGACTGTAGTGGAGTAATGGCTTATACATGTGGTTTGATTTATTTTCGGAGTTTTGTTTTCAGGCGGCCCACTTTACCCACCATTCAGGCGAGTTGCAGGTTTCCGATAGTGACGGGTAAGTGTTGAAGAAGATGAAGATAGAGATGATGGGGCATCGATGCAGGGGCTTAACGAAGAAGATGAAGACGGGTATTTGTTGAAGGAGCTAAACAACAGTGGTGTGGTGGCAAGAATGAATCGGACGAAGATCGATGTGGATGGGGACGAAGATGCAGAACGAAGTTTAAACTGATTTGGGATTTTTTTTCTTAATTTAATATACATTCCTTAACTAAAGAAAATGGGCCCATGTGTTTTTTTAAAAAGATTACTATAAGAAGTAATTTAGTAATTTTACATCAATTTAAGTAAGCTAACTAACGTACATCAACTCTAAAATCTATTTGAGTAACAACCGAGCAAACTATAAGGAACAAACATGCTATTTTAAAAAGGTGAAGACGAAAGAAAAAAAAATGACTTACCAAATGGAGCATCCGGAAAATTAACTTTAAAAATAATTATGTGTGAACCTTATGATCAAATAAAATAACTGATTTTTATACAAAGCATAGTGTTCTAGTTAATAGTTTTGAAACAAAATAATGTATAAATGAATGTTTACTTCTCCGTTTGTATAATACCTGATTTTCTAGGAAGACCATACATTAATAACTGCTACTATTATTATTTACGGAATAATGGTGTTAATAATCCTAATTATTTGCCATTTGTCGTCTACAACCCTAATATAAGAAATAACTACTAATGCTCTCATATTTTAACCTATTGTTTACCAACGATGGAGAGGTATGGTCCTAACAACTCTGCGTCTGCGCAAAGAACCATACCCTCAATGAAAATTAACAAGAATAACCTTGCGCGCAATGAGCAACGGTGCGCCTTTCTTGGAACTAGCAGGTCATACAACAAACCTTGCGCAACCTGTCAACGGTAAGTTAGACCTGGAAGCACAGGCCCCTAGACCCTGTGCTGACAGACAAACCTTGCGCGCAACGCGCAATGGTACTACAACTGCAATACTTACAGGTCGCACAACGAGCCTTGCGTACTTAGCGCAACGGTAAGTTAGGCCAATACTTATAGGTCGCACAACGAGCCTTGCGTACTTGGCGCAATACAACTGCAATACTTACAGGTCGCACAACGAGCCTTGCGTACTTACAGGCCCCTTGACCCTGTGCTGCCGACAAACCTTGCGCGCAACGCGCAATGGTACTACAACTGCAATACTTACAGGTCGCACAACGAGCCTTGCGTACTTGGCGCAACAGTAAGTTAGACCAATACTTACAGGTCGCACAACGAGCCTTGCGTACTTGGCGCAACGGTAAGTTAGACCAATACTTACAGGTCGCACAACGAACGTTGTGTAATTGGCACAACGGCGAGTTAGACATAGATGCGCAAGCTACTTGACCCTCTGCGGACCAAACAACCCTCTAGCCGCTTAAGTCCTAAAACCTTGCACAAGGGCAAGACAAACATGAGAGCTACTCATAGTCTTGTGAGCAAAAAGATTTATCCCTGCAACTCTGCGTTGGCCAGAAAGCACTGAAAGCCTCGCAGAATGGATGAGCGCAAAGAGGCGTTGACTATATACAAGGGTTCAGAGTGGCAGAGCTGTGACCCAATGGCCGCTCGGCAGGTTGTGTCAGATTGCATCCCAGGAACAGTAATACAGAAGACAGTCTGTGCACCAACCACACACACGCCAGCGACTGTCGCACCTGCTCCACTTTCGGCTGATGACAGGTCCTACGCCAGAGACAACTGCCATGACACGTGGCACCATTCAACATCCGACAACGCATCCCTCCTGCCAAAGATCATTAATGATCTCTATAGAGGAACAGAACGGATATCTCTGGTCGTCTGGGCCGGGCCCAAGGCCCATCAGCCCATCTCTTAAACCACTTCACTTCGGCTATAAAATAAGGGTTACACCACAAGGTAAAAGGAGGATCATCTTGATAGATGCTTTCCTGCTCTCTTATTACTTACAATTACTTTCTATTACCTTGCAATACACCAAATACTTATTCTCACGCCGTAGTGTAGTCACGGAGAAACCCCCCCTCTCCGTAAAGAGGCTAATAGTGTTGTTAGTTTTGCAGATCAGCTTGGAGTGAGGTCACCCAGAAGAACGAACGAGAGACAACCCTTTATGCAGACAAACTAGGCTGTAACTGAGATATCTCCGGATACCCCTCGGTTCAACCGGTGTTTCTTCATTGGTGCCATCCGCTATTTACTCTCCCTTGCATCCGTTTCTTCGTTTTGTTTTTTCTTAACCCTCACTTACAAATGGCCGGCTTTCCATCAACCACACCACGAGGTCCTCGAGCTGAAAGCAAGAACCCAGTTCATGCCTCTCAGCTTGACGGACAAGTGGAAGAAGTTTCTTCCGAGAATGCCAGTGCTCACCATGACTCCAGTCGTGTGAACATCCTGGTAACCCCCGGAGTCCAAATGGATACTCCCTTCGTACCAATAATATCGGTTTTGCCGGTGGGTGAAACTCCGATGTCTTGGTACATCAAATCTCAAACGGCTCTGAATGCCATTTACGCGCAACTCTCTACACAAGCCAACACTCCCGCTACGCCGGTGCAGCCAGCGGCTCACGTGTAGGCTTCGCCCGCATCATAAGTACTCAACCACGACTCGCCGGCTGGAGTGAGTGTTCCATCACAACTCCGTACACGAGTGACGAAGTATTCTCAATCGCTGCATAAACATGAGTCTCATACTCATAGGCGAGCGTCCCTCCACTCACGGCTGGGCCCGCGCCCTCTAGAGGAGTGGGACACCCAGCGTGAGGCGGACCAAATATATGGCGAGGGTGATAGCGCCAGTGTGTTTCACCGGCTGCCAAAAGATCATGTTGCTTACAGATTTGCGCCAAGGGCTGTATACAACCCGGAAGCGGAGCACAACTACAGTTTGATCTACAGGCCGGTTAAAGCAGCCGAACAATCGAAGTTTATCAAGGAAATCGCGCTCGCACCATTGGAGGGCGCAAAACTTCCCTCCAACGTGGGAAAATACAATGGTTGACCGACCCAGATGATCATCTGCGCCTATTCACCGGTGCAGGACTGATTGGAGGCTGGACGCTTCCCATGTGGTGTCACTTGTTTGTCCAAACCCTAACAGGTGCTGCGCGCCTATGGTTTGACAACTTGCCCATAGGCAAGCTCACATCTAGGAACGACCTCAAGGACAAGTTCCTAACGCACTTCAGCCAGCAGCGACGTTATGTCAGAGATTCCTCTGACGTAATGAACATTTGGTGGCGTGACAATGAAAGTATCAAAGACTTCATCACCTGCTACAATAAAGAAGTGCTGGAAATTGGGGATGTGCACATACCTGATTCGCGCACAGTTCAAGTATGTTTTCGGCTGCGACAAGATGATCAAAGTCTTGTCGGGCACTACTGAACTCCCAAAAAGCTGGGAGAAACTGATGGCGGCGGTAAAGGTATACGCAGACAGAGTGTCACACCCCGACCCGCAGCGGAATAAGAGTCGGGGCATAATTGGGTTATCACCAAAGCTCATGATGTTTACTAAAATGTTTCATATTTATTAAATTTAAATTACAACTTCAATATTCCAAACAAGTTCATACAATTACAAGGAAAAAGTAACTAAGTAACCAATCCAAAGCCTAAACTGATTTATTCTTCTAGGCCGTCCTATATGTTTCTTGCTGCAACTGGATCACCTGTATCATGTGTAAAAACGGGAGATTTTGGGTCAACAAAAGTTGGCGAGTGAACCTTGTTTAAACATTTGATATTGATTTCTTATTGTATTTAATATGGAAAAATTATGCAATAATCATATGTGAACAAGCGTATATAATCAAACAAACAACAAACCACCTTGAATGAGTATATGACATGAATGATAATGTATATGTTGGCAACGTCACGTTCCGCTCATAGGTAATGGGGAACGGACGAGCCAATGATGATGTATGTGTGATCAAGGCTCAATCAAACGTAGCCAATCATATGTTGGCAACGCCACGTTCCGCTCATAGGTAATGGGGAACAGTTCCGCTCATAGGTAATGGGGAACAGACGAGCCTATGATGATGTATGTACTGAAAATAATAAATTTAATCTAAACATTAACCACACAAACAATTGATACATATTGGATACACATTTGATCATGGATATGATGGATGCACAAGTGTTTAAATGTAATAAATAATAAGCGACACATGATACACCCCAAAATGTGATTAAAACGGGGAATTTGTAGATATTCACTCACATTGGGTGCGTTCGTTTGATGATGTTGATTGCGCACGAGTTTGGAGATTTGATCGACGAGAAATAACTAACCTAAAATAATAACGAAATGGTTCGGTAAATAAGTGGATTTTATTAACAATTTTAATAGGATTTTTAGATTTATTTTTGTGAGTTTAAGGTCATTTTCTAACTTTAAAAATATTATTTTTAAGTATTTTTAATTGATTTTTAAATTAAATAAATAAATAAATAAATTTGACTTTTTGGTTGACCGTTGACCGTTGACCGGTCCGTTGACCGGTCGGACAGTGATTTATGTGTGCGCTGGGTGAGGCTCGAACCCGAGACCTCTTGTACGCGTGCACGCAGCTCTACCAACTGAGCTACGTGTCTAACCCGAAATATTTTATGTTTTAATTATATATATATACTAATTAAATGTTTAATTATTTGGTTTTATATTAAAAGAATTTAAATGATTGAACCGGTTGCAGGGAACCGGATCGAACTCGGGTCCTTTGGTTTGTAAGCGCACAGCCCAACCAGTTGGGCTGTGTGTCTTATCTGTTAAACTTACAGTTCATATTAACCTTAAAAACATCCTGGGACCTACTCTGATTCAGTTTAAAAAATTGGTTTTAATTCGGAAAGCCGGTGCGTTTGTAAGATTCGAACTCGTGACGTGCGCTGTGTGTTTGCACACAGTCCACCGCTGGACTGTGTGTCTAACCCTGTTTAATATCTTGTTTTAATTAAACTTATACATAATGTTCGACTTCATCTTCTTCGTTCAAAGACACAGACAACAATATCCGACTGTTCTGGTTTAATTCGATTAACGAAACTTATAATTTGTTGGAAAGTATTAGATATTGAGATTAAAGAACAGAATTGTACCAAACAGGATGTTTTTCTCAGAACTCCGACAAGGGTCGTCGGCTCTGATTTATGAATTCCGTCTGAGCGGATCAATTAACAGTTTTGATCAACTAATTGTGAAATTGAGTTACTAAACAAAGATTATCAGAGGGTTTAGATATTTGTACCGATTCACAACGTGATTTCAGAAATTTTCAGAGATTTTCCGGCGAGTGCAGAATATCCGGTAACGTCGTCTGGGACCGATTCTGGTTGAAGGATTTAAGTTAGTATAAGTCTAACAATGGATAGAAGATGAAAGAGTCGAGAAATTTACCGATTTGATGTATGTCTCGGTTTTCCAGCGAAAGTCCGGCGATAGCAGATAACGATTCCGACGAACAGAAGTTAGAGTGAAAGTGAAATTGAGAGTGTTGCGATTGTTTCCGAGATGTGAGACGTTGGAATTATTAGTGCAAATCAGAAGTAATATGATTTCGGTTTTCAATCTCGAAAATCATATGAATCGAGGCATTGAAGACTGAATTGATTGAGAACGTCGGTTGGCATTGATTTATCGGTTATACTCAGGAACTCGCGATCACTCAAACGTCTCTGGATATTTGAAAGCCGATGATCGGTTTCAGTTTTTGGCGCAAACAGATGAGTTCACGGGTGCAACTTAAGTTTTTATTTGATTCATTTATTACACAAAAGAATCAAGTGGCGGAGTGGTGAATGGCTTGTGTGTTAAATGAGCCGACTGACTCGGGTTCGAAACCCGGCAGCGACATTTATTTTTTTCATCGACCGTTTTTATTGTTTATTAATTATATTTTATAAATTCTAATATATTTATTAATTATGTATTGTTTAAAATTAAAAAGAGCATTAAATAAGCAACGAAAATTTGAAACTGACTATTCGATTAATAAACGAAGCGGGTTTTGAAAACCCGTTTTTCGACAGATGTTACAGTATCCCCTACTTTTAGAAATTTCGTCCCGAAATTTAAGTAGTAGTGGTAACAGGAAAAAGATGCGGGTATTTTTCGCGCATTGAGTCTTCACGTTCCCAAGTAAACTCAGGTCCTCGTTTCGACTCACAGCGTACCCTAACAATTGGAATACGACTCCGTCTTAAACGTTTTTCTCCGAAGTCCATGATTTCTACTGGTCTTTCAATGAAGTGCATAGAGTTCATCGATCTGAATATCTTCTAGGGGAATATGGAGGTTTTCATCGGCGAGGCACTTCTTTAAGTTTGATACGTGGAACGTGGGGTGAATTCTGTTGAGTTCTTCTGGTAGGTCAAGCTTGTATGCTACAGGTCCTACTCTTTCGAGTATCTTGAAAGGTCCTACGTAGCATGGTGCTAGCTTGCCCTTCTGGCCAAAACGAACTACTCCTTTCCACGGTGATACTTTTAAAAGTACATGATCACCAATGTTAAACTCCAAGGGCTTTTGTCGTTTGTCTACATAACTCTTTTGACGACTTTGTGCCGCTAGAAGATTGTTTCGAATTTGATGGATCTTGTCTGTCGTTTCTTGAATCAATTCTGGACCGGTGATTTGAGCTTCCCCAATTTCGTGCCAACATACTGGAGATCGGCACTTACGACCATATAAAGCTTCGAAAGGAGCCATGCCGATACTTGAGTGGTAACTATTGTTGTACGAAAATTCAACTAATGGTAGATGAGCGTCCCAATTCCCTTTGAAGTCTATGACACATGCTCGAAGCATATCTTCAAGAGTTTGGATGGTGCGTTCAGATTGTCCATCAGTTTGAGGATGATAAGCGGTACTGAGGTCTAATCGTGTACCCAAAGCGGCTTGTACGGCTTGCCATGTTCATGAAGTGAAACGACCATCACGGTCTGAAATGATGTTTAAAGGTACACCATGACGGCTTACGATCTCGCTGATGTAGATACGAGCTAACTTCTCGTTCTTGAAGTCCTCGCGAATTGGAATGAAGTGAGCTGATTTTGTAAGACGATCAATGATTACCCATATAGTGTCATACCCACTGGAGGTGCGAGGTAACCCGGTAATGAAGTCCATGGTTATGTTTTCCCACTTCCATACAGGTATTTCAGGTTGGACTAGAAGTCCTGAGGGTTTTTGGTGTTCAGCTTTTACTTTGGAACATGTAAGGCACTTGGAAACAAAAACAGCAATATCCTTTTTCATGCCAGGCCACCAGTAGGTGTATCGAAGGTTTTGATACATCTTGTCGGCTCCTGGGTGTACAGAGTACCGTGTTTTGTGCGCCTCATTCATAAGGAAATCACGAAGGTTATTGTGATCGGGAATCCATATGCGATCTAGACAGTACAGAATACCGTCGGATTTGGTTTCGATTTTAAGTTCTGCTCCACAAGAAAGCTCATTGCGTACGTCGTTTTCTGTTACAGAAACATGTTGAGCTTCTCGGATTTGATCTTTGATGTCGCTTATGATTTTATGCATAAGAGTTTTGAGGGAATTGATACGTTTGAAATGATAAGGTATGTATCATAAAACAAAAACTTCAACCATGACGATATTTAAACCTACACGGAACTGCTCATAACCTCCTGGTAATGCTTTTGATCCTTTGCCAAGAATACTTATATATAGGAAGTACCAGTGGCGTATCCACCATATTCTTGTCAAATTTTCGTTGGCTTTATCAGTAAATCATGATCAGTTCTATGTGACTCTAAAACATAAACAAACACAACAACCAAAGCTTGAGTCTCAATTCTGAAAGGATACATGACTGAATGATGACAGTACCTCTCTCGTTTGTTATGATGAAGGGGTTAGTCTATGTAAGAGTGAGGCACAACCCAACTTCTTTAAATGATGAGATTGAGATACGTCGAGATGTATGATGATATGAATGTTAAATCAATGAGTATAAAACAAAACTGTAATATCAATTCGCATTAAAATTCTTGGATACATAAATTCCCAATTTACAATTGGGATACGGAAAGATTGAGATAACATAAAGAAAACATTAAAATAGACGATTGGAGTTGAGTCTTGATTCTTGGTGAGGAAAACTAGTTGGGTGATTCGTTTGGGCCGTTATTATTTTCAACAGGATTGGCGTTGATGTTGTAAGATCTTCCTCTTGCAGGTGGTGGAGCTTGGTTAGCTTGATTCACCGGATTTGCTTGAGCTTGGGCATGAATGATGTTCACCAAGCGTGGACAAGTGTTTCTAAAGTGGTTTGGGTCTCCACAGTTGTAACAAGCCCGCATGGGTTGCATCATGGGGTAGTGGGGTTGGTAGTAGGATTGGGTCGTATGTTGTGTAGGTGGTAGAAGTAAGGGTTGTTGGGCTTGACTTTGGGTTGAGGGTTGGTTGCGGTTCATTCGCTGAAGCGTGTGACAGGTTTGGATGGTGTGACCTGCACGGCCACAGCTGGTGCAATGTTGGCAGGGGTGTTCGGGAAAGTGATGGTATTGGCAACGGTTGCATTTTGGGTATGGGCCTGAATATGGCTGTTTGTATGGTGCAGCTGAGGGAGCAACTTGGGTGATTGGTGCGGCAGTGATAGGAGGGTTTGTTTGAGTGACAGCAAAGTTTCTGGTGTTTCGCTTCGTTTTACCAGTAAACTCCAAAGAGGAGCCAGAATGGTTTGAAGTTTGAGCCTCAATGGGGGCTTTCTTTTTCTCCTCCTTGAATTTACCGTTTCGGATGCGATTTTCGGTAAGTTCGGTAGCTAGCTCCATTGCGGCTTCAAGTGTCGCAGGCGAAGTGCTTAGAACGGAGTCTTGAATTTTTTAGGGGAGGCCTCGAATGTAGTGTTCAACCAAGCGGTACACTGGGGTGAACAAGTTGGGGATCATTTGGTTTAGCTCGAGAAATCTTTTGTTGTAGGAAGTATGATCTCCTTCCTTTTGTTTTAACGAGTGGAATTCATCTTCCAACTTCTTGATTTCGCTTCTTGGACAGAAGCGTCTTGTCATTATTTCCCTTAACTCTTCCCATGTTAAGGCCATAGCATCTTCGACTTCTCTCTTACCCTTCTCTGTGTTCCACCAGGTCAGGGCTACCCCAAACAGTCTCCCGGTTGCGTAACGTACCTTGCGATCCTCGGGACAATCGCAATTGAGGAAGGTGTTCTCCATTTCCTCAAACCAATGGAGGAGAGCAGTGACACCTTCGGTCCCTTCATACTTTGGGGGATCGCAAGACTTGAAGTGTTTGTAGGAGCACTTTTTGGAGGAGGGTTGTCGACGTTCTGGTCTTCTTGGTTGGGAGGGTTGATGGGATTCGCGGTGAGAGCTTGTTGGACTTGAATTACGATGTCAGGAAGCACCGCGGCCATTTGTTTTGCAATTTGGGTGGCCAAGCGTTCGTTTGACCTTCCTGACTTTCTACCTCCACGTAGTTGCCTAGCCGACATCTACAGGAACGTACATAGGAAGATTGTGAGTTTAAGAAATTTTTAGGTGTCATGTGTCGTTAAAAATAATAAAATAACATAATCATCAATAATGCAACTACATCCATAGGATGTCTTGGGTCTGCTCATGTTTGGGCCTCCAATGTCCCCCATACCATCGCCTGTATAGTCATGTGGGCCCCCATGACTATTGGCTTAGTAGGATTCACATTGGTGTTGGCGGGTTTAACACTCGCATCACCCGAATGAAAACCATGAAATATGTTTGCGAGATGTATGGTGGGAGGGTGTCCAGGTATAGACATAATGACAACTCAAAGTGGGGTTAGCTCACACGACGTTTGGTATAGCATGCTTTGGCCTAATAGGTCCTTCGTACTCTCATCGTTAGTCCCCAGGTAGGCAAACTGGTCCTTTATTTTGGATTTATACGAATGCCAAGCCTAGACAGGACGTTCCGACTACCGGTACTCGTACCCTTCCAGTTACTACATGCCCGTCATGAGAACTCACTTTGATGTGATTTGAAAATACAAAAATCGTTGCAAAAATCATAGGAATTGTGAGGTGTGTGCTCTCATGGATATGGTATGTTATGAGGATATGATTCACAATGAGCATTGTATAATAATATGTACTTATGAACACGCTTGCATAACATTGAATGTAACAATAAACATAAAGCATATAAACATCATGAATTTTGCATGTAACACACAAACAATTTAAAAATTCTAATCAACTATAGTATAGGCTCTAAGGGTCTAATAACCTATCCTATATCCCTATAGTCATGGCTCTGATACAAATCTGTCACACCCCGACCCGCAGCGGAATAAGAGTCGGGGCATAATTGGGTTATCACCAAAGCTCATGATGTTTACTAAAATATTTCATATTTATTAAATTCAAATTACAACTTCAATATTCCAAACAAGTTCATACAATTACAAGGAAAAAGTAACTAAGTAACCAATCCAAAGCCTAAACTGATTTATTCTTCTAGGTCGTCCTATATGTTTCTTGTTGCAATTGGATCACCTGTATCATGTGTAAAAATGGGGGATTTTGGGTCAACAAAAGTTGGCGAATGAACCTTGTTTAAACATTTGATATTGATTTCTTATTGTATTTAATATGGAAAAATTGTGCAATAATCATATGTGAACAAACGTATATAATCAAACAAACACAAACCCCCTTGAATGAGTATATGACATGAATGATAATGTATATGTTGGCAACGTCACGTTCCGCTCATAGTTAATGGGGAACGGACGAGCCTATGATGATGTATGTATGATCAAGGCTCAATCAAATGGAGCCGATCATATGTTGGCAACGCCACGTTCCGCTCATAGGTAATGGGGAACAGTTCCGCTCATAGGTAAGAGGGAACAGACGAGCCTATGATGATGTATGTACTGAAAATGATAAATTTAATCTAAACATTAACCACACAAACAATTGATACATATTGGATACACATTTGATCATGGATATGATGGATGCACAAGTGTTTAAATGTAATAAATAATGAGCGACACATGATACACCCCAAAATGTGATTAAAACAGGGAATTTGTAGAGATTCACTCACATTGGGTGCGTTCGTTTGATGATGTTGAATGCGCACGAGTTTGGAGATTTGATCGACGAGAAATAACTAACCTAAAATAATAACGAAATGGTTCGGTAAAAAAGTGGATTTTATTAACAATTTTAATAGGATTTTTAGATTTATTTTTGTGAGTTTAAGGTCATTTTCTAACTTTAAAAATATTATTTTTAAGTTTTTTTAATTGATTTTTAAATTAAATAAATAAATAAAAAAAAACTTGACTTTTTGGTTGACCGTTGACCAGTCCGTTGACCGGACCGTTGACCGGTCGGACAGTGACTTATGTGTGCGCTGGGTGAGGCTCGAACCCGAGACCTCTCGTACGCGTGCACGCAGCTCTACCAACTGAGCTACGTGTCTAACCGGAAATATTCTATGTTTTAATTATATATATATACTAATTAAATGTTTAATTTATTTGGTTTTATATTAAAAGAATTTAAATGATTGAACCGGTTGCAGGGAAACCGGATCGAACTCGGGTCCTTTGGTTTGTAAGCGCACAGCACAACCAGTTGGGCTGTGTTTCTTATCTGTTAAACTTACAGTTTATATTAATCTTAAAAACATCCTGGGACCTACTCTGATTCAGTTTAAAAAAATTGGTTTTAATTTGGAAAGCCGGTGCGTTTGTAAGATTGGAACTCGTGACGTGCGCTGTGTGTTTGCACACAGTCCACCGCTGGACTATGTGTCTAACCCGGTTTAATATCTTGTTTTAATTAAACTTATACATAATGTTGGACTTCATCTTCTTCGTTCAAAGACACAGACAACAATATCCGACTGTTCTCGTTTAATTCGATTAACGAAACTTATAATTTGTTGGAAAGTATTAGATATTGAGATTAAAGAACAGAATTGTACCAAACAGGATGTTTTTCTCAGAACTCCGGCAAGGGTCGTCGGCTCTGATTTATGAATTCCGTCTGAGCGGATCAATTAACTGTTTTGATCAACTAATTGTGAAATTGAGTTACTAAACAAAGATTATCAGAGGGTTTAGATATTTGTACCGATTCACAGCGTGATTTCGGAAATTTTCAGAGATTTTCCGGCGAGTGCAGAATATCCGATGACGTCGTCTGGGACCGATTCTGGTTGAAGGATTTAAGTTAGTATAAGTCTAACAATGGATAGAAGATGAAAGTATCGAGAAATTTACCGATTTGATGTATGTCTCGGTTTTCCGGCGAAAGTCCGGCGATAGCAGATAATGATTCCGACGAACAGAAGTTAGAGTGATAGTGAAATTGAGAGTGTTGCGATTGTTTCCGAGATGTGAGACGTTGGAATTATTAGTGCAAATCAGGAGTAATATGATTTCGATTTTCAATCTCGAAAATCATATGAATCGAGGCATTGAAGACTGAATTGATTGAGAACGTGGGTTGGCATTGATTTATCGGTTATACTCAGGAACTCGCGATCACTCAAACGTCTCTGGATATTTGAAAGCCGATGATCGGTTTCAGTTTTTGGCGCAAACAGATGAGTTCACGGGGCAACTTAAGTTTTTATTTGATTCATTGATTACACAAAAGAATCAAGTGGCGGAGTGGTGAATGGCTTGTGTGTTAAATGAGCCGGCTGACCCGGGTTCGAAACCCGGCAGCGACATTTATTTTTTTCATCGACCGTTTTTATTGTTTATTAATTATATTTTATAAATTCTAATATATTTATTAATTATGTATTGTTTAAAATTAAAAAGAGCATTAAATAAGCAACGAAAATTTGAAACTGACTATTCGATTAATAAACGAAGCAGGTTTTGAAAACCCGGTTTTCGACGGATGTTACACAGAGCACAACCTAAACGCCAGCAGACCTCCCCTACCGCACTACCGTCCCCAAGACATGGGCAAGAATTTTGGGAAGAAGAATAAGAGTTGGAGGGAGCACAGCCATAACCATCCTCACTCACCGGTTGACGCACGCACGACCATCAATAAGATTGCTGCCTAGACAACAATTAAGCAGGAAAATCGGGATCGTCAGTGGACACCACTGACGAAAACACCGGCGGAGGTGCTCAGCACGGAAGACCACCAATATAAACCGGCCGCCGATGCGTAACAAAAAAGGTCAAGACCCCAACCTCTTATGTGATTACCACAAAGATACGGGGCATACGACCGACAACTGCTTCTCCTTGCGCATGGAGATCGAAAAAGCATTGAAAAGTGGGAAGCTCTCCCACTTACTTCAAAACGTTCGCAAAGAGATACGCCAAATTACTCGCGGCGGAGGAGGTCTGAGTAATAAGAAGATGAAGACCATTTGTTAACATGATCCAGAGTGGCCCAGCGCGCAAGCGCAACCATCAGAAGAGTGCACGCCACACTAAGGCGACATTACCTGTTATCCAAGCATGTTCAAATGTCAAGGCTTCATCAACTATCCGTGCAACACACTAGCAAACCTATTATCTTGTTGTCTACGTTGTACATGGCTCTTACACCTTATTAATAAAGACAATGGATACATTTTTTTTATCTAGATGTTTTGTTACAAATGTGTGAAACTACTTTGGGTCTACGCGAAATCACCATGGTACACAATGACTCATTAACCAAAATTCACTACCTATTGCATGCGCATGGGAGGGGATATTCATACACGAGTTCATTACCAGTTTTATTTTCTATACCTACACAAAGTCGTTCTATTCACGCAAATATTGTAACTGGAAAAACATTCATTTCCTTATAAGGAAAATATTTACATCAACGCACAGCGCAGTTACATTCAAGCTACAAAGATATTACAATGAAGACCCTACACTATTCATCCCCTGCGGCCTCGGCTTCTTCCGGAAATATGTCTTTAAGGCGATCAACAAAGTCGTCGTGTTGGAGCGCCTCACTTACCAATTCCATAGCCAGGAGCTGCAGACGGTCATACTCCCGCTTAGCCTGGGAGAAGGCAGCTTCGGTATCAACACCATGAGTGGCAACGCGGCTGTTGTCCTATTGCACGTCCATTGCATGAGTGACGTGATGCGCACACTCAACATAGCCCTGCGCATACCCGTCGTGGACCATCAGCTTGGCCACTGCGCCGTCCAGCTCCCCAGAATTCAGAATGGAGTTTGCGATCTGCAATACAAGAACAAAAGTGACAAAAAAAAAAACAAATGGATTACTTAAATTGACAACCCCATGTTGTTGCATCCACATCATGTTGTTGGTCAGCGACTCCACCAACGACTCGGAGATGGCACAGGCGGCTTCAGAATTCTCAAATCTTTTCTCGCCCGCGTCCACCTTGGCCTCCGCTAATGCAGCCGCTCCTTATCCTCCAGGTGCCTGCGTTGTAATTCAGCCTTTTCCACCAAGGCCACTTGGAGATCCTTCTTCGCGCCCTAGAGATCCTTCTTGGTACCCTCCAAAGCGACGCAAGCAGCAACCTGGTCACACACCTTAAGGTTAGTATGACATTCATAGATCATACAAATGAAGGAAAAATAATAAGAGGCAAGTTTTTACTTCCTTCTGTTCACTTCGCTCGTGGTGCGCCCTGGCCTCCTCGGCCGCAGCAGAAGCTGCCTCCTTCTCCTTCCTCTCGTGCTCTACTTCTCCGCGCAACCGGGCCAGTTCATCCCTCAGAGATTTTTTCTTATGGCTATCTTTTTTACAAGCCTCCTTCCACAACTTGCGCTCCTTAGCAAGTGTGGCAGCGGAGCTTTCGGCCCTCTTTTTCCACCCCAGTGCGGCCCACTCCTCGACCCGTTCGGGTTCAGCAAATTTAGTCTGATTCGCCTCCAACTCAGATTTCTGCGCAGCCACTTGGGCTCGCTCTTTAACCAGTTCCGCTTGGGCAGCTTCGAATTTGGCTTGTCTTTTAGCATGCTCCGCCATTCCCTTACTATCATGTGTGTGACCGAGGCAGAGCTAGCGCCTGCCTGGAGGTACGCGCGGTAAGTTTGTTCTTGTTCATGTTCAGCGTGAGCACGCACCTCCGCTGGGGGGAAGGTCCCTTTAAACCACTCACGGTATGCCGGCCAGTAAGAAAAGTCATCTCCTTTCCTCAGCTTCCACACAGGGGTGTGGATCTCTTCAGCGCAACATTCATGATATGACCAATAATAAAAGTCAACCAGGGTTTCGTCCGGGCAGATTGGATACTCTTCGGCGGAAGGGATTCTACAAGATCCCCCAGCGTCACCCCCGGGCGCCGGCTCTTCTGCATGCACCCCCGTGGAGCATCAGTTTGCGCACCCTCATCAGCAACCGTAAGCATCGGTTATGTCTCCTCAAAAACACCCACACCACCAACAACTTGAGGATCTTCCACCACCACCTCAAGATCTTCCACCACTACCTCAGGTTCGACAACCTGAGTCTCCACCTGCACCTCCGTTGCCCCAACAGTTGACTCCCCACCCTGAGCGCTAGATGCTTGCGCGCTTTCACTCACAGGAGGGGGGATGAGAGTATCCTTGGGCGTGGCCGGAGTGGTAGGAGCCACAAAAATTGGCTCCCCTCCCCCTGCGGAATGACAAACAATCAGACAAACATAATATAGAAAACTGGTGTGGCAAACAAGTAAAAAGGTGTTTACCTAAGGAGATTTTAGTTGCACTTGCGTCCAAACTCTCGCGCTTCCCAATAATCTTCCACGCAACCTTTTTGGAGGGCTGTGCGGAGATATCACTTTTTGGAGCCCTCTTTCTCTTCAGGGGCTCCGGGCTCGACTCCACGTCGACTAGGTCGTCTGGGTTGGCAGCCGGAATCACCATCGGCTCCAATTTGGGCTTCCTCACACCTACAGGCGCAAGACCCTCCAATGAGTCAGAGACTACTACATAATCTTTCCAATGATCGGACACAATGCGCTTACCTTTGGGAGGGTCCGTCCTGGGTTGAGGCACCCCCTTCCCAGCCGCCGCGCTGGGCCCTGCGCGCCTCTTCTATTTAGGTTCAGGGCCAATGCCAAGTCTTTCAAAGCGCCTGCGCAATGGCGCAACAAAATGAGTAATTTGCAAAGATATCAAAACTCAGTATTGTGACGGCTCACTAGTCGAATGCGCGGGGGCGAACAAATCTGCATTCCTAGGAGTTCAAATTTCCCTAGGATTTGCGTGTATCAAGGGAGCTCCTCCGGGCCAAGGGCAAGATTCTCAATATGCCCCTCTTTCCGTTGGAACGCCACCAAGAACAGCGGCACCCTTGCAAAGGAAAAACATATAATCAGTCTACACATTGTGTGTGAATTCAAGAAATGCAACAAGAAGAAAACAGTACTCACTCTTATCAACCTCCATGTAGACGGGCGTCTCCTCGCGGTTGGGCTTCCACACCAGGCTTATCCCAGCCGCCACCAACGCCCGTTTCGGCAGTTGCGCCGCCGGGATCTCCTTCAAATTCTTATGCCAGGAATCCACCACTGGTATAGGGACAGTCTCCACGGGGATGTCCTCTACCCTCCGGAAGTGCATCCGGAGGGGTATCACCCCGGCCTTTACGTAAAAAAATTTAGTCTTCCAATCACGGAAAGACTTGGGAGGGGAGAGCAAAATTTTCTTTGCCTGTACACGGTGCTGAAAAGAATAAAACCCCATAGAACAATGGAGTTGGTAAAAAATCCAAAACCACTCAACGGTTGGGGTAGCACTAGTGGATCTACACAAAAACTCCATGTGATGTTCAATTCTCACCATCCCTATCGGATTCAACTGGGAGATGTGGGATTTGTAGAAATTCAAAATTTAAAGAAAAAATTTTGTTGTCGGTAACCGGAAGTTACCATTGGCGAAAAAATCAAAGAATAAGGTGATACGGCCGGAGCATCGGCGACTGTATCCCCCTCGGCCGGGTACCAGGCATTCCAGTCCTTGGAGAACTGGTAGCCGGAAACCAGGCGTTCAAAACTGGTCGGGTTCCATTTCAGAACCGGTAAAGAGGCCGAAGTCTCTACAGAAGAAACAGTTTCAGGACCCCTAGTCGCCATGAGAATCAGAAAATACAAGTTTTGAAGACGAAAAGTTTTGAAGACAAGAAAACTCAAGACCTCAAGAAGTTTGCAGAGAATTTCAAAGAAAGATTTGAAGGTGTGAATGGAAACCCTATACGGTTTCCCCCTATTTATACACATCACATTTAATGCGATGGACAACTGTGACACAAACGACAAATTAACAACCAATCTGCACAAGACGCATGGCACGCCAGTGGCAACTGGCAGTTATCGTGCGCGCGTGGCTGCCATTTTCTCTGCCAATTCATTAATGAAAGAGAGGCTGCACTGTTGACAGCATGCCAAAGCTGTCAGGTGTCTCCTCAAGGGCTCCTTTTTCTCACCAACCCATCTACACATCAGCTTGACGATTTAAATTTCAAGATTTTCATCACGAGAAAAGGTTTCCCTCAAACAAAGGTTTTCTCCAACACTTCTAGAATTTTTGCCCTTGAAATAAGCGTGCATACAAGAATTCTTTTAGTCCAGCACTCCTCCTACTTGCCAACATGCGCATAAGAGCAGAATTGGACTGGGGACTTGGGGGTATGGTCCCAAAAACTCTGTGTCTGCGCAAGGAACCCTACCCTCAATGATAATTAACAGGAATAAACTTGCGCGCAATGAGCAACGGTGTGCCTTTCTTGGAACTAGCAGGTCATACAACGAACCTTACATATCTTGCGCAATGCAAAGTTAGACCTGGAAGCATAGGCCCCTTGACCCCGTGCTGACAGATAAACCATGCGTGCTACGCGCAATGGTACTACAACTGCAATACGTATAGGTTGCACAATGAGCCTTGCGTACTTGGCGCAACGGTAAGTTAGACCAATACTTACAGGTCGCACAACGAACCTTGTGTACTTGGCACAACGACAACTTAGACTTAGACGTGCAGGTTACTTGACCCTCTGCGGACGCTTATGTCCTAAAACCTTGCACAAGGGTAAGACAAACATGAGAGCTACTCATAGTCTTGTGGACAAAAAGATTTATCCCTGTAACTTTGCGCTGGCCATACAGCACTGAAAGCCTCGCAGAAGGGATAAGCGCAAAGAGGCGTTGACTATATACAAGGGTTCAGAGTGGCAGAGCTGTGACCCAATGGCCGCTCAGCAGGTTGTGTCAGACTTCATCCCATGAATGGTAATACAGAGGACAGTCTGTGCACCAACCACACACACGCCAGCGACTGTCGCACCTGCTCCACTTTCGACTGATGACAGGTCCTACGCCAGAGATAGTTACCATGACACGTGGCACCATTCAACATCCAACAAAGCATCCTCCTGCCAGAGGTCATTAATGATCTCTGAAAGAGGGACAGAACGGATATCTCTGGTTGTCTGGGGCAGGCCCAAGGCCCATCAGCCCATCTCCTAAACCCACTTTACTTCGGCTATAAAATAATGGTTGCACTACAAGGTAAAAGGAGGATCATCTTGATAGATGCTTTTATGCTCTCTTATTACTTACAATTACTTTCTATTACCTTGCAATACACCAAATACTTATTCTCACGCCGAAGTGTGGTCACGGAGAAACCCCCCCTCTCCTTGACGAGGCTAACGACGTTGTTAGTTTTGCAGATCAGCTCGATGTGAGGTCACCCAGAAGAACGAACGAGACACAACCTTTTATGCAGAAAAACTAGGCTGTAACTGAGATATCTTCGGATACCTCTCGGTTCAACCGGTGTTTCTTCAAACAGATATTTTCTAACTATGGTCTAAGCCAGTTAATTTTGTTGACTTGGACGCTGACGTGACAAACATTTTTTTCTCTAATGAGGTGGTTTCTTATGTGGCACTCTCATCACCACCTCATCTCCACAACCACCTCCACTTCCACCACCACTAGCCCGCCACCACCATCACCGGCCTCCATTACCCACCTCCACCACCATCAACCATCACCACCCACCACCATCAGCTGCCTCCACCTCACCTCCACTTCCATTCACAACCACCCACAACACATTCAATTGGGTTGACCCAGTTCACTTCCCCCGACGTCTCTTATTTGTCCACTCGTCGTCGTTCTAAGCGTCACCATTAACGGGATGCATGTGCCTAACCCATGGTGGCAAATGGTGGCGGTGGAGGTGAAATGGTGGTGGTGGTGAGCTAAAGGCGGCTGATGGTGATGGTTGATGGCGGTGGAGGTGGATGGTGGTGGATGCTAGAGATGATGTGGTGGTGGTAGGTGGTGGTCGTTGGTGGTGGTGATGAGAGTGTTACATAAGCAGCCATCTCATCAGATAACAAAGGTTTGTGCCACGTCATCATCCACGTCACCAAAAAACTAACTAGGTTAGACTTGAGTTAGAAAAATGTTTGTTGATGGAGAATAGATTTAAATGTAAGACCATCAATAATTATTTTTGTTGTTGAAACCGTTGCCCGTCAATAACAGGGATTATTATTAAATTTCAATATCCTTTCTTTTAATAAAATGGTCTTGTGAAAACCAAATGAGTTAAGTTAGTTATGAAATTTTTGCTAGTAAAATAATTTAATTATGTTTTGAAATTTAAACATGTAACCATGATTAAAATTAATTTTATCATATTAATTCTACCGTTAATAATTTAAAAAATTGAATATAATAAAAAAAGTTTCATAATGAAAAACATTTAATTTTGGATTTAATATCAAACTTTAAGACCATACGTAATGGATTATATGGGAGTAAATGAGCTCGATAACACCTCTAACAATGCCCCTTGTGCGTTATAGAGGCATCAAGAGGATGGACGTTTCTATGATATTGCAAATGAGAAGAAAAAAATGGAAAATAATGATTGAAAGATCATTAAGAGACGTTAAGCAATACACATTTTTTGAATGGACATTGAGACATTAGAATACTGAGATGACGAAAAATGTCCCTTAAGAACATTAACCACCGGTAAAAGAGTGATGGAGTGCCACATCACTTGTTTACTTCACTCACTAATATCTCTAAACCCTTGAAATGCATCTTTCTCCATTTCCCCCTTCAAGTACATCTTTCTCCATTTCCCCCTTCAAGTACAATTCAAGAAAACATAACGTGGTATGAGTTTATATGGTTTGTGACACCTAGGATGGTGTTCCCGTCAGTTCCGACCCATACGGTGGAGGGGCAACTTATCCTACGAAACTACTCAATCTACTCCAAAGTATCAAATTTAGAGGAGGCACTTTACCCTAATACCAAAACTACTCAACAAACTTTAAAATACCAACCATTAAATAATATTATGCCACATAGCTCAACTCACTACCCGCAACTTTTTCTCTCTTTAACCACACACAACTAAGTATAGAAACTCGGGCACCTAGCCCGATTCTATGTGGACTTACCCAAGGGTGGTCGAGTATGGCGTCCCCTCCACCCTAAGGTGGGGGTGTTTTTTAACAAGATGGGCAATTAAAGCTGGCGATTATTTGGCTTTGTAGTATACTTCTTCTTTGTAAACAAAACCCAATCTTACCCCAATGGCAACAACTGCGGTGCCAACAAAATCGGTTGCATATACCGTCCGAAGTAGGGCCGCCCCTGAGGGTGGGTTAGCCGCACCCCTACCGAGGCCTGTTTTCCCAAGGTGCACTAAATTACAAAAACAAACTATATATATATATATATATATATATATATATATATATATATATATATATATATATATATATATATATATATATATTTAATTTGAGTTGGTGTTTAAAAAAAACTAGAGTAGGCTTGATGGTTATATTGATGCTTAGTTGTGCAATTTAGGCAACAACTGCGGTGCCAACAAAATCGGTTGCATCTACCGTTCGAAGTAAGGCCGTCCCTGACCTGCACCTCTATCGAGGCCTGTTTTCTTAAGGTACACTAAATTACAAAAACAAACTATATTATATATATAATATATATATATATTTATATATATATATATATATATTAAATTGGTGTTTAAACAAAAATTAGAGTAGGCTTGATGGTTATATTGCTGCTTAGTTGTGCAGTTTAGCATGATTCCCATGCTCTTTATTAAGTTTTCAGTGCTTCTTTTACATTTTGGTTTACTTTTTGTTTGTTTTCATATTAATTCTTGTTTAACTTTTTTTATTAATTTAACTTTGCTGAGTACATATAACAAGTCAAAGCTTCTAATTTAATGTTGTTCTTTTATTAATATATAATACTAGGTTATATATAATACTTGATTAGGATTTGGCTACAAAGTTTACATTTTCTAAAAAATGTAAAAGGTCATAAAACACTAAAATGTCAATCATACAACACAATCAAAACCTACAAATAACTAAATGAAGATTACTAAAACGTTATACGTGTGGGTTGTACTTTGGGTTTTGGAAGATAAGACTCTAAATATAGAATGAGAAACATTATTGTGTTTTATGTGGATCAGCATCATAGTTCTACGATCGTGTGTTTGAAGTTTTATATACTCTGTTATTTGTGAGTTTTCGGTATGCTTTATGGCTGAAAGGCACAATCTATTCACACACCCATTTTGCCTATCTGGACACCTTTGGTGCCCTAGACGGGTCGTCTAGGGCGTCTAGGCACTGATTTTAAGGAGTCAGCAGGTGAATGGCAAGGCGTAGAAATTTATGTGAGTAGACGGGCCGTCTAGATCTAGACGACCCGTCTAGGGCTATAGTTTTTTTGAGTTGAAAATGCGGTGTTTTGGTGGAGTAAATTGGTTGTTGTTGTAGGTTGATGTTTTTTTTTGGTGGTGTAATTTGAGATTTTAAATTTTCAAAAGTTTTTAAAAAGTTTTGTTTTTTATATAAATAAGTTACCGTTTTCGGTCGTTTAAATATTTCATTGTTTTTACGTTTTAAGAAGAATGCAAATATTATATCGTGTAGATATTACTTAACATCTTGAATATTATTATGTTTCCGTATTACATTTCAATGTCGATTTAACACAAACAATCATATAGTAGTCGAATAACTGAAAATAAAGTTTAATATAACATATATAACATAATTTTGTACATCCATAATATGTATCTCTATAACTGAATACTAAATACAAAACGTCTATACATACGAGTCGGAGTCGGGATCTGGCTGCTGCTGCTGCTGCTTTTGATGTGGTGCTCGAGGTGTTGGGAGCAGTGTGGGAGGTAACCCCCCTCTCTCTCCCGTCTATCCTGTAACTCCCGAACCACCCATCCCATGAGATCCATAAGCCTGTCAATGTTGGCTCGTAAGTGTGTGTATGCTGCACCTCCCGGGGTATGACCTGGAATAACGTGCTGCGGAAACTAGGGCGCCCCGGGAGGTGGTGGTGGCGGTGCAGGTGCCGGTCTGTCTAAATCCACAGAAGGCTCCTGAACGTGCCTCATCTGCCGGCAGATAGACTGGATCAAAGTGCTCCGGCAGGGCCTCCGGAATCCATGGCTCACCTGCCCGGGTTTTAAAACCGTTCGCTGAGCACGCCGAACCTCTTCACCAGCTTCATCCCCCTCAACGACAACCCATCCGCGTCGACGGTATGGCCGGCCGCAAGTGTGGGTCTATCTCCAGCAGATGACCCAACGACCGGGCAATGACGGTGCGTACGCGCAGCCATACAAAAATCTGCGCTCCTGCCGGTGATGGGCGGAGGCGAAGTACTGGGCGAGTCTGAGCGCAACACGGCCTCCTGTACAGTAGGCAATAGTAAAAAAATAAGTTGGTGCTCGTACACCCCTCATGGCTGTGGCCGCGAGCGGTAGTAGACGTAGCGAGCATCCGATGTAGAAACCTGCACATATTGTTAGCAAAATACGGAAATTAATTTATAACAATAATAATCAAATAATTACTGTAATAAACGTACGTACTTGTACAACGGGTCGTCAACATGTGAAATCCTCCCCTTCGCCCTGTCATGCTCCCAAGTGTCACGCACCGCGACCACCTCCCAAAATCCCAAAAGAGTATGTCTATCCACCACCACTAACCCCTACGTATAAACAACCGTAACAATCTCCTCCTGCAGGTATAAACCGGTATGAACGGCAAACTCAGCAAGCGTCATCGAACGCTATACACCGGCTCCCTATAACTCAGCGTGCCAGCCAAGACAAACAGACGATGCCACGGTGAATCAACGGGAACGAAAAAATGCAGTCTCGGCGTCTCACCAATCGCCTCGATCGCATCCCAGTCGACCATGGCGTGCGATCCGACGTGCATCCGCCTAAGCTTCCCGCAAAAACGGGTGGCCTCGGTGTCGGGCGGGAACTCTAGATATGGGTGGTCGTGTAGCGGATCCGCCAACGCTGGCGGAGCACGTCGCATACCATGTGGATGTGGAGTCCCGTATATCTGATCTTCAATCTCGTCCATAATCAATCTACAATAATAATAACAATATAACACAAATAATAACAATTAACAATATTAATTACAATAACCAAGTAATAACACATAAAAGTAAAACAAAATATTATATGTGTTAAATAAAATAAATAACAAAAAGTAAATAAATAAAAAGTCGGGTCGTCTAGGGGTAGACGCCCCGTCCTGTTCAAGGCACAAACCCATCTTCTCTAAGAACACACACCTAAAACCCCAAAATTCATCAATTTCACATGCAATCTACGCTCTAAATGTATAATACATTAAAGATTCATGAAGTATATGTTAGAATACGTACCAGAGATGCTTGATTTCACCAAAAATACGGTCCAAATACGCTGAATTAAGGTATATACGTAACTGTGTATGTTTGTGTGTGTGTTTGGTTTGAGGGCGTATGTGACTGGTCGTCTAGGCTGGCTAGTCATATATGATGCATAGGCGGGGCGTCTAGATCTAGACGACCCGTCTAGGATAAATGGCAAAAGACCATTTACCCCTGAATTGCCACCCGTCTAGGCTTAATTCAGGGATAAAATGGTAAAGAACCATCTTAGCAGAAAAAGTTTCAGATGGTTAATTACCATTTTACCCCGGAATTACGCCTAGATAGGTGGCAACTCAGGGGTAAAATGGTAATTATCCATAGACGTGGCGTATAGGTCTAGACGTCCTGGCTAAGGGACTGGTTAATTACCATTTTACCCTTGAATTGCCACTCGTCTAGGCCTAATTTAGGGGTATAATGGTAATTAACCATCTGAGCAGAAAAAGTCTCAGATGGTTAATTACCATTTTACCCTTGAATTAGGCCTAGACTGGTGGCAATTTAGGGGTAAAATAGTAATTAACTAGTCCCCTTAAAAATTCAAAAAGTTGACAGTTTTACAGTTGCCGTTCAAATGTGTACGCGACGTATAGGCCTAGACAGGGCGTCTAGTTCATTAATATTACCATTTTGCCCCTGAATTAGGCCTAGACGGAGTGCAATACGGGGTTAAAATGGTCTTGTGGCCAACAACAGACGTCCCATCTAGGTCTAGACGACTCGTATATTCATATTTTTTTATCTTTTTCTTTTATACATAAAATCATATTAATTATACAAAAAACTTATTAATCATACAAAAATCGTATTAATTTTACAAAAAATCGTATTAACTGTAAAAAAAATCGTATTAATTATAAAAAAATCATATTAATTATACAAAAGATCGTATTAATTATACAAAACTCGTATTAAGTATACAAAATTCGTATTAAGTATATGAAAACTCATTCTTCTGATTCACTGTCGACGTAATTAATACTCGGATTTGGATTTGGTGGGGGATTCATTATCGAAGTATACCATTCTAAATGGGGCGTGTACATGTATAACCATTGTTCTGTAGCGGGGCTTCGGTGCATCAACCATAGCCCGTTTATTGTCGGCATTGGAAATTGGCCTTCCAGCTTAATATGTATAAAGTGGTTATTGTTAACATGTATAAGCGTTATCATTCGTGGTTCTCGATCTATCGGAGGACTCATTATCGGGGAGAAGGTGGAACAACCATCGATGCTTAACAGGTGAACCACGATACTGTACCTTTGTGCGATAAGAAGCCCTGCGTGGGGGAAGTCCATCCAGTGAGTGGGGGGCAAGGCTACCACTGAATCCCAAATTAGGGCCTGACGATGCGTGTTAAAATATCCTTCCTCCCATGCTTCAAATACTAGCACCTAGATCTATGCATTCTGAGTCATCTCCTATGGAAGGTCTTTTCGAATGTGGCTCCATGAACGTTCTCCCATACCCAAGCCCACAGCCACAGACCGAAATCAACAGTGACCGTCTGGCCTCACATCTTGTATGCACGAGATGTATGGGTGAAACAATGTCGGAAGGCGAGACTTAAACCGTTTGATGGTTGACACATACTCGTCGCCCACTATCAATGGAAAACCGTTATCATCTCGAATCTCTCTTTATTTAGAAGTCATTCAACGGCTTCACCCTGCTTTGGGTTTTTGGGACTTTATAACCGACTGTTGAGAGGCCTGGGATGGAACACACGAGCTCTGGCAGGGGCATCGTATGTACTTTGTTGGGAACCTTGGGACAGAACGTACGAGCTATGGCAAACCGAAGTTGTTCTTGCTTTGTTGTTGGCCGTCCACGAGTATTTTGTTAGACAACCGGTGGTTTCTTGGTAGATTTGGTTGGAGTCAACACCGCTTTAATCTTTTCCAACAATTTTTTTTTCTGAGCAGGGGATGTGACTCTAACTGTTGGCAAACAATATTGAGCTCTTCTATCACGTCAACGTCATCTGATATAAATTTACATGGCTGAAAGTTAAGCTTCTACCAGAAGATGTCTACGTCTTTGAGTTGAATTGGACGCTCTGCACGGTTAAAACAATGCACTATTAAAGTCACATGACTAACGGACATATATAACACACATCGTTTCACGTTTAGCAAGTATTACCTACACGTACGTACTTTTCCAGCCTACAAGCACACGACAACCCACAGCTGTACCACATCTAACAACCACAAGATGAATGAAAGCGCTGCAACACGTCTAGTTTCCTAAGTAGCCCTCCACTCAACAAGTCAAGCGCTGTATGGGAAACTTTTCACGTAGGTGGTCAAATAACGGGTTTTTGTGGTGGTTCATTATTTTTTCGATGCTTTCTCGAAAGCTCCTCCTTATTACACCGTATTGTGTTTCAACTATATCCTTGACACAACCTACTATACGGTCCAACAAACTCCTATCTTGGACGTATCTCTTTAAATTGGCGTGTAGACTCTCAACTCTGTTTGTGGTACGCTGCCCGAAGTTGCAACTCTGATCAGTTAACTCAAAGACGAATATTTCCTTGTAATCTTTCAGCTAGTTATCTTACACATACGTAAACACCCCTAAAAAGTATCAATAATTTATTAAATATATATAGGTAAGTCAGATTTTATTACAAAAACTTACTTGAACATTTGCACTCCACGAGTCGCTTTTGCAAGTTGCACAAGTTGTACTCAAATATGGGTATTGACCGAGACTCACAAAATGTCCCTCAGAATAATAAAAATTTTTGTTAGTCTTCTTCTGTGAAGGCGCTCTTGCAGTGCTTACAAATATTCTGTTGTATGTGAAACCTGCAAAGATACCGAGAGGCGTTTGGAAAAACTTGAGAACACGCGTTAATTAGGGCCAGGTCTCTATCCCTTACAATCACACGTGGCTCCATACATTCATCCAACATTGACCTGATCCTCTCAAGCACCCATACAAAGTTATCACTACGTTCTTTGTAGATAACATTATGCGCAATACAAAGCGAATAGTTGGTGGGCGTTATACCAACTATCTGGACAAATGGCATGTTGTATACGTTTGTTTTGTACGTGGAATCGATTAGCAAAATGTGCGGGAACGCACGCCACATTTCACTCGAGTAGGGATGAACAAAGAAGATCTCTGTAACGACCTTTGTTTTGGGTTCCTCCTATGTGTCGTAAATATATTGGTTTGTAATCAGGTTGTTTTCTAGCGACTACATGGGAGTCAGTCCGTATCTTTGTTCGGCCCTAATCTTCTGAACTGCGTTTTGTACGTCGTTCTGAACATGGAAACTGTCGGGAAGCTGCTTCTTTATCGTTTGAAAAATTCTGTGAGGCTCCATGTTTTGAGCTGTCAGCTGCTCGATCAATCTGTATTCGTTAGGAGTAAACCTTCGCACAAACACGTGGGCCGACAGGTCCTCACAGAGTTCGTGGTTATGTTCAGTCTTTCCCCCTTTTATCCCCCACGTTTCATACGGATGGTCTCGCACAGCCACCAGGTAAAACGGTCAACCGGTTTTCTTGGTTTCAGCTTTTCTAACCAATGCTATAGTATGGTGTCACCACCACGGTCACATTCAAGCCATACCCTCCCGGTCCTTCCACCAATTTCTTTAATCATCGGGTCACGATAACGAAACCATCTGCCTTTTCCGTTTTCTGTGCCAAGTTTTTTAGCTTAACTAGAAAGTTGAAAACCTGTAACATCGATAGCGTTATGTTAGATTTTATATTTACTCAACTGTCCAACATAAATAAATAAGTTTTGATACCATCTTTGTGAGGTACGAATTGCCTGCGCTTGGGGGTGCCTCACCTCCATAACCTCCACCGTCATGATTGAGTCGTTGATCGTACAAAGACTATGTTGCATTGTAACTTTCGTAACCGTCTCCTCCGTTCCGAAAAAAGTTGTTGCACGTAAGAATATTCACACCCGTATCCATAATCCGGAAACCCTTGTTGCACAGGATAACATGGTTCATCAACATGGTATGAGTCGTCCACGGGGGGTGTTTCATCAATGGGAGGATGCTTGTTCAAATCTAGAAACGGTCTATTTTGATTTCCTTGTACACTTGACACAACCTCCTCTTGCTCGTTAGAATCGGGAACGCCGGTCTCCCCCTAACAGCGGTATCATCATTAGTAAATAATTAAAACAATAAGTAGTTTAACCTAACAATTGTTACCGGATTGGCTTCGGGCACCCATGACTCGCAAGAATACGACCCAAAGAAATAGTTGTCGTCCGAGTATGATGACATTTCACCACCTTTGAATGATATCAAATGGAGTAATATAACCCCAAAGAAGAAGAAGCGGAGAATTTCGACGAATGTTCTTTCAACAATGATATCAAATGCTCTACATAGCTCTATTTAACAAAGAAATATATGCCCCATTTAGGCCTAGACGGGGCGTATCACTTTACTGCTTTACTCACATGCATGCAGACCACCAAAGTCAAAATCAACCTTCAAGACGACCCGTCTAGGCTAGACGACCCGTCTTGGGTAGGTCGTCTACGAGCTCCGTCTAGGCCTAGACGCCCCGTCTGATGTGACTGATTTGACATTGTACGAGGGAAGGAATGTGGTCGGAGAAAGGAACCTAGACACCCTATCTAGGTCTAGACGACGCGTCTTAAACATGTGAAAATAGGCAGATAGGTGTGTGAATATGTAGACCCTGGCTGAAATTATAGTATTTTATGTATTCTTACTTTTTAAGAAATTTGGACTTTTTACATCTTGTGTTTTTACATTCTGTTTAATTCTTTCTTCGTTTTTTTATTAATGTAACTTTACTAATCACATATACTTATGCAAAACCTTTATTTATTGTTGTGATTTTATTAATTTATAACTTTTAATAAAAAACACTTTTTGGTAGAGAGTTGGGCCACATGGTTGGAACTTTTATTAATTTACACATTTTGGTTTAAAAGTAAATAAATAAAATAATAAGTGACAAAAATAGTTTAAATTATTTATTTCGTTAAAGCATAAGGGATCCGTGTTTTGGACTCGGATAAGGCACCTGAATTCTCAGGGCCAGTACTGTTTCGAAGTCACACTTTCCACTTCAATCTGTTCAACAGTAGCCACGACCATGTAGTCAATCGCCCACCTCAATTAGTAGTTGTCTTTTTTCATGTTACAGTTCATTTACGAACACTGCCTTACCAGGATTGTCGACCCCGCCTTTTGAAACCATGATGTTGTGGGTTCTAATATCATGAAATCAAATTACTATGTAATTATTATTTTATAATTTAGAAAATTTAGATTTATAAAGTTGTTTGATAGTATGAATTTTAAAAGTTAGGTGAAATTAAGATTAAAGGAGTTGTAAATAAGAGAGTATATAAAAGTTTGGGTGAATAATAAACCACTCGTTGAACTTTGTCTAAACCCCGACGTAGAAATACTATTAAAACAAGTCAAACGTAAACAACGTGATGTAGAAACTAATACAATTGGAACACAACGATGTTATATATTTATACAATTATCTTTCGCATTCCATTTCAAAATTTCATGATCATTCTGTTTATCTGTAATTCAAAATTTCATGACCTTTATGCTTATCTATGCAATACGTTTTATGGGTTAGATATACTAGAAATTTTATTTGGCTAAAAAGATAGAAAATAATCTTGACCATCCATAAAGTAATCAAAAGTTAAGATTAAATGGGTGAGATTGAAAAAAAAGAGACGCTTAGGTTAGTTTAACGGTATTCTAGTCAATCCAAGTCAATAATTTATCTTTCCTCCATTTTCTCCCGTTTTTAAAACGTTAATAACTTTTTCACACGACATTATTTTTTTATAAAAATTAAATCATACAAAACGAGCGTTTTTTATCTTTAAAATGAACATACTATTGCTATAGTTTTGAAATTGTTTTGGTAACTTAGATGCGTAAAACACAATAGACAAAAAATATAATTTTTTTTTGTAAAACACAATAGATAAAAAACACAAAAATGTTATTTTTCTATAAAGCAATAAAAAAACACAAATAAATGCCTTTTTTCTAGAACGCAATGAACTAAAATCAAAAAGAAATATTTTTTTAATGTAATGGGCTAAAAACACAAAATAATGTGTTTTTTTTAAAACAGAATGTATTAAAGACACAAAAGAAAGTTTTTTGTTTAAAAACGTAATGGACTAAAATACAAAAGAAGATGTTTATTTTTTAAAACGCAATTGACTGAAAACATAAAAGAATATGTTTTTCTAAAACGTAATAGACTAAAAATACAAAAGAATGTGTTTTTTTCTAAAGCGCAATGGACTAAAAACACAAAAGAAAATGTTTCTTCTAAAACACATGATGGACTAAAAACAAAAAAAATGTGTTTTTTTAAAACGTAATGGACTAAAAACACAAAATAAATGTTGTTTTCTAAAACGCAATAGAATAAAAACACAAAAGAAAGTGTTTTTTCTAAAACGCAATGGACTAAAAACAAAAAAAAATGTGTTTTTCTAAACAGCAATGGTCTAAAAACACATAAAAGAATGTTTTTTCTAAAACGCAATTTAATAAAACACAAAAAAATATGTTTTTTTTAAAACGCAACAAACTAAAAATGTATTTTTTATTATGTTATAAAAGATAATAATGTATTTTTTATTATGTTATAAAAGATAATGCACTAAAAACACAATAACACGCAATGTATTTGTGTGTATTATAAAACACAATAAATAAGATGTGCTATAAAACACAATAGAAAAAGACAATTAAAAAATAATCATTTATTTGAGGATATTTTCATTAATTAATTTATTGAGTTTTACATAATAATACTTTGTCCAAATCAAATCATCGAACAATTGGCTCCGCCTTCGTATCTTTATAAAAAGCTCAATAAAAAACAATAACTTTCAATAAACAACTTCAGTTTACTTTTAGTGAGACCAGTAATTTTTAGATCATGAGAGAACAATATGCAAATAAAAAAGAGAATATATGTATGTGTATAGAGAATACAAAATAGTGTTAATAAAAAGCAATGGTTCTTGAACGAATACAAAAGCCAAACTTATTATTGTTACTTGATTATTACAAGAAAGCTTCAAAATTGTAAAACGCAATTCACGGCGTTGAAGATATGTAACAATTATTACTTGACTCAGACGACGGCTGCTGTGAATTCGACTTTCTGAGATCAAAACTCGGTTGTTCTACCGGAGTTAACTCACCGGGATCGGAGATCGAAATCGAGCTCATATTCTAACGGAGTTAACTCACTGGGATGCACTATGATCTAGGATTTTTTTAGATCTAGGGGTTATATGAGAGAAATTTATGTTTGATTAAAATGCCTCTCTATATGTTTATTATCATTACCATGTGTCACTTTATTATTCCTTTCTATACTTCATATCCAAAATAAACTTTTTATTTGATTTTTTCCTACGTTTTAATATGCTAGTCCCCACTATTGCAGTTCCTTATCCCTAAACTTGATATTATGATAGAGTTAAATATTAAAATTGTGACTGAGATTTTGTTTTTTATTTCCTTCTTTTCTTCAGTATGGAATTGATTCAATTATGGAATCATGCTGGGATCTTAGGTGGAAACAGGTGATATTTTAGTTTGGTCACTTTCACCACTTTCATTTACAATAAGATTTTTTTTTGTAACTGAGCCCACAACTTTTATTTTTTGTTGTCATTTTAATCAAAATCACTAACTTCGCTAAAGTGTATCGTTAACTCTCATGGATAATTTTAGCAATTCCCGAACCTCAAGGACGATTTTGGCAATTTACCCATTTATTCTCATCCGAAAGGTTTTTTATGAACCACCTTGAGTTATGAAAAAAACGAGAACTACATTCCAAAAGTTTTTTTTCAATTTTTTTTCACAAAGATATTAAAGAAATCACTTGTACCAAAAAAAATGTTGCATGCAAAAAATTACGTCGAATTTACATCGCCGTAAACAAAATATATATCAGACGAAACAAAATTTACATCAGGGGTAACTATGGACTCAGACAAATTTTTTAGTTTTTCATATTTACAGACATGTTTATAACATTTTCATCTATGTTTGTATAAAAATAGTACCCCAACTCGCATGGAAAATAGGAGTTGGCCCAACTTGCGCGGAAAGTAAGAGTTCTCATAGTTCTTACAACTTGTTGTGGTTTTAATTGAATCAAATCATACATATATATATATATATATATTATATACATCGGTTTATTATACATAAGAAACATATCTCTCTACCTAGTAGGCTACCAAAATTGAATTCTCCTTATATTTATACACACTCACATTTAATGTTTCAATTAATTAATTATGGCTAACAAGTTTATATGATATCAGCTAGAATTTCACCCTAATCTTCCTGCCGCCTCCCTTCTTATTAAAAGTGACACATTCACATTTAATGTAGCAGTACATGCTGATGATACTTTTATGTCATTTCATTAAATAATAATTAATAACGAGTTACCAATGGGTGGTAGCCTATTGGTAAAGACAAAGCTTTTAAATGTTATTCCCATCATCCGGCATTCTCCCTACTTCATCACATTACATGTACCTCTTCTATGCCTTTCCAAGGCAGATACCAATGGTGCTTCACCAAATCCTACATTTGGTCCCATTGAAATAATGTATTATTATTGGCCAAATAGGTTGTTGTAGTTTGAAAACAAGGCTAACATCTTTACCTCACAAGTTCTTTTCTTTTTCTTGCAAACACTAGTATTAATCCTCAAGAACGCATAATAGTTCATAATATGATACAAAGTTTATGATATTCCGCCATCACTTCTTTATGAAAACTTAACTGATGAATTTTTCCACATTAAGCTGCCGCAGAAGGAGCAACAGCGCTAAAGTTATTGGATTCTGGAAATGCAGTATTACTGAATGTTGTATCAGAAGAGACATTGTGGCAAAGCTTTGAAAATCCAACTGATATGTTTCTTCCTGGTATGAAAATGGACACAAACATAAAGTTGACATCATGGAAAAGTGTAACCGACCCAGCACCTGGAAGCTTCAAGTTTCAACAAGAATCAGATGAACCCCACTATTCTATTTTGGAGGGGTCATTGTATCATTGGAATAGTGGGAAGATGTCAACGAGTAGCTTTGACGACAACCAAATTTCCTCCAATGTATTCAACTTGCTGTTAAACAACACCAAACAAATAACAGTATTCTATGATAATTTTACTATTCCAACGGCTGACCCTAATTCAAGGTTGGTAATGCATCATTCAGGGAAGGTAAAATATCTTAGTAGGTCAAATGTAAAAAGCCAATGGGTTTCGGAATGGGAGGAACCAAAAGATGCTTGTAGCATTAATAAGGTGTGTGGGCCATTTGGGATGTGTAAGGAAAACAATAACTCATCATCGTGTAGTTGTCTGCCTGGTTATGAACCTAATTCACCTGATGATCATAAGCAAGGATGCAGGAGAACTTCTAATACATGTGACAAAACAACTAATGACACATTCATAAAGATGACTATGATTAGTATGGATGATCCAAGTGTTCCCTTCTTTGATTCAGATAATGAGTCAGGATGCGTAACAGAGTGCCTCAAAAACTGTGGTTGCTGGGCTTATTCTTATAGTTCTCAAAACAAGGGAGGGAACAGGACGCAAGTCGTGAGAATAAACCCGGTTGCTGGATCTGGGAGTCAGAACTATATAACGTTAGAGGGAAGGGTACACATAATATTTCCTTCCGTGTTTCTAATTCTTCAAATGGTACGTTTTTGGCACTTCAGCTTGTTGCACTGATTGCATGTACTCCTGTAAGTTCTAAGTTGAGCCAAGCAAGCACATAAACATCTATGAAAAAAATCAAAAGGAGTGCAAATCCAAGACCATTTTGTTATTTGACTTTGCAGTTTCGGGTTGAATAGTTCTAAATGCAAAATCCAAGACCGTTTTTCTACCCAGAATCCAAGACCATTTCTACATGGATTTAAGATTATAAGCACCACATAAGAAACTGGTTTGCTTAGCATACTCCCCCTTCCTTTGACTGCCACTAAAAGGACTTATGAAGAGCTTATTTCAGTCCTATATAATTAAGTAAGCAGTTTGAATAAGGAAACCCAAACATCTTCTGAAAAGGCTCATTGATGTATTACCAAGTAATACACAGTTTTAAATTTTCAATTCTGGACACGTCCAAAGTGTATTCTCACTAGCCTACAACTCTTTAATGTCAAAATACTTTCAAAGTCTTGCTTTGATGTATATGTTCTGCATAAACTCAACTTTCCTCATTTTTGTACCTAGATAAAGCAAAGACAGAAAGAAAAACATCATCCCCGAACTTAGTCCTTGCAATTGCTATTGGTTGTTCAGCTCTGGTTCTTTCACTACTTTGCGGCATTGGCTATATTACTTATAAACGATTGGTGAATGGAAGAAGTAAGACTTATTGAATGCTGCAGTTACAAACATTCACATTCATTTAAGTTTGTCATTTAAAGTTCTCTCTATAAATTCTCTTTTTAAACCTACAAAGTGAACACAAATCTTACCCATTGCAATTTGTCACGCAGACGACAACCAAAATAACAGAGTCCCACTCTCATAATATCAATGAGTTACTTCATCTCGATGACTCTAAAGAAGATGACAGAGAAGGCCTTGATGTGCCGTACTTTAAGCTGGAAAGCATATTATATGCTACTAACGGCTTCTCAGAGGAAATCTGCTTGGGCAAGGTGGTTTTGGGCCTGTCTACAAGGTAACAAAGAATCTTTTTTGTTTTTTTTTACTGCAAAGGTTAGTAACTAAAATACTATAAGTATTTGATCAGGGTATGCTTCCTGGAGGTGAAGAAATTGCAGTTAAAAGGCTGTCGAGCCTCTCAGGACAAGGCTTACAAGAGTTCAAAAATGAGTTACACCGATAGCCAAACTTCAACACAGAAATCTCGTTAGGCTACTGGGATATTGCATCAGGGGAGAAGAAAAAATGCTACTTTATGAGTACATGCCAAATAGAAGCTTAGATCTATTCATTTTTGGTTAGTATATCTGGAATTCATATGCTTATATTTGTAGAAATACAGACACTTGAGAGTGCAAACTGTACAAAATTCAAATTAATGTTAATCACCTTTTGCAAGATCAAACACTTTGCGCCTCCCTGAACTGGAAAATGAGATTCGACATCATTATGGGAATTGCTAGAGGACTTAATTATCTTCATCATGATTCTCGATTGATGATTATTCATAGGGATTTGAAGACAAGTAATATTTTGCTAGATGAGGATATGAATCTAAAAATTTTGGATTTTGGTTTGGCCAAGATAGTTAAAGGAAAAGATATTGAAAATATCACCAACAGAGTTGTCGGAACCTTGTAAGTTAGTACTTCCTTTTCTTTAAACAAGAGACAAAGTTAACTACGGAAACAATCACTTGTTCTCTAACAATATTTTGTGTTCTGGTCAGTGGTTATATGTCTCCCGAGTACACACTTGATGGTGTGTTCTCTATTAAATCTGATGTTTTTAGCTTTGGAGTGGTATTGCTTGAAATCTTAAGTGGGAAAAGAAACACTGGATTCTATCAAGCCCAAAAGAGTATAAGTCTTCTGGCGCATGTAAGTTATCTAAGAACTAATTCATACTTCTTACTACATTGTTTATTTTTTTGTTACATGTTTAAAATAGTCTCAGGCGTGGAGCTTATGGAGAGAAGAGAGACCATTTGAGTTGCTGGATCAAACACTGATGAAATCATGCAATTCAAGTGAGGTATTGAAGTGTATGTGTGTCGGACTCATGTGTGTACAAGGAGACCCTGACGATCGTCCTACGATGAAAAATGTGGTTATGATGCTTGGAGGTGATATGTCCACCCTCCCAAATCCAAAAGAACCAGCGTTCATTCCAAGAAGAGACCATGCTACTTCCACTTCCACTAGTTCGTCTAAACCGGATACGCAAACTAAAAACATGTCGACAATTACAGAGTTAGCTGGATGCTAACCAAACATCTATTTCAAATATGGTTTCTCTAATACTTCTCCTTACATATCGATGATAATAGTCTTTTGTGATCTGTAGTAATGGTTTTTGTGTGATAAAGCTTGTTGTTGGGCAATTTCTCCTTGTATAATATAAGCTCAATATTTATGAAGTATGAACTCCTTTATGTGGAGTTTATTATGAATGAAGACTGATGTTTAAAAAATACAAACATGTGATATGTCCGCCCAATTATAACTAAAATCCTTAATTTCTACACATCCTCAAGTACAAGGGTTTATTAGTTATTAGATTAAAGTAGTATAGATGGCGGTTACAAAGTTCGGGGACTGATTGTGACATTTCAGAAGTTGGTAACCGCCATCCCAAAGGGTGCGAAACCTCTTGAACACACCCCTATGGATCGACGGCTCTGAGAAGGGACCAGGAGACACGACTCTTCAATAAGGGGACGCAACCATTCATGTTTAATCACAACCATACATCTAGAGACACACCCGTTCGTCTCTACAACTCGTGACTCTTGGAGAAGTATAAATAGGGCCTTAGATTTCATTCGTAGTTGTATAATTCTTCAATTCTTACAAAACACTCTTGTATTACGATTCAGTTATAAGAAAGGTTAGTTTATCATTTGCGATCTAGAGATCAAAGATCAATTCTGGGCAACAATTGGTATCAGAGCATCAGGCTCTAGGCATTGCAGGGAATTCGCGGTCAGGTTCTATTTTTCAATTCGCAAGTTCAATTCAGTTTTTATTTTCGGTTCGAGGTTATCGAACCAGGGGTTAGAAGTCAAGGGTTTTTATATCGGGGTTTAGTGCGAATTAGATTGTTTGGTTATTACGCGTTTTGGGATATTCGTGAGTCAGGATTAAGTTTGGTTGATTACAAGTTTGTCAAAAGTGAAAAATTGTTCGGTCAGAATGTATGTCAGGAACGACGAGAATGACAGGAAGTTCGAATCCACAAATTGTAATCCAAAAGGAAGGAAGTTCTCTTTCCCAGTTTCAGTGTCCAATTTTGAAATCTACAAATTACACTGTTTGGGCAATTCGCATCAAAACGATTTTAGAAGCGAATGGTTTATGGGAAACGATTGAACCGGCAGAAAATACACAAACAGATGTTAAGAAAGATAAGTCGGCAATTGCTTATCTGTTTCAAACAATACCGGAAGATGTTGTATTGCAAGTTGCAAGTTGCAAGACTGCAAAGGAGATTTGGGAAAATCTGAAGACAAGACACATCGGCGTTGATCGGGTATAAAAGGCTCGTTGGCATACACTAATGTCAGAATTCGAGTCATTGCATGTCACACCCCGACCCGCAGCGGAAACGGTGATCGGGGCATGATTGGGTTATCATCAAAGCTCATGACATTTATTTTAACGTTTCATATTCATTAATACAATTTAATGGAAATTTACAATCATAATTACATCAATGACCTAAACATCAGTCTAAGCTTCTTTGTTTTCTTCTAAGGCATTTCTTATGTTTTCCTTGCTTCATCCTGTTCACCTGTATCATGTGTAAAAGGGTTTTTGGATCAACAAAAAGTTGGCGAGTGAATCCTATGGAAAACATTTGAACAAGTTTATTTAATTGATTATGAAATAAAGTGCACAACCACACATGAGTAAAAATAGATGTAAACTTATTCATAAATCAATTTAATATTAACCAATACACATATGAACAATAATGGGTCGTTTAGAGGCACGCGTTGCTCAACTCGTCTCTCACGAGGAACTGATGGGCCTAATGAATGAATTACATAAACATGATAATATGAAAGACATAACTACAACAATATAAACTCAATAATACACACATGAACAATAATGGATTGGTTTTGAGGCACGCGTTGCTCAACTCGTCTACCACGAGGAACTGATGGGCTTAATGAATGAATTTCGTATAAGTTGACAAAATGAAATACATAATTACAACAATAATAACAATCTAAGTTTAGTTCATGATATGGTATGGCACAAGTTTAAATAAACGAGTTAATTATTTTGTGACACATGACACACCCCAAAACGTGTAATTAAAAAGGGGGAGTTGTAAGATTCACTCACAGTGGGTGCGTTCGGTTGATGATGTTGAATGCACGCGAAGTGGTTTTAATCACGAGTGAAATTAACCTAGATAAATAGCATTATGGTTCGGTAAGTAAACGGATTTTATTAATCCATTTTAGTAGGATTGTTGGGTGTATTTTTGTGAGTTTAAGGCTATTTTCTAACCTTAAAAATGTTATTTTTAAGTATTTTTAATTGATTTTTAATTAAAAAAAATAAATAAAAATAATAAAAAAATTGACTTTTTTGACCGTTGACCGTTGACCTTGACTGTTTGACCGGTTCGTATGCGTGTAAGTGTGCGCTGAGTGAGGCTCGAACCCGAGACCTCCCGTACGCGTGCACGCAGCTCTACCAACTGAGCTACGTGTCTAACCCGAAATATTTCTGTTTTTAATTATATTTATGTATTAATTAGATTAAACAGAAAATCCTTTATTTTAAAAACGATTTTAATCCAAAGACTCGGTGCGCTCCACAGGTCTCGAACCCGGGACCTGTGGTTTATGCTAACACACAGTCCACCGCTGGACTGTGTGTCCAACTTGTTAACTAAACTGATTTTTATTATACTTAAATACAAACTAAGTATTTTCATTTCTGACTTAAATAAAAAGTTTGATAATTGTTCGGACCGGTGCGGTAGTCCGGACTCGAACTCGTGTCCTGTGATTAAACATACACACAGTCCACCACTGGACTGTGTGTCTAACTTGGTTATTATTCCGGTTATTATTAAACTTAACATGTTGAATCATGACTCCGGTTCGGTTAGCAAAAAAGGACATTTTTATTAAGGCAAGCATGCGCGGAACAAGATTCGAACTCGAGACGTTTACGTGTTTAATGTGCACACAGTCCACCGCTGGACTGTGTGTCTAACCCGAGTAATAACTTGATTTTAATTATACTTATATGTTACCGAACTTCGTCTTCTTCGTCAGTTTTAACCAAAAACGATGACTGACTGGTTCGAAGTTTTATTCAGGTTTCTTTAGCGTTTTATGATTAATCATAGGTGAGATATAAATAAAAAGAAAGAAAAATTAGGCGTAAGGTATACCGACTGGACTCCTCTGTTTCTCCGGCGAAACTCCGGCGACAGCAAACACTTCCGGCGTCGTGTGTCTTGCAGCAGAGAGTCTTCAGCAAGCTTGAAAAGGATGTGGGTGACTTCGGTATAAGCTCAGGGGGTTTAGTAAGGCTTAGAAGTGGAGGGTTCGGTTTTCCGGCGATGAGCAGAAATTTTCCGGCGAACGGATTTACGTCGGGTAAAGGTGGGGTTTTGAGCGAAAAAGCTAGCAGAGGTTGGAGGGGGTATTTATAAGGCAGGTTATCGATGAAATTGGTCCAATTTCCGACTTGATTCAAAGTCATTACGTTTTCCGGCGGTTATAGTTTGTGTCGCGGACTCAGGCGTCGGTTATAACCGATGTAGCGATTAAGTTTTACGTTATAACTGAAGATATCGTAAATTCTTGGCAAGATCGCCGGGATTTCCGACAACTGCATTTGGGCGCGCCGATTTCGAATTCGGAGAACATGTTATGAATTTATTGTCTTCAATATTTAACAAGAGATACAAGTGGCGCAGTGGTTGAGTGTGTGTGCGATAAGTCTGCTGAACTGGTTACTGACCCGGGTTCGAAACCCGGCAGGAACATATTATTTTTATTTTCTTATTTTTAACAGTTTTTCAAAAACAATTTATATATTCCAATATAATAATGAATTATGTATCGTTTAAAATTATTTTGGGCACTAAATTCGCAACGAAATTTTTAACTGATTGTTCGGTTAATAAACGGAGCGGGTTTGGAAAAATTCGTTTTTGACGGATGTTAAGTATCCCCTGCTTTTTAGAAATTTCGTCCCGAAATTTAAATAGTGATATATTTGACTAAAAGAATGATGGTGTTTAGTTTGACAGTTACATGCGTAGAAGAAGTAAGGTTTTAAGTTTTTGTTTGAGGCGGTAACGTTCCTTGTAAGGGTTAAGTACCCTATTACAGGAATCGCTTTTTGTTGCCTACTGTAAAAGTATTGATAAGCAGATATGATATCATGCATAAGAGTTTGGATATGCTTGGAAGGGTATGGTTATATCCTAAGGCAAAACTTCTAATACTACAACCTACATGGAACTTCTCATAACCATCTAACAATACCTCTGATCCTTTGACAAGAATACTTATATATAGGAAGTACCAGCGGCGTATCCACCATATTCTTGTCAAATTTTCATTGGGTTTATCAGTAAGTTATGATTGGTTCTATGACTATAGAACATAAATAAACACAACAGCTAATATTTGAATCCACATTCTGATAGCATATACGTTTGAATGGTGACAGTTCCTCTCTCGTTTGTTATGATGGAGAGGTTAGTTTATGTAGAAATAGAGCACAGTCCAATTTCTTTAAATAGCGAGATGATATGAATGTAACACAAATTTCAACCAAGGCAATACTAAATCCTACATGGAACTTCTCATAACCGCCTGATAATGCCTCTGATCCTTTGGCAAGAATACTTATATATAGGAAGTACCAGCGGCGTATCTACCATATTCTTGCCAAATTTTCATTGGTTTTATCCACTAGTTATGATTAGTTACCAAGAAACTACTAAATCCTACATAGAACTTCTCATAACCGTTTGACAATGCCTCTGATCCTTTGACAAGAATACTTATATATAGGAAGTACCAGCGGCGTATCCACCATATTCTTGTCAAATTTTCATTGGTTTTATCAGTGTATTATGATTAGTCCTATGTGACTCTACAACCAATACAACAAACACAAGATACTGAAAATGAAAAATGTCTCTGCGATCAAGGCTCAATCAGACGGAGCCGATCGTATTGCATGTACTGAAAATGAAAATGTCTGTGCGATCAAGGCTCAATCAAGCGGAGCCGATCGTATTGCATGTACTGAAAATAATAAATTTAATCTAAACAACAATCACACAAACAACCTTTACATGGAACCTCTCATAACCGCCTGATAATGCCTCTGATCCTTTGACAAGAATACTTATATATAGGAAGTACCAGCGGCGATCCACCATATTCTTGTCAAATTCTCATTGACTTTATCCGCAAGTTATGATTAGTTATATGCGACTCTACAACCAAAACAACATCCACAAGATACTGATAATGAAAATGTCTGTGCGATCAAGGCTCAATCAAACGGAGCCGATCGTATTGCATGTACTGAAAATGAAAATGTCTGTGCGATCAAGGCTCAATCAAATGGAGCCGATCGTATTGCATGTACTGAAAATAATAAATTTAATCTAAACAATAACCACGCAACAGCCTATACATAGAACCTCTCATAACCGCCTGATAATGCCTCCGATCCTTTGACAAGAATACTAATATATAGGAAGTACCAGCGGCGTATCCACCATATTCTCGTCAAATTCTCATTGACTTTATCCGCAAGTTATGATTAGTTCTATGCGACTCTACAACAAACACAACCACCACAAAATACTGATAATGAAAATGTCTGTGCGATCAAGGCTCAATCAAACGGAGCCGATCATATTGCATGTACTGAAAATGAAAAATGTCTGTACGATCAAGGCTCAATCAAATGGAGCCGATCGTATGTGGGCACGCCGGGTTCAACCTCATAATGAAATGGGGAACATGCTCAACGCTCATAATGTAATGGGGAGCGGCGGCCTATGAAATTGCATGTACTGAAAATAATAAACAATAATTACTTAAACAGTTTACACATGGAACCTCTCATAACCGCCAGATAATGCTTCTGATCCTTTGACAAGAATACTTATATATAGGAAGTACCAACGGCGTATCCACCATATTCTTGTCAAAGTTTCATTGGCTTTATCCTTAAGTTGTGATTGGTTCTATGTGATTCTAAAACATAAAGAAAAACATAAAACTAAACGATTGGAGTCGAATTTGGATCTTCGGTGAAGAGGACTAGTTGGGTATCTTCGTTTGGGTCGTCATTATCTTCGACAGGATTGGCGTTGATGTTGAAGACTCTTCCTCTTGCTGATGGCCTAGCGGTTGGGTTTTCTTGGTTTACTTGGTTAACTGGGTTTGATTGAGCTTGAGTGTTGATGACGTTAACCAATTGAGGGCATGTGTTTCTAAAGTGGGTAGGGTCGCCACAATTGAAACAAGCTCGAAAATATGGGAACATGGGGTATTGGGGTTGTTGATAGGTTTGGTTCATAGTTTGAGTAGGGGGAGAGATTTGGTTTTGAAAGGTGCGGCAAACCTTGCTCAAATGACCATAGCGTCCACAAGTTGCACATAGTCGACAAGGTAGAGTAAGGGGATGGTGATAAAAACAGTTGTTGCATCGAGGGTGAGGTCCAAGATATGGTTTCTTATTTGGGTAAGTTGAGTTGGGTGCCACTTGAGTGATTGGGATAGCTTGGATGGGTATGGCGTGTGAAATTGATTGATTTCGTTGGATAGTAGCGAAAAGTTGCCCGTCTCTTTTTCTCTTAGAATAGGATTGAGAAGGGGATTCGGTTTGGGTGTAGTCGGAGGTTTCAGTCGATGCTTTATCCTTCTTCTTCTCCTCCTTGAAGTCTTGGTTCCGGATTCGGTTCTCGGTGAGCGCTGTTGCTAGCTCCATTGCTGCTTCCAAAGTTGCAGGCGAGGTACTTATTACAGAGTCTTGAATCTTTGACGGAAGACCACGAATGTAGTGCTCGATCAAACGGTAGAGGGGAGTGAACATGTTGGGAACCATTTTATGTAACTCGAGGAATCTTTTGTTGTATGTGGTGTGGTCTCCTTCCTTTTGCTTCAACGAATAAAATTCATCTTCTAATTTCTTGATTTCGCTCCTTGGGCAAAATCGTCTGGTCATGATTTCCTTCAATTCATTCCAAGTTAAAGTCATAACATCTTCAACACCTCGTTTGGCCTTCTCTGTATTCCACCAAGTAAGTGCTATTCCATATAAACGATCAGTAGCATAACGCACTTTGCGATCATCGGGGCAATCGCAATTTAGAAAGGTGTTCTCCATTTCTTCAAACCAATGGAGGAGAGCGGTGACGCCTTCAGTCCCTTTGTATTTCGGAGGGTCGCATGATTTGAAATGCTTGTAGGTGCATTTAGTGGTATTTGGGGGAGAGTTGATAATGTTTTGGTTTTCTTGATTGACAGGATTAGCGGTAAGTGCTTGTTGTACTTGGATTACAATGTTGGGTATTACGGCAGCCATTTGTTGAGCGATTAGGGCAGCCATGCGTTCGCGGGCTTTTCCTGCTCTCATCTTCCTACGGGCGTGGTTAGAAGACATCTACAAGGAATACATGTCAAGAGTATGAGTTGGATGCTTTTGGGATCATGGGTCGCATTCAGGAATGAACATTCATAAAATAATTATAGAAAAATAAATCTACTACATCCATAGGATGTCTTGGGCTTTGCTCGCCATTAGGCCCTACATGCCGCCATACTTCACCTTGGTAATCATGTGGGCCCCCATGAATACCGGGTTTTTCATATGGTTTGCATGGGTTTGCCTGGTTGCGTACACCCGGAGAAAATCGAGAAAAATGTATACAACGTGTGATATTCGGAATGTGTCCAGGTGTAGACACGATGACACCTCAAAGTGGGGTTAGTTCGAACGACGTTTGGTGTGGCATGCTTTGGCCTAATAGGTCCTTTGTACTCTCATCGTTAGTCCCCAGGTAGGCAAACTGGTCCGTTATATTGGATTTATACGAATGCCAACCTAGACAGGACGTTCCGACTACCGGTACTTGTACCCTTCCAGTTACTACATGCCCGTCGCAGAACTTACTTTGATGAGATTTGAAAATTGCAACAAAATCTTTGAATATGAGAGTATGAAAATGAATTGAATATATGAACATTGATATATGTATAATGAATATGTATATAAGTATGTATGTTTGACTGTAAGTATAAACAAATATGAAACAAATAAATATCACAAGTTTGTATGTAACCACCTAATCAATTAAAATCTAGGCAGACTATAGTATAGGCTCTAAGGGTCTAATAACCTATCCTATATCCCTATAGTCATGGCTCTGATACCAATCTGTCACACCCCGACCCGCAGCGGAAACGGTGATCGGGGCATGATTGGGTTATCATCAAAGCTCATGACATTTATTTTAACGTTTCATATTCATTAATACAATTTAATGGAAATTTACAATCATAATTACATCAATGACCTAAACATCAGTCTAAGCTTCTTTGTTTTCTTCTAAGGCATTTCTTATGTTTTCCTTGCTTCATCCTGTTCACCTGTATCATGTGTAAAAGGGTTTTTGGATCAACAAAAAGTTGGCGAGTGAATCCTATGGAAAACATTTGAACAAGTTTATTTAATTGATTATGAAATAAAGTGCACAACCACACATGAGTAAAAATAGATGTAAACTTATTCATAAATCAATTTAATATTAACCAATACACATATGAACAATAATGGGTCGTTTAGAGGCACGCGTTGCTCAACTCGTCTCTCACGAGGAACTGATGGGCCTAATGAATGAATTACATAAACATGATAATATGAAAGACATAACTACAACAATATAAACTCAATAATACACACATGAACAATAATGGATTGGTTTTGAGGCACGCGTTGCTCAACTCGTCTACCACGAGGAACTGATGGGCTTAATGAATGAATTTCGTATAAGTTGACAAAATGAAATACATAATTACAACAATAATAACAATCTAAGTTTAGTTCATGATATGGTATGGCACAAGTTTAAATAAACGAGTTAATTATTTTGTGACACATGACACACCCCAAAACGTGTAATTAAAAAGGGGGAGTTGTAAGATTCACTCACAGTGGGTGCGTTCGGTTGATGATGTTGAATGCACGCGAAGTGGTTTTAATCACGAGTGAAATTAACCTAGATAAATAGCATTATGGTTCGGTAAGTAAACGGATTTTATTAATCCATTTTAGTAGGATTGTTGGGTGTATTTTTGTGAGTTTAAGGCTATTTTCTAACCTTAAAAATGTTATTTTTAAGTATTTTTAATTAAAATAAATAAATAAAAATAATAAAAAAATTGACTTTTTTGACCGTTGACCGTTGACCTTGACTGTTTGACCGGTTCGTATGCGTGTAAGTGTGCGCTGAGTGAGGCTCGAACCCGAGACCTCCTGTACGCGTGCACGCAGCTCTACCAACTGAGCTACGTGTCTAACCCGAAATATTTCTGTTTTTAATTATATTTATATATTAATTAGATTAAACAGAAAATCCTTTATTTTAAAAACGATTTTAATCCAAAGACTCGGTGCGCTCCACAGGTCTCGAACCGGGGACCTGTGGTTTATGCTAACACACAGTCCACCGTTGGACTGTGTGTCCAACTTGTTAACTAAACTGATTTTATTATACTTAAATACAAACTAAGTATTTTCATTTCTGACTTAAATAAAAAGTTTGATAATTGTTGGGACCGGTGCGGTAGTCCGGACTCGAACTCGTGTCCTGTGATTAAACATACACACAGTCCACCACTGGACTGTGTGTCTAACTTGGTTATTATTCCGGTTATTATTAAACTTAACATGTTGAGTCATGACTCCGGTTCGGTTAGCAAAAAAGGACATTTTTATTAAGGCAAGCATCCGGGGAACAAAGACTCGAGACGTTTACGTGTTTAACGTGCACACAGTCCACCGCTGGACTGTGTGTCTAACCCGAGTAATAACTTAATTTTAATTATACTTATATGTTACCGAACTTCGTCTTCTTCGTCAGTTTTAACCAGAAACGATGACTGACTGGTTCGAAGTTTTATTCAGGTTTCTTTAGCGTTTTATGATTAATCATAGGTGAGATATAAATAAAAAGAAAGAAAAATTAGGCGTAAGGTATACCGACTGGACTCCTCTGTTTCTCCGGCGAAACTCCGGCGACAGCAAACACTTCCGGCGTCGTGTGTCTTGCAGCAGAGAGTCTTCAGCAAGCTTGAAAAGGATGTGGGTGACTTCGGTATAAGCTCAGGGGGTTTAGTAAGGCTTAGAAGTGGAGGGTTTGGTTTTCCGGCGATGAGCAGAAATTTTCCGGCGAACGGATTTACGTCGGGTAAAGGTGGGGTTTTGAGCGAAAAAGCTAGCAGAGGTTCGAGGGGGTATTTATAAGGCAGGTTATCGATGAACTTGGTCCAATTTCCGACTTGATTCAAAGTCATTACGTTTTCCGGCGGTTATAGTTTGTGTCGCGGACTCAGGCGTCGGTTATAACCAATGTAGCGATTAAGTTTTACGTTATAACTGAAGATATCGTAAATTCTTGGCGAGATCGCCGGGATTTCCGACGACTGCATTTGGGCGCGCCGATTTCGAATTCGGAGAACATGTTATGAATTTATTGTCTTCAATATTTAACAAGAGATACAAGCGGCGCAGTGGTTGAGTGTGTGTGCGATAAGTCTGCTGAACCGGTTACTGACCCGGGTTCGAAACCCGGCAGGAACATATTATTTTTATTTTCTTATTTTTAACAGTTTTTCAAAAACAATTTATATATTCCAATATAATAATTAATTATGTATCGTTTAAAATTATTTTGGGCATTAAATTCGCAACGAAATTTTTAACTGATTGTTCGGTTAATAAACGGAGCGGGTTTGGTAAAATCCGTTTTTGACGGATGTTACATTGCAAATGAGGGAAGACGACACTATAGGCTCTTTCACCGCAAAGATAAATAGTGTTGTTACCCGGGCAAGTGAATTAGGAACAACACTGAGTCAACCGACTCTGGTACGCAAACTCCTAAATGTCGTGCTAGATAAGTTTACTCAGATTGTCGCCTCCTTGGAACAATGCTCCGATCTAGACACAATAAAGCTAGAAGAAGCAGTCGGAAGGTTAAAAACATACGAAGAAAGACTTAGACAGAAGAAAGGAAGCCCAGGGGATAGTAGAGACAAGTTGATGTTAACACATCAAGACAACAGTTATGCCAGAGAAAGGCAGTTTGGAAACCGCGGGCGTGGCACGTTCAACCAACCGCGTGGAAATTTGCGAGACAACAGAGATAGGCAAAGCACTAAGAGTGAAGGATCTTCATACAGACCTAAAGGTGGAAATTCTAGGAATTGGAGGAAGTTTGGAAGGAGCCAAACAGACCTAAGTAAGTGTTACAAGTGTCAGAAGTTTGGACACTTTAAGAAAGATTGTTCTGAGAAAGAAGCCGTACAAGAACAATCAAATCTCATCGAGGGAGACGGAGCACCAGTATTACTAATGGCAATTGAAGAAGAACACGTTGTTCAAGAAAGGGTTCTACTAAACGAAGAACGCATAGAACCAGCTGTCACACCCCGAATTTCCAACCCGAAATCCATACACCGGTGGGCCCGGGTGGGGGTATCGTGGCGTCAGTTGATAATCATCATAGTCAATTAAACACGGCATAGCGGAAGTCTTGGAGTAAAATTACTATTACAAACTGAATGTTCAAAAATACAAAATAATATACAAGCTTGTAATAGAAGATCCACAGGCGGATCATAAAATGTACATGGAAAGAATACCAAAAAGACTTTAGGTAGATTTAGGATTTGCAAGATCCTATATCACTACCGAGCAGCTTTCGGCCTATTTCGTATTGTACCTGCAGTTTAGCCTTTGGACGATACGTCAGCTTACCCAACTAACTCATTTTGAAAACTTTAAAATGGTTTTAAGTGCAAAACGGCACAAAATCTTTTATTAACTTGGGAAAGTTGACCTTGCAACATTGTATCATATTCACATGCTTGTCAATACATACAGGGCCAGTACAGAAACCGAGACATGATTAAATACACACCACTCAGGACTCACGAAGGAGTCATCCCCAACGTCTTGGGAACATTGCATATGAGCATCAAAAGGTGTATGCCTACATCCCCTTCTAAGGTCGTGGCTAATAACTAATGTATTGAGCCCAGGATATCCAGGACACGATAATTTAACCCCCGATGTTGAAGTTATCAAACAAAACTGATTAAAACGAAATATGCGGGTTTACTAGCCACAAGTGGGCATTCGATTGACCCCATTTTAGACCAAGCGGTAATAATTTACCGTATCCCAAGCCCGTATAGGGAAAATAAGTCGAGAGTATTTACCTGAGCTAGTCTTCTTCTTTTATTTTTAATAACTCATCCGTATACAAAAGTACCAAGTGCAGATAGCATTTACCGGGAAGGCTATAGTTTGGATTATGGCATAAGCTAGCCAATTAAATACTAACGGTCTTATAAACCGAATAGTGTACATGATCATTACGTATAACCCTTGATTAAACAATGATCGGATAGAATGTAGTTTAATCCCGACAAGTACTTGACTTGTATAATATGGGTAAACTATAAACATTCTGGATTTTGAAACTTAAATGACAAGGTTAAACCCGTTTCGGTTAATTCCGTAAACTAGTTACATATATGTAACTGTGCGCATAATAGCGATATCGGGTAACCAAATAAGTCATGGACAAGTTCTATACGCCATTATACTTTAAATAAGTTAAGATATTAGTAGGATATCAACTTGTATGCCCGTTAAGGTTTTAAAACGAAATTATGCCTCATAAGGGCATTTTGGTAATTTTATACCATAATAAAGGAACTTGAATATAATTTAATTTTATAGTCATAAGTATTCTGGAAAATACTTGATTTATGATATAATATCAGTAAGATGTCAATTATATGTGTAAATTATCTTTTATGACCAAACTATGCACCGAAGGGGTATTTTGGTCATTTTACACATAGTTTATAATTTATTTGAGATTCTGAATTTATAACATGTACCTACTGTAAATATGTTTAAAATAAGTTTTACAATCAGTAGGTAACAAGTCTTGGTCAATAATATGGTTTAAAACCATACTATGCGCTGAAACGGCGCTTATGTCGTAAAATGACGTTTTTAAGCAATGTTTACGAAAACTGACATTAAGGTCAGATTAAAATGTTTAAAACATGTTATTTAATATAACATATCAGTAGGTAAATGATAAACCTTGAAAAGATTTGATTAAAACCATTTTATAAGCCACAAGGGCTAAAACCGTCATTTATCGACATAGTTTAAGGACTTGTTTGAAAACTCAGTTTATAACTTGGTTTAACATCCCAAATAATCCTACTTATAATATTATATCAGTAGTAAACTCATTTTCAAGTTCATTACCATTTCAAACCTTGTTTTATGTAAAAAGGGCATTTTGGTCAAAGATGGCATAATTATGGAACTTGCGCATAAACTTGGATTCTGATTATGATCATGTAATATAACCTCAGAGGGTTATGCTACATTATATTACGATCATAATGCAAATTTAGATCAGTAAGTAACTAATCTAAATCGGGTCAGAATCAAAAGTCAAAGCAGAAGTCAAACTTCGCGACTTTCGGTTGCGAACTGACCCTAGAACTGAAATTGACGAGCCGAACATGTTCTTACATGTTCTAATAACTATTACCAACTTGTTTAAGTGTCAAAACAGGTTTCATAACAATATAAGATCAGTTTATGATTTTTCCGAAAAATGGCCTGTTTGACTTTTTATTTTCATAACTTTGATCCGTCAATTGGTCTAGCAAACGTGATCTTCAGGAGGTGCCCTTTATAGGGACTAACACCTACCTTATTACGATCACTTAGCCATGTTCATTTCGAACAATGGCTAGACCATAATGGTCTTAACCGAAAGTCAAAGTGTTTTACGAAAACGCTTGACTTTTGGCTATAAAAGCCTATAAACGAAAATGCAAGAGCAAGGAACACTTACAAGAGGTTCCTACAATGCAAGAGAACTAAGTTGGTTGCTCCTTTCAGCTAGGAACTTCCAGAGGATGGAGAAGAGTTATGATTTAGAAAGGTTCAAGTTAGAATGAAGCACTTGAACACCTATTTATAGTTTGAGAGCTCAAAGGAGGTGAAGCCAGGTGTTTAGGGGTGTAAGAAGAAGCTTACAAGTGTCCCAAAATGTGGCATACATTTTAGAGAAGCCATGGTTTCGAATTAATGGTTTTGTAGTTTTGCTTGGAGACCAAACAAAACTTTCTGCAGCAGATACTCTCTGGCGGGCCACGAGAGGCACAAGCCCTGCCTCTCGCGCCTCGCGAGCGCCCCAAAGGCAGTTTCAAACTTTGACACTTTAGCCCCTTAACTTATAAAAGTTTATAAAAACCTTTTTAAACACCTTTTTGGCACTTTTAGCCCTCCGTAGCCAATACTTGGCATACCCGGGATTATGCCCGGACATTGTGAAGCGTTCAGTTCGTTAAAAGGTCACTCAGAGGTAGAAATTAACATGTTGACACTTTTAATCCCTCCATTATCCAACTTTCATATATTTACAAAATTGAACCCTCTCATCCAACAAATGGCACGTATGAGAGTTTAGGACTTCACAAAGGATCACTCAGAGGCTTATGATAAGCATGTTGATTCCGATGTCACTCAGAGGCTGGGCATGTTGACATATCAGTCACTCAGAGGCCAAATTTCAGGCATGTTGACGTATTAGTCACTCAGAGGCTAATGATTTAAGCATGTTGACATATCAGTCACTCAGAGGCTGTTATTTATGCATGTTGACATCGGATCGTCACTCAGAGGCTCAGATTGAGCATGTTGACGCCTTTAGTCCTTATTGGTCTTTAACATACTATATTTAAAAATACAACACGTGTCACTATACTATTGGGCACGATTTTACAGGGTGTTACATCCTCACCCCCTTAAAAGAAATCTCGACCTCGAGATTTTATTCAAAAAGATGGGGGTACTTTTGTCACATAGTGGACTCAACCTCCCATGTATACTCAGGACCTCTAAACGCATCCCACTTAAACTTTACTATAGGTATCATCTTTCTTCGGAGCTTCTTAATGTCACACCCGACCCGCAGCGGAAAAGGTGATCGAGGCATGATTGGGTTATCATCAAAGCTCATGACATTTATTATAACGTTTCGTATTCATTAATACAATTTAATGGGAAATATACAATCATAATTACATCATGTCCTAAACATCATTCTAGGCTTCATTGTTTTCTTCTAAGGCATTTCCTATGTTTTCCTTGCTTCATCCTGTTCACCTGTATCATGTGTAAAAATGGTTTTTGGATCAACAAAAAGTTGGCGAGTGAATCCTATGAAAAACATTTGAATAAGTTTATTGAATTGATTATAAAATAAAGTGCACAACCACACATGAGTAAAAAAATAGATGTAAACTTATTCACCAATCATTTAATATTAAATAATGCACACACGAACAATAATGGATTTGTTTTGAGGCACGCGTTGCTCAACTCGTCTCCCACGAGGAACTGATGGGCCTAATGAATGAATTGCATATAACTTGACAATATGAAATACATAACTACAAACAATATATACAATCTAAGTTTAGATCACAATATGGTATAGCACAAGTTTAAATAAACGAGTTAATTTTAGTGACACATGACACACCCCAAAACGTGTAATTAAAAGGGGAGTTGTAAGATTCACTCACATTGGGTGCGTTCGGTTGATGATGTTGAATGCGCACGAAGTTGGTTTTAACCACGAGTGAAACTAACCTAGATAATGGCATAATGGTTCAGTAAGTAAGCGGATTTTATTAATCAATTTTAGTAGGGTTATTGGATATATTTTTGTGAGTCCAAGGCTATTTTCTAACTTTAAAAATGTTATTTTTAAGTATTTTTAATTGATTTTTAATTTAAATAAATAAATAAAAGAAATAAAAAAAATGTTTATTTTTGACTGTTGACCATTGACTTGTTTGACCGTTGACTTGTTGACTTGTTGACCGGTTCGGTCTGTAATAAGTGTGCGCCGGGTGAGGCTCGAACCCGAGACCTCCGGTACGCGTGCACGCAGCTCTACCAACTGAGCTACGTGTCTAACCCGAAATATTTCTGTTTTTAATTATATTTCTATACTAATTGAATTAATCCGAAAATCATTTATTTCAAAAACAATTTAAATGACTCGCTCGGTGCTCTCCACAGGTCTCGAACACGGGACCTGTGGTTTAAGTTAACACACAGTCCACCGCTGGACTGTGTGTCTAACTTGTTAAATAATCTGATTTTTATTATACTTATATACAAACTAAATAATTTCGTTTCTGCTTTAATTAAAAAGTTTGATAATTGTCCGGACCGGTGCGGTAGTGTGGACTCGAACTCGTGACATGTGGTTTAAACGTTCACACAGTCCACCACTGGACTGTGTGTCTATCTTGGTTATTATTCCGGTTTTTATTAAACTTAACATCTATTTCAGTGAATCCGGTTTGGTTAAAAAAAGGAACATTTTTATTAAGGCGAGTGTGCGTGGGACAAGAATCGAACTCGGTACGTAAGCGTGTTTTATTTGCACACAGTCCACCGCTGGACTGTGTGTCTAACCCGAGATATATCTTGATTTTAATTAAACATATACAATACTGAACTTCGTCTTCTTCGTCAGACTTAACCAGAATCGGAGTCTGACTGGTTCATCGATTTTAATCAAGTTCTTTTAGTGTGTTGCGCTTAATTACAGGTGAGATTAATAAAAGAACGAGAGATTAAGTGTAAGGTATACCGAACAGGGGCTCCTCTGTTTCGCCGGCGAAACTCCGGTGATAGCAAGTTATTCCGGCGACGTGTGTCCTGCGGCAGAGGGTCTTCAGGGAGCTTGAGATGAGTGTGGGTGGCTTCGGTATGAGCTCTGGGTGTTCAGTAAGGCTTAGAGGTGAAAGGCTTGGTTTTCCGGCGAGTTGCAGAAGTTTTCCGGCGAGTGAATTTACGTCGGGAAAGAGTGTGATTGTGAGCGAAAGAGCTAACAGAGGTTAGAGGGGGTATTTATAGGGCAGAACATCGACGAATTTTGTCCGTTTTCCGTCTTGATTCGTCGGTTAATGATTTTCCGGCGGTTATAACTTGTGTCGTGGACTGGACATCGGTTATAACCGATGTTGAGATTAATGTTTACGTTAAGTCATAGATAACCGACGAAGTTTGACGAAATCGTCGAATTTTCCAGCGTCAACGGATTTGGGCGCGTCAGTTGACTGGGTTTTGATTTCTGTTTCATTATTTGAATTAATTGTCTGTATATATTACTAAAAAATACAAGTGGCGCAGTGGTTGGATGGATGAGTGTTAAGGCTTTGTTTGACCAGTTTAACCCGGCTGACCCGGGTTCGATACCCGGCAGCCTTGATTTATTTTTAAACCACTATTTTTAATACTTTTTCAAATATAAATTATATATTCCAATATACTTATTAATTATGTATCGTTTAAAAATAATTTGGGCATTAAATACGCAACGAAATTTTTAACTGATTGTTCGGTTAATAAACGGAGCGGGTTTGGTAAATCCGGTTTTTGACGGATGTTACAGTATCCCCTGCTTTTTAGAAATTTCGTCCCGAAATTTAAGTAGTGACATATTTGTCTAAAAAGGATGGTGTTTAATTTGACAGTTACATGCTTAGAAAAAGAGTAAGAGTTTAAGTTTTTGTTTGAGGCGGTAACGTCCCTTGTAAGGGTTAAGTACCCTGTTACAGGAATCGCTTTTTGTTGCCTACGGTAAAAATATTGATAAGCAGAGTTGATTCACTAAATATGATATCATGCGTAAGAGTTTTGATATGTTTGGGAAGATATGGTTATATCCTAGAGCAAAACTTCTAATACTACAACCTACATGGAACTTCTCATAACCGTCTAACAATGCCTCTGATCCTTTGACAAGAATACTTATATATAGGAAGTACCAGCGGCGTATCCACCATATTCTTGTCAAATTTTCATTGGTTTTATCAGTAAGTTTGATTTGTTCTATGATGTGACTCTAGAACATAAATAAACACAACAACCAATATCTGAGTCCAAATTCTGATAGCATACATGTTTGAATGGTGACAGTTCCTCTCTCGTTTGTTATGATGGAGAGGTTAGTTTATGTAGAAATAGAACACAATCCAATTTCTTTAAATGGCGAGATGATATGAATGTAACACAAATTTCAACCAAGACAATACTATACCCTACATGGAACTTCTCATAACCGCCTGATAATGCCTCTGATCCTTTGGCAAGAATACTTATATATAGGAAGTACCAGCGGCGTATCCACCATATTCTTGTCAAATTTTCATTGACTTTATCCGCAAGTTATAATTAGTTCTATGTGACTCTACAACAAACACAACAACCAAAACTTGAGTCTTAATTCTGATAGTATCCATGTTTGAATGATGACAATACCTCTCTCGTTTGTTGTGATGGAGAGGTTAGTCATTGTGGAAGTGAAACATAGCTCAACTTCTTTAAATGATGAAATTGGATACACTGAAATGTATGATGAACAAACTTCGACCAAAACATACTAAATCCTACATGGAACCTCTCATAACCGCCTGATAATGCCTCCGATCCTTTGACAAGAATACTTATATATAGGAAGTACCAGCGGCGTATCCACCATATTCTTATCAAATTTTCATTGACTTTATCCGCGAGTTATGATTAGTTCTATGTGACTCTACAACAACCACAACAACCAAAACTTGAGTCTTAATTCTGATAGTATCCATGTTTGAATGATGACAATACCTCTCTCGTTTGTTGTGATGGAGAGGTTAGTCATTGTGGAAGTGAGACATAGCTCAACTTCTTTAAATGATGAAATTGAATACACTGAAATGTATGATGAACAAACTTCGACCAAAACATACTAAATCCTACATGGAACCTCTCATAACCGCCTGATAATGCCTCCGATCCTTTGACAAGAATACTTATATATAGGAAGTACCAGCGGCGTATCCATCATATTCTTATCAAATTTTCATTGACTTTATCCGCGAGTTATGATTAGTTCTATGTGACTCTAAAACAACCATAACAACCAAAACTTGAGTCTTAATTCTGATAGTATACATGTTTGAATGATGACAATACCTCTCTCGTTTGTTGTGATGGAGAGGTTAGTCTATGTAGAAATGGAATACAATCCAAATTCTTTAAATGATAAGATGCTATAAATGTTAAATCAGTAAGTACAAAACAAACTTCAATCAAGACAATGCTAAATTCCACATGGAACTTCTCATAACCGCCAGATAATGCCTCTGATCCTTTGACAAGTATACTTATATATAGGAAGTACCAGCGGCGTATCCACCATATTCTTGTCAAATTTTCATTGGCTTTATCCGTAAGTTATGATTGGTTCTATGTGACTTCAAAACATAAAGAAAAACATAAAACTAAACGATTGGAGTTGAATCTTGATTTTCGGTGAAGGGGACTAGTTGGGTGGTTTCGTTTGGGCCGTCATTATCTTCAACAGGATTGGCGTTGATGTTGAAAACTCTTCCTCTTGCTGGTGGCCTAGCGATTTGGTTTCCTTGATTTACTTGGTTAACTGGGTTTGATTGAGCTTGAGCGTTTATGATGTTAACCAATCGAGGGCACGTGTTTCTAAAGTGGGTAGGGTCGCCACAACTGAAACAAGCTCGAACATATGGGAACATGGGGTATTGGGGTTGTTGATAGGTTTGGATCATGTTTTGAGTAGGGGGAGAGATTTGGTTTTGAGGGGTGCGGCAAACCTTGCTCAAATGACCATAGCGTCCACAATTTGCACATACTCGACAAGGTAAGGTAAGGGGATGGTGATAAAAACAGGTGTTACATCGAGGGTGAGGTCCAAGGTATGGTTTCTTATTTGGGTAAGTTGAGTTGGGTGCTACTTGAGTGATTGGGATAGCTTTGATGGGTATGGCTTATGAAATTGGTTGATTACGTTGGGTAGTAGCGAAAAGTCGTCCGTCTCTTTTTCTCTTAGAAATGGGTTGAGAAGTGGATTCGGTTTGGGTGGAGTTTGAAGTTTCAGTTGATGCTTTATCCTTCTTCTTCTCCTCCTTGAAGTCTTTATTCCGGATGCGGTTCTCGATGAGCTCTGTAGCTAACTCCATTGCTGCTTCCAAAGTTGCAGGCGTGGTACTTATTAAAGAGTCTTGAATTTTTTACGGAAGACCTCGAATGTAGTGCTCGATCAAACGGTAGAGGGGAGTGAACAAGTTGGGAACCATTTGATTTAACTCGAGGAATCTTTTGTTGTATGTGGTGTGGTCGCCTTCCTTTTGCTTCAACGAATAGAACTCATCTTCTAATTTCTTGATTTCGCTCCTTGGGCAAAACCGTCTTGTCATGATTTCCTTCAACTCTTCCCAAGTCAAAGTCATAGCATCGTCAACGCCTCGTTTGGCCTTCTCTGTATTCCACCATGTAAGTGCTATTCCATATAAAAGACCGGTAGCATATCGCACTTTGCGATCATCGGGGCAATCGCAATTTAGAAAAGTGTTCTCCATTTCTTCAAACCAATGGAGGAGAGCGGTGACACCTTCAGTCCCTTCGTATTTTGGAGGGTCGCATGATTTGAAATGTTTGTAGGTGCATTTAGTGGTATTTGGGGGAGGGTTGATAACATTTTGATCTTCTTGGTTGGCAGGTTTAGCGGTAAGGGCTTGTTGGACTTGAATTACAATGTTGGGTATTACGGCAGCCATTTGTTGAGCGATTAGGGCAGCCATGCGCTCGCGGGCTTTTCCTGCTCTCATCTTCCTACGGGCGAGGCTAGAAGACATCTACAAGGAACACGTATCATGAGTATGAGTTGGATGTTTTTGGGATCATGGGTCGTATTTAGGAATGAACATTCATAAAATAAATATAGAAAAATAAATCTACTACATCCATAGGATGTCTTGGGCTTTGCTCGTAATTGGGCCTTGCATGCCGCCATACTTCACCTTCGTAATCATGTGGGCCCCCATGAATACCGGGTTTTTCATATGGTTCGCATGTGTTGGCCTGGTTACGTACACTACAACCGGAGAAAATCGAGAAATATGTATATAACGTATGATATTTGGAATGTGTCCAGGTGTGGACACGATGACACCTCAAAGTGGGGTTAGTTCGAACGACGTTTGGTGTGGCATGCTTTGGCCTAATAGGTCCTACGTACTCTCATCGTTAGTCCCCAGGTAGGCAAACTGGTCCGTTATATTGGATTTATACGAATGCCAACCTAGACAGGACGTTCCGACTACCGGTACTTGTACCCTTCCAGTTACTACATGCCCGTCGCAGAACTCACTTTGATTGGATTTGAAAATTGCGACAAAATCCTTGAATAACGAAAGTATGAAAATGATTTGAATATATGAACATTGAAATATGTATGATGAATGTGTATATAAGTATGTATGTTTGACTGTAAGTATAAACAAATATGAAACAAATAAACATCATAAGTTTGTATGTAACCACCTAAACAATTAAAATTTAGGCAACTATAGTATAGGCTCTAAGGGTCTAATAACCTATCCTATATCCCTATAGTCATGGCTCTGATACCAATCTGTTACACCCCGACCCGCAGCGGAAAAGGTGATCGAGGCATGATTGGGTTATCATCAAAGCTCATGACATTTATTATAACGTTTCATATTCATTAATACAATTTAATGGGAAATATACAATCATAATTACATCATGTCCTAAACATCATTCTAGGCTTCATTGTTTTCTTCTAAGGCATTTCCTATGTTTTCCTTGCTTCATCCTGTTCAACTGTATCATGTGTAAAAATGGTTTTTGGATCAACAAAAAGTTGGCGAGTGAATCCTATGAAAAACATTTGAATAAGTTTATTGAATTGATTATAAAATAAAGTGCACAACCACACATGAGAAAAAAAAATAGATGTAAACTTATTCACCAATCATTTAATATTAAATAATGCACACACGAACAATAATGGATTTGTTTTGAGGAAAGCGTTGCTCAACTCGTCTCCCACGAGGAACTGATGGGCCTAATGAATGAATTGCATATAACTTGACAATAGGAAATACATAACTACAAACAATATATACAATCTAAGTGTAGATCACAATATGGTATGGCACAAGTTTAAATAAACGAGTTAATTTTAGTGACACATGACACACCCCAAAACGTGTAATTAAAAAGGGGAGTTGTAAGATTCACTCACATTGGGTGCGTTCGGTTGATGATGTTGAATGCGCACGAAGTTGGTTTTAACCACGAGTGAAACTAACTTAGATAATGGCATAATGGTTCGGTAAGTAAGCGGATTTTATTAATCAATTTTAGTAGGATTATTGGATATATTTTTGTGAGTTCAAGGCTATTTTCTAATGTTATTTTTCAGTATTTTTAATTGATTTTTAATTTAAATAAATAAATAAAAGAAATAAAAAAAATGTTTATTTTTGACTGTTGACCATTGACTTGTTTGATCGTTGACTTGTTGACCGGTTCGGTCTGTAATAAGTGCACGCCGGGTGAGGCTCGAACCCGAGACCTCCCGTACGCGTGCACGCAGCTCTACCAACTGAGCTACGTGTCTAACCCGAAATATTTCTGTTTTTAATTATATTTCTATACTAATTGAATTAATCCGAAAATCATTTATTTCAAAAACAATTTAAATGACTCGTTCGGTGCTCTCCACAGGTCTCGAACCCGGGACCTATGGTTTAAGTTAACACACAGTCCACCGCTGGATTGTGTGTCTAACTTGTTAAATAATCTGATTTTTATTATACTTATATACAAACTAAATAATTTCGTTTCTGCTTTAATTAAAAAGTTTGATAATTGTCCGGACCGGTGCGGTAGTCTGGACTCGAACTCGTGACATGTGGTTTAAACGTTCACACAGTCCACCACTGGACTGTGTGTCTATCTTGGTTATTATTCCGGTTTTTATTAAACTTAACATCTATTTCAGTGAATCCGGTTCGGTTAAAAAAAGGAACATTTTTATTAAGGCGAGTGTGCGTGGGACAAGAATCGAACTCGGTACGTAAGCGTGTTTTATTTGCACACAGTCCACCGCTGGACTGTGTGTCTAACCCGAGATATATCTTGATTTTAATTAAACATATACAATACTGAACTTCGTCTTCTTCGTCAGACTTAACCAGAATCGGAGTCTGACTGGTTCATCGATTTTAATCAAGTTCTTTTAGTGTGTTGCGCTTAATTACAGGTGAGATTAATAAAAGAACGAGAGATTAAGTGTAAGGTATACCGAACAGGGGCTCCTCTGTTTCGCCGGCGAAACTCCGGTGATAGCAAGTTATTCCGGCGACGTGTGTCCTGCGGCAGAGGGTCTTCAGGGAGCTTGAGATGAGTGTGGGTGGCTTCGGTATGAGCTCTGGGTGTTCAGTAAGGCTTAGAGGTGAAAGGCTTGGTTTTCCGGCGAGTTGCAGAAGTTTTCCGGCGAGTGAATTTACGTCGGGAAAGAGTGTGATTGTGAGCGAAAGAGCTAACAGAGGTTAGAGGGGGTATTTATAGGGCAGAACATCGACGAATTTTGTCCGTTTTCCGTCTTGATTCGTCGGTTAATGATTTTCCGGCGGTTATAACTTGTGTCGTGGACTGGACATCGGTTATAACCGATGTTGAGATTAATGTTTACGTTAAGTCATAGATAACCGACGAAGTTTGACGAAATCGTCGAATTTTCCAGCGTCAACGGATTTGGGCGCGTCAGTTGACTGGGTTTTGATTTCTGTTTCATTATTTGAATTAATTGTCTGTATATATTACTAAAAAATACAAGTGGCGCAGTGGTTGGATGGATGAGTGTTAAGGCTTTGTTTGACCAGTTTGACCCGGCTGACCGGGTTCGAAACCCGGCAGCCTTGATTTATTTTTAAACAACTATTTTTAATACTTTTTCAAATATAAATTATATATTCCAATATACTTATTAATTATGTATCGTTTAAAAATAATTTGGGCATTAAATACGCAACGAAATTTTTAACTGATTGTTCGGTTAATAAACGGAGCGGGTTTGGTAAATCCGGTTTTTGACGGATGTTACACTTAACCTGTCGATCCTCGATCGAAATTGGTTTCTCAACAAACCTCAGGTTTTCATTTATCTGCACATCTTTGTGCGACATTGCTAGCGACTCATCAGCTAGACATTTCTTAAGATTAGATATGTGGAATACATCATGAATTCCACTAAGCTCCTTTGGCAACCTGAGCTTATAAGCTACAGTGCCGACACATTCGATTATCTCGAAGGGTCCTATATATCTAGGGCTTAACTTGCCTTTCTTTCCAAAATGCATCACACCTTTCCAGGGTGATACTTTCAGCATGACTTTGTCCCCTACTTGGAACTGAAGAGGTTTACGGCTCTTGTCAACATAGCCTTTCTGCCTATCCCTGGCAGTTTTGAGACGATCACGGATTTGTATAATCTTTTCCGTGGTCTACAGGACAATCTCAGGTCCTGATAGTTGGGCTTCCCCAACTTCTGCCCAGCATACGGGCGTTCTACATTTTCTCCCATACAAGGCCTCAAAAGGAGCAGCCTTGATACTTGTATGATAACTGTTATTGTAGGAGAATTCTATTAGGGGTAAGTGGTCATCCCAACTTCCGCCTAAATCAATCACACATGCCCTGAGCATGTCTTTCAGAGTCTGAATCGTACGCTCACTTTAACCATCAGTCTGCGGATGGTAAGCCGTACTAAAGTTTAATCGTGTGCCTAAAGATTGTTGGAAACTTTTCCAAAAGTGAGATGTGTATCTAGTATCTCTATCGGATACAATAGATACTGGCACACCGCGTAGGGACACTATTTTGTCCACATACAACTTAGCCAATTTATCTGAATTCTACGTTTCTTTTATTGGCAAGAAGCATGCTGACTTAGTCAGCCTATCCACTATGACACAAATAGTGTCATTACCATATTTGGTCTTAGGTAACTTGGTAATTAAATCCATAGTTACCATTTCCCATTTCCAAGTGGGAATTTCTAATTGTTATAGTAGTCCTGACGGTTTCTGATGTTCAGCCTTAACTTGCGAACACGTCAGACACTTAGCTACATAAGTGGCTATGGATTTCTTCAAACCCATCCACCAATAATTCTTCTTCAAGTCTTGATACATCTTGTCACCTCCCGGGTGAACCGAGTATCTTGAATTGTGCGCTTCTTGGAGGATTAGATCTCTAAGTCCTCCAAAGATCGGAACCCAAATTCTATCATTAAATCTTAGGATTCCATCCTTTCCAGGCGCTAACTGATCAACAGTTCGCCTAATCCCTCATTAGGGATATTAGCCTCTAATAAGGCTTGCTTTTACGCATCTAGTAGCTTCTCATTTAACCTATTTCTGAGGTCAATGATCTTAGCGTTAATCCTAATAGGTTTAACCTTTTCCTTGTGACTTAAGGCATTGGTAACTACATTTTCCTTGCCTGGGTGGTAGCGAATCTCGCAATCATAATCATCAAGTGTTTCCATCCAATGGCGCTGTCACATATTCAATTCTTTCTGATTGAACATATGCTGGAGACTTTTATGATCAGTGTATATAACACACTTTGTGCCATACAAGTAATGTCTCCACAGTTTTAGTGCAAATACAACGGCACCCAGCTCCAAATCAAGGGTGGTGTAATTCTTTTTATGCACTTTTAATTGTCGTGATGCATAGGCAATTACCTTGCCATTTTGCATTAGCACACAACTCATACCGGTGTGTGATGCATCACAATAAACAACAAAATTCTCAATACCCTCAGGTAGAGATAACACAGGAGCGTTGCTCAACTTGTGTTTAAGAATCTCAAAAGATTCTTGTTGCTTTGGACCCCAATTATACTTAATATTCTTACAGGTCAAGGAAGTTAAAGGAGTGGCTATCCTTGAAAAGTTCTCAATGAACCTCCTATAGTAACCAGCCAATCCTAAGAAACTACGAACTTCCGTTGGGGTCTTGGGCACTTCCCAATTCATTATGGCCCCAATTTTGGCGGGATCTGTAACATTTGTATAAATCGGGTCTCCAAAACCCGCTCCGTTTTGTAATCAAATATCAAGATATGAAATTACATTAAGTATTTATGAGTATTTCGAGTTTAAATGTTACATAATTAATATATAAACTAATCTATAAAAATTAAATTGGATAAAAAGTTAAAATAAAATAAATAAAAAAACATTGTAGCGAACCGGACTCGAACCCGGGTCAATTGCATTCAACAACTTATCCTTCCGCCTTCAAACCACTCCGCCATCAATTGTTTTCTGTTGACATTAGGAAAACAATTGAGTTTTAAACGCAAACACGAAGTAACGGTTAGTGATATCTGAATAACGGAAACCGGCAAACTGAACTTTAAATCTTTTCGATTTCTTTTGGCTAACTTATAACCGATGAATATCGGTTTCTAATTGAGTCCTTATTGAATGAACTTAAAGATTTCATCACTTTCGGTTTTTGTAACCGAAAATGTACCAAACTCTGATTTAATCCTAGTCCTGATCATTTGCGCGAATCATAACTATTACATCAACACTCAATTTCATTTTCGTAAAGATTCGGAACCGTAAAACTCTCTGAAATCGATCGCCGGAAATTTTCTGCAACTCACCGGAAAACCGGGATTTGCATTTTCACGGTAAATTCTTCGACTCATTTTGTTTAAATCATGTGATTAGTCAACCTCTAACACAATTCCATCATCAGAACCGATCTTAGCCAACATTTATCGGAAATCCCATTTTCGCCGGAAAGTTCCTGAAATTGCCGGAGTTTCACTGTGAAAGGGGTAAGACATCCTACACTTCATTTAAACCTTGTTTAGATGATTAAATTCTATAAATAATCGACCTACACTGTTAATTGCTTCAACAGTCGGAGCTCATTTTCTGTACCGACAAAGCTTTCGCCGGATTTCTGTGTTTATCTTCAAACGGTAAATCCTAGTCTTTAAACTCTTTCCATTCTTTACTATTGAATTACTATTAGTGTTTAAGATCTTTGAAAGTCGCGAAATCAATCTTAACCAGTTGAAATACGCTGACAGTTTAATCCGATGAAGAAGATGAACTTGTTTCAGAATATAAGAGTAATTATAATTCGGATATTTAACGGGTTAGACACACAGTCCAGCGGTGGACTGTGTGCAAAGTTTATATACGTGTCCCGAGTTCGATCCTTACTTCACACACACTGCGTAATAACATACCTTTTTATTCATGAACTAACCGGGTTAGATCGAGTAGTTGTTAAGTATAATATAATTCAAGAATATAACCGGGTTAGACACACAGTCCAGCGGTGGACTGTGTGCAAAACAAACTGCACGTCGCGCGATCGAGTCCCGTCACAAGCACCGGTTCAATGAGATTAAAACGTTTTGCAAAATAAAGGAATTTTCGGTAAATTCGAATAAGTGTATAAATATAATTAAAACTGGACTTCTAACAGGTTAGTCACGTAGCTCAGTTGGTAGAGCTACGTGCGCGTGAACGAAAGGTCACCGGTTCGAATCCCGCTCGGCGCAAGTATTACCGCTGACCGAACCGGTCAACGGTCAACGGTCAACGGTCAAACAGTAAAAAATAAAAAATAAAAAAAAAATATTTTTTTTTAATATTTATTTGTTTAATTTAAATTAAAAATCAATAAAAAATACTTAAAAATAACATTTTTAAGGTTAGAAAATAGCCATAAACTCACAAAAATATATCTAAAAATCCCATTACAAACTTTAATAAAATCCATCCATTTAATATATTTTTCCCATTATTATTTAGGTCAGTGATTTCCTCGTTGACTCGCTTCGTCTAAATCGTGCGCATCTCACCAACTCAAATCCAACGCACCCAATGTGAGTGAACCCTTCAAATTCCCCGTTTTTAATCACGTTTTTGGGGTGTATCATGTGTCTTGTTCATTTACTCATTATAACTAAGTTATTGTGCGTATATCATATCATGACATGTGTGTTAGTTGTTGCTGATAAGTAGTTATTATTGTTTGAAAATTATTATTTCAGTACATGCAATTGCTGAGGCCGTAGCTCCACATCCATCGAGGTTGAGTTTGATCCCCATTTTATTATGCGGTTGATCAGGGCGTACCCGCACGATCGGCTCCGTTTGATTGAGCCTTGATCGGTCATTTTATTTACATTTCAATACATGCAATACGCTCGGCTCCGTTTGATTGAGCCTTGAGTGCACAGTTCAATTTACATTTCCAGTTCATGCAATACGTTCGGCTCCGTTTGATTGAGCCTTGAGCGCACAGTTCAATTTACATTTCTAGTTCATGCAATTCGATCGGCTCCGTTTGATTGAGCCTTGATCTCACAGTTCATTTATGTTAATTATCATATGATGTTAGTATGTTCATGTATGCTATCGATTGTTAATGTATGTTATAATTGTAACTGATGTTGCCATTGCTTGATTTCATACATATGCTCTTTTATGATTATGCACAATATTTTATTGATAAACTAACCAGAAAATCATTATTAAATGTTTATCTATAAGGTTCACTCGCCAACTTATGTTGACCCAAAAACCTCCCATTTTACACATGATACAGGTGAACCAGCAGCAGCTAGGAACACGTAGGACCTGGATTAGAAGAAATAAAACGATTTAGTATTTGGATTATTATGTTTGGTTATTTTCCTTGTAATGAATGAACATGTTTGAATGTTTGAGAAATGTAACTTTGACTTCATTTAATTATGAAACATAATAGTAAATGTCACGTGCTTTGGTGATAACCCAATTATGCCCCGATTCTTATTTCCGCTGCGGGTCGGGGTGTGACAGATTGGTATCAGAGCCATGACTATAGGGATATAGGATAGGTTATTAGACCCTTAGAGCCTATACTATAGTCGATTAGAAACTTATAAGAATTTTGTGTGTTATATGCCAAATTTCATGATGTTTATATGTTTATGTTAAATGTTACATTTGATATTGTTCAAGCATGTTCATAAGTATGTATTATCAAATAATGTCTATCATGAAATCGTATGAGCATAATATATCACATCTATGCAAGCACACACCACATCATGACTAATTTTACAACGATTTCGTGTTTTCAAATCTCATCAAAGTGAGTTCTCATGACGGGCATGTAGTAACTGGAAGGGTACTAGTACCGGTAGTCGGAACGTCCTGTCTAGGCTGGCATTCGTATAAATCCAAAATAAAGGACCAGTTTGCCTACCTGGGGACTAACGATGAGAGTACGAAATACCTATTAGGCCAAAGCATGCTATACCAAACGTTGTGAGAGCTAATCCCACTTTGAGTTGTCATTGTGTCTACACCTGGACACGTTCCGACCAAACATCTCATGAACATATTTTGTGGTTAGCATTCGGGGGATGCGAGTGTTAAATTGCCAATACTAATGTGAATCCTACCAAGCCAATAGCCATGGGGGCCCACATGACTATATAGGTGAAGGTATGGGGACATTTGAGGCCCAACATGAGCGAACCCAAGACATCCTTCGGATGTAGTTGCATTATTGATATTTATGTTATTTTCATTTTCTTAAAGACACATGACACCTTAAAAGATACCATAAACTCACAATCTTCTCATTTTATGATCCTGTAGATGTCGTCTAGACCGCATCGAAGGAGTAGGAAATCGGAAAAGTCTCAGGAACGTTTGGCCACTCATATCGCGAATCAAATGGCCACGATATTACCTGACATCGTAGTACAAGTACAACAAGCTCTTGCTGCAAATCCTACTAACCCTCCTCAACAACAGGACCAGATCATCAACAACCCTCCTACCATCAAATGCACCTACAAACATTTTAAGTCCTGCGAACCCCCAAAATTCGAAGGGACTGAGGGAGTCACTGCTCTCCTACGTTGGTTCGAGGAGATGGAAAACGTTTTCTTAAACTACGATTGTCCTGAGGATCGCAAGGTTCGTTATGCCACCGGGAGACTACTTGGTGTAGCTCTCACTTGGTGGAATACGGAGAAAGGAAAGAGGGGAACGGAAGATGCGATGGCTTTAACTTGGGAGGAGTTAAGGGAAATCATGACTAGGCGATTCTGTCCTAGGAGTGAAATTAAGAAATTGGAAGATGAATTTCATGCCTTGAAACAAAAAGATGGTGATCACTCTACTTACAACAAAAGGTTCTTGGAGTTGAACCAGATGGTACCAAACTTATTCACTCCAACCTACCGTCTGATCGAACATTACATTCGAGGACTTCCCTCGAAAATCCAAGATTCGGTCCTCAGCATTTCACCGGTAACACTAGAAGCTGCCATGGTGTTGGCGACTGAACTGACCGAAAACCGAATTCGCAATGGGAAGTTCAAGGAGGAAAAGAAGAAAATCCCTGCTGAGGGACAAACCTCAAACCACCACACTCCTTCCTCTAAATTTGCTAACAAGAGGAAGCGTAACAACAGGAACTTTGCAGTCACCCATACCAACACCCCTGTTCCTGCTGCACCCATCACTCAAGCCACTCCTCCACCCGCGCCATACAAAAGACCATACACAGGACCACTACCAAGATGTAACCGTTGTCAGTATCACCACTCCCCTGACTATCCTTGCCAATACTGTACCAGCTGCGGTCGCGCTGGACACACTGCTCAACACTGCCGCGCGCCTCAACGAACAAACCGCCACCAACCTATAACCCAAACCCACCAACAATTTATGGGTCAAGCCCAACAACAACAACCATTTCCACCCACTCAACATTTAGCCCAAACATACTATCAACCCAACTACCCTATGGGCCAACCTATGCGGGCATGTTTCAATTGTGGAGATCCAAGTCATTTCAGGAACACATGTCCAAGACTGGTTAATATTATTCATGCTCAGGCCCAAGCCAATCATGTGAATCAAGCAAACCAAGCTCCTCCACCTGCTAGAGGAAGGGCTTTCAATATTAACGCAAACCAGGCCAGAGCTGACGGCAATGTAGTCAACGGTACGTTTCTTATAAATGGTAGATATGCCTCTATGTTATTTGATACTGGTGCGGATAGAAGTTTCGTGTCATTAGAGTTTGAACCTATTTTAAGTAAAAATCGAGATAAGCTCGCGGAATCCATAACGGTGGAAGTTGCAGATGGAAAACCAGTTTCGTTAGACTCTATTTTACGCAACTGTACGCTCACCCTAAACGACCACGATTTCTCAGTCGATCTTATTCCTATGAAGCTGGGAAGTTTCGACATCATAATCGGAATGGATTGGCTCAGTCAGCATAATGCGGAAGTTGTATGTCGTGAGAAATTTATTCGTATTCCTCTTTCAAACGGTCAGACTCTTCGAATTATTGGAGAAACCTCGGCGAAAGGACTCAACTTAATGTCTTGTCTTCAAGCTCAAAAATACCTTCGCAAGAATTATGTCGCGTTTTTAGCCCATATTATCAAGAAGGGGACCTCAGAAAAGAAACTTGAAGATATCCCTGTTGTAAAAGATTTTCCACAAGTTTTTCCTGACGACATATCAGGACTTCCTCCAACCAGAGATGTCGAATTTCGTATCGATCTTATACCTGGTGCTACACCAGTGGCAAAATCTCCATATAGGTTAGCCCCCTCTGAAATGCAAGAGCTAGCCAGTCAATTGCAAGAGTTGACTGACAAGGGATTTATATGCCCCAGCTCATCGCCTTGGGTGCACCTGTACTTTTTGTAAAGAAGAAGGATGGATCTTTTCGCATGTGCATCGATTACAGAGAGCTCAACAAGTTAACTATCAAAAATCGATATCCTTTACCTCGTATAGATGACCTTCTTGACCAACTACAGGGTGCCAGTTGCTTTTCGAAAATCGATCTTCGATCGGGCTATCATCAGCTCAGAGTGCATGAAGAAGACGTACCTAAAACTGCTTTTCGAACTCGATATGGTCACTATGAATTCATGGTTATGCCATTTGGATTAACCAACGCACCAGCTGTTTTCATGGACCTAATGAATAGAGTCTGCAAACCTTACCTGGATCGTTTTGTTATTGTTTTCATCGACGATATTCTCATCTATTCAAAATCTAAAGCTGATCATGAGCGTCATCTGCGACTTGTTCTTGCACTTCTAGAAAAGGAAAAGCTTTATGCCAAGTTCTCTAAATGTGAATTCTGGTTAAAAGAGGTGCAATTTCTCGGGCATGTAGTCAATGACAAAGGGATACATGTGGACCCATCAAAGATCAAAGCAGTTCAAGAATGGCAAGCTCCACGTACGCCAACTGAAGTAAGGTCTTTTCTTGGGCTTGCTGGCTATTATCGTCGGTTCATTTCAAACTTCTCTCGCATTGCGGTGCCACTCACGGCTTTAACCCATAAAGGGAAACCATTTGTATGGGGGCCCAAGCAAGAAGAAGCTTTTCAATCTCTCAAGCGAAAACTTTGTGATGCACCAATCCTCACTCTTCCTGAAGGTTGTGATGATTTTGTAGTCTATTGCGACGCGTCAGGGCAAGGATTAGGTTGCGTTCTCATGCAAAGAGGAAAAGTCATAGCTTATGCCTCAAGGCAACTCAAGACTCACGAAAAGAACTATACCACTCATGACCTTGAACTTGGAGCCGTTGTATTCGCTCTTAAGATATGGAGACATTATCTTTATGGTACGAAGTGTGAAATATACACTGACCACAAGAGTCTTCAACATATCTTCAATCAGAAAGAGTTAAATATGAGGCAACGAAGATGGGTCGAACTCCTAAATGATTACGACTGTGAAATCAGATACCATCCTGGTAAAGCAAACGTGGTGGCTGATGCACTTAGTCGAAAGGGTTATGCGAACTCCATTCAACTTCTATGTTCGCAAATTATAACCAATATCAAGGATCAAATTCGAGAAGCTCAACACGTTTCCATAACAGAAGAAAGTGTACAAAAAGAGATGTCCTGTGGAGCCGAGCTAAAACTTGAAACTAAATCTGATGGTATTTTGTATTACCTAGATCGTATATGGATTCCTAACCACATCAATCTTCATGAAACACTCATGCATGAAGCCCATAAGTCGCGATATTCTATACACCCAGGAGCCGATAAGATGTATCAAGACCTACGGTACACCTATTGGTGGCCTGGAATGAAGAAAGATATTGTCGTTTTTGTTTCCAAGTGTTTCACTTGTTCTAAAGTAAAGGCTGAACACCAAAGACCCTCAGGACTTCTAGTCCAACCAGAAATACCTGTCTGGAAGTGGGAAAATATAACCATGGATTTCATTACCGGGTTACCTCGCACTTCTAGTGGGTATGACACTATATGGGTGATTATAGATCGACTCACAAAATCAGCTCACTTTATTCCTATTCGAGAAGATTTCAAGAACGAAAAGCTTGCTCGTATTTATATCAACGAAATCGTCAGCCGACATGGAGTTTCGTTAAGTATTATTTCTGATCGAGATGGTCGCTTCACCTCACGAACATGGCAGGCAGTACAATCCGCTATGGGCACTCGACTAGATCTCAGTACCGCCTATCATCCTCAAACTGATGGACAGTCTGAGCGCACCATTCAAACCCTTGAGGACATGCTTAGAGCATGTGTCATAGACTTCAAGGGAAATTGGGACGCCCACCTACCGTTAGTCGAATTTTCGTACAACAACAGTTATCATTCTAGCATCGGCATGGCACCTTTTGAAGCTTTATATGGTCGAAAGTGTCGATCTCCTGTTTGTTGGCACGAAATTGGGGAAGCACAAATTACTGGCCCAGAATTGATCCAAGAAACCACAGATAAGATTCATCAAATCCGAAACAATCTTCTAGCGGCTCAAAGTCGTCAAAAGAGTTACGCAGATAAACGACGGAAGCCCTTGGAGTTTAGCGTTGGTGATCATGTGCTTTTAAAAGTGTCACCGTGGAAGGGAGTAGTTCGTTTTGGTCAAAAGGGAAAGTTAGCACCACGTTACGTAGGACCCTTCAAGATACTCGAAAGAGTAGGTCCTGTAGCTTACAAGCTTGACCTACCGGAAGAACTCGACAGAATTCATCCCACATTCCACGTGTCGAACTTGAAGAAGTGCCTCGCTGATGAGAATCTTCATATTCCACTGGAAGATATTCAGATTGATGAATCCATGCATTTTATTGAAAGGCCAGTAGAGATTATGGACTATGGAGAAAAGCGTCTACGTCGAAGTCGCATTCCTATTGTTAGGGTACGTTGGGAGTCGAAACGGGGACCTGAGTTTACTTGGGAACGTGAAGACTCAATGCGTGAAAAATACCCTCACCTTTTCCCTACTACTTCAACTGTTTAAATTTCGGGACGAAATTCCTAAAAGTAGGGGATACTGTAACATTTGTATAAATCGGGTCTCCAAAACCCGCTCCGTTTTGTAATCAAATATCAAGATATGAAATTACATTAAGTATTTATGAGTATTTCGAGTTTAAATGTTACATAATTAATATATAAACTAATCTATAAAAATTAAATTGGATAAAAAGTTAAAATAAAATAAATAAAAAAACATTGTAGCGAACCGGACTCGAACCCGGATCAATTGCCTTCAACAACTTATCCTTCCGCCTTCAAACCACTCCGCCATCAATTGTTTTCTGTTGACATTAGGAAAACAATTGAGTTTTAAACGCAAACACGAAGTAACGGTTAGTGATATCTGAATAACGGAAACCGGCAAACTGAACGTTAAATCTTTTCGATTTCTTTTGGCTAACTTATAACCGATGAATATCGGTTTCTAATTGAGTCCTTATTGAATGAACTTAAAGATTTCATCACTTTCGGTTTTTGTAACCGAAAATGTACCAAACTCTGATTTAATCCTAGTCCTGATCATTTGCGCGAATCATAACTATTACATCAACACTCAATTTCATTTTCGTAAAGATTCGGAACCGTAAAACTCTCTGAAATCGATCGCCGGAAATTTTCTGCAACTCACCGGAAAACCGGGATTTGCATTTTCACGGTTAATTCTTCGACTCATTTTGTTTAAATCATGTGATTAGTCAACCTCTAACACAATTCCATCATCAGAACCGATCTTAGCCAACATTTATCAGAAATCCCATTTTCGCCGGAAAGTTCCTGAAATTGCCGGAGTTTCACTGTGAAAGGGGTAAGACATCCTACACTTCATTTAAACCTTGTTTAGATGATTAAATTCTATAAATAATCGACCTACACTGTTAATTGCTTCAACAGTCGGAGCTCATTTTCTGTACCGACAAAGCTTTCGCCGGATTTCTGTGTTTATCTTCAAACGGTAAATCCTAGTCTTTAAACTCTTTCCATTCTTTACTATTGAATTACTATTAGTGTTTAAGATCTTTGAAAGTCGCGAAATCAATCTTAACCAGTTGAAATACGCTGACAGTTTAATCCGATGAAGAAGATGAACTTGTTTCAGAATATAAGAGTAATTATAATTCGGATATTTAACGGGTTAGACACACAGTCCAGCGGTGGACTGTGTGCAAAGTTTATGTACGTGTCCCGAGTTCGATCCTTACTTCACACACACTGCGTAATAACATACCTTTTTATTCATGAACTAACCGGGTTGGATCGAGTAGTTGTTAAGTATAATATAATTCAAGAATATAACCGGGTTAGACACAGAGTCCAGCGGTGGACTGTGTGCAAAACAAACTGCACGTCGCGCGATCGAGTCCCGTCACAAGCACCGGTTCAATGAGATTAAAACGTTTTGCAAAATAAAGGAATTTTCGGTGAATTCGAATAAGTGTATAAATATAATTAAAACTGGACTTCTAACAGGTTAGTCACGTAGCTCAGTTGGTAGAGCTACGTGCGCGTGAACGAAAGGTCACCGGTTCGAATCCCGCTCGGCGCAAGTATTACCGCTGACCGAACCGGTCAACGGTCAACGGTCAACGGTCAAACAGTAAAAAAAATAAAAAATAAAAAAAAAATTATTTTTTTTTAAATATTTATTTGTTTAATTTAAATTAAAAATCAATTAAAAATACTTAAAAATAACATTTTTAAGGTTAGAAAATAGCCATAAACTCACAAAAATATATCTAAAAATCCCATTACAAACTTTAATAAAATCCATCCATTTAATATATTTTTCCCATTATTATTTAGGTCAGTGATTTCCTCGTTGACTCGCTTCGTCTAAATCGTGCGCATCTCACCAACTCAAATCCAACGCACCCAATGTGAGTGAACCCTTCAAATTCCCCGTTTTTAATCACGTTTTTGGGGTGTATCATGTGTCTTGTTCATTTACTCATTATAACTAAGTTATTGTGCATATATCATATCATGACATGTGTGTTAGTTGTTGCTGATAAGTAGTTATTATTGTTTGCAAATTATTATTTCAGTACATGCAATTGCTGAGGCCGTAGCTCCCCATCCATCGAGGTTGAGTTTGATCCCCATTTTATTATGCGGTTGATCAGGGCGTGCCCGCACGATCAGCTCCGTTTGATTGAGCCTTGATCGGTCATTTTATTTACATTTCAATACATGCAATACGCTCGGCTCCGTTTGATTGAGCCTTGAGTGCACAGTTCAATTTACATTTCCAGTTCATGCAATACGTTCGGCTCCGTTTGATTGAGCCTTGAGCGCACAGTTCAATTTACATTTCTAGTTCATGCAATTCGATCGGCTCCGTTTGATTGAGCCTTGATCTCACAGTTCATTTATGTTAATTATCATATGATGTTAGTATGTTCATGTATGCTATCGATTGTTAATGTATGTTATAATTGTAACTGATGTTGCCATTGCTTGATTTCATACATATGCTCTTTTATGATTATGCACAATATTTTATTGATAAACTAACCAGAAAATCATTATTAAATGTTTATCTATAAGGTTCACTCGCCAACTTATGTTGACCCAAAAACCTCCCATTTTACACATGATACAGGTGAACCAGCAGCAGCTAGGAACACGTAGGACCTGGATTAGAAGAAATAAAACGATTTAGTATTTGGATTATTATGTTTGGTTATTTTCCTTGTAATGAATGAACATGTTTGAATGTTTGAGAAATGTAACTTTGACTTCATTTAATTATGAAACATAATAGTAAATGTCATGTGCTTTGGTGATAACCCAATTATGCCCCGATTCTTATTTCCGCTGCGGGTCGGGGTGTGACAGGATCCACTTGGATACCACGCTCACTTACCATATGTCCAAGAAATTGGACTTCTCTAAGCCAAAATTCGCATTTAGAGAACTTTGCATAAAGTTTCTCCTGCCTTAATAATTCTAGGATGCACCGAAGATGTTTCTCGTGATCAGCTTGATTACGAGAATAGATAAGTATGTCGTCTATGAAGACAATGACAAACTTATCTAAATACGGTTTGCAGACTCTATTCATGAGATCCATGAATGCTGCCGGTGCATTTGTGAGCCCAAAAGGCATCACTAAGAATTCAAAGTGACCATAGCGGGTCCTGAAGGCTGTTTTGGGAATATCCTCACTCCTAACCTTCAGTTGATGATATCCTGATCTCAAATCTATATTAGAAAAGTAACTAGCCCCTTGAAGTTGGTCGAACAAATCATCGATCCTGGGGAGAGGATATCTATTCTTAATGGTTAGCTTGTTCAGCTCCCGGTAGTTGATGCACATTCGAATCGAACCGTCTTTCTTCTTTACAAACAGAATAGGAGCTCCCAAGGTGAGGAACTAGGCTGGATAAAGCCTTTCTCCAAGAGTTCGTCCAATTGAACTCTTAGCTCATTCATTTCGGTTGGAGCTAGCCTATATGGAGCTCTAGCTACGGGTGCAGCTCCTGGTATGATATCTATTCTGAACTCCACTTGCCTATTTGGAGGTAGGCCTGGTAATTCTTCAGGGAAAACATCAGAATATCCAAGATAACTGGTTGATCTTTAAGGTTCGGCTTTGGTTCATTTATGGTAATTTGTGCCATGTAGATGACACAGCCTCTTCTCAAACACTTGGATGCCTTAAATAACGACACCTTGTCTGGCAGTCCATAGTGTGAGTCTCCAGGGATGGTGATCATTTCACCAGATGGGGTTTTGATTAATGCGGGCTTGGTTATAAGATAACCAATCCATACCTAAGACAACATCGAAGCCCGCCAATTTCATTGGCAAAAGAGAGATAGGGATGGAATGATTCTTAATGGATATAGAGCATCCATCAAGAATGGAAGAAGCAATTTCTAAGGTTCCATAGGCGAGTTCTATCTCATAAATTTTATCTAGAGTTCTTATGGGTGAATTTAATAGTTTGCTAAACTTATGATCAACAAATGATCTATCCGCACCCGAATCGAAAAGAACTCTAGCATAAATTTCATTAATGGGGAAAGTACCTGTTATGACATTATTGTCATTAACAGCTTCCTTAGCAGTCAGCCGAAAGGCGCGTGCATTCCCCTTCTTGGCCTCTCCAGGCTTCGGATTATTATTCTTTGAACTCTTAGGGCAGTTAGTTGTAATGTGCCCTTTTTCGTTGCAGATATAACATACAACATCCTTAAGATCTTTACAATCTAGGGTCTTATGCCCTTTCCTTTTACAAATACCACAAGTTCTAATTTGAAATCAGAATTACACTGTCCCCAGTGTTTGCGGTTGCAAGTCATGCAAAATGGCATCACAACTGACTTGCCTTGGTTCCCTTTGAACCCAAATCTCCCTTTATTTTTCTTATTAAACCTATGAGAGTTGTCATCTTCCCTCTTCCTTTTTCCATCAGTTTCAGACTTAACTGACTTTTGTCTCACAAGATCAAGGGTGAGAGAGAGATAGGTCTACAGCAGACCTATAGGTAGTAGGTTGTGCAGCCTTTACCAAGCCCTTTATCTCGGGCACTAACCCATTAATAAAACGCGCAATGCGTTTGGATTCAGGGGTAATTAAATAGGAAACTAACCTAGATAGGGAATTGAAATCGGAAACATACTTCCGACAGTCTAGGTTTTTCATTGATAAAGACAAGAAGTCTGTCTCTATTTTCTCCACCTCATGTGGTGGGCAGTAGGTTTCCTTAATAAGGTCCACAAACTTGGACCATCCCAGATTATACAGGTATACTTTACCTGTTGATTGAATCATGGCCTTCCACCATGTTAGGGCATCGCCCTTGAAGGATTGTGATACATACTTCACCACATCCCTTTCAGCACAGCTGCTGATTTCTATAATGGTCTCCATCTCGTCCAGCCACTTTAGGGCTTCTACGGCTCCTTTTCCCATTAAAGTCTCGGGGTTTACAGGAGACAAAGTACTTGTAGGTGCATCCCTCCTTAGAAGAACGGAACCTATCAGCATAGTCTATCCTCTTAGGTTCACTCTTCGCATTTGATGAGTGAACAAAGCTCTCCTAATGAGCTGAGGATGGTGGAATTGATAATGGCTTAGAGCGAGTAGCACTCGACTCTCTTAACTTCTCTATGGCCTTACCCATGACCTTTACTACAGCCGCATTAATGCGTGCTTGGAAGTCATTATTATCTATGGCTATATTTTCGGCGTCTTTGACGTTCCGATGGCTACTTTGTGCCTCATTAGAGTTAGCCATTTTTTCAAAGCCTTGGTTCTATATACCAAATAAAATTTCTATTAGCTATGGTATAATAACCATATCGGCTTTTAAACATTGGATATAAGGAAATCCATGGCCTACACTAGTGTGATTAACATCACAACTCTTAGGCTTAATATAACTATATTTTGGCCTAGGTCTTAATAGGACCATCATAGGCAAATTACAATCTTGACATAGTCCATTTATTACTAGACAGGGGATCGCAATGTCACAACTGTCATTGTCATATTTGACAATTATATAGCACATAGGCTTGTCACAAAGGACATCAAATATGGCACCAAGGCCTGTCACTAATGGACATAAAACATGGCACATAGGCACTACATCTCTAATGGATGTCTTATTTATCACTGCACTAGCGATGTTAGCCGGGATCAGATAGATCACATAGGCTATATAAAATAAATCATAGCCATAAGGGTAATACATCATTAATTGATGTTTTATTCATCACCGCACAGGTGAGATTTAGCCGGGATCAAATAGATCACATGGGCTATATAAATTAATTCATAACCCGAGAAGGGTAATACATCATTAATGGATGTTTCATTTATCATTGCACTGATGATATTAGCCAGGATCAAATAGATCACATCCTAAAAAGGGTAATACATCACTAATGGATGTTTTATCACCGCACTGGTGATATTAGCCGGGATCAAATAGATCACATGGGCTTTATAAAATAGATCATATCCCGAAAGGGTAATACATCACTAATGGATGTTTTATCACCGCACTAGTGATATTAGCCGGGATCAAACAGATCACAAGGGCTATTTTAGCCAGGATCAAATAGATCACAAGGGCTTATTTAGCCGGGATCAAACAGATCACAAGGGTTATTTTAGCCGGGATCAAATAGATCACAAGGGCTTTTTTATCCGGGATCAAATAGATCACAAGGGCTTATTTAGCCGGGATCAAACATATCACAAGGGCTATTTTAGCTGGGATCAAATAGATCACAAGGGCTTATTTAGCCGGGATCAAACAGATCACAAGGTCTATGTTAGCCATGATCAAACAGATTACAAGGGCTTATTTAGCCGGGATCAAACAGATCACAAGGGCTATTTTAGCCGGGATCAAATAGATCACAAGGGCTATTTTATAAGGTTAGGACATAGTCCATTACCTTGAAGGTTAGTGTGATTCCTCAAGACACACTACCATGAGTATGCACATTACTTGAATGTTAACATAAGAGGACCTTAATAGTTAATTAATGGTCCCGGTCACCTTTGACCTTAACGACCGTGGAGGTTTGGACCTAGTCCCTTACCCCTGGATAGAAGGATAACTTCCCTTAACTATCTTGATAGAAGACCCTTCCGTTCTTAACTATCATATATATTTGGCCAAATATGTTGTATGTGCCACTTGGGAAATCAAAACCATTAAGATCTTTTGGAATTATATAGCAGAGCATAAATTTCGAGTAAAATCGAGACGCTCGTTTTCAAGAGGATGAATACATATATATATATAATTCCAAAATACTTCATTAAATTTCAATTTAGAATTTACAATACTAGAAAAATGAAATACATGCAAGGAATTAAAGGAAATAAACATGTCCACATAGGGACTAAAAGAAATAACAATGTCCTCGCATGGACTACATATAATTAGAAGAGACTTCACTCGTCCTTCTTTCCCTTGACCAACTTGGAGAGTTTCTTGAAGAACTTATTCATCTTCTTCTCTTTTTTCTCCGCCTGCTGCTGCATCTCTTTCATCCTTTCTAAGGCCTCATTAATGGCCTCTAGTGGTGGCGGAGGTTGTGGCATAACCGGATACTGGTACCCATAAGTTGGATATCCAGTCGGTGGATAGGTAGGTGGGAAAGGAGACGGGTAAAGTGCGTTGTGCATAACTGCCTGCATGTAGGGGTCTTGCGACCATGATTGATAGTCTACTGGTGTAGACGGGTAAAAAGGATAATATCCAGACGTGTCTGGATATGTGGGGATTGGGTTAGTATAACCCGATGGTGGTGGTTGAACAGCAGGTGTTGGTGTTGGTTCCACTATAGGTGGAACATTAGAGGGTCCACCCATTTGTGGGTCCTCTTGAATTGTTGGGTAGGAGTTAGGCAAAGGTAGCAGCAATCCCGACCTTTGTCCGGCATGTACCGACATTCGTGCTCCATGCTTCCTTCTTGGTGGTTCAGGTGGTGGTTGAGGTTGGTCCACGGATTCCATGTGGACATCTTCTTGAACCGGGGGTGGTTGAGAGTGGTGAGAAGGAGTGTGGGCGAATGTGAATTGGTTCCAGTATTGATCCCACTCCTTAGGACCTTGGTAGGGCGATCCAGCGTAAGAATTTGAATCGCTTGATATATCAATGGGATGTATGTTTGATCCCGACGGCGGCATCTCCGGGTCGGAGTCCTCGTCCATAGGATGTGGCTGGTCCAACTGATTTTGATTGGCTGGAGGCGTGTTAAGATAATGGTTGGGGTTAAATTCTTCGTGGTAGGAGTGATGAGAATGGAAATGGTGAGAATGGTAGGAATGGTGTGAGTGGTAAGAATTTTGGGAAGGTGAGGGCGAGTGTCTATTAGAGACAGAACGTCTTGCTGGTTGTCAAGGAGACGAATCTCCTTATTCTTGGTAAGCATCTGTATTATGAGGTTGAGGAGGAATACGTCCCGATGGTCCTCCCCTCATTGGACCTTTTCCTCTTCCACTTTGTCCTCTCACACATGGCGGCATTTTCCTGTTAAAATCAATTTCAAAAACATACTAATAACTTAATAATGAAATGAGTAATCCTAGGTCAATGCCTGGACTCGAAAGTCTAAGGAATATGCTCGTGTAAGTTTGAGACTAAACACAAAAGGCTAGTGTTTAATTCTCTCAAACATTGGCTCTGATACCAACCCTGTTACACCCCGGATTTCCAACCCGAAATCCATACACCGGTGGGCCTGGGTGGGGAGTATCGTGATGTCAGTTGATAATCATCATAGTCAATTAAACACGGCACAGTGGAAGTCTTGGAGTAAAATTACTATTACAAACTGAATGTTCGAAAATACAAAATAATATACAAGCTTGTAACAGAAGATCCACATGCGGATCATAAAATGTACATGGAAAGAATACAAAACAGTCTTTATGGAGATTTAGGATTTGCAAGATCCTCTATCACTACCGAGCAGCTTCCGGCCTATTTCGTATTGTACCTGCAGTTTAGCCTTTGGACGATACGTCAGCTTACGCTGGTAAATACACCCAACTAACTCATTTTGAAAACTTTAAAATGGTTTTAAGTGCAAAACGGCACAAAATCTTTTATTAACTTGGGAAAGTTGACCTTGCAACATTGTATCATATTCACATGCTTGTCAATACATACAGGGCCAGTACAGAAACCGAGACATGATTAAATACACACCACTCAGGACTCACGAAGGAGTCATCCCCAACGTCTTGGGAACATTGCATATGAGCATCAAAAGGTGTATGCCTACACCCCCTACTAAGGTCGTGGCTAATAACTAATGTATTGAGCCCAGGATATCCAGGACACGGTAATTTAACCCCCGATGTTGAAGTTATCAAACAAAACTGATTAAAACGAAATATGCGGGTTTACTAGCCACAAGTGGGCATTCGATTGACCCCATTTTGGACCAAGCGGTAATAATTTACCGTATTCCAAGCCCGTATAGGGAAAATAAGTCGAGAGTATTTACCTGAGCTAGTCTTCTTCTTTTATTTTTAATAACTCATCCGTATACAAAAGTACCAAGTGCAGATAGCATTTACCGGGAAGGCTATAGTCTGGATTATGGCATAAGCTAGCCAATTAAATACTAACGGTCTTATAAACCAAATAGTGTACATGATCATTACGTATAACCCTTGATTAAACAATGATCGGATAGAATGTAGTTTAATCCCGACAAGTACTTGACTTGTATAATATGGGTAAACTATAAACATTCTGGATTTTGAAACTTAAATGACAAGGTTAAACCCGTTTCGGTTAAATTTCGTAAAATAGTTACATATATGTAATGTGCGCATAATAGCGATATCGGGTAACCAAATAAGTCATGGACAAGTTCTATATGCCATTATACTTTAAATAAGTTAAGATATCAGTAGGATACCAACTTGTATGCCCGTTAAGGTTTTAAAACGAAATTATGCCTCATAAGGGCATTTTGGTAATTTTATACCGTAATAAAGGAACTTGAATATAATTTAATTTTATAGTCATAAGTATTCTGGAAAAATACTTGATTTATGATATAATATCAGTAAGATGTCAATTATATGTGTAAATTATCTTTTATGACCATACTATGCACCGAAGGGGTATTTTGGTCATTTTACACATAGTTTATAATTTATTTGGGATTATGAATTTATAACATGTACCTACTATGTTTAAAATAAGTTGTAAAATCAGTAGGTAACAAGTCTTGGTCAATAATATGGTTTAAAACCATACTATGCGCCGAAACGGCGCTTATGTCGTAAAATGACGTTTTTAAGCGATGTTTACGAAAACTGACATTAAGGTCAGATTAAAATGTTTAAAACATGTTATTTAATATAACATATCAGTAGGTAAATGATAAACCGTGAAAAGATTTGATTAAAACCATTTTATAAGCCACAAGGGCTAAAACCGTCATTTATCGACATAGTTTAAGGACTTGTTTGAAAACTCAGTTTATAACTTGGTTTAACATCCCAAATAATCCTAGTTATAATATTACATCAGTAGGAAACTCATTTTCAAGTTCATTAGCATTTAAAACTTTGTTTTATGTAAAAAGGGCATTTTGGTCAAAGATGGCATAATTATGGAACTTGCGCATAAACTTGGATTCTGATTATGATCATGTAATATAACCTCAGAGGGTTATGCTACATTATATTACGATCATAATGCAACTTTAGATCAGTAAGTAACTAATCTAAATCGGGTCAGAATCGAAAGTTAAAGCAGAAGTCAAACTTCGCGACTTTTGGTTGCGAACTGACCCTAGAACTGAAATTGACGAGCCGAACATGTTCTTACATGTTCTAATAATTATTACCAACTTGTTTAAGTGTCAAAACATGTTGCATAACATATATAAGATCAATTTATGATTTTTCCGAAAAATGGCATGTTAGACTTTTTATTTTCATAACTTTGACCCGTCAATTGGTCTAGCAAACGTGATCTTCAGAAGGTGCCCTTTATAGGGACTAACACCTACCTTATTACGATCACTTAGCCATGTTCATTTCGAACAATGGCTAGACCATAATGGTCTTAACTTTAAGTCAAAGCGTTTTACGAAAACGCTTGACTTTTGGCTATAAAAGCCTATAAACGAAAATGCAAGAGCAAGGAACACTTACAAGAGGTTCCTACAATGCAAGAGAACTAAGTTGGATGCTCCTTTCAGCTAGGAACTTCCAGAGGAGGGAGAAGAGTTATGATTTAGAAAGGTTCAAGTTAGAATGAAGCACTTGAACACCTATTTATAGTTAGAGAGCTCAAAGGAGGTGAAGCCAGGTGTTTAGGGGTGTAAGAAGAAGCTTACAAGTGTCCCAAAACGTGGCATACATTTTAGAGATGCCATGGTTTCGAATTAATGGTTTTTGCTTGGAGACCAAACAAAACTTTCTGCAGCAGATACTCTCTGGCGGGTCGCGAGAGGCACAAGCCCTGCCTCTCGCGCCTCGCGAGCGCCCCAAAGGCAGTTTCAAACTTTGACACTTTAGCCCCTTAACTTATAAAAGCTTATAAAAACCTTTTTAAACACCTTTTTGGCACTTTTAGCCTTCCGTAGCCAACACTATACCCGGGATTATGCCCGGACATTGTCAAGCTTTCAGTTTGTTAAAAGTTCACTCAGAGGTAGAAATTAACATGTTGACACTTTTAATCCCTCCATTATCCAACTTTCACATATTTACAAAATTGAACCCTCTCGTCCAACAAATGGCACGTATGAGAGTTTAGAACTTCACAAAGGATCACTCAGAGGCTTATGATAAGCATGTTGATTCCGATTCACTCAGAGGCTGGGCATGTTGACATATCAGTCACTCAGAGGCTGAATTTCAGGCATGTTGACGTATCAGTCACTAAGAGGCTAATGATTTAAGCATGTTGACATATCAGTCACTCAGAGGCTGTTATTTATGCATGTTAACATCGGATCGTCACTCAGAGGCTCACATTGAGCATGTTGACGCCTTTAGTCCTTATTGGTCTTTAACAGACTATATTTAAAAATACAACACGTGCCACTATACTATTGGACACGATTTTACAGGGTGTTACACCAGCAAAGTACGCCACAGAAGATGAAAGTCTATGGTACCTAGACAACGGTGCAAGCAACCACATGACAGGTGTGCGAAGTCACTTTAGAGAGTTAAACAAAAAAGTGACAGGACAAGTACGTTTCGGTGACGGGTCGCACGTAGAGATTAAAGGCATGGGTTCAATATTGTTGGAATGTCAGAACAATGAGCAGAGGATTATCTCTCAAGTCTACTACATTCCAAGTCTGAAGAGCAACATATTGAGCCTCGGACAACTCACAGAAATCAGTTGCAAAGTAAATATGGACGGAGATTACTAACACTCCGCGGCAATAATAGAAAATTACTAATGCGAGTCATGAGAATGAAGAACAGGCTGTACAAGGTTAAGTTGAAGATTAGGAAGCCAATCTGCCTGCTCTCAAATATGGATGATTTAGCATGGTTATGGCATGCGAGGTTAGGCCATTTACACTTCAATGCTATTAAGGAAATGACTCTGAAGAACTTGGTACATGTAATTCCTCAAATAATTCATGCCAGTCAAATTTGTGACGCATGCTTATTAGGGAAACATAGTAGGACACGCTAAGGTACTACCACTTCAACAAAAGAAGTTAGATGATAGAAGTGCACCTATGATATATCTTGGAATAGAAGAAGGATCAAAGGGGTTCAGATTATATGATCTGGCAAAGCACAAGATATGTGTCAGTAGAGATGTAAAGTTCATGGAAAGTCAACCATGGAATTGGAATAGCTATATGAAAATGGTAGATTCAGGGAATCCTGAATGGACAAACTTTCTCATTCAAGAAGATGACAACCCAATAGAGTTAGAAGAAAATTCACCAAGCAGTCCTGGTAGTAGCGGGCCACATCATGAAGATTCAGGAGTAGATCAGTCAGAAGAACCAAACTCCTATGTAACCGTGCCAGCACACTCAAACAGCCAGAACTCACCAGGAAGTTCAAGCAATTTGTCAAGTAGAGGTCCATCTACATCAGAAAGTACAACAGGGAGTATTAGTGACACTCCAGTAAAACTAAGAAGTCTAGAAGAACTATACGATGAGATGGAGGAAATTCAAGTAAAATCACACAAATTATTACTTGCTCAAGAAGAACCAAGAAATTACAAAGAAGCATCTAGTGATAGTAAATAGATTGAAGCAATGAAGGTTGAGTTGGACTCGATAAACAAGAATAACACTTGGAGATTGACAGAATTGCCATGGGGTCACAAGTCAATAGGATTAAAGTGGGTATTCAAGATAAGGAAAGATGCAAACGGAAACGTTGTCAGACACAAAGCAAGGCTGGTAGCAATAGACTTTGATGAAGTCTTTGCACCAGTAGCACGCATAGAGACAGTTAGACTAATGTTGGCTTTAGCAGCACAACAAGGTTGGGAGGTACATCACTTAGATGTGAAGTCTGCATTCTTACATGGAGATCTCAAAGTGGAAGTTTATGTCTCACAACCAGAAGGATTCGTAAAGCCAGGAGTTAAAGGAAAAGTCTACAAGCTATCAAAAGCTCTGTATGGATTAAGATAAGAACCACGTGCTTGGAACACGAAGTTAGATCAAACCCTAAAGTCGCTTAACTTCAAGAAGTGTAATCTAGAGCAAGCAATCTATACAAGGACGAGTAAGACTTCTACACTGATAGTCGGAGTCTATGTTGATGATTTGATGGTCACTGGAACATCAAGGAAGGAAATAGATATTTTTTAGTCTCAGATGGAGAACAAGTTTTAAATGAGCGATCTAGGATTGATAGCATACTATCTGGGAATAGAAGTTATTCAAGCAGGGGTGAGATAGCCATCAAGCAGTCATGATATATTATAAAGATACTCAAAGACGCTGATATGTTAACCTACAACGACACAAAGATTCCTATGAATCCAGGAACATAGTTAACAAAGACTGAAGAAGGAGATCTAGTAGATGCTACGCATTATAGAAGCCTGATAGGTTCTCTTAGGTACTTACTGCATACAAGGCCATATCTATGTTACTCAGTCAGTCTGCTTAGTAGATTCATGCAAGAACCAAAGGAGCATCACTTGAAGGCAGTGAAGCAAGTACTACGTTATATCAAAGGAACTAAAGAGCATGGGATTATCTACAAAAAGCAAGGAGGATGTAGATCACAAGTTATAGCGATAGTAGTTTTGGAGTTATATAGACAAAGGAAAAGGTACAACCGGTCTGGTATTCTACTTTGGAGAATCACATATAACCTAGTGCACACAAAAGCAACAAATAGTGGCATTATCATCATGTGAATCAGAATTCATGGCAGCCACTGCAGCAGCATGCCAAGCACTATGGCTTAAAAGACTATTAAGTGAAATTACAGGCTGGAAGGAAGAGAAGATAACACTAAGAGTGGATAATGTTTATGCAATAGCACTCATGAAGAATCTGGTCTTTCATGGAATAAGCAAACACATTGATACACGCTATCATTTCATAAGAGAATGCATGGAGAACGAACACATCAATGTTGAACACATCAGTGGAGAACTACAACGAGCAGACAAACTAACGAAGGCACTAGCAAGGGTCAATTGCTACAATGCGAGAACTGTTTGGAGTTCAAGATCTACAACAACTCAAGGATGTTCAAGATTAGGGGGGGTGAATGAAATCCTTAATCTCTACACATCCTCAAGTACAAGGGTTTATTAGTTATTAGATTAAAGTAGTATAGATGGCGGTTACAAAGTTCGGGGACTGATGTGACATTTCAGAAGTTGGTAACCGCCACCCCAAAGGGTGCGAAACCTCTTGAACACATCCCTATGGATCGACGGCTGTGAGAAGGGACTAGGAGACATGACTCTTCAATAAGGAGACACAACCATTCATGTTTAATCACAACCATACATCTAGAGAAGTATAAATAGGGCCTTAGATTTTATTCGTAGTTGTATAATTCAATTCTTACAAAAACACTCTTGTATTACGATTCATTTATATGAAAGGTTAGTTTATCATTTGCGATCTAGAGATCAAAGATCAATTCTGGGCAACAATAACCTGGTTTAAGAAAATGGGTTCTACTATCAGATTGGAGCACTAGAAAAAACAACCCCGATTTATATGTAAATAACCACGCTCTATTTGCCTCACAGGTGTTGTTGAATATATATTTAGGATCTGGTTCAGTGTTCTATGAACAACTTGACTCTATTTTCCCTACAGAAAATGGGAGCTGAAAAAATAATTAGAATCTGGTTTGCAAGTAAACAAGTTTCTATTACACAGTCCAAACCCTAATTTATAATTTTGTGACGCCTCTTTTATGATGATAAATATCCAGAGAGTATACATACAAGGGTTTACATAGGAATTAAAGGAATTTCATGTATGCATAAGAATCTTGAGCCTTTGAACTAGTAGAACTAGGTGTTTGAATCTTGAGTTCCATGAAACGTGATGTCTCTAAGTTCTACTGTCAAAGTTATAAAATTTATAGAATCAACATATTTACAAATGCAAAACACTATGGCACAAGAGAAAACTGTGACCTAACTGTATAGTAGCTAATTATTCAATTGAGTAATGGAACTGTCGATCACAAGGAACGATGCAAAATTCTATACTAAAGTCAGCTTCGGTAGTTCAGTATCTAGCCTAAAAGAAATAAGTGATAGAAAAGCATTAGCCAAGCAAAGTAGATTAGAAAACAATAAAAAACAAGGGAAAGAGTTAAAAGATACTTGCAATGAATGCACTCTCCTTAGGGATGATTAACAATTGTTGTTAAGGTGATTAATACTAAAAAAACAGAAAAATAAAAACTCTTATTGATTTCATTAGTTTCATAGTCTAACGTCCTATTTCAAAAACAACCGACCCATAGTTCTTATGTCGCCAAATATTCTTAAAACAAACACTAGACTCAGTCACTCAACTAACTATCACTTATGAAATATCACTTGTATACTTAAAAAACATAAAGGTGTTTCGCTGATGAGGTTGCGCTTACCTAAACCACTAACTATAGGAAACCTGCTAAGAGGTTTCATGTTGCTAACCACCTCAAGACTCAAGCTACATAATTAAAAAGGTTCTACAGTCTATATATCAACTAACACCGTCTAGTTTATGCAGTTCATCCCATGGATTAGATTAACACATAAACATTTATGAATAACAGGTGCCTCATGCATGAGGCTAGCGCTTTCGCCTTGTGCCTTGGATTCTAGGAACTTAAGAGTCTAATGGTTTCTAAAACCAAGGACGAGGCAGACGGATTTTAGAACAGGTCAAAGGGGTAACTTCTAGTTATGATCAAAAGTCAAACTGGGCCGGTTAGCAAGAATCTTTTACTCTGGTTAAAAATTACATAACTAATGCTGCAATGTGACTGAGCTTAGAGATACCAGATTTCATGAAGTCTTGCAACAGTATGTGTAGGGTTCATCCATTGTAACACCATTTTCTTGTTGGCTGCTTGATCTTCTTGAAATAATCTGATTTTGGTGAATCTCTGAACTGATCTCAAATTTACAGCTTTATATACAAATGAATCTTGAATTTCTACTAAATTGAACAAAACCAGAATAAATGAGGGCTTCTTGTCTTGGATCAAACATAGTATATCTACGCTGAAGTTTCTATACATTCGGAAATCTCTCGACCCGTTTCACTCGTTTCCTTTTATGCTATTTTTTTGGTTTAACCATTTGACCCACCGAAGATAAAACATAACCCAAATCGACCCATTTGTATGTATAAAGAGGAATTGCTCCTATTCTCCTGTAATCTCAGGATAATGAGTCATATCCGCCTGTTTGTACATTTGGAAATCTCGACGCGTTTCACTCTTTTCCTTTTGGGTTAAATTTTCATTTTAACCATTTGATCCAACAAAGATAAAACATAAATTGACCCGTTTGTACATTTGGTGTCACACCCCGATTTTCGATTTAGCGGAAGAGTGTTGCGAGGTGTGGCCAGAGCGGCAATCGTTGCATCAACCAAGTAAACGACAATTATATTACAAAACATTCATCCATACTTTTTATTTAACACATAATTTACAAACCAACTTTTGTTTTCAAAACCATGCCACAAGTTGGAACACTATTATTTAAAATTCAACATAAGTTTATAAAACATAACAACAAAAGTCTAGATGAAACATAATGTCTTGACTTCGCAACATACAAACAAGATTTTCCTCGAAGGCCATCCATTACTTTCCTGTAATACATGTTAGTTTTGAAAAAAACGTCAACAAAAGCTGGTGAATTCATGTTATAAATTTTTCGTATCAAATGAATATTCAAAAACATTTGAAATAACAAATTCATTTAACATAGCTTAGTGAAACTTGTAAGATCATTAATGTGTTGCAAGGACACTAATCTGTATGCCGAATAAGGTGGCAACCAAACCTTGACGATTTATTATGTGTCTGAGACACTTGTTTTAGACACAAAAGCACTCTAATACGATCTGTTATTATTGTCGTATTAGAGTGGGGCTCGCCCAAACCCAATAGATCTATCCCCTTGTTTCTCGGTACTTGTTATTCATTAATGGCCCCCATGCTTAAGCCTTATTCACATGTGATCTAAATATTTTCATTTTCCCAGCTATATTAATTGTAACATGTATACATCCCCGCACATTTAAGACCATAAAAACGTTAAAATAAAAGGAGAAACATGAACTCACTGATTTGCGTTCCGTGCAAATCTCTATTCGATTCTTGATACTTTGTTCGTTTCTCGACCTACAAGTGTTCTAATCTATTAGACACTTAGGCTTTCGTTTGTTTCTCGTAGAAGTATTTTATCTCGAATTTCATACTTGTAATTGTTGGTTTTTCTTTATTGATATATATATATATATATATATATATATATATATATATATATATATATATATATATATATATTATTGGTTATATGTAAATGGATCTAGTCTATAATTTAATTGTAAATAACTCAATCTAATAATTTATTACTTATGGGCCTAACACAATTTTCTTACTGTGTGTGGGCCTAGCCCAATTCGTTTTTTATGTGGGCCTAGCCCAACCTAATTTTGGTTTTAGAATGGATTAAGCCCAATTGGTTTGTAAAGATGGGTCTAGCCCAAGTTAAAAATAAAGATTGGGCCTAGCCCAATATAACTTATAAGAATTGGATTAACCCAAGTTTAGTTTTATAAAAGTGGGCTTTAGCCCAAATGTTAGTTTTTATAAAATGGATTAGCCCACTTTATTATTATTTTTTTTTATAAAAGTGGGATTGGCCAAAATTAAGTTTTATTTAAATGGGTTTAGTCCATGTAAACTTTTATAAAAGTGGGTTAGCCCAATGTTATCTTTTATATAAGTGAGCTTAGCCTATGTAATTTTTATAAAAGTGGGCTTTGCCCAAAGTTTGATTTTTATACAAGTGGACCTTAGCCCAAAGTTAAATTTATAAAAGTAGGCTAGTCCATATATTTTTTAAAAATAGTTTTAGCCCAATATAGTTTTTATAAAAATGAGCTTAGTCTAATAATTGTTTAGTTGGGCTTATCCAAAATATTTACTTGTATTTGTTATAACTTATAAAAATTTATTTATGAAAACTATTAGTTATAAGTTATAGATTTAAAAATTCTAGTAAATATAAAGTGTATCGGTTTATTTGTTTTTTTACCGTTAGGTTCACGTCGACTATTTATTCGTTTCGTCTTCGTCGTTTGTTTCGTTTATACCATATATTTTATTTGTCCGAATTGTCCAAGTTCTCCGAATTGTCCGATATATTATTTTATCAAAATCTGAACACTTATATATTTTTGTATCCAATTTAAAATAATCAAAATATATATAGTTTTAATACAATAATACATGTATACATATAAGATGGTTTAGAAATCTATATGTATTTATCAAAAATATATATATTTATCTCATTTTTAGTTTAAGAAAATATAAGTAATTAATTTTTTAATCTTTTCATTCAAATCCTTTAGTTGAGCATGATTAAATTTTCTAATCACTTTTAACCACCAAATCTTTAGTTTAATCATATCTTAATCAAGATTAATTTTTATAAAAAAGTTGCCATAGTTTCCTTTAAAAATACAAGTTTTCCATGTTTTTATAAACATGTTTTAAGTAATTAAACTAACTCAAATCATCATCAATCTCAAATATTATATAAATGTATTAATAAAATGTCATAAACTTGTTATAATCTTAATCTTTCTTAAAATGAAAACTTTATTGTAACTTTTAAACAAAATTTCTAAATCATAACTTTTATTTATTGATGTATGATCATCTTTACAATATGAGATTATGTTCATGACATATTTTGTTAATGAATCTTTCTAATCTAAACATGCATGTGTTTAGATCATCTTTTTATTCATAATTTTGTAAGATTCAAGTTTACTAGTTAATGACAAGTTCAAGTTCATAAAAAATTATCAAGAAAATCACATGATTATGTTAGTGATCTTAGATTTATTAGTTTTTTTTCAAGTGGGTTTTTATATAACTTTTATGATGATCTTATGAAATTTTTATAAAATATAAGTATAAGATTAGGTTTAAGGATCTTCTACTAGCACAATGGCTAGGGATGATCTAAAGGATGAAGAAGATGGATTAATCAAGAGTTCCAAGCTTTCAAAATGAGCTTCTAGTCCTTGTAAACTCCTTAGATCTTCCTTAGATCTTCATGCATGCTTATAGTTTTGTGTTTGAGATTTAAAAAGTTGAAGGTGAACAAGGGAGTGCTTTGTCAATTTTTGAGAGCAAAATGAAAGGAAATGTGTTGTTTTGGTGTATGAAAGAAAATGAAAGTAAATGAATAGAAATGGTTTGAAATCTAGTTCTTATAACACCAAATCCACTAATGATGCATATAAATTACCAACACATATTATTAGGGATTAGTGGAATGGTGGGTGGCACCATATAGTCGTGAGGTTGGTTAGTATTTTTTTTTATTTTTTTAAAAATATATATAATTTTATAACTTTTATAAACTTTAATAAATTTATATATAAGTTTTTATAAAAACTAATGCCCCAACACTTTAAAGTGATGTTCTAATATGCCAAAATAATTTACTAATCTTATTGATTTGTTGTTCGGTTTATAAAGTTGGTTCGGGTACGGTTTGAGCCGATGCCCATTCACTGTTTGCTCCGTGTTAGTAAACATCTATAATATCTACATCTCCAAACCTGCCCACTTTGTGATTACATAAGGACCCATCCATTTGCTCTTCAACTTTCCCGCAGCTTTAATCTTGAGTTGTACAACCAAACCTTTTGACCCACTTCAAAAGTTCGTTTTCGGATCTTCGCATCGTGGACCTTTTTAAGCTTATCCTTACACGCCGCCGCACACTCATACGCTTCATCTCGGATTTCTTCTATCTCGCTCAACTGTAGCTTCCGAATTCTACCTGCTTCGTCATAATCCACGTTCACCATTTTAATCGCCCAATGCGCCCTATGCGCTAACTCGATCGGTAAATGACATCCTTTCCCATACACTAACCGGTAAGGAGTTGTACCAATGGGAGTTTTGTAAGCCGTTCGGTATGCCCACAACGCATCATCCAATTTGCTTGACCAATCCTTTCTATCTGTTCGCACCGTCTTCATTAGAATTTCTTTGATTTTACGGTTGGACACTTCAACTTGTCCACTTGTTTGCGGATGATACGGCGTGGTAACTCGGTGATTCACATGGTACCGCTTCAACAATTTCCCGAAGTTAAAATTTTTGAAATGCGAACCACCATCGCTGATTATAACCCTTGGGATCTTGAAGCGAGCAAAAATATTTGATTGCACAAACTTACAAACTACCGAATGATCATTAGTTCTTGTTGGTATGGCTTCGATACATTTTGAAACATAAGCCACCGCAACCAAAATGTACAAGAACCCATTCGAACTCGGGAAAGGCCCCATAAAATCCATACCAGATACATCAAAAATCTCAACCACCAAAATGGGTTGCATTGGCATCTCGTCCCTTCTCGAAATACTTCCCATTTTTGGCAATTTAGGCAATTCCGGGCAAACTCACACGCATCCTTGAAAATTGTCGGCCAATAAAACCCACGATATCCCATCTTGTGACCACTAAAATGCCCCCACAAGCGGATGAATGAGCGTGAGTTAAGATTTCTGACACTTCCGTTTCAGGCACACATCTCCGAATCACTTGATCGGGCCCAATTTTGAAAAGGTCCGGTTCATCCCATATATATTGCTTGGCTTAGACCATAAACTGTTATCTCCTTTTCTTCGTCCAATGATTAGGAATAACACCCCTAGCCAAGTAATTTACATAATGGGCGTACTACAGTGCAACAGAAGTAGAAACAGCTAACAGTTGTTCATCGGGAAACCGTTCATTAATTTCACAAGCATCGTCGACCCCCTCCATTGGAATTCGGGATAAATGATCCGCCACTACATTTTCACTTCCTTTCTTATGCCGAATTTCCAAATCGAACTCTTGTAATACAAGCACCCAACGGATCAACCAGGGCTTCGTATCTTTCTTCTCCATCAAGTAACGAACTGCACTATGATCCGAATACACAACCACCTTGCTTCCCCATATGTATGACCGAAACTTGTCCAAGGCATACCACTGCTAACAATTCCTTTTCAATTGTGGTGTAATTCAGTTGCGCCTCGGACAATGTTTTGCTTGCATAATAAATTGCCATCGGCTTCTTATCAACACTTTGACCCAAGACCGCTCCAATAGTTTTGTCACTAGCATCACACATAATCTCAAACGGTTTTGACCAATCTGATGGTTGCAAAATGAGAGCTTTCATCAACTGTTCCTTCAAGACAGTTAAAGCTTGCAAGCATTCATCAGTAAAGTCAAAAGGTATATCTTTTAGTAACAAATTACATAAAGGTTTGATAATAACACTAAAACATTTAATAAATCTTGGTAAAATCCCGTATGTCCCAAAAAATGACCTTAACTCTTTAACATTTTTAGGTGGAGGCAAAGATGATATTACCCGAATTTTTGCCTTATCCACCTCCATCCCCGTTTCAGAAATAACATGACCCAACACAATACCCTCATGGACCATGAAATGACTTTTCTCCCAACTTTTCTCGACACACCTTTTTAAAACTTTTTCCAACTCGTCGAGACAAGATTTAAAACTTGTGCCAAAAATGGAGAAATCATCCATGAATACCTCAAGTGACTCCCCAACCATGTCCGAAAAATACTAATCATACATCGTTAGAAAGTCGCTGGGGCATTACACAAACCAAATGGCATTCGCCTAAAAGCAAAGTGCCATACGGACATGTGAAATTGGTCTTGTTGATCATCCGGGTGAATAAAAATTTGGTTATACCCCAAATACCCATCCAAAAAGTAATAGTATTTTTGACCCGATAATTTTCAATAATTTGGTCAATGAAAGGTAATGGAAAAATGGTCCTTAGAAGTCACGGCATTCAATTTCTGGTAATCGATACAAACACCACACCCGGTGACGGTTCGGGTGGTGATTTGTTCACCATTTTCGTCTTTAGTTACTTGAATGTCGGCCTTTTTAGGCACCACTTGGGTAGAACTTACGCAAGCAACTATCTGAAATGGGATAAATTATACATGCGTCTAACCATTTAATTACCTCTTTTTATCACTTCTCGTAGGTTTCGGGATTAAATTATACTGCGTCTAAACCATTTATACAAGTGGGCCTTAGCCCAAAGTTAAATTTATAAAAGTGGACTAGTCCATTATTTTAAAAAAATAATTTTAGCCCAATATAGTTTTTATAAAAATGGGCTTAGTATAATAATTGTTTGGTTGGGCTTATCCAAAAATATTTACTAGTATTTGTATAAACTTATAAAATTTATTTATGAAAAACTATTAGTTATAAGTTATAGATTATAAAAATTCTAGTAAATATAAAGTGTATCGTTTATTTGTCGTTTTGACCGTTAGGTTCGCGTCGACTATTTTATATCATTTCGTCTTTGTCGTTTGTTTCGTTTATAACATATATTTTATTTGTTCGAATTGTCCGATATATCATTTTATCAAATTTGAACACTTATATATTTTTGTATTCAATTTAACATAATCAAAATATATATAGTTTTTTTATACAATAAACATTTACATATAAGATGGTTTAGAAATATATATATTTTTTATCAAAAATATATATTTATCTCATTTTTAGTTTAAGAAAATATAAGTAATTAATTTCTTAATCTTTACATCCAAATCCTTTACTTAAACATATTAAATTTTCTAATCACTTTTAACCACCAAATCTTTAGTTTAATCATATCTTAATCAAGATTAATTTTTATAAAAATTTTGCTATAGTTTTCTTTCAAATATAAGTTTCCCATGTTTTTATAAACATGTTTTAAGTAATTAAACCAACTCAAATCATCATCAATCTCAAATATTATATAAATGTATTAACAAAATGTCATGAACTTGTTATAATATTAATCTTTCTTAAAATAGAAACTTTATTATAACTTTAAAAAAAATTTCTAAATCATAACTTTTATTTAATGATCTAATACTTGTATGATCATCTTTAAAATATGAGATTATGTTCATGACATATTTTGTAAATAAATCTTGCTAATCTAAACATGCATGTGTTATGATCATCTTTTTATTCATAATTTTGCAAGATTCAAGTTTACTAGTTAATGACAAGTTCAAGATCATAAAAAATTATCAAGAAAATCACATGATTATGTTAGTGATCTTAGATTTATTAGTGTTTTTCAAGTGGGTTTTTATATAACTTTTATGATGATCTTGTGAAATTTTTATAAAATATAAAGTATAAGATTAGGTTTAAGGATCTTACTACTAGCACAATGGCTAGGGATGATCTAAAGGATGAAGAAGATGGATTGATCGAGAGTTCCGAGCTTCCAAAATGAGCTTCTAATCCTTGCAAACTCCTTAGATCTTCCTTAGATCTTCATGCATGCTTATAGTTTTTGTGTTTGAGATTTAAAAAGTTGAAGGTGAACAAGGGAGTGTTCGGTCAATTTTTGAGAGCCAAATGGAAGGAAATGTGTTGTTGTTTTTGTGTATGAAAGAAAATGAATGGAAATGGTTTGAAATCTAGTTCTTATAACACTAAATCCACTAATGATACATATAAATTGCCAACACATATTATTAGGGATTAGTGGAATGGTGGGTGGCACCATATAGCCGTGAGGTTGGTTTGTATTTTTTTATAAATATATATAATTTTTATAACTTTAATAAATTTATATATAAGTTTTTATAAAAACTAATGCCCCAACACTTTAAAGTGATGTTATAATATGCCAAAATAACTTACTAGTCTTATTGATTTGTTGTTCGGTTGATAAAGTTGGTTCGAGTCTTGTAGCGGGTAATATACTGATATATTGTGTAACTTATAAAATTTTATGTTCATAATAATTTTAGTACAATTCTTATTGTCCCGTTAATTAATCTAGCTCTTCAGACTAATAATTTTGTCATTTTGAGTTCAGTTATGGTACCGGTTTTGTTGTCAGGTTTTTAGTGAACAAACCGTTTAGCTTTAAGTAATAAGATTTATATATGGGTTTTATACTATTTCTAACACCCACTATTATTCTTTAGCTAAAAATATTTATTTTTGGATTTTTGGATATTTGTTGTTTTGTGCTGCGGAATGCTGCATTTTGTTGCAGAATACTGAATTTTGCTGCAGAATGCTGAATTTTGCTGCACACTTGGACAATTTGGTATTTTATATAAAAATTTTATGGTATAATTGTGCAGAAATATTTTATGTATTACTTTTGAAATATCAAACTGTACCGTAACCACTTCTGATATTTATTACATGTTCGCGTCGTTGTCATCCGTCTAGGATATGGTTTTATATATTCGTGATTGTCACGAATCCATTATCATACCAAGTTATGATTTGGTTAAATTCCTAGACTTTAAGACTTAAAATGAAATTTAAGTCATATTATACGAAAAATAGACAATGTACTAGTTGTTCAAGTTGTACAGATTTACTGGAATTTTTCCAGTTGTCACATTTGGAAATCTCTCAACCCGTTCACTCGTATCCATTTATGTTAAATTTTAGGTTTAACCATTTGATGCATGTTTTACAATACAAAAATCTGCAATATAAACACCATTAAATATGCATAAAATGCAAAACATACACAAATTGTACAAACATATGTTGATAGTATCACATAAATCGAACACAAAAACCTTAAAGATTTGAGCTTTTATTACTACAAGAGGGGAAAAGGTTCATACGCTCTTATCTTTTGTAAGCCTGGCAAAACGGGTGGTCGGGTCGAATCAGATGAATGGCCATAACAACGATTTAAAAACGGCGCACCTTTGAATGAGTCAAAACAAGTTCTCAGTTCTTTTACCATTTATCCTTTCTATAATAGTAATAAGTCCCTGAGTCCCAAGCTTCCCATCACCATTAGCAACCATATTCGAAACAATTACTTCGAAAGACCAGCACCAGGGAGCACCGCAACCTTCTCACTGCCGTCCTCCACTATATCAGAACCAATCCCCGAATCTTTAACCATATACTCAACAAACCCACCAGACCTAAATGTTAGGTTTGGGAGTCTTGATTGAGTTCAGGTTTAATGAATACAAGAAGACTCAAGGCAGGAGGCTTAGGCCTATTTATCTTTTCTTGTTCATTAAGTTAGAAACCCTAGTGTAATATCTATATATACTCATTATACTTGTAATATCCGCAGCACGAGTGAGGCAGAAAGCAATAATAAAAGTATCCTGGTTGTAGCTTGTGGACGTAGGTCAACCAACCGAACCACGTAAATCTTGCGTGTCATCTTCGTTTTATTTTTTCTCTTGCAGTTTGTTCATGTTTTTGTGTGCGTTACAATATTCGAATCCCAAACAAGTGGTACCAGAGGTTAGACTTGTAACACATGGAGAAACACAACGTGAGAGATAGATAAGTTAGTTCTTTTTTTTCTTTTTTTTTATTGCAGCAAGCCATAAAAAATTATTTCGATCGGTTTTTTGTTCGAGACTTTGAGTTCACCGCAAACAAGAAAAATAGAGGGTTTCGTGCACTGAATTAACTCTTTTTTACGTTCGTTCAAACTGAGGACGTCACCAAAGGACAAATCAATAGAGATAAGAAACAAAGGTTTGATTTCTTTTACTTGCTTTGTTGACCACCCAATCACATTATCCCAGTCGTCACTTTGTAATATGTTGATTTAATCTTTTAATTAGTGTAATAGCAAAACAAATAAAGAATAACTAATTTGTTCTTTGGGAATTTGATTGTTTTGTTCGAACAGTTGAGCAAAACGAGAGGGATCGAGGCACGTAATCAGTTCTGTTTCTAAGTTATGTTTACAATTTTGATTAGTTATTGATTAGGGTTCGGGTTGGTTCAAGTAATATTGGTTGGCATATTACCAGGCAGTTTAGTGGGGTGGTTTGATTAGCGGGATTTTTTTTTGTTTGTCTGAGACTATCTTTTTCTGATTGTGTTACTAAGATCCAAAGTCGGGAATCACTTAGGTGCATTGTTGAACTCGTTTGTTTACTGCTTTTTTAGACTGGGTATAAGGGTAGTGTGCAATAGAACGACACTCAAGTCCAGGCAGCCGTCCATAGTTGTGTTTTGCACTATTTTCAGTTTTAACTCGATTAATAAACAAATTTTAGTTTGAGATAATGGCTAAAGATGGTAAGATCATGATAGAGAAATTTAACGGGAAGAAGTTTGGTTGGTGGAAGATGTAGTTTGAAGCACTACTTTGTCAGAAATACTTAGATATAGTGCTCATGGATGAAAAGCCAGAAAAATGCCACAAGCAAATTTGGAGTGGATGGATATGAAAGCTAGAGCAGTAATAGCGCCTTCTCTATCGGAGAATGTTGCATTTAATATCTGAAGGAAACCTCATGGAAGTATTATCGAACATGTATGAGAAGTCTTCTTAACAAACAAGGTTTATCTCATCCGAGAACTTGTGAATACTAGGACGAGGGAAGGTGATTAAGTAACAGCGCACATCAATAACCTAAACTCGATCTTGTCTCGTTTGTTGTCTGTGAATATCAAGTTGGTCCAAGCCCTATTGTTATTGTCCTCGTTACCCGATAGTTGGTCCGAAACCATAACTGCTGTTATGAGCTCTTTAGATGTGAGTAAGTTCATGTTTGCGAAGATACTGGATCTTATTCTGGGAAAAGACGTCAGACGAGTGGCAGGTGGTTGTTCGAAGATGTTAGTACAACGACGTATGGGGTTTCTAGTGTGCGGTGGTTCAAGTGCATGGTAGTTTGCCTACGGGTTAATATCTACAGCAAAAACAACAGTGAGGAGGATAACCGACCTCCGGCAAGGAGGAAGCACGCCAGCAAAGAGAAAGATAACGGAGCACCGGTAAGGTGAAATAGCTATGGCGAGGAGGATAACAGAGCTCCACTTCTTCGTTAGGAGGTTGTCTTTTTTTTTTGGTTTACGGAGGTTGTCTTTTTTTCATTAATTGTTTTTTTTCTTTGTGGTGATGTACGCTCAGGGATGAAGGTGTTCATGTTGTCAAGTGCTTGTGGCGTTGGACCAGTTGATTATCTTATGAAACCCTTGCGAACGAATGAACTATTGAATTTATGGACACACATGTGGAAGAGAAGGCATATGGTATGTGTACTTTTAATACGACGCAAATGCTAAAAAAAGCTTGTATTTTGTGTGAGCTTTGTTGGTGAATGCCTTTAGTATTATAAATGATTAATGTACAGGTAAAAAAAGGTTTGTGTTTGTGTGACTTTTTATGTTTGATCTATGCTATAAATGTTGTTTTCATTAATAAAACGTGTTTACTTTCATTCAAGTTTGTAAAAATTAAGATTGTAAACACCTGTTTTTGGATTCGTACAATTGTGTTTTGGGTTGATGCAATTTTGGGTGGATGTGGCATGGTTCGGTTCGGTTCAGTTGAAGACCGACGTTGTGACATTCCTCCGTCGTGCAACCCGGAGAACGTACACAAAAATGACGAAGAAACGAGAACATAATAGCTGGTTACTGACGTCATTGCGACATCATCATGATGTTATCATGACATCACCATGATGGTGGATTAGAAGTATGGTGGATTAGAAGTATGGTGCTTGATGTGAGAAAGATTTGAAAGAATGGCATAATATACTACCTAATTCACAACATGTCTTCATCATTTTCATTCAAAAAAAATTGCAACTTTCTCTCCCTCTCTCTCACTAAAACTCACGGCTACCACCACCACATCTTAGCACCAACATTTAACCATCATAAAACACCATGTTACACCCACTTTGAAACCCTATTAAGGACATTCAAGGAGCTAGAAAGAGTGGAGGACTATTGGAGACATTTTGGAGCTTCTTTTTCTTCTTAAATCATCATCTAACTTATGCACCCATTGTAAGGCAAATTCTTTCATAATCTAGCTTATTTTTATGTCTAAATTAATGATGTACAAGTTGATCATCTTGAAAATGAAGAAAAGATAAACTAAAAACCCTAACTCACACCATAATAAACACACTAAATATGATTTGTTTTGTGTTGTTCATGTGTTTATATGATTATTAGTTAGCATGATAGTGTTGTTTATGTTTAAGTAAAGTATAAAAGTTGAATGATCTTGTATGAACAAGGGTAAAAATGAGAATTTAAACATGATAATGTTTGAATCTAAACTAGATCATCAACTACATCATCCATGAAGATTTCTACAACTTAAAGATAATTTTACTACACATGAATGATTTTTATAAGAAGTAAACATTATTATTTATGATGTAACCATCTTGAAAAGTATAGAAATTGAGAGGTTTATAGAGATGGACTTGATCAAAGGATATGACAAAAGTGGTGATTTAAAAGTGTTAATAAGTGTTCGAAATTTCATCATGATTTAATAAGATTTTGCCACTAAAAAGTCATGGATGATGATACATGAAATGTTGTAAATAAGTAATAGGAAGGTTTGTGATGGATTGTTGATCTTGATTATGAGCTTAAACAGGTTTTAAATACGTTTTTTTAACGTGGAAAACGCCATAGTTTAGGGGAAACTATGGAGAAATTTTCAAAAAATCTAATCACGATTAAGACATGATTAATGGGGTGATTAGCGGGACTAAACGTGATTAGTAACTTAAATCATCATTAAGTAAGTGCTAATGACAAGTGTTAAACCCTAAATACCCAAGTATTCAACAAGTTTATATATATATTTTTTTACAAGTAGAAATAAGTAACTCTTATAAATATATATATATATACTTGGGAAAATAAAAATATGAATACATATTTTGTCACCAAGAATCTTGTATAAATACATATGTGCATTGTATGTGTATGTATTTAGAAGCTTAGGGTATTCACAATAAGAATACCCAATCATATACAAAAATACAAACACTTGAAAATAATACCAAGTGTTGGTGACATAAACAAATATATTCGTACAAAGCATCGAAACAATAATCGGACAAATAAAGCAATGCGAACGATAGGCGAACGATAGGCGAACAACACACCCTCGCGTCGACGACAACAGGTGAATCGCCGACACGAAAAGTCATTACGACAACGGGCGATTTTCGACGAAAACAAGCGCATAATAAACAACGCCGACGACGAGTCTAATATATATATATATGTTATCAAAATCAAAATCCGGAAAGTTAAAAGTATTATAAGTGTAAGGCTTATTAAAAATGGGCTTTGGTAAATAAATTTGGGCTAGACCCAAATTATAAAGGTCATGGACAATGCCCAAAATAAATAATATATATGGACAAAGCCCAAATACATATAAAACATGGGTTAGGCCCAATAACATAAAACATGGGCTAGGCCCAAAGACATAAAATTACATAGGTTAGGCCCAATAACATAAAAACATGGGCTAGGCCCAAAGACATAAATTACATGGGCTAGGCCTAATGACATAAAAACATGGGCTAGACCCAAAGACATAAATTACATGGGTTAGGCCCAATGACAGAAAAACATGGGCTAGGCCCAAGGACATAGATAACATGGGCTAGGCCCAATGACAAAAAAACATGGGCTAGGCCCAATGATACGCGTGCAAGACGCGGGGACATGTGAAGGGTAACGCCCAGTTCACACACGATCAAAGAATGATAACAATATATATATATATAATTTGAGAAATATATATAACAATATTAATCGAACAAGCAAACTACCAACACTACAATAACACTAAAAGTTGTTCTATCATAACAAGGAAATACATAACAAAGTTGTATCGGTTTGGTTACTTACTTATGGCACATATATGTCAGGGTGCTCACGACACACTAATAGATCCTTAAAACTCACTGATGCTAATAACATACTCGGATTTCATTACTGGATTTCAAAGATGACATTTTTATATGAAAACATTAACTACATCAACTCGCCAACTTTATGTTGACTTTTTAAAATTACATGTATTTCAGGAGGCAACGCATGAGCTGGTGATATGATTCGGGTATGGGAAAATGTCAAGACAACGATGACCATCTTTTGGAGGGTTTGTCTTTTATATCCCAACTTCGTTTGGTTATATAGGGGTCAAAACCTCATTATGTATTTATAACGAAAACAATATCTTATTTTGAAGCAATGTATTTTGAATCATGTTTATGATGACAAGTTGAAACAGATAACAACATGAAATCACTTCTGGATGGTTGTATTTATGAAATGAAACTTATTAATAGTATGCATCGTTGTTAATTTATATTGTTTACTAAATTGGATGCAATGATTACCTAATAGTCACATACGTGCGCTTCCGCTACGACCAGGGTGTGACAGATGAATCTAGGGAAGTGGAGTTTAAATCTATTATATCTAATGTTCATGATGAAACAATTATTACAAAAGAAAGTGTTGATGAGGATTTGAAACCTCTGTCTTACCCATGGGATGCTAGTGTTTGTGAAGGTGAATGTGAATGTGACTGTGCCATGATAGCTGCTACTAAGGTATCTCCTCCGGTCTTAAAAGATTTATGTTCAAATAAATGCATCATAGCTTTTACTAACATAAAAAGGTGAATGAAAACCTTAGGAATAAAATTTTGGATGATGAATTGAAGTTTGAAAAGCTTTCAAAAGAGCTAAAAACTAGACTGTTTGAAGAAGAATCTGAAATCAGCAGCTTAAAACATGAAGCCAGCATAACCAAGGACCAACTCCAAACTATGATAGAAAAATATCAGGTTTGCAAAAGGAGTTGGTATCCACCCAAATCACTTGTGAAAAATGGGTGGAATCCTGTAAAGGTTATGAGATTTTGCTAGAAAACCAAGTCAAAAGTAACATAAAATTCGGCATAGGATTCACGAAAATGACCAAGTTTCTGAAAATCTTACTAGAAATGATTCTGATATGGTTGAAATTGTTCCAACTAATCTATCTGGTCAAGAAATCAAGGTCACTGACAAAAAAAATGGAAACACAATTATGTTAGAAAGACATGGGGGATCCTCAACTTTTGAGGAAGTTGAAAATTATCAATTTAAACCCACATGGTCTCATGAATGTGACATTCTTGAGAGTGTCAAACCAATGGATTTTTCAACCATTGAAGGTGTCAAAGCACCAAAGGCAAGAATCATCCCCATAACAGATTTACCAGCAGATGTTACAACATATGCTGACAAAAAGTCTGAAAAAGGAAAAAAGAAAGGAAAGATCAAAAACCTGTTTTGTGATTTCTGTGAAAAAAAGAACCGTGTTACCAAAACGTGTTTTATTCTAAAAGCCTATGACATTAACAAAACAAGTGTATTAATTGATTCTCCAAACTGCACTATTTGTAATAAAACAAATCATAAAACTCAAGAGTGTGTTTATCTCAAAAACTTTGATGGGAAAAAGAATGAGTATAAATTCAAAACACTGGAGAGTTCAAAGACTAGTACTTTAAAAGGAAAGTCTAAATAGACCTTTGTGCCTGTTGATACACCTGTTACCAAAGCAATGCACAAAACCTCTGCTCCCAGAGAGGTGTAGGTAACAGATGCACCACCTCCCAACCAGTACCCAAGAGGATATGGCCAACCAACTTACCAAAAGTTACCTCTAAGTTATGAGGGTTACAAAAGGCCCTAAAAACCAAGAGTAAATAGGCATCCTCATGGTTACTATCATCTAATAGGAGATAGGTCTCAAAAGATGTTACAAAGATCTGTTCAAACCACTAACCATTCTTCTAGATTTGAGAGTGACATGTCTATGACCCCTTCCAAAGCCGTTTTAGATTGATATGGAGGTAGGAGGATAACATTCCTTTTAAAGCCTCTCTCTTATAGTCTACCAATGCACAAGTCGTCACAAGAATGACAAGGATGGTCATGAGTAACATAAAAGTAAAAGACAAAAAGTAAACAAAATCATCAAGTGAGGTGGTGGATCGAAAGTAGGATAGCCAAGGCTTCCAAGTATCACACTTTACCAACTCAAGTCTCGTTTCAAGAACAAGCTTGGAAGGATACAACACTTGTGGGTTGAAAACACTATTAAAACAAAAGGTTCTTACACTTGGGACCTTGAACATGGTGATGTTCCAAGTTGGTTTTCCTTAGAAAACCTATGAAGACATTCCGAAAGGTGTTTCAAGTGTTAAGAAGGAAAAGATCAAAGAAGGAAGGTGAGTTAGAACTCACTTTTGAAAGCCTTAATCTTTGGTGGAGAGAGAGCTCTTAGAGCTTTTTAGAGAGAAGAGAAGAGATGTTTGAGGTGTGATTTTAGAGGAGGAGTGGGGTATTTATAGGTGAGTTTTGGGAGGTTGTTAGGTGAAGTAATAAATGCAGAAAACACAAAATTGACCAATCCATGAGCTTGAAACCAACTTCTCCGGATTATGCCCCTCTCGCGGGCCGCGAGAGAGTGAAGAGGTCTCGGTCGCGAGCCGCTAGAGGGTCTGGCGGGTCGCGAAAGGTTAACAAGGATTCGGTCGCGGGGCGCGAGGTGAGTTATTCCAGAAGTTTCTTTGATTTTTTATCACTTTTAGTCTTTGAACTTAGTTTAAGTTGTCATTTTTGCATGATTTAAGCATATAACGTGTATAAATGTCGAGTGTGAATGCATGAACCTTGCACGTATAAAAAGTATCAGTATGATTGAATGCATGTAAAACAAGTATGTATCAAATATCAATTATATTATGATTCAAGTCTCAGGTTACAAGATTGGGAAAAGAAATACGAAAACGATACGAATACAAGTTCCAAAAATAGAAATACGACTATACTTTCTAATTAAGGAAAGTATGAAAAAGCGAGGCGTTACAGTCTCCCTCCTTTAGAAAATTTTGTCCCGAAATTTATTTAGAGGAAGGTGTAACGAATAGGTGCGGATACTTTGTCTTCATATCACTCTCGAGTTCCCAAGTAAATTCGGCGCCACGTTTACCTTCCCTTCGAACCTTGACTATGGAAATTCGATTGCGCCTCAATTGCTTGATTTCTCGGTCCATGATTTCGACAGGTTTCTCCACGAAGTGCAAGGTCTCATTGATTTGAAGATCTTCGAGTGGGACTTGAAGTCCTTCTCCGGCTAGACATTTTTTCAAGTTTGAAACGAAACGTCAATAATACCCAGCTAGGCCAAGAAACGAACAAATCTCAGAAGGCGATTCAGGTGCAACCCAATTCGTAACAGCTTCGATCTTTGCGAGGTTAACATGAATACCGAGTTCATTGACGGTGTGACCCAAGAATTGAACCTCTTTTAGCCAAAACTCACACTTAGAGAATTTGGCATAAAGATGTTTGGTGTGCAAAAGTGTAAGAATGAGGCGCAGTCGCCCATTTTCGTCTTTCATCTTGGAGTAGATGAGAATATCGTCTATGAAACAATAACAAAACGATCAAGAAACAGCTTACACATGCGGTTCATTAAATCCATGAACACGGTAGTCACGTTAGTCAAACCAAAAGGCATGACCATGAATTCGTAGTGTCCATAACGTGTGCGGAAAGCGGTTTTGGGTATATCTTCTTCTAGAACTCGAAGTTGATGGTAACCAGAGCGGAGATCAATCGGAAAAGCACGTCGCGCCTTGTAATTGATCGAAGAGACCGTCAATACGAGGAAGTGGATAGCGGTTCTTGACTGTGAGCTTGTTGAGCTCACGATAGTCAATACACATGCGGAATGATCCATCCTTCTTCTTGATGAAGAGTACGGGAGCACCCCAAGGAGAAGTACTAGGGCGTATAAAGCCTTTATCAAGAAGGTCTTGAAGCTGGCTTGATAGCTCTTGCATCTCCGAAGGTGCTAATCGATACGGAGCCTTCGCAACAGGAGTTGAGCCAGGAATGAGGTCAATACGAAAGTCGACAGCACGAGGAGGAGGAAGACCAGGAAGGTCATCCGGAAAGACACCATGGAACTCACAAACGACGGGAACATCACTTAGGCTTTGACCTTTGTCCTTCTTTTCCACAACGTGGGCCAAAAAGGTAAAATATTCCTTGCGTAAGTATTTATTCGCCTGAATACACGACATCAACTTGAAACCTTTGGAAGGTTTCTCACCATAGACGTGTAAGGCATCATCGCTAGGAAGAAGAAGGCGAAGGAATTTCTCCGAGCAAACACCTTCAGCACGAACTTGCCGGAGCCAGTCCATGCCTACTATGATGTCAAAACTACTCATTTTCATAGGTATGAGATCAATCAAAAACGTATGACTGTAAGATCCAAAGAACAACAAGAGAGGACAGAGTTAACAGGAAAGGTCTTACCGTTAGCGACTTCAACATCGAAAGGATCGGGCAGCTTAGATCGTTCTCACTTAAGCAAGGGTTCAAATTCAACAGATACAAAACTTCTTTCTGTGCCAGTATCAAACAAACAAGAAGCATAGACATGGTTCACGAGGAACGTACCAGTAATAACAATTGGAGCTTTCGGCTTGCGTGGAGGTGAGCACGAAAGCTCGACCTTTAGCAGGCTCAGGTTGTCGCTGTTGCTGGTTGTTGGCGCGCTTGGGGCAAACATTGGCGAAATGGTTAGGATCACCATAGTTGTAACACGTCCGAACAGGAGTGGCTTGGGCTTGAGGGTCAGGGTTAGGTGTAATCGCTAAGGGTTGTTGATTTTGGGGTGGAGGAAAGCTTCGGCAACGGTTAGACAAGTGCCTTAACCTCTGACATTGGGCACACTTTCGGCATGGAGTACTGACGGGATGATGGGAGAAACAGGTAGTACACTGAGGGTGAGAACCATTGTAACCATGTTTGAGCTGGTCGGTGCTTTGGGTAGTGGCGATGGCGTTAGTGGTGTAGGGGTAGGCGGAGTAACAACCACCTTGTTTTGGATAGAAGCCTTCCGCTTCTTGTTTCAGTTCTAGTTTTTCATGGCTTGGGAGGGAGGAGTTTCGGTAGTGGTGGTGTCTGCGATGGCTTGGTGCGCATGCTTCGTAGAGACCTTTTCATAAGCCCCCTGAAGGATGCAGTTGTGGTTAAGCTGAATGGTTAGGCTAAAAGCTTCATCGAGGGTTTTGGGGTTGGCGGTGGCTACATGGTTCATGATCACAGGCGAGAGCGAACAAATTATCTTGGCAATCGGAACAGTATCCACCTGTCCTGGACAGATGATACTCAATTGTTTGAAGCGCGCGATCAAACCTTCGGCGTCACTCCCCTGTTGTGTAAGATTCCAGAATTCGTTTTCGAGCTTCTGGGTCTCGTGGGGAGGACATAACTGATCCTTCATGAGCTTGTTAAGCTCTTCCCAAGGTAATGCGTGAGCCGCTTCGTTGCCACGCTTGTTGCACTCGATAGTCCACCACTCGAGGGCTCTCTGGTGAAAGACCCCGGTAGTGTTGAGGGTTCGAAGGTCATCAGGGCACCCGCCCTGAAGAAAGGTAAGCTCCATTGTGTCAAACCAGTTGATCATGGCTGTTACACCGTCCATGCCATTGAACTCAACGGGTTTGCAAGCCATGAAGTGCTTGAACTGGTAAGACGTTTTGGGTGTATCGGTTTTCGAATCGGCGGAGGACTTAGGGGTGCGTTCGGTAAGGATGGTTTGGAGTTGGCTAACAATATCAGGGATGACACAGGCCATTTGGTCAGTCATTTGCTCAGCCAACAGGCCGACAAGGTCTTCTTTCGACATAGAGTCACCGTTGTTGCTGGATCCCTTGTTGGACCTCTTTGACTTCTTAGAAGAGTTAGGAGAAGACATCTAGAGGTTCGAAATAGAGCAAGGGATGAAACTTGATCATAACGTAAAAACAACAAGTTTTGCATGTATAAGAATGTATAAGGTTCACCTAAGTTCACATAAGTTGCATGAGCTTAACAAGTATAACATGTATAATCACGTATGAATGCGAGTAAAAGAGTTTAATTTTAGTTTGTTCACGAGGATTAACATTGTTTTGGATTGCGATAAACGTGCGAATAGTGTAACGGCTCAAAATGAACGAGGTAACAAGTATTAAAAACATATAGAAATTGAATCACATAAAAATAATAGGCTCATAAAACGTGGGAGTGTTTCGGGTAGAGAAACGTCGACAATTCCAAAGTGAATCGAACTTCTTTTCAAATTAGAGAAACGTGCTTTGGCCTATAGGTAAAATGCTCTCATCGAGAAGCGACTAACGACATTTTACCCTTCCAGTTACTACACGTCTCTAATCGATTGGAAAAATTGAAACTTTGGTGAGAGCAAAAATCAAGGAATGGGACTTAATCGACAAGGTGCTGGTTTCACCCTTAACTTGACGATTTCATACCCTAAGTATGGTTGGTATTTACCAAACGAAGAGCAAATTCCGATTCGTTGGTAAGGGTCCACTAGAGTTTGAATTGGAAAATTTTCCATCAAGATGTGGATTTCACTCCTAACTTGATGGTGAAATTTCGTGCAAAAAGAATAAGTATAGCTGAATGAGAGTCGTTCACCAAATTGTGGGTTTCACACCTATTTTAGTGAACTCATCTCGTTTCTGTTACGAGTGTCTTCAAGTCTTCAAAGTGCGTATTATGTAAAAATGTCTTAGGAAATACATCATGTATATGTATTAAGACTAAAAGAAAGAGGAGAAGCAAAGTAGGAAGCATAAAGTTTTAAGCATAAACAAGAATGGTCAAAACGGGTACTTAGAACTATAGACTAGGTCGAACATGGCAATTCTACCTAATTCCGTATAGTTATGGCTCTGATACCAATCTGTCACACCCCAACCGATGGCGGAAATATCAAAGTGAGACGATAACGAGATTGCTCATTACTCAAAACGCTAATAATGACAATATTTAATTTAAAGTCGAATTTCATTTCAAGAATAATTGTCAAAATACAACAATGAAACAAATAAAACAATTTTAACAAAATTGATACAACAACATTAACCTAAACGTCTAAATGTATGTACCTAAGTCCTTGCTATTTGATTTCATAGCATCCTGTTCATCAACCTGTAACATGTTTTAAAATAACAATTCAATGCAAAAGCAAAGGTGAGTACACAAGTTTAAGCATAGCATACGTATACGAATAATGTTTAAACAAATCCTCATGGCAACTTTGATTCTACAAGAGCATATACAAGGCATGCAATACTACTAGTCAAACCCTTAACGCAATCATGATGTTTTAACATGGCCTCAAGTTTACACGATGGAGGGGGATGCATTACTTCCTAAAGCGCTTATACATGTCAAACGAAGGCTTAAAACAAGTTAATGACTAAAGTATCACATAAAGAATGTCCAAGATATAAGCACCAAGTAATCATATCAAGTATTCGTGTGTATAGGATTGTTTGTGCATTTCATAAAGTTTAAGTGTTGTGGTTTGGTATGAGTAAACATGTTACACCCAAAAGTGTTGTAAACGAAAAGTGGGCCGAGTGTACTCACGGTATTGCTAAGCTTCCTTTGTTATTTCCGTGAAGGGCTTGGAGAGAGAGTTTGGGGGAACTCCGAGTTATCCTACAAGAGGAAAACAGAGGTTGGTAAGTATTCGAATGATAACGGAGGATTTAGGAACTTTAAATACGCTAAAGTATGTTATATGAGAAAATAATCATCTAGACTTAATACTCGTTTTTGACACTATAAGACCCATTCGGGTTGATGTGTTTTCATGGGTTAGGATACCCATTAGAATCGTAACGAGTGATTAAGTACGTAGGTGATGTAACCTAGTACCATGACGGACAATCACTTGATTACCATCAAGAGTTCGGTTAGTGAATATATACATATATTATGTAGCGTACGTAATAAGTAAATCATAAACATCATGGAAGTTCATAGAAGTCCTGCATGGAGGTAGGAGGATAACCTTCCTTTTAAAGCCTCTCTCGTGTAGTCTACCAATGCGCAAGTCGTCACAAGAACGACACGGATGGTCATGAGTAACATAAAAGTAAAAGACAAAAAGTAAACAAAATCATCAAGTGAGGTGGTGGATCGAAAGTAGGATAGCCAAGGCTTCCAAGTGAGCACACTCTACCAACTCAAGTCTCGTTTCAAGAACAAGCTTGGAAGGATACAACACTTGTGGGTTGAAAACCCTATTAAAACAAAAGGTTCTTACACTTGGGACCTTGAACATGGTGATGTTCCAAGTTGGTTTTCCTTAGAAAACCTATGGAGACATTCCAAAAGGTGTTTCAAGTGTAAAGAATGAAAAGATCAAAGAAGGGAGCTGAGTTAGAACTCACTTTTGAAAGCCTTGATCTTTGATGGAGAGAGATCTCTTAGAGCTTTTTAGAGAGAAGAGAAGAGATGTTTGAGGTGTGATTTGAGAGGAGGAGGAGTGGGGTATTTATAGGTGAGTTTTGGGAAGTTGTTAGGTGAAGTAATAAATGCAGAAAACACAAAATTGACCAATCCATGAGTTTGAAACCAACTTCTCCGGATTATGCCCCTCCCGCGAGCCGCGAGAGGGTGAAGAGGACTCGGTCGCAGGCCGCTAGAGGGTCTGGCGGGCCGCGAGAGGTTAACAAGGATTTGGTCGTGGGGCGCGAGGTGAATTATTCCAGAAGTTTCTTTGATTTTTATCAATTTTAGTCCTTGAACTTAGGTTAAGTTGCCATTTTTGCATGATTTAAGCATATAACGTGTATAAGTGTCGAGTGTGAATCCATGAACCTTTGCACGTATAACAAGTATCGGTATGATTGAATGCATGTAAAACAAGTATGTATCAAGTATCAATTTTATTATGATTCAAGTCTCGGGTTACAAGATTGGGAAAAGAAATACGAAAACGATACGAATACAAGTTCCAAAAAGAGAAATACAACTATACTTTCTAATTAAGGAAAGTATGAAAAAGCGAGGTGTTACAAGGGAACTTCTACTTGCCTTGATAGTTTATGGTATGTAGATTGTGGCGGCTCCAAGCACATGAGACGATGTAGAGCCTTCTCAAAGACTTCATGGCTCATGGAGGAGGTGATATGTCTTTAGGTAATAATTCAAAAGGGAAGGTGCTTGGGTCAGAAACTGTTCAGGCTGAGAAACTCAAATTTGAAAATGTCAATCTTATTGACAATCTGAAATTTAATCTTCTTAGTGTTTCAGAAATGAGTGACACGGACTATGGGTCATTCTTCACTAAGAAAACTTGTCAGATTGATGGGCCAGAAGTGGCTAAAAAGATTGATCAAATCATAGCTGAGAGCAAAGCATAACTTGTTGCTCATAGGAGTGGCAATGTGTATGTGGTTAATATGTTGAAGAATAATCCAATGACTGATGCCTGACTGTTCTCAGCTGCCTTTACCAAGAGAGACAAAACTATGACACAGAAGACTTGAGCACACAAATCTAACAACTATCACCACACTCTCTAAACAAGGCCTTGTAAGAGGCTTACCACAAAAATTTTTCACAAGAGAAGAACATTGTGTTTTCTGTTTAAAAGGAAACAACATAAAAGTTCTTACAAACCCATTGGTGAGTCCAAAACAAGCCAATGCTTACAAATGTTACACATGGACTTGTTTGGGCTTGTAAAAATCACGAGTCTAAGTAAAAAGAAATATTGTCTTGTCATAGTTGATGATTTTTCAAGGTTTTCAAGGACTTACTTCATGCACTCCAAGGATGAGACTGCGAGCATTTTGCAAGATTTTGTTAAAAGAGTTGAAAAGCAATTTGACCTGTCTATAAAAGTCTTTAGGAGTGATAATGGGACAGAGTTTAAAAATAAAGAGTTACATGAGTTTTGTGTGTCAGAAGGGATTGTAAGGCAGTATAGTATCCCAAGGACACCAGAACAAAATGGGGTGGTTGAAGGGAAAAACAAAACATTAATTGAAGCTGCTAGAACCATGCTTGCAGACTCTGGTTTACCCATGTCCTTTTGGGCAGAGGCTGTAAACACTCCAAAAAAAAACTTCCAGATCAACAAAAGCAAAATCACGCTAATAAAGGAAAGAGAAAGGGCAACAAAGCATAATACAAGAAGAAGTTTCGAAAGATAAACTTCGTGAAGTCTCGAGGGACTGATAAAATTGAAACTTTTGAAAACAAATCCAACACTGATTTTGGTCAACAAGTTTAGGTTTTGAAAAGTAAAGTCAAAATAACTACACATAACACACAAACTGTTGTGATGTAGGACCAAGTACATCGAGATCAAGAAGTTCATCGTCAAGCTATCACCATCATGGTACTCTGAGGTTTGTTGAGTGGAGATCATGCTTTGAATGCGCTAAGTATGGACACATTGTTAGAATCTGTCCATATCTCACGAAAGGGAAGGCAAAAGCTGATGTCTCCTATGGAAACTCTTACCGATTACGATCTGTTTCACTGAAACAAGACTTTAAGTTTCAAAAAGAAAGAAAATTGAAACATAAAAAAAACGAATGGAAGTTGAAAAGGTGTTAAAACCTGATGTTGTCCAAACACAATATGTTTAACCAAATGTTAAAAATGGCAAACAAAACAGATTTGGAAACCAAAATCGATAACTGTTTCAGGGGAGCTCAATCGATTCCGAATCATTGGGAAATCGAAGTCACCATTCTCAATGATGTAGGACGACCCAAGTCAATAATGGCTTGGGTCCCCCTTTCCAACTGATCTTTGACTGAGTATGTTGGATGTTCTAGGAGGAACTATTGATAGTCGTAGGATTGTTGATATTGGAGCATCCAACACTTGATTCGTAACATGCAGCTTCGACACAATGATTAAGTTCAGAGATTATGGTTGCCTTTGATGGAGAGAGAAAAAGTAAAGAAGACAAAAATGTCCAATGAAAGAATGGTGATGAATGAAGTTGGAAACCTTGATAATAAGAAAAATGTGCCAAAATTTGATAGTTATGGCTTTGATCGGGTCAAGAAGATAGATTCCAATGAAATGTGCGTGCCTGCAACACCTCTGAAGCCTTTCGAAGATTCAAGGCTTATATTTCTCACAAGAAGTTAAAGGCCTTCAAGATGAACGTGTAGTGTACATTTCTCTATCGTGTGTTGATAAATGTGTTTGTTGAACAAACCACCCGGGTGTGCAGATACCTTGGAGTGGATTGGACAATCTCACACTACTTCTGTTGGAATTGAACCCTACAAAAGAAAAGATGATAGAAAGCCAAAATATACTACAACCTCTGATCCTAATAATAATAAAACATCTGCTAGAGTCAAGCTTTGCTAAAGATAAAATGTTAAAGGTCTGCCATAGCAAAACTCTGTTGACGATTAAAGCTAAAGGTCTTCCAAGGCAAAGCTCTGTTGAAGACTAAACCTAAAGGTCTGCCAAGGCAAGACTCTGTTGAAGGCCGGTGCCTCAATAGTCTTCTCTATTAGTCTTTGTAATATTTAATTATAGTAGTGGTTAGCTTAATCGATGTCGGTTGTTTATATTGTTAAATGTCGCTTTCCTGCTAACATCATCATAAGATGCTCGGTGTTTAGAATTTTAGAGTAAATAGAATAATGCCTGTATTGTTCCATTTGATCACTTTTCATCACTTATCAATCTAAGTTCTTCTTTCCATTCTGTATGAATAAATCAGTGATCTTAGACTGAAGGGGAGATTGTGAATTATAAGAAAGTGACTACAATTACAAAGTATGACAATGAAAACAATCTCTCAATTGTTATGAATCAAAGTTCATCATTCCGCTGCATTTACCTTTGATTTATCGTCTTTCATTTTTATCTTTAGAACTTTCATAACAGTTTTAAACTCAGATCCTAACAATTGGTATCAAAGCTAGGTCAATGGAATTTGATTTAACAATCAATTTGATTTAAATAGATCAGCTGTCACTGCTAATTCGGTTTGTTTATTTTTATTTAAACAAAGTTTAATTACATTTTTAAAGTTTTTAAACAAAAATCTGTTTGTAAACAATCAGAATGTCACACACTTCACAAGATCCTCATAACACCGGCAACATGTTTAAACCACCGATCCTTGTCAGAACTGACTATAATATCTAGCAAAGACAGATGGGTCATGTCCTTGCTCAGCAAAACACCGGTTGTTGGAAGTCGGTCATTTTTGGACCTCATGTTCCAACGATACCGAGTACAGAGGACCCTAAAGTCCAAGTACCAAAGAATCCTCAAAATTATTCCGAGCAAGATTTCCAAAAAATTGAGCTACATGCAAAGTCATTTAGCATCATGGCCTCTGCACTGCCAAAGGATATCTATGCGGACCTCTTTCATTGGAACAGTGTAAAGGAATTACGGAATGCATTAAAAGAGCAAGTCGGTAGGACTGAGGAAGTGATTGAAAGTAACAGAGAAGTTTTAAATCAACAATAAGAAACATTTTGTCATGTTAAAGGAGAGTCATTAACCCAACACTTTGAAAGGTTTAGCTGTCTCATTAGTGACCTTAAACTGGTTAATGTTACGTTTGCAAATTCGACTTTAAATAGTCGTTTTCTTAGATCATTACCAGACAAGTGGGACACTATAGCTTTTGTAACTCGAAATTCAGTTGGGTTTAAAGAAATGAGTCTAACACAGCTTCATGGTAGGCTTCTCACTTATGAGAGAGAGCTGATTCGGAAAAAGAAGCTACAAGAATTTGGCAAGGGGCTGATGACTATTCATTTGGTAGTACAACACTTTTTGGCCAAGAAGAAGTTACTAGCAATAGTAAGGATCAGAGTTATGATCATTTCATTGATATAACTTCGGGTGGTATTTTCAACTCCGATATTACACACCTAATTATGCATTTGCTGCTAATGAGGAAAGCCAAACTTCTGATAACTTATGCTTTGAGTTGAACGACCTTCAACATTTTGACCCTTCAGATTTGGAAGAGATGGATATTTTGCAGCAGTTGGCTCTATTAAGTGTTAGGGCTAACAAATATTACAAGAGAAATGGTAGAAAGTTTCTAAGGTTGCATGGGGGCTAAAAGTTGGGTTGAATAAGTCAAAGATTAAGTGTTATAAATGTAATTGGCTAGGACACTTTGCTAGAGAATGTAGGTCTCAATCAACTGAACAAATTACCACACATCCTAGCCATAGACCTCAAAACACTCAAAACACCATCCATTATTCCCAATATACCCGTGCTTCTCATATGCAAAACACTACTCATTTTGCACACCCTTCTACCACTGTTCCTGTGCAATATGTTCAAACCACTGTTCCTCAAATTCAATATGTTCAAGTACCAGCTCCTTAGGTTTAAATGCAACCTGCACAACAAGTTTCTCAAACCACTGCTCAGGCAGAGGTTAATCAACAGAGTTTCTTTACTCAGGGCTTTGTTGATTGGAGTAGCTTGCCTAAGGATTTGAATGATGAAAACTTTGCTCTAGTTGCTAATAATGAAAATAAACAAAATGATTTTTATTTTATGGCACTGGATATAATAGTTGAGGGTGATGAATCTGGGGAAGTGGAGTTTAAATCCGTTGTGTCTAATGTTCATGATGAAACAGTTTTACAAAAGAAAGTGTTGATGAAGATTTGAAACCTCTGTCTGACCCATGGGATGCTAGTGTTTATGAAGGTGAATGTGACTGTGCCATGATAGCTGCTACTAAAGTATCTCCTCAGGTCTTGAAAGATCTATGTTCAGATAAATGCATTATAGCTTTTACTAACATAAAAGAGGTGAATGAAAACCCTAGGAATAAATTTTTGGATGATGAATTGAAGTTTGAAAAACTTTCAAAAGAGCTAAAAACTAAACTGTATCAGCAGCTTAAAACATGAAGCCAGCATAACCAAGGACCAACTCCAAACTATGATAGAAAAATATCAGGTTTGCAAAAAGGAGTTGGTATCCACCCAAATCACTTGTGAAAAATGGGTGGAATCCGGTAAAGGTTATGAGATTTTGCTAGAAAACCAAGTCAAAAGTAACATAAAATTTGGCATAGGATTCACGAAAAATGACCAAGTTTCTGAAAATGTTACTAGAAATGATTCTGATATGGTTGAAATTGTTCCAACTAATCTATCTGGTCAAGAAATCAAGGTCGCTAACTAAAATGGAAACACAATTATGTTAGAAAGACATGAGGGATCCTCAACTTTTGAGGAAGTTGAAAATTATCAATTTAGACCCAACAGGTCTGATGAATGTGACATTCTTGAGAGTTTCAAACCAATGGATTTTTCAACCATTGAAGGTGTCAAAGCACCAAAGGCAAGAATCATCCCCATAAACAGATTTACCAGCAGATGTTACAACATATGCTGACAAAAAGTATGAAAAAGGAAAAAAAGAAAGAAAAGATAAAAAAACCTGTTTTGTGATTTTTGTGAAAAAAAGAACCATGTTACCAAAAAGTGTTTTATTCTAAAAGTCTATGACATTAACAAAACAAGTGTGTTCATTGATTCTCCAAACTGCACTCTTTGAATAAAACAAATCATAAAACTCAATCAATGTGTTTATCTCAAAAACTTTGGGAAAAAGAATGAGTATAAATCCAGAACATTGGAGAGTTCAAAGACTAGTACTTCAAAAGGAAAGTCTAAATAGACCTTTGTGCCTGTTGATACACATGTTACCAAAGCAGTACAAAACCTCTGCTCCCAGAGAGGTGCAGGTAACAGATGCACCACCACCCAACCAGTACCCAAGAGGATATGGCCAACCAACTTACCAAAAGGTACATCTAAGTTATGAGGGTTACAAAAGGCCCTCAAAACCAAGAGTAAATAGGCATCCTTATGGTTACTATCATCTGATAGGAGATAGGTCTCAACAGATGTTACAAAGATCTATTCAAACCACTAACCATTCTTCTAGATTGGAGACTAACATGTCTATGACCCCTTCCAAAGCCATTTTGGCATTGAAAACCCACCTAAACTAATTAATTACCACTATCCAGGGAGCTTCTACTTGCCTTGATAGTTTATGGTATGTAGATTGTGGAGGCTCCAGGCACATGATAGGATGTAGAGCCCTTCTCAAAGACTTCATGGCTCATGGAGGCGGTGATATGTCTTTTGGTAATAATTAAAATGGGAAGGTGCTTGGGTCAGAAACTGTTCAGGCTGGGAAACTCAAATTTGAAAATGTCAATCTTATGGACAATCTAACATTTAATCTTCTTAGTGTTTCACAAATGAGTGACAAGGGATATGGGTCATTCTTCACTAAGAAAACTTGTCAGATTGTTGGGCCAGAAGTGGTTAAAAAAATTGATCAAATCATAGCTGAGAGCAAAGATTAACTTGTTGCTCATAGGAGTGGCAATGTGTATGTGGTTGATATGTTGAAGGATAATCCAATGACTGATGCCTGTATGTTCTTAACTGCCTTTACCAAAAGATAGAACTATGGCACAGAAGACTTGGGCACACAAATCTGACAACAATCACCACACTCTCTAAACAAGGCCATGTAAGAGGCTTACCACAAATTTTTTTCACAAGAGAAGAACATTGTGTTTTCTGTTTAAAAGGAAAACAACATAAAAGTTCTTACAAACCCATTGGTGAGTCCAAAACAAGTCAATGCTTACAAATGTTACACATGGACTTGTTTGGACTTGTAAAAATCATGAGTCTAAGTAAAAAGAAATATCGCCTTGTCATAGTTGATGTTATTCAAGGTTTACATGGACTTACTTCATGCACTCCAAGGATGAGACTGCATGCATTTTTCAATATTTGTTAAAAGAGTTGAAAACCAATTTGACCTGCCTGTAAAAGTATTTAGGTGTGATAATGGGACAGAGTTTAAAAATAAGGAGTTACATGAGTTTTGTGTGTCAGAAGGGATTATAAGGCAGTACAGTATCCCAAGGACACCAGAACAAAATGGGGTGGTTGAAGGGAAAAACAGAACTTTAATTGAAGCTGCTAGAACCACGCTTGCAGACTCTGGTTTACCCTTGTCCTTTTGGGTAGAGGCTGTAAACACTGTTTCTATGTTCAAAACAGAGTTTCGATCAACTCCAGACATCAATCCACTGCTTATGAAACTCTGTTAAAGATCAAACCACTGATCTCATATTTTAAAATCTTTAGCTGCACATGCTTCATTTTAAATCTAAAAGATTCAATTTCAAAATTTGCAGCCAAAGTAGACTGTGGTTATTTTCTTGGATATTCAACCACTGCTAAAGCCTATAGAGTCTTTAATTCAAGGACTAGGTGTGTGGAAGAGACCTTGAATGTTAAGTTCAATGAACTTTCTTCATTAAACATCCCAGCAAATCCTGCTGAACTTTTTGATTTAAACAAATTTACTTTTGAAGCTGTGTCTGTCAAGACTGACCCTGCAGGTACATCACAGTCTCCACAACAAGACTATGGATATAACATTGTGATTCCACAATATAAAGTCAATTCCAGAATCAAAGGAACAGATGTTGTTAACAACTGTGAAAACTCTACCACTACTGGATCAACCACTGCTGATCCTCAATCCTCTGCCATCTCATCAAATATGACCTCTGTTGATAAAAGTCCAACCACTGTAGATAAAAGTCATCATGTTTTCATACCTCTCTCTCCAATACCTCCACCTCCATTTCAAACAGATGTTGACTCTTCAAAATTGCCAACAGATATTAGCTCAGATGATTCCCGTCGGCAACCTTCACCTCAAAATGCCATTATTCAATATAAGGGAGATCTAATCCACCTTATAAACCATCCATCTGATCTAATAATTGGCAACATCAAGGAAGGGGTGCTCACTAGAAGTCAATCGCAAAACATTTGTCTTTTTGCTGGTTTCCTATCTCTAACATAACTTGTCAAGTACCAAGAGGCACTAAAAGACAACAGTTGGGTAGAAGCCATGCAAGAAGAGCTCCTTCAGTTTAAAAGACAACAAGTATGAGAACTTGTACCATTGCCAAAGAATGTATGTCCAATTGGCACAAAATGGGTCTTCAAAAACAAAACAGATGAAAGGAGTATTATTGTAAAAAATAAAGCTAGGCTTGTGGTTCAAGGTTACAGACAAGAAGAAGGCATTGACTATGATGAAACTTTTGCTCCTGTAGCAAAATTAGAAGCCATCAGACTGTTCTTAGCCTTTGCTACCAACCACAACATCAAAGTGTTTCAAATGGATATCAAAGTGCATTCTTGTATGGTAAGATCAAAGAAGAGGTATATGTTTGTCAACCTCCTGGCTTTGAGATGCATTTTATCCTGGTCATGTCTACAAGCTTAATAAAGCTTTGTATGGCTTGGAACAAGCACCAAGAGTCTGGTATGAAACTCGTTTCGCCTTTTATCCATTGGTTTTACAAAGGATAAAATTGATAAAGTTTATTTTTGAAATGGAGAGCAAAGGATTTGATGCTTGTCCAAATTTATGTGGATGACATCAGTTTTGGATCCACATGCATTGCCATGTGTGAAGAGTTCAGACAACTCATGGTAGCAGAGTTTGAAATAAGTGCAATGGGTGAACTCCAATGCTTTCTTGGTCTTCAAGTAAAGCAATTGCAAAATGGTACTTTCATTCATCAAAGTAAGTATGTCAAAGAACTACTTACAAAATTTGATATGAATGAGTGTAAACCATGTAGCACACCCATGGCAACCACAAAGCTTGTCACTGTTGATGACAAAGATGACTTGGTTGATCAAACTCTATATAGAAGCATGATAGGTTCTTTATTGTGCCTAACTGCATCAAGGCCAGACATCATGTTTGCAACATGTGTTTGTGCCAGATCCTAGTCATCACCCAGGAAGTCCAATCTCATTGTTGTAAAAAGGAAATTCAGATACATAAAAGGTGCTCCCACACTTGGTATCTGGTATCTAGCTAATGGAAATATTGAGCTTTCAGGTTATTGAGACAGTGATTTTGCTGGATGTCACATCACAAGGAAGTCAACTTCAGGAGACTGTCAATTCCTAGGCAATTGCTTAGTGTCTTGGCAGAGCAAAAAGCAAGCTGTAGTATCAACATCCACAGTAGAGGCTGAGTATATTGTTGCTGCAAGCTGCACTGCTCAACTCCTATGCCTTCAAAATCAACTATCAGATTTTGGTGTAACTGCTTTAAAGACTCCTCTCATGTTAATAGTCAAGCAGCTGAAAACATCATCAAAAATCCAGTATCTCATTCTACCACAAAGCACATTGACATCAGAGATCACTTTGTGAGGGATTGTTGTGAAAAAGGTTTGATTTCTCTGCATCATGTTCCAACTAAAGATCAACTGGCATATGTTCTAACAAAAGCATCAGATAAATCTATCTTTGGAAGTTTGATCTCTAGAATTGGTATGCTAAACATGGAATAAAAACAAGCATTTGTGTTTCATGAATAAATAGCATTAAAAAAATTTCAGAAAGTCAAAAATCCATCCTTAAAAATAGCTAAAATTGAAAATTTTCAATAAATCTCTAAAGTTTGCTCATAACCACTATTTCTCCAAACCTCTGCTTGGCATGAAATCTATCTGTTGCTAAAATGTGATCCTTTGTTTTACATCCAATGTTAGTGACACCACTATTTTCCCAATCAACTGATAATCTATCCTCTGATATTGTAAAATCACCTCTGATCATTCCTTTGTTCAGAACCACTACTGGTATCCAACAGAGGTTTCCAAACAACTGTCATCCATTACTAACAGAGGTTGCACGTGGACAGAGGATAGCCATCAGATCTTTTGAAAACCGATGCCACATCAGCATTCACTTGTCACTTTATAAACCCTGTTTCATCTAAATAGAGTTCTACTTGCTGTTTCGACTTTAAAAAGATTTTCAAAACCTCCATTACTCATCTTCTTCCAAACTCTCAATAATCACTCTTCCATCATGAATTTCATCATCAAAAATCCCCACAACTACCTTCCTATATTCGAAAAAACAAATAATAATACTACTTTTCACTCCATGATCGATGTTCTACAAACATCATCATACAAGGATGTGTTACTAGCCAAGGCTCCAATCTATCTTGACACCCTTAGACAGTTTTGGGCAAATGCTGAAGTCAAGATTCAAAACAAAAAGCCTTTTGCCATTACGTCAAAGATTGGGTAGTCACTTGTCCAAATTTCTCCATTTACTATCTCCACCACATTTGGTCTTAATGACCTAGATGACCCCACTTCTTTCCCAAAGAAAGATTTACATGCTGAATTCATTGAGCGTGATTATGAAGGTCAATTGACATGTATTACCATTTTGAACCTGAATTTCCCGCTGACATGAAATTCTTTTTCCATACACTTTTTTTTGTTTGTCAGCCAAGACAACTGCTTTAAACGAAATACCTTTGAAACATTCAGTACATAGGTTATGCTATTTTAACAAAATCAAAATTTAACTTTTCCCAAGTACTGTTTTCTAACTTGGTTGTAAATTTTAACAATATTATAATCAGTAAAGATTTTCTGATACACCCTAGGTTGTTGAGTTTCTATTTACAAAAACAAGTTTCTGCAACGGATTTTCAACAAGGTGTCATCTGTGAAGTTGGCAGCCTTAAACATAAAACTTTTACTAGACTCTCAACGCAAGAATCAAAGGTTTTGAAAACAAAAGCAACAGAGACTGAGCAAATTTTAACTACTACAACATCCACTACTCTCTCTTCTGTTGCTGAGCCCACTGCTCCTGGTGAACATGGCACTACAACCAGTGCTATGCAACCCCCACAAGAAAAATCCAAAAAGAAATCATCAAAATCCAAACAGCCCACCAAACCAAAACAACACAAAAAGGTGCTTCTGGAAGATGAGATCCCAAAAATTCAACCTTTGACATCACAAAAGTCACTTACAACCACTGCTGCTACTTCCTCACAGCAGATGGTCCAAAGATCTCCACCAACACCAGCTCCTCTTGTTTCCTCACAGAAGGAACAGGTTGTAAGCACATGGACACCACACTATGAGGCAGATGATTCACTTGAACATCTATTCTCAAACCCCTCTCCTAGGGCTATGTCTCTTTCTACTCCACTACCCACCTCTCCAATTCCTTCCACATTCTTACCCCTGTTTCAAGCTATTGAGAAAACTCGGATTACAAGCAGTCCCTCTCATTCACCTATCACTGAGAGTTTTACTCCATCATTGACTGAATCTGAGAATACTCAATTAGCCAACCTAGAAATAGTTGAGGAGGCTACACCCCATGAGTTACATGTAACTCTTGGTGGTAGTTCAAGTGAAGCAACTACTACAATTGCTGCTACATTAGTGGCTCAGTTGGACAGTGGTTACATACATAAGATTTCCTTGAAGGCAACAACTACTGAGGCTACAATTGTATCCTCTGAACCAGTTGGAAGTCGTAAGATCGTAGTCTCAAGCAAATTTAATCCAAATACTACTAATAGTTAGCGGTAAGTGGGTATCGAACACAGGGAGCTTGTGGAATATGTGTTGTCTAAAGATTTAGCTAAAAATACTAAACTATCTAAAATGCAAGAAAAGTGAATTCAGTATTTTGATTGTTTGGTTTTAAAACTAAGATTAACTGAATAAGTTGCAAACCAAAGATTGGTTATTAAAACAGACTAGGAGAAAGAAACCATCATAGGTTCCAGTTTCAATTGACATTCGTGTTTAAATCCAACTAGAAAGAATCCAATAGACATGATTCATGTATGATTATTTGTTCGTGATGAAAGGGAACTAAGTACTCGGATTATCAAAACACGAGGTTGTTACCCAATGATCAATTTACCAATATTCAACCCTAGCCCCTCCCGTGATATCTCGATTGTCAACGACACCAAGAACGTACGATATAGGCTAAGATCAAAACATCAATTAACAACTTACAAAAAAACATTCACATACCATAATAAACCACAAACATTGCAAGTCTATTATTCTAGAAATACGGATAAAACACAAATGTCTTAAATTAACCTTCAACCTAGGATGATCACAATGAGTTTAGCCACTCATAGTCCAGCAAATCATCATACCATCAAGTTTCATGTTCATACGGATAAAAAACACAAAACAAATGTTTAGAAATTGTCTTGAACCAAGAAGAACACCCAAATTCACCCTCCGACTGCTTAGAAACGTCTCCAATGATTAGACACACCAAAAGACCCTTGAAAACCGTTTAAAATGGGCAGTTACGTTTTTCTCGCAGGTCACCACCGTAAGCTACGGTGCCTACCGTATCCTACGGTGGCAATCATCTCCTTACGGTGCCTCACTTCTGGATTACGGTGTAACAAGAACTCAGTCATCACCGTAAGCCACGGTGCCTGCCGTAGCCTACGGTGGATCCTGTTTTCTCTCCTCTTGTTCTTTTATCAACTCTCTCTTTCTCCGTCTTCACTTTGCCAAGTACGAGCTCCCTTCAAAGCACGTTTAAACCACTTATTTATGCTCTTTGGTACCTTCAAAGCCATTCACACGTAGTCATCACATTCTAATAATTAATCAAATTAAGTGCGGAATATTAATCCTTTTATAGCACTCAAGGGTTGTCCTATGGACCACCCATCACATCCCCACACTTAACTGTTGCTTGCCCCAAACAACACATCAAAAACATTTCCAAGCGATCAAAGTGTAAACCAAACAAAAACATGTTGTCCTTTTGCTAATCTACCATCATACCACATGACACACCCCTCACAATGACTCTCCTCTCAGTGACAAAAAGGTACTAGCAAGATTGTGCTAGAACACTCAATGCAAGTGCATGATTGTGCGACAATAAGCTTGTATAATAATCAAATCTCCTCCTACAAAATTCTTAACATGCTTATGAATCAAAAGGACTTACGGGTTGTAACGAGACTCTGTGTAAAGGTGAGAAATGGTGGGATATATATGCAAGTAGCTCATTGATTCGACCCGGTCTTATTATTATAACTAAACAAAAACAACCACAAATTATCTACACAACTTCACTTTCATTTTCAACTAACTACTATCGCAATGTTTTTTAAACAACTTATAACACAAATAAACATAAACATCAAACACTACATACTAAAGCTCCTAAACCGGGTCGAATCAATAGGTAGAATTTTTTTAGGAAATAGGTTTGGGTTACAAATGAATGGCATTAGGCTCAATTTTGGCTACTAAAGACCAAACCCCTGCCCCTCGTACTACCAAGTTCATATATTATATCGTATGAGGTCCAACCCCCCAATCCCACACTCTTACACATCCAGACGAGGCTACCTAAATGCCCTTATCATCTTCATAAGCATGTTACACAAAGGCCTCGACAAGCATATATTACATAAGTTCTATTAACACAATCACACACTGCCATTCAAACCAAAGAAATAATTTCTAATAATCATATATGTGGCCCAAGAACTCACCACGAAAGGACAAAAAGGTTACCGATGTGTCATGCGGCATAATTTTAAATTTTCAAACTTGAATAAATGTTTCGCTTGGTTTAAACTTTTTCAAAATCCTCAACAACTTTCAAAAATTTCTCTCATCCCCATACTTGTGATATATTAACCCCAATGTATGGCTTTGAAGGAAATGATCGCTAAAACCACTTCAATATCAATTTCAGCTTAAACTTTCAAACCCCAAATTTCTTTTTGTTTTTTTATATATATATGAAGAAATATAGACACCACCAAAACTACCATAACCCATGACATAATTATCACAACAATACACCACCCTTCCACCCAACCATAAAATAAAACATAATAATATATAATATACAAGAAAAAACACCACCTGACTAATAATATCGCGGCTGAGGAGGCCCAAAGATAGACGTCATCATATCCGAGAACCTTCTAAATGCAAATGCGCCGCTCCCACTACCGCTACCACCTTCACCTCCTCCTTGCCGCGTGGCGTCATGCTGCTGGCCATATCACGGATCCACCCACTGTGAGTGATGCAATGGTGGCATGGGGTATGAAATACTACATCATAAGGTGGCAATGTCGAATAATCCACCGGTGACGGGTCCACAACGACCGGTCGCCCCGCATGCCAATCAGCATGCATGCGCCGGTTCTGATCATCAAGATATCGATGGTTCATCTCTTGTTCGAAAGCATATGCATGAGTGCGATTCCATGGTTCTTGCCGATCAAAATTGTGCTTTAAAGCACGTTCCATGCTCGCTCCCATCCATGTTTGATGGTTGAAAAATGTCCGTTCGGACCCACTCCAACTATCGAATACAGGAGGACGTTGATTTTCGATTACCTCTTGCATTGTTCCTTGATGAGCCCAATTCGGCTCATAAGGATGACTCGAATAGTCGAAGAATCCCCCAGCATGCCCACTACTCGAACCCCCTTGGTCCACATTCATGGGTTCCACATATGGGTTATCCATATAATCCTCATCACCACTCGGAACCTCCTCTTCACTCTCAGGCTCGTCAACTTCCCGTGGTCTCAACGACCTTGCATCTACTTTTAAAACTCTCCACCTTTGGCCCTCGCTCTTCAGTTTATGATACCTTTTTGATTCAGTATACTTCCATCCGACCCCCAACTCTTTCACATCAAATGGTTTGAATTATTTATAAGACCTCTTATCATCAGCATCGATTGCCCCGTACATCTTTAATAGTGCCGTAATGAGTCTGCAGTGTGGTATGATCTACCGCTGATCACTGTTCCGACTGATCCAAATATTATTCATCACTAGAAATCTGAACGGGTACAATAGAGCCCCAGTTAACAGAGTGTATAAAACCGGCACTTCAGGACGCCGCACTTCAACTTTGTCAACCTGCCGTGGAATGACATTCTGTAAACATATTGCCAACATCAGTTTACCTTCAATCCTCAGATTCTTGCGATAGAGTTTCCCATGTGTAGTGGTAGGTAAGAACAAATAATCTAACATTGTATTCCACCTCGGGTGCTTTTCCGGCTCAAAATACAATCTTCCAACCTCAGAATCATGTATTGGTTCACAGGTTTACTATCAAATTTAGCCACCCTTCGCAATGAATCAGACGACATTTCCACACGAATATTATTGACTGTTCCAATCAACTTCATTTTCGACGCACCCTTATACGAAGGACACCTTAGAGTGGCCATTCACTCTTGAATTTCTGTATCACACAAATTCGTTCCCTCATGATCATAACACTTCAATGCAGCCTTCCAACCTAATGCCCAAAACTTATCGGTAATCCTAAATGGACCGAAATCCACCTTTCTAACTTCCTTTTCACATATAAATGCTTCTTTGAGCTGGACTAATTTGTTTATCTGATCATTGAATAGCTCTGCTTGCCATTCAGGTGGTTGGTCATGCAAAGGGTCGGATGTCCACTTTGGCTTAGTACCCCTTACCGGTGCTTCTTCTTCCTATTCGTCTTGTACATCCCTCTGTAGAACCAATCTCCTTTTCCGTTGAGTTGGATTACTAGAAGATCCAACTTGCTCCATGCCTTTATGACCCATGTTAATTCTGCAATGCATAACAACAAACAACACAAGTTATTTCTCTTCTCATTAACCCACAACATCCCCACACTTGTCTATCACTATGGTTGTGGATGTAAGCCAAATATGATATCCATTTTTTGCAAAAATTTGGACAATATTTCCCTAGGTTAGTAAAATTCTACCCCAATCTTATGTTTTTACTAAATGAGTTAGCTTCCATAACCACAACCATTCAAAACTCATCAAAGTTCATCTCACCTTAACAACTACAAACAAGTGTGTAAGCAAATGTAACATAACACTTACAACTCTTCAACGCATCATCAATAATATAAGAAAATGCATACCTTTGCATTGTAGAGGATAAGAATACTAAGAACTTCAAGATTAGTCAAAACCCACCAAAAACCCCAAAATTTCCAGACCCAAATGTCTAAAATCGACCACCCAAATGTTGGATTCTTAAAGATGCAAGCACAATTTTAGAATCCTTGTGAAATTCTAGCACCAAGTTTTTCTCAACACACCTTTTTAAAACTTTTTCCAACTCGTCAAGACAAGACTCAAAACTTTTGTCAAAAATGGAAAAATCATCCATGAATACCTCAAGTGACTCCCCAACCATGTTCGAAAAATACTCGTCATACATCGTTGGAAAGTCACTGGGGCATTACACAAACCAAATGGCATTCGCTTAAAAGCAAAAGTGCCATACGGACAGGTGAAAGTGGTCTTGTGTTGATCATCTGGGTGAATAGCAATTTGGTTATACCCTGAATACCCATCCAAAAAGCAATAGTATTTTTGACCTGATAATTTTTCAATAATTTGGTCAATGAAAAGTAGTGAAAATGGTCCTTAAAAGTCCCAGCATTCAATTTCCGGTAATCGATACAAATACGCTACCCGGTGACCGGTTGGGTGGCGATTTGTTCACCATTTTCGTCTTTAATTACTTGAATGCCGGCCTTTTTAGGCACCACTTAGGTAGGACTTACCCAAGCACTATCTGAAATGGGATAGATTAGACGTGCGTCTAACCACTTAATTACCTCCTTTTTTACCACTTCTTGTAGATTCGGGTTAATCTCCTTTGAGCCTCTCTAGTTGGTTTCACATCCTCGGTCGTGATGATTTTGTGCATGACAATTGATGGACTAATTCCTTTCAAGTCGGCAGTCACCCATCCAATAGCCGCCTTATTTTCTTTCAACACCTTCAACAATTCTTGCACGTATATATTATAATGAGTAGTTTTGTTGTAGTATTTACAGGTCAGTGAATGTTTATAGTATGCGTATAATAATACGTTGACCCCTCATATAAATATGAAAGAAATTAGAAAGAACGTTAGTAATGGGATGTTGGGGTTTGCACATGGTAAACAAAATAAAAATATCATATATGATATATGAATCGAATGAAATAAATCAATTTATTTTTATTAATAAATGTATGAATGTATTAGACTTAATTAGAAAGATAGAAACAAGCCGTAAACTTAGGTCTATACAAACGATAGTATCCACTTGTAATAAATTCAATGAATGAACCGCTAGTGATGATGTGTGCTAGAACTAGCATTATAAAGTGAAGAAGACACTAATAAGAGCTCTGGATAAGAATTCCGACTTTATGTGATTACGAAAGTAATTTTTGCTTGATTAAAAAAGGTGGGGAATGCGAAAAATTATGTTTATTTATGAAAAAAACCTTTATCCAAGATCCCGAACGTATTCATGTTGTAATGGTAAGAATGTGAAAGGTTTCGGTGACGAAACCTTCTTTAAGGGGAGTAGACTTGTAACGTCCCAAAAATCAGAATTCAAATTTAATAGAATGTTTTTCTTATTTACGCCATGAGTTAAACAACCAAGCTATATAACCTAATTATTAACATAAAGGTTAGGGTGGTTGGAAATGTGAGTATTGGTTACAATTAACCAAAAACCAAATTAGAGGGACTAAAAGTAGCAAGTGGGGCAAACTCTTTAAAATTCAGATTTATAAGTGTGTGTGTGTGTGTGCAATATGTATGTCGACACACACATGAAGAAGAAAAGGGGTTCTTCCCCACAACCCCACAAATTGATGAAATTGAACAAGGATGTGAAACCAAAACACTTGCATGAATGAAGATCCTTCACCATCTAGCTTTAATAAACATGTGGTAAGTTGTAATTTTTGATTTGGTGATTTTGTTTAAAGTGAGTTCATGATAAATCTTTGAGAAGTATGAAATTGATCATAAATGTGTGTTAAAGTCACCAAGTAGAACTAAAACTATGAATGATTTGAAGTAATTCGTTGTTTGAAAACAAAACCACTTGAAGCGGTGAACATGGCGACATGGGTGTGTTACCCATGTCCGATTCTTATGTAAATTGTTGTAGTATGTTGTTTATGTTTGATTCTTATTAGTTAGATTGAGTATGGTTTGGAAGTAATGTGAATTTCTAGTTATTGTTGATGATTGAAAGAAAGAGGTAGAAGATGAGCATGAAAATACTTGTATATTGTGCTTTAATTGTAGGACACCCACCAATTGTTTGATGAAATGCCTAAGTGACGATTTTAGAGTGATTTGTGTACAAATGATGGATGGAAATGTATAGAATGAAACAATAAGGTAATTAATGTTAGGTTAGCATGAGATATGCGCTTTGGTTGTAGTACATGTGGATATTTAGTTTGATAAAACAATTTTGGTAAAGAGTATGCTTAGGAGTTGTACTCCTTACTGAAATGGTGTGTTGAATATCATGTGTCGTAATAGTTGTATGATGGTAAAATGGATATGGATATTTATTAAATGTATAGCTTATTGATCTACTTGTAATGGATGATATTTAGTTTATGTTAAATTTCTAACTTTAAATGTAGTTGGCAATTGTAGGATCATGAGAACATTAATATGTATTGGGTTGATTATAGGTGCATAATGTAATGAATCGGTCATGTGATTATATATGTCCAAAAACATGAGTACGAAACGTATATAGTGTCATTTGTATGGTCTACTACGTAGTAGTATAATGTATGAGGTTAAATTGAAAGTTCTATGATAAATCGTTGACTTTCTGAAAGTCAACTATGCATAAGTAGCAAGGTTAGACTTTTTGTCACAGTTGTAATGTTATAGAAAGTCATATGGTGCGTATTAGATCAATGTGTGTTATATGTGATGACATGATGAATTATATGAGTTGAAAAGATATGATTATGGGAATATGCCTTATGCTTGTTAGAATTGCCTAATGAAAGTCAATGTGAGATATGCGTTCGATATGACCGTTAACATGTACAATCATGTATACTAACAAGAATGGGAATGCTATGACATGAAAGTGTAGGAATCATGTCAAGGTGGATGGGAGCATGGAAGGCTAACGGGTCAAAAGGAGGCAAGGTAACGGATGCTAATGCGAACGCTAAGGTAAGTGATTTCCGGAATCACTCTTCTTTTGTAATTGAACATTGTTATGTTGAATTCAGGGGATTGTGTAAGAAATTACGGATAAAGATAAGAACCAAGGTACGTATTTTTGAGATAAGTCATAGGTTGTCATCTACGTTCGAAATTCATAATAGAGGTGAACGAGTTAAAATGTAGAAAGAATGTGTCGGGAGTGAGTTTTGAATGATTATGGTATGGGAATCATGTAAGAATGTTTAAGTAATCGTAGTACTAAGGAAAGTAGTGTTATAGCAGACCGTAAATTGTTAGCTATGTTGGATTGGTGAAACCAAACGGGTCAAATTAATGCGCTTGAACCGTGTAACGGCGGCGTAATTCGTAAAAGTTAAGAACCCGATTAAGGATTTTGGGTAAATTACGTAGACAAATGTTCTACGGTCAACTAGAAACGAGCCCCAAGTGAAAGAAATGAATATTGAAGAAGTTACATAGTTTTTGCTAGAAAAGGGTGAGATGGAAAGTTCAGCAGTTCTGTGCCGTAACCTACGGCTACTAGCCGTAGGCTACGGCAGGCACTTGCTGCTTTTTTGTGCTCGTTAGGCCGTAAGCTACGGCCACCCAGCCGTAGATTACAGCAGGCTTTGTTGTTAAATTCTGACTTTGTTGTTTTAGGCTTTATGCTTAATTTATTACGTTATGAACTCCGTGCAACTGATGTATTAGATGATTTATGAAATTTAAGTGCATTATTGAAGTTCTGGGATGCATGATCAAGCTAGATGTTTGTAGTTAAGGTTGTTTATATTTATGCATGTATCAAGTAGGATTATTATCTAAAGAGTAGTTGGGCTAGATAAGATGTATGCATGTTAATAAACCTAATGTTTCCAAATAAGTAAAATTCGTATGAAGTTAAGTATGGTGTTAATATATACAAATATTGGCGATACTAACTGAGTCGTCTATGAGAATGAAATGAAAATGCAGGTATGTAAGTGTTGGGCTCTCAGAGAATGGAGGTCCGGGGTAAAGAACGAATTCGGAAGAACATCTTAACAGAGTAGTAAACAAATATAGATTGGCACGTCGTTACTGATTGTTTATATATTTAATAATTTATGTTCATGTCATTATTTACTAATGTGTTAGTTATATATGGTGACTGCAGTTTATTCGGGTCATTATTAACATCCTAATGGACGAGTGGACGAGGATCGAGTCTAGGATTTAGGGATTGTACGAAGAAGTGGTCACGTGGTCTGTATTCGTAGATTAAAAGAGTCTCATTAACTAAGGATGAACAATGTAATTATTTAAGAAGTCGTTTTTAAATGGTTTTCAAGTATGATAGAACGGTTATAAAGAAAGAATTTTATGATAGTAAATTCGTGATCTGTCGAAACCTCTTTGAACTTAAAAATGAAAAATGATAAGTAGCTCTATAAGATGTATTGGTAGGCTCACAATCATTTTAAAGTGTGTAGGGCGATATAAACATAATCGACTGAAGACCGTGTGCGAAGGGCTCATTGGCGTATGGTCTCGATATCGACATTTCATTTGATAGATTGCCGAGGTTCAGAGATACGTGGTCTTTATGTTGTTTATCATCTGGGTATTATGGGTGTTTCTTTTACCAAAAACAAAGGAAACGTAAGTCTAGAACTTCCATGATACCATACATACGTGTACATACCATACATACATATATATTATACATGCTGCATATGACTTTCAATAAGTGATAAAAATATCAAAGTCACACTCAAAAAGTGATTCTAAATCACACCTATAATCCGAGAGTCAAGTTCTTCTCTTTGTCGGTATGATGGTACTAACCTATTCACGGACTTGCTCTCGTGCCCTGCATACATTGAAAATCAAGTTCCTAATAAATAAGTGATTTTATCACATAGGGCTTGTATTCATTCTCAAAATAAGTGAGTATGTCACATCATATATGTCAAAAACAGATGATAAATGGTATAATCACCAGTAAGATGAACTCTTGTGCATACATTGATACGGGAATGTGTCGTGCATGGATGAACACAAGTCGGTAATCATAAATCATACCTAAACGTAACCCTAAGTCATATGATTACATCTGCTTGTTGAGTTTAAGTGGAAAAATATATCGATAATCGTTATAGGATGCTTATCTAAAAGCTATCTAATTGAACAACAAGGGTGTTTTAGCATGACTGTGATACGATTCTCTTACCCTCGAAACTTGTAAAAAGAATGTCTTTAAATATCTATTTATTGCTTTCCGTCTTTACATTTAAAATATTCAAAAGTTCCAAAAATAATTTAGGTGTGTTTTAATATAAAATTTATAAAAACCAAAAAGATTTTACTTCTATCTTATTTTTGATTGACCGATATTAGAACTCGAATCTATCCCACATAAAACCTGATTGAAAGCCGGAAAACAATCGAATCTTCCTAATGGTCGAATTAGACAAGTTTTGAAAGTTAAAGAACTAAAATTGAACAATTTTGAAACTTTCAAAATGTTGTCGGTTGGTAGTTAAATGAGTTGGTCTCATGCGTGTCGTCTATTTATTTGTTTAAAGTCAATCCTTAGTGAGGTTTTCATTTGAAAATTCTCTAAGACTGATTAAATCCCTATGGTTGTTCTCATTACGCATTTAGCTTTGTTGTGTGTGCAGATGTGGCATTCAAGCAAGCTAAAGGCAAGGAGAACATGTCAAATGATAAGCTGCGGAGTGATGACACAACATGGATGAAGTCAGAGGATCAAGATGAACAAGTTGCAGTTGACCTTTCATCAACACCACAAGGATCTGAAGCTTTGAAAATCAAAGATTCACGAGCAACATTCAAGGGGGAGTTTGTTGATGCACCTCCTGATTGTGACACGTGAAGACTTTCAAAGATCCTATAGTGTGAAGAACGAACCATCACCAACAACATCCAAGGGGGAGTTTGTTGATGCACTTTTGTGTGGATGTGGTACAGTTCGGTTCGGTTTAAGACTGATGTCGCGACATTCCTCCGTCGTGAAACCGGAGAACAACACACAAATGACGAAAACACGAGAACGAGATAGCTGGTTAATGACGTCATCACGACATCATCATGGGAATTTAATCAGCATATGTATTTCGACATGTATGGATTGAAAAAGGAATTTATGTTCATTATATATATATATATATATATATATATATATATATATATATATATATATATATATCGAAATAGACAACTAAAAGTCTATTTCGATACTAACATAAGCTGTTTTGAAATGGACATACAATTTCATACGTATTTCGATGGTTTCTCTCATGTTTCGTTGTATTTCGTGAGTGTAAGGTTTTTTCGATGTGGGTCTGCTAGTTAGAGTATAAATACTAGTAGATACCTCTATTTGTTTTAGAGAGCAAATTCAGAGAGTTGAGAGCATATCTTTTAAAACCTTGTAATGATACTCGACTAAAATCAATACCATTGAGCTTTGAAGAGAATCTTCTTGTATTGATAGTGTTCTTGCTTGGTTTGCATACAAACTTGGATTCTGCATTTGTTTGTGTGTTCAACAACTAGGAATAGGTTTCTCTAAGATCCTCCATTTTAGGGACCTAAAAGTATTATAATGATTAATGTACAGGTAGAAAAGCTTTGTGTTTGTATGACTTTTTATGTTTGTTCTATGCTATAAATGTTTTTTTTTTATGAATAAAAAACGTGTTACTTTCATTCAAGTTTGTAAAAATTAAGATTGTAACTCTTGCTTTTGGATTCGTTTTGGATTCGTACAGTTGTGTTTTGGGTTTTAGTTTTTACAGGTGGTATCTTGTCTTTTGGGTTTGGGTTTTTATAGGACTGTAAAGTTGTGTTTATATTTTTTATTATTTTTAGTTTTCTTCTGAAGGTTGTTTTTTATTCGGTTTCTGGTTTTTTACATCTTCACAAATTTGATTTTTACATCTTTACAAATCGGTTTGACACCAAAAATAATTTTTTGTTCAATGGATACAAGTGATAGGTTTTGTTTTTTTTTTTTGGTTTTACATTGCTATTAAATGGTAGTTACGTATAAGGTTTTGGTGTAGATATTCAATGACAGTTAAGACCAAGAAACAAAGAAAGAGTTCGGTTCGTTTATTGTGATTTTTTGCTAGTGCAAATATGGATCTCACATCTATGCAAACATTGTTTGAAAAACATTCTTGGTAATTTGCAAAATCTTGTATATTTATTAACTATATTTTTCTTTTTGGAAAATATACACCTAGAAAAGAAGAAAATACACAAATTTAAAGGTGAATGCAACATGATTAATGTTTTGATATGCATTTTATTGTGTTTACATGTAGGCAAATTAAGTTTACACCACCATAAACAAACCAGAGAGAATGTGAACTTTGTACCTTGAATAAAGTTGACAAATTTGTTATATAACTTTTGTATTAGCCTATAGTAAATTAGCAATGTTTTTCTGGTACAATTAAATTATTTATAAATGCAACCAAAAAAGACAAAAAGTAAAAGGTCATATTCATTCTCATTCATCTATATATGCAAGATGAAAGGCTTTTTTACAGTTCTTTTAACTCATTACATTCTATGAGACATGATTAATGTTTGATATGTATTTTATAGTGTTTACATCTATGTAAATTAAATTTACACCAGCGTAAACAAACGAGGGGATAGAGAATGTGAACTTTGTACCTTGAGTAGAGTTGACAAATGTGGAATAGACTTCTGGATCAGCCTATTGTAAATTAGCAATGTGCACTTTCTAGTACAATTAAATTATTTTTAAATGCAAACCAAAAAATACAAAAAAGTAAAAAGTCATATTCAATCACATCTGTTCATCCATGCAAGATCAAAGACTGTAATTAATTCTTACAGTTCTTTTAACTCAGTACAGTTTCTATGCGACATGATTAATGTTTTGATATGCCTTTTATAAATTAGCTTTACACCACCGTAAACAAATGAGGGGAGAAAGAATGTGAACTTTGTACCTTAGATAGAGTTGACAAATGTGGAATAGACTTTTGTATCAGCCAATAGTATATTACCAATGTGCCCTTTCTTGTACAATTAAATTATTTTTAAATGCAAACCAAAAAAGATAAAAAAGTAAAAAGTCATATTCAATCTCATCCATCCATCCATGCAAGATCAAAGGTTGTAAATAGTTCTTACATTTCTTTTAACTCAACACAATTTCTGTAAAACATGATTAATGTTTTGATATGCATTTTATATTGTTTACATCTATGTAAATTAGATTTACACCACCATAAACAAAACAAACGAGGGTAGAGGGAATGTGAACTTTGTACCTTGGTTAGAGTTGACAAATGTGGAATATACTTTTGTATCAGCATATAGTAAATAAACAATGTGCCCTTTCTGGTACAATTAAATTATTTTCAAATGCAAACCAAAAAAAGACAAAAAACTAAATGTTATATTAAATCTTATCCATCCATCCATTCAAGATCAAATACTGTGAAAAGTTCTTGCAATTTTTTCTTAGTGAGTACAATTCCTATACAAATGCTAATTTCCTAGTTCTAGCTTGGTTTCTATGTTGAGTGTCCGAAGATGTTATATGACTTGTTGTTTCACAAAACTTGGTTATATAACGACGGATATATGTGCATGTTGATAATTGCTAAACCGAATGGTTTACTTGGATTATCACAAAGCCTTGAGTTCATAACTTATTTGAGAAATAACCAACTAGGGGTGAGCAAATTAACTGTCATAACCGATTACTGAAACATAATTATAACCAATAGTTATGGTTTATGAGACTTTATTTACCGCCCAATCAATTATGGTTACAGTTATGAAGCTTAATTTGGTTAGCCGATATAACCGATCGAAATCGAACCAAACTTGTAATTTTAAGTCTATATAATGGATTTTTGGGTTACATTAACCGTATAAACATTTTTTTAATAAGATATAAGTATATTAGTAACAAAATGATCTTAATGTAGATGTCTTTTATTTTGCTGAAAATTAATTATGATCGTAAATTTATGTTGTTTAAAATCACCTTACTATAAGCAATCCCACGTATATAGTTTAACCAAAAATTGTAGACTTGGTTATCTTATAAAAAATGCCTAAGCTAAGTCTAAACCGTGCACGCCCCTAATACACACCCCTATTTATTTCAAACCTTGCTTGGTTAATTAACCAAAATTAATAAAAACCGAACCTTAAGCGGTTAACCGTAGCCGAAGTTTGGTTATGGTTATGGTTAAGGGAATTTCTTAACCAAAGCTAGTGGCTACGGTTATGTTTAGAGTTAAAAATAAAAACCATTCTAAACCGACTCATACACACCTCTATAGCTAACAATGGATGTAACAACTTTCATTGGCATAGTACTTAGATATATAGTTGGCCTATAATCTGAACTTTCTAGGAAAAAATTACTAAAATATACATGTGTGACTAATTTTTTTCAAAAAATAGACAATTTTTTAGACTTTCTTAAACTATTTAAACCAATGAGATTGCACCAAGTAAGCTCCGTAGGCTAAGACAACTTGCACGCAGCCACCATTTTTTGGCGAAAGTGCCATCACTTTTTGGTAGAGAGAAAAGCGGCGACTAAGGATCTACCCCCACTTTTCGAAACATTTTGGAAAAGTCGCTGGCTCAGCCCTGCTTTTGGCAAAAACACCCGCTAAACCCACGCTTTTATATATTTTGAAGTCAATAATGTTGTAAATTTCCGTATTTTTTTGTGGGATATGGTCAAACAATATTGTCTGGAGTGGCTCTAGCTACCTCTCATATAAGATTTTATAATAAGAATCAAAGTATATGGGGACCAGCAATCATTTCTTTAGTTAATTAAAAAAACAACTTTAACAAAGACGTGAAGACAGCCACTTAACTCTGGACGTTGACGACAAACATGAGACGACTTAAAAGTACACTTACCATCAGAACCAATCTTCGTCAATCAAACAGCTCGAACTTACAGCTGAAATTACTACCATGATTTCAACTACCAACAGCCATATCATCTCTTTGTGTACCTTTCTGGTTTGTTGTTATTGCTACTCTTGTTCAGCTAAAGACAATATCACGACGGGCGAATCCATCGACGACGGTATCAATCATTTAGAATCCGAAGGGAAGAAGTTTCAAATGGGCTTCTTTTCACCTGGGAATACATCTGAACTAAGACGATATGTCGGGATATGGTATACAATGGACCCAAAGACCGTTGTGTGGGTTGCTAATCGTGAGCAACCGCTGCTGGATTCCACCGGAGTTCTTATTGTTAAAGAAGATGGTAACTTTGAGGTGATAGATAAAGATTCAACTGTTTACTTCTCAACAACCACAGGTAACATAGCCCAACTTAGTTATCTTCTTTAATTTGATGTAAACTATAGCTTATTGATATATCACATCTAGATTAACTCCATTATATTTATAAGTCTTTCCTTGTGTCATCCATTATCAATTTGTACTGGTGAGGCCTTATAAGAGGGTTATGTGACAAGTGGCAAAATGTGTAAGACATGGAGTTATATAACTTGATTGTGTAGTGGGGTTATACCCCTTCAATTATACATGTATATGTCTGTGTATATATGTGTGAGAGAGATAAACCAAACTTGTCGCCGTTATAAATATCCCGGCCAAGGGCATTATTGGGGGGGGGGGGGGGGGTGTTCCAGGGTGCCATGGGGCGTTATAGCCCAATATGGCGTTGTATAACCTCCCACTATGAATGGCCTAAAGTCGGTAGTTTTTTAGATAATCTAATATACATGCTGATTTTGTGAGTGAAGTTAGAACTTGTTAAACTTCCATAAAATGTAAGACCAGAATGTGATCTGAGTTCATAATGTACCATGCTTTTTGTGTTGTACTAAAAAGTTTATTTATTATTGAAGTAATGTAGGTGGCCCAGTTCATTAAATAATGCAATGTATTACTTTCCTCATCATTCGTCTTCTCAGAAAGTATAACTTAATTTGAAGCGACAAATTGGATTTTAATAATCTAAACTAAAATTTATTGGCTGATAATAGCCCACACCGACAATGTGATCAATAACACTTCTAACTTTCAATTTCATGATAAGCTAGGGTGATCACACTCCAACAAAAAACAACCCAATCTCAATCAATAAATTGTCTTAAAATGATATAAATGGAATATTAAAGTAGGGTGTTAATCTCGGTAGTCACTGGCAGCAAGGTGGAAGTAAGAAATGTCATTGGACATATTGCCGTTATGGCATACCATTGGCCAATAAGTCAAGAGTTAGATTTATTAAAATCCAATTTGCCATATATAGTATAAATTAAACCAGAAAAAAAGGATAATATCTTTTTTTCAAGTTCTTTTCTCTTGATTATATTACACTTTCGATTACGCAAAAACTAACATCAATCCTCAAGAACAAATAACAGTTCACAATATGATACAAAGTTTGTGATATTCCGCCATCACTTTTGATGGAAAACTTAACTGAAGAGTTTCCACATTTTGGTACTGCTGCAGAAGGAGCTCCTGTAACAGTGCTAAAGTTATTGGATACTGGAAGTGCAGTATTAATGAATGTTGCATCAGGAAGCACATTGTGGCAAAGCTTTGAACATCCAACTGATACGTTTCTTCCTGGAATGAAAATGGACACAAACATGAAGTTGACATCATGGAAAAGTGTAACCGACCCAGCACCTGGAAGCTTCGAGTTTCAACCAGAATCAGATGAAACTCGGTATTCTATTTTGAACGGATCAGCAACGTATCTTTGGAAAAGTAGGAAGATGTCAACGAGTGACTTTGATGACAACCAAATTTCCTCCAAAGTATTCAACTTGCTGTCAAACGCCACCATACAAAGAGTAAAGAACAAGGGGTTCCAGAATGGTACAACATCAATACCTTACGAAACTCTTCCAGCATATGAAACTAATTCAAGGTTGGTAATGAATCATTCAGGGATGTTACAGTATTTTTCTTTGCTAGAAGATAAAAACCAATGGGTTTTGGGATGGGAGGAACCGAAAGATGCTTGTAGCGTTTATAAGGTGTGTGGGCCATTTGGGATGTGTAAGGAAAATAATAACCCATCATTGTGTAGTTGTCTGCCTGGATTTGAACCTATTTCACCTGATGATTACAAGGATGGATGCAAGAGAACTTCAAAAATCTGTGATAAAAGTATTAAAGAAACATTCATAAACAGAACTATGATTAGCATGGATGATACAACTCTTCCCTTCTTTAAATCAGATAACGAATCTGCATGCATAAAAGAGTGCCTCGAAAACTGCAATTGCCTGGCTTATTTTATGGTTCTCAAACGAGGGAGGGACACGGAACCGTAATCATTTGAATACACGCGGTTGCTGGTTCTGGAATACAGAACCATATAATCTTAATGGGGAGGGTACACATAATATTTCCTTCCGTATTTCTAAATCTTCAAATGGTACGTTTTCCGCACTTCAACTTGCTGCACTGATTGCATGATGCATCCTTCTGTAAGTTCTAAGTAGAGGCAAGTAGCTGAATAGCCATTGAGGCTAACCAAATGTGCCATAATCATGCCATCAACATAACACAGAAGTTAATGACATGAATGTTGGTATTGACTTTGCAGTGTTGGTTGAATAGTTCTAATTGCAAATTCCAAGACCATTGGGTACCTGGAAAAAAAAAACTATCGCATGTAATGAACAAAATAAAAACATAGTCCCCTTCCGCAGCCTGCCAAAAAGACTTATGAAAGAGCTTATTTCACTCCTATATAATTAAGTAAGCAGTTTGAATAAGGAAACCCAAACATCTACTAAACAGAATCATTGGTGTATTACCACACAATACACGGTTTTAATGTGCAATCCCAAACACTTCCAAAGTGTATTCTACTAGTGAAGTTTCCTCGCTAGCCTACAATTCTTTAGTATCAAAACACTTTCAAACTCTTACTTCGATATACATTAACTCAACTTTTAATGTTACATCTATGTTATGCATTAACTCGTTTTATGTAGAAGTACTGGGTCACTTGGTTAATTGTACATTTGTGCCTTATCAAATAGTTATTCTGAGAAAAAAACACCACTCAGATCCGGCTTCCACTCCTATATTCCTCTACATCTATGGTACCATCACCTCCAAACCTCTCGATCTCATCCCATCACAGACGCACACACACACATTTTCCACCCAAAAATCCCGTCACTTTTCCACCTTCTACCTCTAGTTGCCATAGCTGACCAAGGTCAACGACCCTTTTCTCCTTTTTAACCTTTTATTTATTTCTGCAAATCTTTATTTCAAAATTCAAATATTTTGCATTTAAAAATAGCATCTTTTTAATCTTTTGCATATTTGGTTATCTTTTATTTTTTGTGTGGAGATGAAGATTGGGGTAGAACTTATGAACCCAAAAAACACATTATTGTTCTTGTTTCTTTTCTGACTACTCGAAGAACTCGCGTTCGTTCTGCAAATCAGCATTGATATTGAAAGTTATTAAATCTTTAGCAACCATATCATCATTTCCTTCTTCAGATTCAACAGTACGAGTGTTCTTTTGTGAAAGAAAAGTCGACCCACCAGGTGTTTGATCAAATGCCTCAATGAAGTGAAGAAACTTATTTCTTTAGCACTCTTGTGAAGTGGGAATTGGTTAAGGCGATTTGATCTTGTAATTCAGATTCGATTATGATAATCTTTAACTATCCGCCATGGGTAAGGGGTTATGTGGGGTACCATTTAGAGGGTGGGCAACCCGCGGTTGCTGCCCTCCTTCGTCTTGTATAGAATTTTACTGGTTTTCTACCCCCGACAACTCATCTCGAGTTTGGTGTACCGTTAGTGTGTTTTTTCTTCGGTGGCAATTAACATACGCGCATGGCTCCTACGAAAGGGGGTCGGAACGTTAAGTCAGGGGGCCCTGTGCTGGGCTCTGCTAGTGGTTTAAGGACCTGCCCTTTCAATTTTTCCACGAATGTAAAGATGGCAAACCGGGGTCTGTGGGTTTTTCCGCCTACTTGAACACATGCAAAGCACACACCTCAAGACAGAAAACCGAAAGCTATCTTTGAAGGAGGCTATCTCCAAGGACTTGGACCTTTTTTTGGATGTTGCGGAAGTTCTTAGGGAAGGGGATAAATGGTTATGTGGAAAGTGCATGGTGATGCATGCACTCAGTAGGGGATGCAAGCATGATAATGAGGTCGTGTCGTTTGCCATGATCTCGGGGGATGTTGAAGATTTCATTGTTTGGATCCGGAAACCATGTCAAGTGGTGGTTGACACAAACCCACGTCACCCAGCAGGGCTCGAGGGTGATGTTAACCTACTCGAGCGTGTTTTCTCCCTCCCTATTCAGACTATTAAAAGCATTCCCCCCAGTTGCCGGCTGTTGTTTGCTCAGGTTCTAACAGGTGCTTTGCGCAAAGTGGTAGCATCGCCAGGATCGATTGACAATTGGGTCCAATTGTTTTTACTACCGCGTTGCACCTTGCGGGTGGTTAGACCATCCTCCAGACAAGAGCGAAGGTTAGGGAACAGGAAATCTCTACAGTGTAGTAACATCTTACACGCGCTTACAATTTGGAAAGATGGATCTGGGTTTGATGATTTGGTCTCTTCCCTATTGGATAGCGTGGGGAAGACGGGGGCTTCAAGGGGAGAATGCAGGAGAGAGGAAGACAAAGAAAAAGAAAGGAACCCTAATATTAAGCAATGTCTTCGGAAAGTCAGGGATGGACATTTCACAGCTGCGGTTAAGGTCCTATGCTCTAGTGGAGTTGCCCCTCTATGTGATTCGACATTGAAAGCTCTTATTGATAAACACCCAGTGGTGCCGCCCCCGTCCTTGCCTTCCAACCCTTTGGCCCAACCCACTCTTGTTGTTGATGGGGAGTGTGTACTCAAAAGTATTCGATCCTTTCCTAAAGGGACGTCATGTGGCAGAGACGGGATACGGGCCCAACACCTGCTAGATGCTATTGGTGGCGAGGGCTCAGTGACTTCCTCAGCTTTGCTTACGAGCATTACTGAAGTTGTTAACTTATGGCTTGGGGGATCCTGCCCTAAGGTGCTTGCTGAGTTTGTTGCCTCGGCCCCCTCACCCCCTTATTGAAGCCCGATAAAGGAATTCAACCTATTGCTGTGGGGGGTATTTGGCGAAGGTTGCTTTCAAAGGTGGCGATGAAGAAGGTCGGGAAAGAAATGACCCCGTACTTGGGTGACTATCAATTTGGGGTGGGGGTGCCAAATGGGGCAGAGGCGGTGCTTCACAGTGCAAACAGGTTTCTCAACTCATTTCATGCAGAAGGTTCCTTAGCCTTGCTTATGGTGGATTTCTCTAATGCTTTCAACACGGTCGACCGCACAGCTTTTCTGCACGAGGTTCATCAGCGTTGCCCGTCAATCTATCGGTGGGTCCAATTTCTTTACGCCCAGCCTGCTAGGTTGTATGTTGGTAACGAGTGTATTGGGGCTACTACCGGAGTTCAACAAGGAGATCCCCTGGGGCCCCTTCTCTTTGCCCTTGCCTTACATCCCTTTATTCTCCGGGTTCAGGACCGCTGTAAACTCCCGTTTCATGCTTGGTACTTGGATGTGGGGACGATTATCGGCAACGCCTCTGAGGTTGCTAAGGCCTTAGACATCATCAACGAGGATCTCTAGGGCATTATCTCAACATTAAGAAAACAGAGATTTTTTTGCCGACATGCGACGGGCGGAAAGTTTAAGATGGGCTTTTCCCGAGAGGGATGGGTAGACCAGAGAGAGGGATTAAGCTCCTTGGTGGAGCTGTTAGTCGGGATCCTAGCTTTATTGAGGAGTTGGCAGGGCGGCTAGCCTCGGGGGCGGTTGACCTCATGAAACTCTTACCCTGCCTGAGAGATCCCCAATGTGAACTCCTTTTGCTAAGGTCGTGCATGGGGGTCGCTAAGTTACTTTTTGGGTTGCGGACTTGTCAACCGCATTTTATGGAGGATGCGGTATCTCGGTTCGATGATGGCCTTAAGGAGGCTATAGAAGACATAGTAGTGGGTGGCGGCCCCTTCTTTGGTGACCTCCAGTGGCGTCTGGCATCTTTGCCAATGCGTCTAGGTGGTTTGGGCCTCTTTCAGCTCGAGATGTTGGGGCTTATGCCTTTGTGGCGTCTAGAGCTCAGTCTTGGGAACTAAAGGATCATATCCTTCGAAATTGTGAGGTCGTCGGGCTTGACCCGAACTATCACCAGGCGCTTGAACGCTTAAATGTCTCTCTCCCAGACTTGGATATTGGTGGTTTCTCTAATAAGGACACCGCCCCCTCGAAGCCACAAAAAACTTTGGCGAATGCTCTGTTTAGCAAAATCGCTCAAAGTCTGGGAGAAGCTTTTGATTTGTCATCCCGCCAGAAGGCGGTGTTTGAGTGCCTGAAAGGTCCCCATGCTCAGGAATTTTTGACCGTTATACCAATTGAGGGGTTAGGACAATGTATGTCTGCAGTAGAATATAGAGCCATTCTCAAATACCGGTTGATGATCCCTATGTACCCGGAAGATGAAACTTGCCCGATATGTCGTAAAGCTTGTATGGATAAATACGGGGAGCATGCAGTTCACTGTAAAGAGCTCCCTGGGTTCAAATATCAGCACGACTGGGTGCGTGATGCTTTGTGGGACATCTTAAGAAGAGCTGGGATTTCGGCTAAGAAAGAGGCCCCTGTGAATTTCCTCACAGACCCTATGGAAGGGAGATCTACTCTGCGACTAGCGGATCTGCTCGTCTTTGGCTGGGCTGGGGGGAAACATGCTTGTGTAGACCTCACGGGGGTTTCCCCTTTGGTTGGTTTAAGGGAAAACGGGTTTACTGGACAAGCGGCAAGAAAGGCAGAATCAAAGAAAGTGGATAAGCACGCTAAAGCTTACGCAAAGAACCAGTATGTCTTTGTCCCTTTTGCCTTTGATACTTTTGGCTCCCTAGCGCCAGAAGCTATCCACTTCTTGACGAGGGTTCAACGGGTCGTCTACAGCAATTGTTCAACCCCAAGGGGGTAAGGGTTTGTATTTGGAAGGTTAGGGTTTGCAATTCAGAAAGGATTGGCGGCACAGCTTGTTGCCCGGCTACCTTCTATTTTGATGTAACTTGGCAAGTTTTCTGGCTTGTATATGAATTATATTTATGTGCCAAAAAAAAAGTTAGCATCATCAATACACCTTCAGAGAAACCTAAGACTGAAAGAAAATCATCATCCTCGAAACTAGTCCTTGCAATTTCTGTTGGTAGTTCAGCTCTGGTTCTTTCACTATTTTGCGGCATTGGCTATATTACTTATAAACGATTGGTGAATGGAAGAAGTAAGTCTTTATTAATACTTCAGTTATAAACATTCCCATTCATATGAGTTTTCCATTCAAAGTTCTCTCTATAAATTCTCATTTCAAACCTACAAAGTGAACACAAATCTTATCCATTGCAAATTTTTCACGCAGACAATAACCAAATAACAAAGAGTCCGAGTCTCATAATAACAATGAATTACTTCATCTTGATCACTCTAAAGAAGATGACAGAGAAGGCCTCGATGTGCCGTACTTTGAGCTGAAAAGCATAATAGATGCTACCAACGACTTCGCAGAAGAAAATCGGCCTGGCCAAGGTGGTTTTGGGCCTGTCTACAAGGTAACAAATAAGTTTTAGGTCATCTCTTTCTGCAAAAGGTAGTAACTAAAGTACTATAAATATTTGATCAGGGTAAGCTTCCGGGAGGTGAAGAAATTGCAGCGAAGAGGTAGTCGAGCCTCTCTGGACAAGGCTTACAAGAGTTCAAAAATGAGGTTACACTGATTGCTAAACTTCAACACAGAAATCTTGTTAGGTTATTGGGATATTGCATCAAGGGGAGAAGAATAATGCTACTTTATGAGTACTTGCCAAATAGAAGTTTAGATCTATTCAATTTTGGTTAGTATATCTGGAATCCATATGCTTATATTTATAGACATAAAGTGCACAGTTGCACACTGTACAAAATTTTAAATGTTAATCATCTTTTGCAAGATCAAACACTTGGCGCATCACTGAACTGGGAAATGAGATTCGATATCATTATGGGAATTGCTAGAGGACTTAATTATCTTCATCATGATTCTCGGTTGAGGATTATTCATAGGGATTTGAAGACAAGCAACATTTTGCTAGACGAGGATATGAATCCAAAAATTTCGGATTTTGGTTTGGCCAAGATAGTTAAAGGAAAAGATATCGAAGATATCACCAACAGAGTTGTCGGAACCTTGTAAGTTAGTACTCCCGTTTCTTAAACAAGAGACAAAGTTATCTACGGAAACAATCACTTGTTTTCTAACAATATTTTGTGTGTTTCTGATCAGTGGTTACATGTCCCCTGAGTACTCACTTGATGGTGTGTTCTCTATTAAATCTGATGTTTTTAGCTTCGGAGTGGTATTGCTTGAAATATTAAGTGGGAAAAGAAACACTGGATTCTATCAAGCCCAAAAGCGTATAAGTCTTTTGTGGCATGTAAGTTCTCTGAGAAGTACTTTATAGTTCTTACTACATCGTTTATCTTTTGTTGTATATTTATAAATATCTATCTCAGGCCTGGAGCTTATGGATGGAAGAGAGACCATTTGAGTTGCTGGATCAAACGCTGACGAAATCATGCAATTCAAGTGAGGTATTGAAGTGTATATGTGTCGGACTCATGTGTGTGCAAGGAAACCCTGACGATCGCCCTACCATGACAAATATTCTTATGATGCTCGGAGGTGATATGGCCGCCCTCCCAACTCCAAAAGAACCGGTGGTCATTCCAAGTAGAGACCATGCTACTTCCTCTTCTTCTAGTTTGTTTAAACCGGATATGCAAACTACAAACATGTTGATGAATACAGTGGTAGCCGGACGCTAACCAAGCTTTTTTTTGCAAATAGGGTTTCTCTGATGCTTCTCCTTACAAAATAAGTTTGATTATATTTAGTTGACAAGTATGTACCTGTTGTGTTTGTAAGATGACATCCTACAAGTACATTTTGTAAACCCATCGGATAATTTTATTATTTTTGGAGGGACATATCACCTAAAAAGTACAATAAATTAAAGAAAATAAACCATGTTTTCTTTTGATATTGTTGAATTAATATTTGGAACCACTTGTATATATTTTTGCTTAGAAAATAGTTGTTTGCTTATATTTTCTTGGACCTCAAAAGCGGACGAGCTTAGCGGTGGAGGTTTATGCGTCCAGTTTGTTAAGGGTGCCCATTTGCAATCTAAACCATTTTAAAATAAAAATAAAAAGTTAAAATGATGTGATTTTAAAATTTGAAGAATGCCATAGATTTAAAAATAAAAATAAATTAGAAATAACATAAATAAAAAAATATTACATAAATTCTAATTAAAACATTATACAAATTATAAATAACATTAGATAAATCTATTAATTAACCCCTAATCAACATTACATAAAGCACATAAAACATTATTAATCAAAGAGGGAATGAGGCAATGATAAGTCAGGATTACTTTCGTTATCACACCCGTCCAACCTCTCCTATCCATATCTCTAAGAGGAGCTGTCTAATGGATAAAACAGTTCTTCATCTGACATCAGTGCGTATTCCAGGCCTAGTCGGTTTCATACCCTTCAACCCAACTAGAGACTTCTTGTGTCGAATGGAAGTTTGACCAGGTGGGTGTGGAGTGAAATTGGTTTAAGTATCCTTAACTCGTAGTCCATCAAATCATAGTTGATTCATCATATAGTCATACACCCTGTTTAACTCCTTATTTGTCTAAAGATTTGGATTATCACCTAGAGGGTTTGTCACTATGTTTGAAGTTGGAGGACAGTAACGGAGTGCTAGATGAAAAAGGGTTAAATACTTGATGATGGTAGAATTCTAGACTAAAAGAGTGGAGGGTTTGAACATTGACGAAATGATCTGTAGGTCCCAAAACCGAATATTGAACAAGGTGATTTCTTGTTTCGGATGGTGTAACGAGTGCAGAATCCAAGCTACACCATAAACCGAGCGAGAGAACGTAACAAATAAAAAAGATACAAAGATATGATTAACGAGTTCGTGCGTTCAATCAGACAGAGTTTCGGTGCAAATACAAACATATAAGAAGCACTTCGGTAACTCGCTCTCTCTCTACACACACACACTCTCTCTCTCTCTCTATTTCTCTAGCTCATTCAAGCTCTCTTTACAAGTGACACGGAACGAAATTTATACTAAACATCACATGGATCCACTCAACAGTGGTTATAGAAAGTCGTCAATGGCACCATCGATTCCAACAAACATAATCAACAGTGACTTGAGAAACCTCATAATCGATAGTCACTTGCATTAGACAGTCATGTTATTGTTGTTCATGATCGACAATCCATTATTTAATATCTGGTAATCAACACTCTTGTTTCATGTCAAGGGCCAAAACTTTTAGGCTTTTAGTTGGGCTTCATAACATGTACCATGCGATGGTTTTTTGTATCTCATAACAAGTCCATGTTGAATATCGAATTATTGCCACTTGAATCTTTAACTTCGAGTAGAACCAATGAAGGAACGTCGTTCAACTTCGGACTCGAATGAACGGTCTCGAACGACACTAGCGACATCCACACAAGTGCATCAGCAAACTCCCCCTTGGATGCTCGTGATGGTCCGTTCTTCACCCTGTCGGATCTTCAGAAGTTGTCACTAGTTACAATCAAGAGGTGCGTCAACAAAATCCCCATTGAATGTAGCTTATGAATCTTTGATCTTCCAAGCATCAGATCCTCATGATGTTGATGACTATTCAACTGCAAATTTATATTCTTGATCCACTAATTGCATGCATATCGTGTCGTCACTCCCATATCTTATCTTTAAACATGTTCTCTTTGCCTTTAGCTTTCTTGGATGCTATATTTGCACACACACACACACAACAAACCTAAACGCGTAATCAGACAAAAGCTATGATTTTAGCCAATCTTAGAAAGTTTTCAACTAAAAACCTCACTCAGAATTTAGTTTTCAACTAAAAACTTCAATCTTAAAAAACAAGCCCTATGTGATGAAATCACTTATTTATGAGGAACTTGATTTTCAGATGCATACAGGGCAGAAGAGCAAGTCCATGAACTGGTTAGTATTAACGTACCGACAAAGAGACGAACTTGACTCTCCGATGATTCATGTGATTTAAAATCACTAATTCAGAGGTGGATGTGATAATTATCACTTATGATGGTCGTATAAAGTATATACGCGTATGTATAACGTCATGGAAGTTTCAGACTTGTGTCCCTGTTTTGTCGGTAAAAGAACAACCATGAAGCCCAGGTGATAAACAACATAAAGGCCACATATCTCAGAACCTCAGCAATCTATCAAATGAAATTTCGGTACCAAGACCATATGTGAATAAGTGGTTCCCACATGGTCTTCAGTTCGTTATGTTTATATCGCCCTTCAAACTTTAAAATGATTGTGAGTCTACCGAAACATCATTGGTAGAACTACTTATCGTTTTTCATTTAAGTTCAGAGAGATTTCGACAAACAACTACTTACTTACATTTTCTCTTTTTCACGCCAGGAAACTCATAGTTGTTTTTCTCTTGTTTTTGTCCTTTTTAACGTTCTTCAATGTTTTTGTATTTTTGGGGTTGAATTTACTCCCCCTAAAATTCAAAAAGTAAATTTAAATTTTAAAAACATCTTTTTGGATTTTCTCAAGAAAAATATTTACAAAAAAACGATTTCCCTATTGATTTACTCTTGTTTTACCTCATTGTCGTTTACCAAATTTAATTATTCACAAGGTGATTTATCAAAAGCTTTGGTAAATGTGTCGGCATGTTGGTAGTCGTTGTGGACCTAAATAACATCGATGAGTTTCTATTTGAAACAATCACATGTGAAGTGATATTTGAGATCCATGTGTTTGGTCTTGGAGTGCTGTAAAAGATATTTAGTAATCCGTAAAGCAGCTTAAATATCAACAAAGATATGAGAGATTAGGAATTCAAACAGTAGTCCTGCAACTACTTTGTGCATTGTCAGGTGTTATAGTTTTCTCCCAAAGAGGATATCCACTTATTGTGGATTTCAAGTCGATTCTGTAGTTACTATAACCAGAATCACTTTTCACAACAACAAGATGAGAAACCTCCGGGTCCGGCTGGTAATGAACAAGAAAACATGTAGGGAAAGCTTGTATACATCATCATTGGTCGGTCCAAGATGATTTCATCCACATTCTTCTACACCAGGAAAGGTCTTCATCAGTCTCCTTAATAAGTAGTGTGCGGTAGATCAATCCATGCCTAGGAATCCGCACACCTCGGTGGTTGTTCAACAAGGACTTTTCCTTCAATCACATCGTGGAGAAATGCACATCGCACGTCCATCCTGTAGGACTTAAACTTGTGGAAGTATATGCCATGAGTATCTAAAAGGCTTCAAATGTGCTGCAGGCGCGTACATATTTTTGTAAGCTATTCTCTTGACCCAATCAAAGCCTTGAACAACTGACATTGTACATGATTTATCATGTCAAAGTTTACAATTTCATTCGTTCACTGGACATTTTATCCACTTTTCTCTCGATCAAAGGCAACATATCCTCCCGGATTTCATGATGTGTCATAGCCTCATGTCGCCGATCATGTGCCTAGATGCTCCATGACGTGGTCGAGTGTGGTTATAATTTTTGTTATATTTTAAACACTTTTTAATCGTGGATCAAGCTTTAAATTTATAAAATACGATATGATACAATACTATCACTCTACACATGTTAGGGCAAGTGCACGCATTGTAGACGTAGTATAGTGATTGTAAGATACCGAGGTCGTCCAAGGACATAATAGCTTTTAATACCGGCTTATCGTTAATGTCTAATCTAACCAAATTTTGATAAAAGTTTTGAAAGTTTTAAAAGATAAAAACTAAATGTAAGAACATAAAGAAATAAATAAAAATAAATAGACAAGAAAGAATCACTTGGTTCCGACTCCTCTTTATATATCCTTTGATGATTTCCGCACTTTGGGCTTTTAAAAAGATTATCTTAGGTATAGTAGTAGGCCCCTCTTGTGAAGGCGACGTTACCTTCAATCTATTGGTCTGAGTCAGCAAGAATACAGTCCCGCAAGGTCAGAATATTGAAAGATAATTAAATAAGTTATTAATGGGAAAAGTGGTAGGCCCCTCTTATAAAGGCGACGTTACCCTCGGTCATATTGGTATGAGTCAGCAGGGATACAGTCCCGCAAGGCCGGATAAAGTTTTAATAGTAGTTTATTTATAAAGGGTTCAAGCCGTTATTACTTCCCCCGGTTTGATACTATCTGCCTCAAGGGAAGTCCTAATAAGCTTGAACCAAGTCCTCGCAGGATCTATACACTGAACAAGACAAGAACTTTACCCAAACACCCTTCTAACCCCTTTCCAAGTAGTTAACGCGTTTTATATAGATTGTAAAGCCACGAATGAGTGAATCAACGAAACATGAAGAAATGTTTAAATAAAGTTCACTTTCAATATAAAAAACTAGTTTTTAAAGTCATTAATACATACCCAAATAAAGAGTTGCCAAAGATTGGAAATCAAAAGTAATACATAAAAGATTTGTCTTCACCAAGTGATGTAAGAGATTTAGCCAAGCATGGCCTTTGTTTGACAAGAACTCTTACAATCAATCTTGGATCCCGAGACTACTACACACTCTAAAAGATGAAAGATGGATGATAGTGGTGGTTGTTGGTGTTGTAGTCGTGGTGGACTGATGGCAAGTGTGAGAAAAGTGGTTTGCCAAGGGATGCATTTCTCATGAACCAAGCACCTCTATTTAAAGCTAAAAACAGAAGGCGACCGCGGCCCCGTGCCCACCTGGCATGGCCCCGTGGACTTCATTTTCTATCCCTTCATTAATTCAGATGTCAGGTCTTGTACTTGTTGTACTATCTTAGATTCTGCAAATCTTGGGGTTGACCACGGCCCTTGTTGAGCTTGCATGGCCCCCTGTTGCTTGTCTTTTGTTGTATGTCCTTTTCTGCAGAGAATCTTGACTGGGCACGGCCCCATGCCTAGTGGGCACGAGCCCGTGCCTAAGTTTCTGTCTTTGTTATTTTTGTTGTTTTGGATGTGGATGGGGATTTGGCAGGTCGTGTCAATCCTTTTTCTTTGTATTTGTGTTGGTATCTGCTGTTAATTTGTTCCTTTTATTGGTTTAAGCTCTTTTGATCATGTAATTAAAAGTAAACAAAGAAACATGTTTTTTCCAACATTAGTACCTAAAAATGGTTGATTTGATGCATTGTTTGACGTAATTTATGTGTTGCATTTTGTGCACATCACTCCACTATCAACAATCCTATGACAATCAATAATTCTTCCTGGAACATCCTACACACTCACTTAACGATCAGTTGGAAAGTGGGACCCAACTTTCATGGACTTGGGTCGTCCGGTATCATCAAGAATTGTAATTTCAATTTCCCGATGATTGGGAGACGATTGAGCTCCCCTGAAACTATTACCGATTTTGGTTTCCAAATTTGTTGTTATTTTCCATTTTTAACATTGTTTTTAACATATTGTGTTTAGACAACCTCGTGTATTAACACCTTTTCAACTTCTTTATATTGTTTCTTTCTCTATTTCATTTTCCTTTGTTTTACAAGACGAAGGTCTTGTTTAGGTGAAACAAATTGTGAGCGGTAATTGTTTCTACGAGGGGCATCAACTTTTGCTTTCCCTTTTGTGAGATATGGACAATTCTTGACTATATGTCCATTTTCATAGCACTCAAAGCATGATCTCTGCTCAAGAAACCTCGAGTATCACATTGATGATAACTTAAAGATGAGCTTTGTGATTCAAGGTACTTAGTCCAGGGTCAGCACAATTTGCATGTTGTACGTGATTCTTTTGACTGTTTCGTTTCAAAAAAACTGGACTTGCTTAACAAAATACGTATTGGATTTGTTTTCAAAATTTTAAACTTTTATCAGTCCCTTGAGACGTCACGAAGTTCATCTTTTGAATCTTCTTCTTGTTTTGAGCCCTTTTTACCTTTTTCATACCTTGATTAGTGTGATTTTGCTTTTGTTGATCTGGAAGTTTTTTTATTTCCATATTGTTTCCGAATTTTAGCCTTTGGGATAGGAGCACATTGTATTACCACAACTCTTAGGCTCAACTCTCTCAAAAACTTACTTGTTGTGTCTTCCAAAACTTTATTAATCGATGATTGATTGACATCTCGGATTGGAAAATCTTTGTTTGAATAGATTTTGTCAGAACCAGTCAAGGTATAAAGTAAATTCACATTTTCACACATTTCAACATGAGCTTTAGCAGACTTGACCATAGTAATAACACACAGTTTTGCTGGTGGATCACAAAGAGTGTGATTTTCAAGAGGTATATTTGGCCTTTGGTCATAATATTTGACTGCCTAGGTATGTCCTCATCTGACTCATCATCTAAACTATCAAAATCCTCAACAATGAATGATCCTGATTATTCATAGACTTTGAATCCTTAACCTCACCCGATTAACTTTAACTCGAGGATGCACACGAGTGAAACCTAGACCAGCTGAAAACTCAGCAGGATCTAGAGGAACAATGGGCTTGAATTATGGCATATCCTCGTCATCAGGCAATTTGGTGGAGTTGTGTCTCATCGGAGGAGGACAAGCCTGATATCCAATGCATTCCACATCTCCTTTCTTCTTTTGGACATCAATGATATGATCCAAAACATATCTCGAGTTGGAGTAACTCTCCAACTTGAGTTTGATTGCATCATAATCGCATGGTGCAAGGGCTAGCTCTCTCTTTGTTACTTCAATGATATTAATGTAGTTATTAATACAAGTTTGATTATTAAAAATAGTTTTCTTAAGTTCATATTATTTTTCCGTAAAGTTTCTATCGTTGTTTTAAAGTACTTTTCATTTTTCTTTATAGTCGTGCTATCCTTAGTGCACTTTGTTAATTCAACAAGCAAACTTTGATAATGACTCTTGGTCTGTGCAAATTTACCTTCTAGTTCTAAATAGTTACCTTTTAATTTGCATTCAACACACTTAGAAAAGATAGATGTTCCGTTGCTTAACTATCTGGGTTGGCATCCAACCCAGCCATGAATGCACCACGAAAAGTAGAAGATCCATCTTTAGAAAAATACTTAGAGAATCATCAAATGAACCATTTGTTTTCTTCGATATCACTTCATCCTTGCTTTTCAATAAATCATCTTCAGCCAATAAGTCATCTACCTCAGTATCAACATCTTCCCTCATCTCAGCTTTAAATCTATTTTCACCTAAACTCGAGCCTTCTTCATCCAAACTACCGTTATACCCTGAACTGTGATCATTTCCCGAAGACTTGACATTGCTAACATTCTTCACAACTTCGGCAGAGCATGCGGCTCCTCCTTTACCACCATTACCTAATTGTACACACCAATTACAGTTTTCATCAGCTTGAACAATTAACGCTCGGTTGGCATTTTTGGCAGGAACCTTTACTCGTTCATTGTTAGTTGTTCAGTTTTTGTTGAAAGGATAGTGATTTCCTAGTTGAGGCGGCTTCGTGCATTCCATTTTGAAGTGCTCTTTCTCTCTACAGTTAAAGAAGGTAGTCATTCTTTTGTCAAACTCATACGAAGTATCCTTCCTGCTTTCCTGACTTTTTATTCCCGTTCTTTCCAGAAAATCCTTCGATCCTCTCACTGCGCTTGCGAAGGCCCATTTGATATTGGTCAATTCCATTTCCTGTTTATCAATTTGAGTTGCACTAGTTAAATTAATGTTGCCGATCTCACCAGCTACTAATCTGCACTAGGAATTCACCAAAGTGTTTAGAAGCACCATGTGTTTTTGGCAACTTCTACATCAACTTTGTTGAAGTTTGAAGTATCAAAGCAGACTGTATTTGGGTTAGATGTCGGTCCAACATTGAAGTTAGACGAACTTCCATAGCAAGCTTGCTGAGTTAGGAGAAACGGATTAGTGAAAAGTGGGGGTGCACTAATTGCAGTCGAAGGTTGTGGACACATAAATGGATTAGAATTTGAAACAAAGGCGGTTTAAGGCTTTGCATGTTGAGCGGGCTGACTTTCACCTCGAATATCACCACCAATTCCAAACTACATTTCTAGATTCTAAGGAACCAATATTATTGTTTCTCTTCTAACCTCTTTTTCGTTCTTGTTTTCCAACTTCTGTATGAACTCATAAATCTCCATTATATCCAACTCTACATTTTCCTTAAGAATTTCCAGATATCTACTCCAATGAGCTGGTAATGCATCTGCAAATCTTGCAACCATTTCTTTATGAGATGCAGCTACTCTAAAGACAAACATCTCACTCAACAAATGATGAAACGTAGTTTTCATTGCTCCTAGCGTTTCATTTTCCATGCACATAAACCCTTCAAATTCTTTCATGAGAAGATCATGTCTGATCTTTCGGGACTATACATTTCCTTCACCTCTAGCTTGTAACTACTTCCACAAAGCTCTTTTTTTACAGTAGATCAGTGTTGCAAAAGTCGCTAGGTGGTCCCTAGTCGGTCGATTGGGGAGTTAGGAGTAATCGGAGTACTTAGGGAGTACTCAGGGAGTACGAAGACATGGTAAATATAAAGAAAATTAATTGTTATTATATATATTTTATATATATAATCATAAGTCATGTCAAAATGAGTACAATTTAAAATGAAACATGTTTGAAGTTTAAACCTCACTGAGTACAAGTCCGAGTAGTCTGAATACAAGTCCGACTAGTTTGAGTACAAGGCCGAGTAGACCGAGTAGGCCGATTTTGACCGTCGTCGAGTCGTCAAATCCGACTAGGGTAAACTCCCCTCGGAGGTGGTCCGAGGACCGAATACTCGCCGAGTACGAGGTCGAGTAAGCCGACTTTTACAAAACTGCAGTAAATGAATCGATGATAATTGTCTTTTTCAAGCGCTTGGGTAAGGATGGAAAAAGCCTATTTCTCGAGATCATAAGCCTTTTTGTCTGCTTCAGGCATACTTCCCAATGTTACAGGATTAGATATGGCTTCCTCAATTGTTTGATTGAAAGGAGTAATGAAGCAGGGCCATAACTCAGTGTTCTGTCCAAGAACATAAGTGTGGAGTCTATCTTTCCAACTAGTGTAATTGTTTATACGAAAGAGCTTGGGTAGACGATTTCTGCTTTCGGTCTCATTGTCGCTATCAATAAGCTTTGAATGCTTTGATTTTTATTAGCAACGAATGCCCACTTACTTGCTGAAATCATCACGGACTGTGGCGGTATAAACGACTGACATCAAGCTAAGTCAGGTTTATATTGATGAGCGGGAGTATCTGAAGATTGAGATCCTACAAACGCTTGAGCCCATGTGGAAGGATCAATTATTTGTTGAAAGTTGCCAGAGCTTGGATTGTTTGCGTTTGACCAATCCCACGGGTTTGTTGCCATTTTATCCGAAAATTTAACTTGTGAAAGGTTAATAAATTTAGAAACACTCAACTATCAAAGTAGATTTTTGATTCAAAGTCTACCTATGTGACAATGAAAACCGAAAAATCAAACGAAGTGGGCTCTAACACATGGGATTTAACGATGTGGGCTTGGCTCTTGGGCTTATGTTGCCTTGAAAGTTTTAGCCGTAAACATAAACATAAGTGATAATGGGCCGACTAAAGGATTCAAACGATGATGGACTTCCGATAGTTGACTGGGCCTGTGTTAAATATCGATTTTAATAAGATGATGGGCTTGGCTTATTGGGCCTTGTTCATTGCCATTTAAATGAGGGTAAAGAGGTTCACTATTGAATTTACTATTGTAATGGGCAGTTTCAATTTAACAATGGTGGGTTAATTGCAAAATGATGTCGTGGTAGGCTTGTTTTACAATGACAGTTTCAATTCAACAATGGACTGACGTTTAAAGAAGAATAAATGTCTTGTCGTAGTGGGCATATTTGGAATATTATACACAATGTGAAGATCAAAATAATCATCGCAACCGAAGACCGAAAAAAGGCTCGTTTGCTTATTTATGTTTTATTGGGTCGAACAATTACTCTTTTTTATGTTTATTGTTTATATTTTCGGTTTGGGCCTAAGGCCATTAAATATTGGGTTATTAGTTAGAGTCCATTAGGGTTAAGTATTGTGCTTATTTTGAAAAGGTGTGTGTGAAGGATTATATCCATACAAACGGTTTCCAGGGGATTGACACATCCCTTCATGCAATCGACATATCCCCTCGACACACCTGTTCATCAAGTATAAATTAGGGTTCAAACATTCAGGTATATGTACACTGCAATTCAGATTTATGCAATTCAAATTTGAAGTTTGTGAAGTTTGTTTCTACAGTTTTCGGTTAGTTTTTTACGGTTCAGTTTACATTCATAGTTCAATTTTCGATTTCAATCATGTATTGGTGCGAGTTGTGTTACGATCATGTTCACAAGTGTAACCATCCTTCGAATCCGACATTTGGGTCTCGGCCCTGTGACTTCGATACCAACATAGTGTCGATTGAAATCATACACCACTGTCGATTTGAATATAGATAACCTCAACTGTCGATTGTTGCACATCTTTTGATCAACTTGTTCATTTCAATTATGTCATTGTCATTTGATGTGTAACGACTTCACTGTCAATTACCAATAACAAACAATTGTTGATGTTGGTCTTAAAGCCCACCGTCAATATTGGTTTTCAATTGTCGACAAATTCATAAACAGCCCACTGTCGATTATAAAATTATATATACTTGACTGTGGATTGATTTAAAGGAGGACCCAACTGTTGATGTATCAAGATTCACTGTCGCTTAAACAAGCTAAGAGCACCACTTTCGGGTAATAATTATTGTCGACAAGATCTGCAACGTACAGAATATGCATGTGCCAAAAAGTACAACCGTCTCCACTAAGTGTCGCCCTATTAAGTTCCGGTCGGAGTTGTACTATTCTGTCGGAAAAAATGGTGATATGAGTTTTGACCTCCACTCAACAAAACTTGTCCTTTTAGTTATCTCCAATGATTTTAACAAGTTTTAAACGAAAACAACATCAAATAAATCTGATTTTAAGTTTTAGTTCGTATTTTATGAAACAAGACTGGGTTTTTGATGTTTATCCAATAAATCCTCAAACCCCACTCACAAATCTCAAAAACAACTCGGTTTTCAACAAGAAATCGAGCACCACGTGTAGGTCTCAAAACCGGATCTCGAACAAGGTGGTTTCTTATTTTGGATGGTATAACGAGTGCGGAATGCAAGAAACACCGAAAACCGAGTGAGAAAACGTAATGAATAACAAAGATACAATGATTAACGGGTTCGAGAATTCAATCGGATAAAGTTCTGGTACAAAATACAAACATATATCTGATAACTCTCTCTCTCTCTCTCTCTCTCTATATATATATATATATATATATATATAGCTCATTGAAGCTCTCTTACAAGTGACAAACAACATTTATACTAAGCATCACATGGATCCACTCAACAGTGGTTATACAAAGTCGATAGTGGCACTGTCGATTAAACATAATCGACAATGACTTAGGAAACCTCATAATCGACAGTCACTTGAATTAGACAGTCATGTTATTGTTGTTCACAATCGATAGTCCATTATTTATTATCTTGGTAAGTAAACAAAGAAACATGTTTTTTCCAACATTAGTACCTAAAAATGGTTGATTTTATGGCTTGTTTGACATAATTTATGTGTTACATTTTGTGCACATCACTCCACTATCAACAATCCTATGACAATCAATAATTCTTCCTGGAACATCCTACACACTCACTTAACGATCAGTTGGAAAGTGGGACCCAAACTTTCATGGACTTGGGTCGTCCGGTATCATCAAGAAATGTAATTTCAATTTCCCGATGATTGGGAAATGATTGAGCTCCCCTGAAACTATTACCGATTTTGGTTTCCAAATTTGTTGTTATTTTCCATTTTTAACATTGTTTTTAACATATTTTGTTTAGACAACATCGGGTATTAACACCTTTTCAACTTCTTTCTATTGTTTCTTTCTCTATTTCATTTTTCTTTGTTTTACAAAACGAAGGTCTTGTTTAGGTGAAACAAATTGTGAGCGGTAATTGTTTATACGTGGGGCATCAACTTTTGCTTTCCCTTTTGGGAGATATGGACAATTCTTGACTATATGTCCATTTTCATAGCACTCAAAGCATGATCTTTGCTCAACAAACCTCGAGTATCACATTGATGATAACTTAAAGATGAGCTTTGTGATTCAAGGTACTTAGTCCAGGGTCAGCACAATTTGCATGTTGTGCGTGATTCTTTTGACTGTTTCGTTTCAAAAAAACTAGACTTGCTTAACAAAATCCGTATTGGATTTGTTTTCAAAATTTTAAACTTTTATCAGTCCCTTGAGACTTCACAAAGTTCATCTTTTGAATCTTCTTCTTGTTTTGAGCCCTTTTTCCCTTTTTCGTACCATGATTAGTATGATTTTGCTTTTGTTGATCTGGAAGTTTTTTTATTTCCATATTGTTTTCGAATTTCAGCCTTTGGGATAGGAGCACATTGTATTACCACAACTCTTAGGCTCAACTCTCCCAAAAACTTACTTGTTGTGTCTTCCAAAACTTTATTAATCAATGATTGATTGACATCTCGAATTGGAAAATCTTTGTTTGAATAGATTTTGTCCGAACCAGTCAAGGTATAAAGTAAATTCACATTTTCACACGTTTCAACATGAGCTTTAGCAGACTTGACCATAGTAATCACACACGGTTTTGCTGGTGGATCACAAAGAGTGTGATTTTCAAGAGGTATATTTGGTCTTTGGTCATAATATTTGACTACCTAGGTATGTCCTCATCTGACTCATCATCTAAACTATCAAAATCCTCAACAATGGATGATCCTGATTATTCATAGACTTTGAATCCTTAACCTCACCCGATTAACTTTAACTCGAGGATGCACACTAGTGAAACCTAGACCAGCTGTAAACTCAGCAGGATCTAGAGGAACAATGGGCTCGAAGTATGGCATATCCTCGTCATCAGGCAATTTGGTGTAGTTGTGTCTCATCGGAGGAGGACAAGCCTGATATCCAATGCATTCCACATCTCCTTTCTTCTTTTGGACATCAATGATATGATACAAAACATATCTCGAGTTGGAGTAACTCTCCAACTTGAGTTTGATTGCGTCATACTCGCATCGTGCGAGGGCTAGCTCTCTCTTTGTTACTTCAATGATATTAATGTAGTTATTAATACAAGTTTGATTATTAGAAATAGTTTTCTTAAGTTCATATTATTTTTCCATAATGTTTCGATCATTGTTTTAAAGTACTTTTCATTTTTCTTTATAGTCGTGTTATCCTTAGTGCACTTTGTTAATTCAACAAGCAAACTTTGATAGTGACTCTTGGTCTGTGCAAATTTACTTTCAAGTTCTAAATAGTTACCTTTTAATTTGCATTCAACACACTTAGAAAATATAGATGTGCCATTGCTTAACTGACTGGGTTGGCATCCAACCCAGCCATGAATGCAACACGAAAAGTAGAAGATCCATCTTTAGAAAAAATACTTAGAGAATCATCAAATGAACCATTTGTTTTCTTCGATATCACTTCATCCTTGCTTTTCAATAAATCATCTTCTGGCAATAAATCATCTACCTCAGCATCAACATCTTCCCTCATCTCAGCTTTAAATCTATCTTCACCTGAACTCGAGCCTTCTTCATCCAAACTACCGTTATACCCTAAACTGTGATCATTTCCCGAAGACTCGACATTGCTAACATTCTTCACAACTTCGGCAGAGCATGCGGCTCCTCCTTTACCACCATTGCCTAATTGTACAGACCAATTACAGTTTTCATCAGCTTGAACAATTAACACTCGGTTGGCATTTTTGGCAGGAACCTTTACTCGTTTATTGTTAGTTGTTCAGTTTTTGTTGAAAGGATAGTGATTTCCTAGTTGAGGCGGCTTCGTGCATTCCCTTTTGAAGTGCTCTTTCTCTCTATAGTTAAAGAAGGTAGGCATTCTTTTGTCAAACTCATACGGAGTATTCTTCCTTCTTTCCTGACTTGTTATTCCCATTCTTTCCAGAAAATCCTTCGCTCCACTCACTACGCTTGCGAAGGCCCATTTGATATTGGTCAATTCCATTTCCTGTTTATCAATTTGAGTTGCACTATTTAAATTGATGTTGCCAATCTCACCAGCTAATAATCTGCACTAAGAACTCACCAAAGTGTTTAGAAGCAAAATGTGTTTTTGGCAACTTCTACATCAACTTTGTTGAAGTTTGACTTATCGACGTAGACTGTATTTGGGTTAGATGTCGGTCCAATATTGAAGTTAGACGAACTTCCATAGCAAGCTTGCTGAGTTAGGAGAAACGGATTAGTGAAAAGTGGGGGTGCACTAACTACAGTCGAAGGTTGTGGACACATAAATGGATTAGAATTTGAAACAAAGGCGGTTTAAAGCTTTGCATGTTGAGCGGGCTGACTTTCACCTCGAATATCACCACCAATTCCAAAATACATTTCTAGATTCTAAGGAACCAATATTATTGTTGCTCTTCTAACCTCTTTTTCGTTCTTGTTTTCCAACTTCTGTATGAACTCATAAATCTCCATTCTATCCAACTCTACATTTTCCTTAAGAATTTCCAGATATCTACTCCAATGAGCTGGTAATGCATCTACAAATCTTGCAACCATTTCTTTATGAGAAGCAGCTACTCTAAAGACAAACATCTCACTCAACAAATGATGAAACGTAGTTTTCATTGCTCCTAGCGTTTCATTTTCCATGCACATAAACCCTTCAAATTCTTTCATGAGAAGATCATGTCTGATCTTTCGGGACTATACATTTCCTTCACCTATAGCTTGTAACTACTTCCACAAAGCTCTTTTTTACAGTAGATCAGTGTTGCAAAAGTCGCTAGGTGGTCCCTAGTCGGTCAATTGGGGAGTTAGGAGTAATCAGAGTACTCAGGGAGTACTCGGGGAGTATGAAGACATGGTAAATATAAAGAAAATTAAATGTTATTATATATATTTTATATATATAAGCATAATTCATGTCAAAATGAGTACAATTTAAAATGAAACATGTTTGAAGTTTAAACCTCACTGAGTACAAGTCCGAGTAGTCTGAATACAAGTCCGACTAGTTTGAGTACAAGGCCGAGTAGGCCGATTTTGACCGTCGCCGAGTCGTCAAATCCGACTAGGGTAAACTCCCCTCGGAGGTGGTCCGACGACCGAATACTCGCCGAGTACAAGGTCGAGTAAGCCGACTTTTACAACACTGCAGTAGATGAACCGATGATAATTGTCTTTTTCTAGCGCTTGGGTAAGGATGGAAAAAGCCTATTTCTCGAGATCATAAGCCTTTTTGTCTGCTTCAGACATACTTCCCAATGTTACAGGATTAGATCTGGCTTCCTCAATTGCTTGATTGAAAGGAGTAATGAGGCAGGGCCATAACTCGGTGTTCTGTCCAAGAACATAAGTGTGGAATCTATCTTTCCAACTAGTGTAATTGTTTATATGAAAGTGCTTGGGTAGACGATTTCTGCTTTCGGTCTCATTGTCGCTATCAATGAGCTTTTAATGCTTTGATTTTATTAGCAACGAATGCCCACTGACTAGCTGAAATCATCACGGACTATGACGGTATAAACGACTGACATCAAGCTAAGTCAGGTTTATATTGAAGAGCGAGAGTATCTGAAGATTGAGATCCTACAAACGCTTGAGCCCATGTGGAAGGATCGGTTATTTGTTGAAAGTTGCCCGAGCTTGGATTGTTTGCGTTTGACCAATCCCACGGGTTTGTTGCCATTTTATCCGAAAATTTAACTTGTGAAAGGTCAATAAATTTAAAAACACTCAACTATCAAAATAGAGTTTTGATTCAAAGTCCACCTATGTGACAATGAAAACCGAAAAATCAAACGAAGTAGGCTCTAACACATGGGCTTTTACGATGTGGGCTTGGCTCTTGGGCTTATGTTGCCTTGAAAGTTTTGGTCGTAAACATAAACATAAGTGATAATGGGCCGACTAAAGGATTCAAACGATGATGGACTTCCAATAGTTGACTGGGCCTGTGTTAAATATTGATTTTAATAAGATGATGGGCTTGGCTTATTGGGCCTTGTTCACTACCGTTTAAATGAGAGTAAAGAGGTTCACTATTGAATTTACTATTGTAATGGCCAGTTTCAATTTAACAATGGTGGGTTAATTGCAAAAATGATGCCGTGGTAGGCTTGTTTTACAATGGCAGTTTCAATTCAACAATGGACTGACGTTTAAAGAAGAATAAATGTCTTGTCGTAGTGGGCATATTGGAATATTATACACAATGTGAAAATCAAAATAATTATCGCAACCGAAGACGGAAAAAAGGCTCGTTTGCTTATTTATGTTTTATTGGGTCGAACAATTACTCTTTTTTATGTTTATTGTTTATATTTTCGGTTTGGGCCTAAGGCCATTAAATATTGGGTTATTAGTTAGAGTCCATTAGGGTTAATTATTGGGCTTGTTTTGAAAAGGTATGTGTGAAGGATTATAACCATGCAAACGGTTTCCACGGGATTGACACATCCCTTCATGCAATCGACATATCCCTTCAACACACCAGTTCATCAAGTATAAATTAGGGTTCAAACATTCAGTTATATGTACACTGCAATTCAGATTTATGCAATTCAAATTTGAAGTTTGTGAAGTTTGTTTCTACAGTTTTCGGTTAGTTTTTTACAGTTCAGTTTACATTCATAGTTCAAGTTTCGATTTCAATCATGTATTGGTGCGAGTTGTGTTACGATCATGTTGAAAAGTGTAACCATCCTTCGAATCGGACATCTGGGTCTCGGCCCTGTGACTTCGATACCAACACAGTGTCGATTGAAATCATACACCATTGTCGATTTGAATATAGATAACCTCAACTGTCGATTGTTGCACATCTTTTGATCAACTTGTTCATTTCAATTATGTCATTGTCATTTGATGTGTAACGACTTCATTGTCGATTACCAATAACAAACAATTGTTGATGTTGGTCTTAAAGCCCACCGTCAATATTGGTTTTCAATTGTCGACAAATTCATAAACAGCCCACTGTCGATTATAAAATTATATATACTTGACTGTGGATTGATTTAAAGGAGGACCCAACTGTTGATGTATCAAGATTCATTGTCCCTTAAACAAGCTAAGAGCACCAGTTTCGGGTAATAATTATTGTCGACAAGATCTGCAACGTACAGAATATGCATGTGCCAAAAAGTACAACCGTCTCCACTAAGTGTCGCCCTATAAAGTTCCAGTCGGAGTTGTACTATTCTGTCGGAAAAAATGGTGATATGCGTTTTGACCTCCACTCAACAAAACTTGTCCTTTTAGTTATCTCCAATGATTTTAACAAGTTTTAAACGAAAACAACATCAAATAAATCTGATTTTTAAGTTTAATTCGTATTTTATGAAACAAGACTGGGTTTTTGATGTTTATCCAATAAATCCTCAAAACCCACTCACAAATCTCAAAAACAACTCGGTTTTCAACATGAAATCGAGCACCACTTGTAGGTCTCAAAACCGGATCTCGAACAAGGTGGTTTCATATTTAGGATGGTATAACGAGTGCGGAATGCAAGCTACACCGTAAATTGAGCGAGAAAACGTAATGAATAACAAAGATACAACGATTAACGGGTTCGAGAATTCAATCGGATAGAGTTCTGGTACAAAATACAAACATATAAGAAGTACTCTGATAACTCTCTCTCTCTCTCTCTTTATATATATATATATATATATATCATTGAAGCTCTCTTACAAGTGACACAAAACAACATTTATACTAAGCATCACATGGATCCGTCGATAGTGGCACTGTCGATTAAACATAATCTACAATGACTTGGGAAACCTCATAATCGACAGTCACTTGAATTAGACAGTCATGTTATTGTCGTTCACAATCGATAGTCCATTATTTATTATCTTGTAAGAAACAATCTTGTTTCATGTTAAGGCCCAAAACTTTTGGGCCTTTAAGTGGGCTTCATAATACGTACCATGCGATGGTTTCTTCTATCTCAGAACAAGTCTGTGTCGAATATTGAATTATTGTCACTTGAATCTTTAACTTTGATTCGAACCGACGGAGGAACGTCGTTCAACTTCGGACTCGACGAATGGTCTCGAACGACACTAGCAACATCCATACAATTGCATCAGCAAACTCCCCCTTGGAAACTTTGAGGCGGGACGAACGAGATTGCTCAAAAAATCATACGTACTACCGTGACAATAAATTAATAATTCAAAATTTCCATTTCATTCATGATTTCAAATAGTACATTGTCTTGAAAGGAAATTACAAGTTAGAGAAATAACATAACATGAAGGAAAAACATAAAAATAAAACATTGGATGTGTTTCTAGTTCCACCCAAAGTAGATTTCTTAAGATTTCATCATCAATTTCCTACAACATGTATATAAAGTATCCGTCAATGCAAAAGGTTCGCGAGCATACAAGTTTTGTCTACATAGCATAAGTGTAAAAAATGTCTTAAATCCACATGGCAATTGTATACTACGTTAAATAACATACTAACTAGCATGCATCAACTATGAATCAATTCAAAGTGTCCACTAGCGTAATCTTATCACCGAAGTGAATAAGACCATATTGATTGAATGCTTAACAATAACCACAAAACGTGCGGTGTGCTACTCCTATAGCGATATACATGTTAAGATAGGCTTGCAAAGTTAATGATAAATAGCGTGCATGAATAGTCCTAGTATGAATAAACAAGTAGTATGTCAAGTTGCATGCTTACGGATTTTGTGATTGCATAAGAGTGTTTGTATGTGTGATCATGAATTTAATATAGATACACGTTGCAACCCAAAGTGATCTAAAGCGTAAATGGGTCACGTATACTCACGGTTTGCGTAGGTAATTTCCACAAAAGTGTGAGTTGATTCCGGAAGGATAGAGCGCTGAAGTAACCCTAAAATGGGAAACAAAGGTGTGTGAGTTCATGGAGTTTGATGACGAAACGAGTTCGAGAATTTATAAGTATGAAAGTATACACAAGTATATCTTCGTCTAGACGCTCATTTTGACACTATGTTTGGTTGTGTTTTTCATTGGCACCAGATCACCCATTAGAAGTCCAAATTGAGGAATCTAAAACTAAGATGTTATCCACCTTAACACATAATATTCAACCATAATGAGGCGATTATAAACACCATAATAATTTGCTCATTCTAACCCGTTTTCAACATAAAATTTGTTTTCATTTGGCTCAGGTGACCTGTTAAAAATTGCACATGCTTAGAATTACCCAAGAGGTGATTATAAACACCCTATGTTAAGTTCGGTAAAATGTGGTCCTTCTCAAAACTCAAACGTACTATGAGCTGATTAGTGGAACGAAGATAGTGTGGCAAGTGGAGGGGCGGATTCAAAGTTGCGAATATCTTCTGAAGTTTGTATCTCTTGACTGTGAAGGTATTTTTGTACGCCCTCTCCTGCTTGCTCAATACTCAATAGTCTACTTTAGACCTCTTCATAATAGTAATTATAATGGTAAAAACATGAGGATTCGGGAAGAAACATTCCAAAGGTATGCCTCATCGGAATTCAAGGTTTGTTTTCCTCTGCAGGTTTAGTTTTAACAAGAACTGAGCCCTGCCTTGTATCAGACAAAATCTTCCTCTGCTCCGGTGAATGGCGGTGATGATGTATATAAAATGTGTAAACCAGCAGGGCTGCGTTCTTGTTTACACAATAGACCAAGTCGCCTGAGATCTAAATCCAATAAATTCGAAATGAAAAGCGTGAGTGTTGTATATTTAGACCCGGGTAAACATGCAGCTCTATTTGGACGTACCCACGATCGGGAATCGCAAAACAAACTGGTAAAATGGGACATCTAATTACCTATGTTTGAGGATCCACCGTAACCAAACCACATCATCCACATGCATGCATGCATACCCAACGTTACACTTGAAGTTGTGTTTCTTTCATTTCAATTATTTTTACTTTTAGTTATGTTTCTTTTATTTATGTTTCTTTTATTTAATTGTTTTTTGTCAGTTTCTATTTCCTAAAATTAAGCTACATGGGGGCTTTGGTTTCAGTTTCTTTCACCATTATGTATTGCGAGAATTGAACGAAAAAAAGTTAGTGAGTTTATGAAAAAGTTTCTTTGGTTAATTTTCTCATTGGATTATGAGTTGATTAATCATTTCCATGCTAGTTCAAGTTTGGCAACTTGATTGGTGTTCTTGGAGTCTAATTGTGAATTTGGTGATGTATCTGTATCTTAATCCAATTTTAGTTTGCGCTACCGTACATTTAAATGGTGTATTTGTATCGTAAATGAACTGTAGATCTGTCCATTTCTTTCTAATTTAAAATATCTACCCGTTGGGTACTTTGATTCCCATCAGTGAGGGGGTAGAGCCAGAGCAATAGCGGATCATCAGTCAATTCACAAGTTTAGGTACACACGTTCGTATTTTAATCATTTGTGTTACGAATATAAGAACTTGTTCGACGATTATACTGCGTGTTTCTTAAAATTAGGTCTTGTAGTATATTCTTAAAAATATATTCAGGAAATATGGCACCTCCATTATTTGTATTTAATATTATTTGTATTTAAGTGGGTTCGATTTTGCCACCTCTATTATTTGTGTGACGAAATATGTGATTGGCTAACGATCAAGTGTATTTTAGGCTGAGCTGTAAGAAGAGAAGCAAAAGGAAGGACCTGAACTGACTGAAGCTGCAAGCACTGTTGTTGATTTTGAGAAGTTAATTGAGTCGTCAGAATCTTAGCATGTTTTTTATATAAAAACTATATTTTATTATGTTAACGTGTTACCTATAATAATCATATATAGCACATTGTGTAGGGCAAAGTTAGAACTCCGCACATAGGTCCTTGACTGTAATTTTTCTTATTGATCTTTATTTATAAAAATAGACAAATTCTTTCTGTTCAGCTCAACTGGCTATCCATAAAAAATAGCCATTTTGATTTTCAAACCTATTTTTGAATTTTCATGCAGTTGAACAAGTGGTATTGTTTTGGCTACTGATGAATATTGATGCAATTGAACAAGTAAGGCAATGCTAAAGGTAGTTAAAAGAAATAAAAAGGGTTAAGCGTATCTCTAGGATTTAGAAAAAGATGACTTCTTTTAAATATATAATGTATTACTTACACCATTGTTTTTTTTATAAGTTTTATTACTTTTCTTCCAATTTGATTTAAAACTTTGTATGAGAATAAAATAAAAAAACTTAAATTGTTTATGCATAAGATTGTATGAGAACAAAATAAGCAAACTTAAATTGTTTATGCATATGAAAGAGGTTATGACGGGACACGTTTGGAAGAATCAATATACAACCTTAGAGAGGTGGTCACTACATAGCTGGTTAATACTACCGTTTACGCATGCACACAAAAATATAAGCACCCGTGGTAACGTGCGGGCATTCTTACTATAAGAATTAAAGGAAAGAGAGAAACGGAGGTGAGAGGTAGATGAAGAGGTAATAGGTGGCGGATCGTACAAGCATTGCGGGCACATCTTGTTTTACCGGTTTGTCTTAATGTAAACTAGTACTTTACACGTCCGGTGGACAAATTTTTAAAGTTGTAATGACATAAGTTTTTTAACTTACACTTATGTGTATAATATAACTCATCAAATGAGTTCACATTTACATATATAAAGTCTACTAATACGCAAATGAAATGAATTAACCTGTGGTGTGTTATGAGACATTACAAATTTGAAAATGACGAGTACTTGCTCAAGAGATTGATTAATACAATATTTAAAATGTCAACACAATTCTTCGTTACATCTTAATAAAGCTACAATAATGGGCTGTTTCTCACTAATATAACGTATTACCTGCCACACCCCGATAAAATCATCAGAGTTGGGCGTGATCTAACTGGTATCTTCATTGCACAGCGGAAGTGTAAAGGAAATACTAAGATTTCTAGATAGTGAACGCCCGCTAAGTACTCGAATCCCCATAGGTTCACCTATTCCAATCGTGCAAGTTTGAAAATATAACCTGAGAAAGAAACATGCGAAAAATCAACATAAAGTTGGCAAGTTCATAGTTTATTCGAAAAGATTTTAAATAAATCTTTTGGTAACTGGTTTAAATATTATTGAGAAAACGTAATAAACCGTTTTTCCCGGCATGTCAGTTGAAAACTTATTTTTGTAATATTTAAATAACCGTCAATGTCCGCGTACGACAAAGACAACATGCACGCATGAGCCTATAACCAACCTCAAGCTAGGAAGTGCCTCGCCAAACCGTTTACTCAAGATGGTAGACTAGCAGGCGGTTATAGTTCCGATAGTAGCGAGGACTTCACTGTACAGTTTTAAGCAACCCTACGGCCCTTAGTGTTGAGTAGTGGACAATCCAGTCCTTGTGTTTATAAGCAGGACCAACCAGTCCACATATTTGTATGCAGGAAAAACCAGTCCTTGAGTCTGTAAGCAAGACCAACCAGTCCCCTTATTTGTATGTAGGACAAACCAGTCCTTGTGTTTGTAAGCAGGACCAACCAGTCCCCTTACTTGTATGCAGGACAAACCAGTCCCGTAGTAACTAGGACCTTCCCGTCACTACTCATGAAACTCATGCACGTTTCGAAAATACGAGAGTATTTTGTAAAACCGGTATGTTTAGCATACATCTTTCGTAAACATTTGAGTTTATTGAAATTCATTTGCAACATGATTTAGAAATCTGTTGTTTTCGTTCATCGAAATATTGTGTACTTTTGCAAAACTTACATGTCTTTCCACCCCCGAAAACATTTATAAGAATGTAAAGCCGTAAAAAGTGGGGGTTACGAACTCACATTGATATCTAGTGCAAAGCTAGCATAATATGATTCCAAAATGTCATTTTCAAATCGTGACTCGCTAGCATGTAATCTATGACATTCCTAAAATGGAATTAAACTTAATAAGCCTCTACTAAATGCGTAGCTAAACTACGTGTCACCAAGCCTACCGAATCATTAACCAATGATTCGATGGGACAGTGTTAACTTGATGGAAACGATGTTGCTACATTTGTTAAGTTCCATTTATAGTCGGTGACAAACACTAACTTTTGAGAACACTTAGTTCCCGAGAGATTTGGAATATATATTTATATAAAATATAAATATTATGAAGTGGTGTTAGTCGTCTCTAATAGTAATACGTGTTTGTGACGAATATTTATATAAAACTAATACATTGTAACTCGTATAAGGTAATAGCGTCTCGTATATAATATCAACATATTTACATATACTTGTATGTTTATTATAATCGACTTGTTCGTTCGTTACGAGAAGTACCTCGATTATTAGTATATGTTAGAATCGTTCGGTAAAATATTGTATGCCATTTAGGTGTTTGAAATAAATATAAAAAGTTATATTTATTTTATAAAGTTTTCAAGTTGTGAGTTTTTAAAAATATACACATAAAAGAATTATTTTATAAAGAATTTTCGAGTTTTAATGTTTGAAATAAATATAAATGATTATATTTGTCTTATATAAGTGCTCGAGTTTCGTTGACTAGTAACTCGGGTTTGTCGAAGTGTTATAAACTCGTTCTTGTAAGTTATATGGTATCGCCAAAATAAATATACGTTTATATTTATTTTATAAAATCACTTGAACCTCAATGGGTGCCGTTTTTAGAATATGAATACGTTTCGTATTGCGGATTTTTATGAAAAACGGGCAGAGTTTCCTCTGTTTTTGTACGATCCCGACAATACAAGTTGTCAATGTATTTGTCAAAACTCAAAAATTTAAGCGCTAATACATATTTTGTGTCACGTGTCGGTTTGGTCTATAAAACATTTTGTACACACTTGATAATATATACAAGTCTGATATATTTATATATATTTTCTTTTACGACGATATGTCGGTCCGGTTTGAGCTCGGTTACGCAAAAAAACTAACATTAATATAACTATAGATGCATTTAATGTGTCCGTTAAATTTTACCGCATCTCGTGTTGACCGGCAGTTGAACTGTTGACTTACGTTGACCAAAACTTGACTAGTTGACCGGCAGTTGACCATGTTGACCGAACTTTGACCACAGTTGACCGATATTTAACCGCATTGATCACAGTTTGACAAGAACCGAAATCTAATCACGTTGACTGAGTTGACCCGTGTTGACCGGGTTTGACCCGAACCCAAAATTGAACTAAGGCACCAAAAATTACTCAAAACTGTCCCTTGACCAGTTTTGACCCGTGTTTGACCTGTTGACCACGTTGAACCGAGCCCGAGAGTGTCCCGAACTTTAATTCTCACCCAAAATGAAAGTGTTTCGTATAGATACTACGGGTTACTAGGAGCCCAAATATATATTTTTCGTTCAAAACAGAGGCTCGGAACCTCACCAGAACCATGCCAGAAGTCGGAATCTCACCAGAGAATAAGATTTCACAAAAACTTGCAGAAAGGTCTCTAACCACCCGATCTAAACATGCACGAAGTGAAAAGTCAAAAACGGGTTCGTAGGAGTTTGGCCCGAATGTCGCCGGAGTTGCTCTTGTGCTCAAACGGCTTTGAATCTGATAAAACTAACATCACTACGTGATCCGGAACTTCAAAGATAGTCGAAAAATGTACCCTTGGCCGAAAAATCGATCGCCGAAAAACCTCCATCGCCGCTGTCGGCGGTGGCGCCGCCACGGCCGGCCGCTGTTAGTCGATGGGCTTCGGTGCCGGAAATGTTTTCTAGAGAGAGAGAGTATAGAGAGTTTTAGAGTTAGATAGAGAAAGTAATAGGTAAAAATGAGAGGAAAAAGGAGTAAAAGAGTTTATATAGGTGGAGTTTTGTGGGTTTGGGCCCAAGGCTCAAAAGACTGTTTCTAGTGTTTGGAGCGGCCCAATCACGTCTACTAGGCCTGTTTTCGGACCCGAACTTCATAAAACATCGTATAGTATTGTTTTAGGTTCAAAAACATGTGAAATGATGTCAGAAGTTTGCGTTTGACGCGCACGTTCGTCGGTTACGTTAAAATTGTGTAAAATACTTCGGTTGTCGTTTCTTGTCCGTTTTTCGATCGGATTTCGACTGCGGATATTAAAATTTGATTACGAAGCTAAATTTTTCATAATATTTCAGTTTTTGAGGTAATCCACGATTCTGATGCTTCCGTTTCGTTGTCGGTGTGTTCCTATAGTCGCGTTTTTCGTTCACATATGCGTTTTGTGACGTTTGAAAGCAGGATAATTTAGCAAAAGAAATTCATGTGTATAAAATATACGTATAAAACTTGTATTTTTTGGCGTTTTCAGTATTTCTTCCGGTGTCAGTTCGTTACCGTTTATACGTTCGGCACTTTTCGCGTAAATCACCATTCGTGTAGCGTACGATTCAAATAGACGTTCCTAGGTATTCCAATGGCCAAATTAAGTTAATTTACATCTAATTATGCTACGTATTAATGTCTTAATGTTTGTTATTCGCATAATTAAAACCCGTAATTTGCCGGTTGTCATATTACCATACCAAGAATCGTCTTGCTACTTGTGATCTGGTCACTGCATGCAACCGGTCCATGATGGTTCAGACTGGTTCAGTTCATGTAGGGCCAACCCAAATGCGACGTTTGTTCTCTGATACCAGGCCACCAATTATCCTAGCCTTTAATACTGCATTGTTGTTTAGAAGCTGCATTCCCTCTTCACTCATCTGCTGAACTTCAGAAGGCGACAAGACGACAAAATCCTGATGCATCGTACGCATCTTACAAACTCCCTGCATTTAACAGCACAACTTAAGTCATTAAATACCCTAAACCCATAGGTGGCTGTGTTGACCTGTTTACCTAAAAATGGATCCTATTGGGTTATGTGTTATCTTAAACGGATCGAATTAAAAAAGAAATGGGTCAAAAGTTGCCCAAAAGGTTATTCAAATGCTTAAAACATTCTAAACTGCTTTATTAGAAAAATAGATTAATTTTTTGATAGCTTAGTTTGTTAAAATCATATTTAAATCAAATGTTTGAATAATGGCATTGTCATGTTTTAGTAACTATCCATGATGTATTGGCAAGTCATGACCTGACCTGACCCGACCCAACCTGTTTTGACTTGCACTTCAAATTTAGTCGTGTTGACCCATTACCGATTCGCAAGTTTTTCCACATTCATATAAGCGAGTAAGCGCGACTTGATTCCGGTGTTGTTCTTTTCTTAACATGTGCTACCTACACACCGGTATGGGATTCATAGAGTCATCCCAGCCATGTGAAGAACTGCAACCTCCAACTTCAAATCCATCATGCATGTTCAAGTGCTTTATTGAACCCATTAATGTTTACAAAAGTGATCTAAGCATACCTACATGATGAATAAATACAAAAAAAGTAAAAAATCGGTAAAATCAAATAAATTTACAAGTTACCAAAAAACCTATCTGATTATTTGATAACTGCAACTTCAATCAGTAATTACAGTATAATGTTAACACAAGTGATTATCTAATATCACATAGACATATTCAAAAGCATATCTAAAGACCCATAAACATACCATCATAATTAACGCGTGATGATGTGACCCCATAGTGTGGCATGATTATAAGATAAAGTTATAAAAAAGGCCCCACTATCATGCAACATTATGATGTTAAATACCAATTTTGATTATATTTTTAGACCACTTTGTGAAGAGATATTGTACAGATAGCTAACAATGGTCAACGGCCATAGCAAAATCACAACTCACAAAATAGACAGACCCGTTTGATTGAAGCAGACTATGACCTGAAAATTTCAACCAGAATCACTTGATCACCTACAACCAATACTAATAACTTACTATAACAATAAAACCCAAGTATGGACAAACCTTTGGTAGAGCCTTATAGTTTGAAGATCACGCTGAATTCATAAGAAGTTAAAAGTCATATGGTTGAGCTCATGTGCTAGGAAAAAAGGTATAACAGACATACAGTTATTTGACATCTTTGACACAACCACTTATGAAAGGGTGATTCTAGGTATGTTAGGATTAATAATTAGCTTAATGGGATCAAAAGGGTAGAATGTATAAATGTATACTTCTAATGCATATAAAACCTTTTGAATAATCATATTCAATGACCAGATTATTATTGAAAATAGAACAATTTTTGTAAAATACTTAAATCACTATATTTCATTTTTTTTTAAATAGAAAAAGTGACCGGGTCAACTCGACTTACCCTAACAAAAAGCTCACGTTTTGACGTGTTACCCAACCCACTCACCCGTACATTCCTCACCACACATTATTAATCTTTAAAGACAACAAAAAAGAGATGGATGTATGGATCCACATAATACCTTTTCTTCATGCGAGTCACTCTCTAGCCTCCACTAAGCGAGAGTATTAACTATAAGAACCCTCACCTTCTTGTTTGGTTGGATTGATCACCTTAAAATTCTTCTATACATAAATTTTACTTTAACTTATCAACAGTTTAAAATCTTCTAAACTCTAACTCTCTCCTTTCAATATCTGAAACGACACTACAAGAAAAGAGGTAGGTTTAGTGGCGACGGCTGTCGCCGCTATTGGTCCCTCCTGTCGCCGCTATTGACCTTTAGCGGCGACACGTGGCCGCTAAAGCGTCGCCGCTATTACTGGGCCGCTATTGGTCCGGAAAAAAACGAGGTCTCCGACGGTGCTCAGGCGACTTTTGGGGGGAAAATGAAGGAGGAGGGAAGAAATGGCGCTGTATAGGGACTGGTACGTCGACACTTTTAGCGGCGACGGCACGTCGCCGGTATTGATAACCTGTCGCCGCTATTGGGTTAACTTGGATAAGATTTATGCGGCTAGGGTTTATTGTGGTTAAGGGACCTTTAGCGGAGACGCCGTCGCCGCTAATGGCCATATATATGTCGCCGCTATTGCTTGTTAAATCCCCAACCGTCAGATCTTGAAAATGATCAACGGCTGGGGTTTGGACTGAGAGCTCGGGACACGGATCGATCAATAGCGGCGACACTTTGGCTGTCGCCGCTAAAGGGGGTATATCTTGTAGTGCGAAACCATTTTTAAAAGCACCGCATGCCAAATTCTTGGGTTGGTTTGCCACAGTAATCTCATGCTGATTATATACATCTATTAATTAGTTGTTGTATGTACGGATAAGTATTATATCATATAGTATAAAATAATAAGCTAAAAAAGTCAAACTTTTTAAGATAGTGTGCTTTTTTCAATTTTGACGAGAAAAAAAACCCTCATAGTACAAACAAAACAAATCAACATAGCTGATGTAAAAGGAGTTGTAAATATGATCAAGAAAAGGCATTTTCTTCAACTAATAAGTATACTTCTTTCCAATCTGACCTGATCTAAAGTGGATTCTATCATTTAGTGAAATTGGTAATTGTCAAGTCAATGCATCATTCAAGAGCATCTTGTTTCCTTTCTCAATACATTAAAACACATGTACTATAAAGTGTGAATGCTAATGTGATGCGTAGTTAGATAAATCTAATATTCTTGATAAGAAAATTATATGATTATTAAAATGTAGTTTAAGCTCAAGATTGAAACCACAAGGCATTTAGGTCCCATTGTTGCAATGTTTCAAGTAACATTCTGGACATTACAATCCGGTCATCAAAAAACTCTGCTAGAAAAAATGACTACAATATTATCGATTGAAAGATTTATTTAATACACCTGTGATACATATTGATGAGGAAAATAGTACATGTCGATGATGTGGATGTAATTGTACAGTGTCAACAATTCGTGATTTGTAACCCCTAAACAAAGCAATCAATCTTCATCGAGGAGATTATTGAAACTTGAAAGCACCATACCACAAATAAATTGTTGAAAAAGTTTTGAGATATCCTACAAAATAAACAGAGAAATAAGTTAACTTAGGTGAACTATAGCAACTATTAGTAATCAATTTACCAAATCATAATCGACAAAACCAAAATCGGACAATCAGAAACATGTAGATGTGTGTATGATGTTCTATAAATCAAAGAGAGAGCTCAATTCTTACTTGGTCTTTTGAAAAAAAATCAAAAGCGAGGGTAGTGGCATTCCATTGATGTAGGGTTACTTCAGAATAACATCGATCTTCGTTTTTGGAAGTGCCCATAATGGTGCGTTCATTGCATAGTGGGTTATAAGGAAACCGTAGAAGCAGTTGTTGCAAATTTGTAAATAGTGAGTGGTGGTTTATACTATGATTTTAGGAGATTAACCTCTCTAAACTGTCAATTTTTAGGAGAGAAGCACGTAACCTCCTTAACTGCCAGATAAGCAGTTTTTTTTTTTTGAGTTTAGTTGGTCAGGATCAAAAGTTGATGAGTTTTAATGACAGATTGGCTCAAAAGTTAGTTGCATTATACGTTGTCTATAATATATAAATAGTCAATTAAAAGGAAAAGAGTTGTAATATCTTGAAATTTTAAATAAATTATATATTATCTATTTTTATATAAGTTATCTTTTTTATATAACAAAACCTACTGAATTTATTATTTACTTTTTATTTGACCCATTAACAACATACATATTTTAAAAGATTTAAATATTTACTTGTAAGAATTCTTAGAAAAATAAATAAATGAATAAAGTACAAAGTTTATGAGACAAGCTTAGCCATTCATCTTTTAAGATCAATGGCTCAAAACTAAGAGGGGACATTTTTTGTAAATTTTAGGTTCAAACAATTGAATGAACAATAGAAAAATAATATTCTGGTCTTTAATCACTTAAACTCATCCCCGCGATTTTCAAACGTCTATAGTTATTTTTAAAAAATAGACTGTATTAACGAGCATTTAATTCTCTTTAATTCGAACAGCCTATTGCTATAGCTTTCTTAAAAAATACATGATTTTGAATACCCGTTACGTGATTTTAAATACCAGCACATAAATACGTAATTACATGATTTCATTATAGTATGTGAAACCATAGTAAGTGATTACGTAATTACGTAACAATAGTTGACTATGTATTTATTACATGACTACGTGATTTTGAATATCCATGAGGATTACGTGATTTCCTTATAGTATATTTTATGTGAAACCACACTCAGTGATTACGTTATAAGCATAATTGTAATAACATTAGTTATAACAAATCCTACTGAATGTGTAATCACGTAATGAACTTATGTTGTATGTGTAATCACGTAATGGTTTATGTTGAATGTGGAATCACGTAATAAGTATTCAAAATCACGTAATAAACCAATGAGTATTCAAAATCATGTAAATTTTTTTAAGATAACTATAGTAATAGGTTGCTCCAATAAAAAATAATGAAATGCTCGTTAATACGGTGTAATTTAAAAAAAATAACGTACAAAAAAGTTATAGCTATTTGAATCAAAAGGGGAAGTTGTTTAAGTGAGAAATGACTAAATTACCCTTCATGTCAAGGACACTTTTCCTTTTCTAATTCTCACGTACACTTCGTCTGAATTTGTTGTCTTCTACAAAATCCAACCTCAATGAATAAATAAGCAGACTATCATAGAATTTTATTAGGAAGTGAAAAGGGAAAAGTTTCAGATATACTACGTAATCAATATCAAAATTGGATTTATAGAAGTTTTGAAAATTAAATAAAAGATTTTGTATTTTTTTTAAGTTTGAATAATCATAAATGTTGATATACTATGGGACTTTGATGTGCATTGAACGGTCTAACTAAACTAACTAATTTTTAACCCCAAATTATACGGTCTAAGTTTTAAATTTATAAACTAAGACTCTCTAAAACCTAGTCCAAACAACCGACAAGTGTATCGTCAATGTAGTAAAGCTAGAGTAAGTTCGAGTATCGAACCCACGAGACTCTACTGATTACAAATATTAGACTCAATTATTAGTAACTAAACTGATTCGACTAATATGTTTTGTTGTTTGTAGGGGAGGGGGTTCTAACAAACTACTGAAATTAACTAAAGTTAACTAAACTGACGAAGATACGAACTAAGACTGAGAACTAGATCAGATTATGAGAAGACACTACCTAGGTCAGACTCCTACACATGATTGACACTTTTTATCGGTTATGGAACTATTGTGGAAACCGGGATCTTAAAATACTAAACTTACAGTATAACCTAAAGGACCCTCTACCCTTCTCGGAAAGAAACCTATGGAAACCTAAAAGTCGTTAAAATACCGGTTTAGAGGATTCCCTCACGGGCTTTCCTACTTTAATAAAGAAAAATTATCTAGACAATCTACCTCACAACGTGAAAGTCACAGGTAACTATGGATTCCTGATTAGACTCGATAAACAAATAGTGAAAGAGAAACTAAGGAGATCTTCTCACAAAGTATCTAACCCTAGCAATCTAACACTAAAGACAGTCAGACAATCTCTCACCTCACCGTTATCGAGATTGGTAGAACACTTAATCATATTAAAGACTCAACCACAGTTCCTAAGAAATACATGCATAATTAACCGTAAACTAATCGCTAACACATAGTCCACAACCTAACTTACTTTCATACATACATGAAAGACATCCACAAAACCGCAAGTGAAACATGTGATAAAATTTAAACAACATTCAGTACGCATAAACATCTAATCACTAAAACAAAGTTCTTTACTTTTTTTATTAATCCACAATCAAAGTTCCATAAACCAAAGGAAACAAGTGTCAAAACATAATCGAAATGATCCATCTAGGCAGTGTATTAAGTTTAGCCTAATATGGTTGCAAAAACAAGAACAATCAGCTTAAATTCCAAAACATGGTTTAAAGCAAAGTAAATAAGAACGTGAAACCCGAAGAAATCACTATCTCGTGCTTCAAACTTTGACCTTTATGCTTCTGTTATTCATAATCATCCCTAAACAACTCTAATTTGTCCCTTGGTTCTTAATTTTCATCCAACTTATTGTTATATAATTAATGAGAATTGGATCTATGATATGACATTGCAATCCAATCCAAAATCAAATGTTTATGCGAATTTACTCCCCTCACGTCGCACGAGGGGGTCTCCCTATTGGTCTCGCATGACGTAAGACATCCAAAGTCAACGAATTCAACATTCACCCCTCAAGTCACGCGAGGGGGCTTCTCATTCCCTGTCGCGCAACGCGACAGGGCATTTTTCCTGAATTTCTTTGTTTTTTTCATTGCTCGACCAATCGTACGTGTTCCGAGGCTCAGTTTTCTTCCACCTTAGCTCGTTTTTCGCCCGTTTCAGCTTCTTTCTCTCCTCAAACCTGCAAAACACAACTGACTCAGTAATATACAAAATCTAACTAAAAACGACAAAATTGGACTCGAAAAGTGTACAAACTATACACGAAAACTGGATGTATTTTGCAAAACATCAAGTATCCCCACACTTACTCCTTTTGCAATACATCAAGTATCCCCACACTTAAAAATGACACAATTGGACTCGAAAAGTGTCCCTAAAAAGAATTATGCTATGGAATCATAATCATCAAGTTTACATCCGGTTTCAAAAACTAGGTTACCTTAATTAAGATTAGAAAACATGTTAAGCGTGATTGCAAGTATATTTATCCTCGTAAACCCAACACTAGTTTCCAGGCCCCTTAATATATTTATTTAATTCAAGTGCAATTAGTCAACCTAAGATCTCACACTTCGGAAGCCACAATTCTACCTAATCCCGCCTCAAGCTTATGAAACAAAAGAAACAGTCTAACCATTTATACCAAAACTAAAAGAATTTAACATCAAATTTTTTCTTTAGTTTTTTTCTTAGATGTTGCAATGAAGACTATATATTTTTATACCTAACCTAGAGGTTGTCTCAACCAAAGTCACCATCCCCGAGAGCGACAACGTGAGCTTCGGTATTTTTATCATATTTTCTTAACTTAACCTAGCGGGATTCTCGATCAGAGTCACCATGCCCAAGGGAGATTCCATAGGCATCGTCAGTCTATCTAGCTCATTTATTTTATGGAACACATTTTTTTTCTTTGATAAAAAATAATGACAGTTTTAACTTATAACGACATTGCTTATACTATTTTTGACGGTTTCGGTTTCACTATTTCTCCTAGGTGAGTACCTAAAAGGTATCCTAACATTATTTGGTATATTAGCTCAAAGGAACTTGTCAACCGGTTGGGCCTACCCACATATCCTAAATCTGACATGTTTTCGACTATTTATCATCTCATATATTATTAAAGTAAATTACAAGTTTTGTCCTTTGTGTTAACACCATTTTTCAGGCCGTGTCCTTTGGCGCTAAAGTTGACGAGTTTCATACTAATTTTTCAAAATCCTGCACGTTATGTCCTTTAGGCCTAACCCAGTTAGAGTTTTTTGGTTAAGTATGGTCATGTGCTTTGCACATGAGGGTACTCTTGTCATTTCACCTTCTCAACGGCTATTGTGTAAAGAACTTTATTGAGGAACTATTTTATACAAAACTAAAAATAAAAGGGTATAGTGGTGAAGTGGTTGGGGAAAGAATTGATGTTCCTTGTGACCCATGTTCGATTTCCACTCTCCTCATTATTTTCTGCGGCATCCAGGTGAAGAGCGAATATGGGTGGCGTTGGTTCAACTCGGATGGGAGGTGAGGTTTACCGATTATTCCACTGTCGTGCGTTCAGGCGAGTGGAGGTCGGGTTTCCGCACATCTAGGTGTGCCAAGGGGCTGGCGGCGATCAAGTAGTCGACCTTGGCCAAAGTGCCTGGTGTCACGGTGGTTGGCACATCATTCCTTGTCGTTCAAAAATAATATAAACTCTCTCTCTATCTCTCTCTCTTCTCTCTCTCTCTCTCTCCCCCTTCTCTCTCACTAATCTGAAATTCCCTCTTTGCGCTCTCTCTCTCTCTCTCACTTTCTCTCTCTAACCAAAAGGGTGTTGACCCAAGTCAGCCGATTCATCATCACATTCCCACAATAACCTTGTATCTTGATCTTTGATATGAGCTACATAATTGCCACTATCAACAGCAGAACCCTTGTTGATTAAAATAGCAGATAGATCGTATAGAATTTCAGTTTCACTTTGTTGATACGAAGATATTTTATTTCAAAGCACAAAATCAAACTTCAATCACCTGTACAAATCAGAAATAACTTCAGCACTATTATCTGATCTTCGCCGCTTGTTTTTGTTCCGCGTACTCGATCGATTACTCATTTTCTCATCAATCACCTGTAAAATATTCGAAATCAGTTGAAGAAAAACTTTAGTTTACTGCAAAAATCAGTTGAAATCATTGAAAAACTAGGTTAAATTGAGATGATGAGACAAATTAGGGTTTTAGTTGTGAAAAACAGAAAAATGACTATTTTGTTCAGTCGATATCGATGAAAATTAAAGAAATATAAATGAAATATATAGATGGAGAATTACCGGTGAAGATTGCTATTGTTTTTGTGCATAATTAGGGTTCTTGCAGTGGTGGGTTGATGGCGTTGGTTATGGGATTTAGGTCTATATCACATGTAGATCGATACGAGATTCACAACAAATTAAGGGTACGGAATCCCCTAGATAGATCAATGAACACAGAAACAAGTATGTAAGATGAAGAACACAAAAAATCATTTTAAAACCCGGTATTTATTGATTATCCAACTAACGTTTATAATCAATCAATGCCACAAGAAATCTCTCAGCCACGCTCTATAGATTTCTCACACACTCTCTATAACTACTCTCATAAAACTGTCTCTCAAGTGTCTAACCTAAAACCCTAATACATGAACAGTTTATATACACACAGCCATGCATATTGGGTTAGGCCTATATAACATATAATCACAAATTCGGAATTACAATCATAAAGATTAAACTCGGATATGCTTGATAAACTCGGAATTGATAAACCCCAAACTCGGATTCATAATATACTTTGAATTCGGAGCTTCATGTAACACCCTGTAAAATCGTGTCCAACAGTGTAGTGACACGTGTTGTATTTTAAAATCTAGTTTATTAAAGACCAATAAGGACTAAAGGCGTCAACATGCTCAAACTGAGCCTCTGAGTGACGGTTCGATGTCAACATGCTTGAATCATTAGCCTCTGAGTGACTGATATGTCAACATGCTTGAAACTTGGCCTCTGAGTGACTGATATGTCAGCATGCCCAGCCTCTAAGTGACATCGGAATCAACATGCTTATAATAAACCTCTGAGTGATCCTTTGTGAAGTCCTAACTCTCCTTCGTGCCATTTGTTGGACGAGAGGGTTCAATTTTGTATATATGTGAAAGTTGGATAATGGAGGGATTAAAAGTGTCAACATGTTAATCTATACCTCTGAGTGACCTTTTAGCGAACTGAGAACTCGACTATGTCCGGGCATAATCCTGGGTATGCCAAGTATTGGCTACGGAGGGCCTAAAGGTGCCAAAAAGGTGTTTTAGAAAGGTTTAATGGGTTTTAAAAGTTAAGGGGCTAAAACTGTCAAACTTGAAATCTGCCTTTAGGGCGCTCGCGGGGCACGAGAGGCAGGGCCTGTGCCTCTCCCGGCCCGCCAGAGGACATCTGCAGCAGAAAGTTTTTCTTGGCTGCCACACAAAGCTCCAAAAACCATTTACTCGAAACCATGGCTTCCCAAACTGCTATGCCACGTTTTGGGACACTTGTAAGCTCCCTCTTACACCCCTAAACACCTGGCATCACCTCCTTTGAGTTCTCCAACTATAAATAGGTGATCAAGTTCACCATTTGAACTTGCACCTTTCTTATTCATATTCTTCTCCCTCCTCTGGAAATTCCTAGCTAAAAGGAGCATCCAACATAGTCAAGTGTTCCTTCTTTATGCATTTTTGTTTATAGGCTTTTATAGCCAAAAGTCAAGTGTTTTACGAAAAATGCTTTGACTTTCGGTTAAGACCATTATGGTCCAGCCATTGTTCGAAATGAACATGGCAAAGTGATCGTAATAAGGTATGTGTTAATCCCTATAAAGGGCACCTCCTGAAGATCACGTTTGCTAGACCAATTGACGAGTCAAAGTTATGATATTAAAAAGTCAACCAGACCATTTTTCAGAAAAAATCATAAATTGATCATATATATGTTATAAAACCTGTTTTGACACTTAAACAAGTTGATAATAACTATTAGAACATGTAAGAACATGTTCGGCTCGTCAATTTCAGTTCTAGGGTCGGTTCGCAACCGAAAGTCGCGAAGTTTGACTTTTGCTTTGACTTCGATTCTGACCCGATTTAGATTAGTTACCTACTGATCTAAAGTTGCATTATGATTGTAATATAATGTAGCATAACCCTCTGAGGTTATACTACATGATCATAATCAGAATCCAAGTTTATATGCATGTTCCATAATTATGCCATCTTTGACCAAAATGCCCTTTTTGCATAAAAAAAGGTTTTAAATAGTAATGAACTTGAAAACGAGTTTTCTACTGATTTAATATTATAAGTAGGATTATTTGGGATGTTAAAACAAGTTATAAACTGAGTTTTCAAGCAAGTCCTTAAACTATGGCGATAAATGACGATTTTAGCCCCTGTGGCTTATAAAATAGTTTTAATCAAATCTTTTTAAGACAAACCATTTACCTACTGATATGTTATACTAAATAGCATATCTAAACATTTTAATCTGACCTGAACGTCAGTTTTCATTAAACATCACATACAACGTCATTTTACGACAATAAGCGCAATTTCGGCTCATAATATGGTTTTAAACCATATTAATTGACCAAGACTTGTTACCTACTAATATTAAAAATTTTTTAAACATATTTACAGTAGGTACATGTTCTAAACTCAGAATTCCAAATAATTTATAAACTATGTGTAAAATGACCAAAATGCCCCTTCGGTTCATAAATTGGTCATAAAAGATAAAATACACATATAATTGACATCCTACTGATATTATATCATAAATAAATTATTTTTCCAGAATACTTATGATTATAAACTTAAAATGTATTCAAGTTCCTTTTATACGGTATATAATTACCGAATTGCCCTTATAAGGCATAATTTCGTTTTAAAACCTTAACGGGTGATATCCTACTGATATCTTAACTATTTAAAGTATAATGGCATATAGAACCTGTCCATGACTTATCTGGTTACCCATTATCGCTTATAAGCGTACGGTTGATTATACGTAACTAGTTTACGGAATTTAACCGAAACGGGTTTAACCTTGTCATTTAAATTTCAAAATCCAGAATGCTAATTGTTTACCCATATTATGCAAGTCAAAGTACTTGTCAGGTCTAAACTACATTCTATCTGATCATCGTTTAATCAAGCGATATACGTCTTGATCATGTACACTACGGTCTAAGTCTATGACTTAAATAAAGACCGTTAGTATTAATTGGTTAGCTTATGCCATAATCCAAACTAGAGCCTTTCCGGTAAATGCTATCTGCAGTTGGTACTTTTGTATACGGCTGAGTTATTAAAATTTAGGAAGACTAGCTCAAGTAAATACTCTCGACCTATTTTCCCTATACGGGCTTGGGATACGGTAAACTATTACCGCTTGGTCAGAAATGGGATCAATCAAATGCAGGATTGTGGCTAGTAAATCCGCATATTCTGTTTTAATCAGTTTTGTTTGATAACTTAAACATCGGGGGTTAAATTACCGTGTCCTGGATATCCTGGGCTCATTAGAATAGTTAATGGTCACGACCTTAGCGCGAGGTGTAGGCATACACCTGACAGACGCTCAAATGCAAATTACCCAAGACGTTGGGGATAACTCCTCTGTGAGTTCTAAGTGGTGTGTATTTAATCATGTCTCGGTCTCTGTACTGGGCCCTGTATGTATGGACAAACATGTAATCTGTTAACAAGGTTACCAAGTAACTTTCCTAAGTTATAAAAGATTTTATGCCCTGTGCATTTAAAATCAATTTAAAATGTTTTCAAAGTGAGTCAGTTGGGTGTATTTACTAGCGAAAGCTGACGTATCATCCAAAGACTAAATTGCAGGTACAATACGAAATAGGCCGGAAGCTGCTCGGTAGTGAATAAGAGGATCTTGCAAATCCTTAGATCTGCCCTAAAGTCTGTTTTATATTCTTTCTTGTACATTTTATGATCCGCCTGTGGATCTTCTATTACGAGCATGTATATTATTTTATTTCGAACATTTGGTTTGTAATAGTAATTTTACTCCAAGACTTCCGTTGTGCCATGTTTAATTGACAATGATGTTATCAACTGACGTCACAATACTCCCCACCCGGCCCACCGGTGTATGGATTTGGATAGGAAATCCGGGGTGTGACAGGTTGGTATCAGAGCCAACGTTTGAGAGAATTAAACACTAGCCTTTTGTGTTTAATCTCAAACTTACACAAGCACATTCCTTAGACTTCCGAGTCTAGGCATTGACCTAGGATTACTCATTTCATTATTAAGTTATTAGTATGTTTTTTAATTGAATTTTTAACAGAAAAATGCCGCCACGTGTACGAGGACAAAGTGGGAGAGGAAAAGGTCCAATGCGGGGAGACCATCGGGGCGCATTCCCCCTCAACCTCACAACTCATATGCTTACCAAGAATCAGGAGATTCATCTCCTTGGCAACCAGCGAGACGTTCTGTCTCTCATAGACACTCGCCCCCACATTCCCAAAATTCTTACCACTCTCACCACTCCTATCATTCACACCATACTCACCATTTTCACCATTCTTATTCACATTCTTACCATGAAGAATTTAACCCTAACCACTACTTTAACACGCCTCCAGCAGATCAAAATCAGTTGGACCAGTCAAACCCTATGGACGAGGACTCCGACCCGGAGATGCCACTGTCAGGATCAAATATGCATCCCATTGAAATTTCAAGCGATTCAAACTCATATGCTGGATCGCTCTACCAAGGTCCTAATGAGTGGGACCAATACTAGAACCAATTCACCTTCACCCACACTCCTTCCCATCACTCTCAACCACCTCCTGTTCAAGGAGATGTCCACATGGAACTGGTGGACCAACCTCAACTACCACCTGAACCACCAAGAAGGAAGCATGGAGCACGTATGTCGGTACGTGCAGGACAAAGGTCGGGATCGCTGCCACCTTTGCCCAACTCCTACCCAACAATTCAAGAGGACCCACAAATGGGTGGACCCTCTAATTTTTAACCTATAGTGGAACCAACACCAACACCTGCTATTCAACCACCACCATCGGGTTATACTAACCCAATCCCCACATGTCCAGACACGTCTGGATATGATCCTTTCAACCCGTCTACACCGGTAGACTATCAAGCATGGTCGCAAGACCCCTATATGCAAGCAGTTATGCACAATGAACTTTACCCGTCTCCTTTCCCACCTACTTATCCATCAACTGGATATCCAACTTATGGTACCAGTATCCAGTTATGCCACAACCACAACCACAACCTCCGCCGCCACTTGAGGCCATTAATGAGGCCTTGGAACGAATGAAAGAAATGCAGCAGCAGGCGGAGAAAAAGGAGAAGAAGACAAACAAGTTCTTCAAGAAACTCTCCAAGTTGGTCAAAGGAAAGAAGGACGAGAAAAGTTTCTTCTAACTATATGTAGTCCCTGCGAGGACATTGTTATTTCTTTAAGTCCCTGCGTGGACATTTTTATTTCTTTAAAAGTCCTTGTATGGACAAATTATTTCATTTTGCTAGTATTGAAATTTCTTATTTGGAATTTACTGAAGTACTTTTGGAAGTATATATATATGTATTCATCCTCTTCAAGCGAGCGTCTCGATTTTACTCGAAATTTATGCTCTGCGAAATAATTCCAAAAAAAAAATCTTAATGGTTTTGATTAGCCAAGTGGCACACACCATACATTTGGCCAATTTATAAATGATAGTTAAGTACGAAGGGGTCTTCTATCAGGATAGTTAAGGGAAGTTATCCTTCTATCCAGAGGTGGTGGACTTAAAGTTCAAGCCTCCAAGTCGTTAAGGCCAGTACGACCGGGACTATTAATCAACCATTAAGGTACTCTTATGTTAATATTTAAAATGTTCATACTCTTGGTAGTGTGACTTGAGGAATCACACTAGCCTTCAAGGTAAGGGACTATGTCCTGACCTTATATAGCCCATGTGATCAAATTTGATCCCGGCTAATATCATCAGTGCGATGATAAAACATCCATTAGTGATTTATTGCCTTTAGGGATCTGATTAATTTTTATATTTGCCTATATGATCTATTCTGATCCCGGCTAATATCATCAGTGCGATGATTAAACATCCATTAGTGATGTATTGCCCTTTCGGGCTATGATTAATTTTTATATAGCCTATGTGATCTATTCTGATCCCTGCTAATATCATCAGTGCGATGATTAAACATCCATTAGTGATGTATTGCCCTTTCGGGCTATGATTAATTTTATATAGCCTATGTGATCTATTCTGATCCCGGCTAATATCACCAGTGTGGTGATTAAACATCCATTAGTGATGTATTGCCCTTCCGGGCTATGATTAATTTTATATAGCCTATGTGATCTATTCTGGTCCCGGCTAATATCACCAGTGTGGTGATTAAACATCCATTAGTGATGTATTGCCTATTCGGGCTATGATTAATTTTATATAGCCTATGTGATCTATTCTGATCCCGGCTAATATCACTAGTGCGGTGACTAAACATCCATTAGTGATGTATTGCTCTTTTAGGCTAGGGTTAATTTTATATAGCCTATGTGATTTATTCTGATCCCGGCTAATATCACCAGTGCGGTGATCTAAACATCCATTAATAATGCATTGCACTTGGGGCTATGATTCAAACATCCATTAGTGATGTAGTGCCTACGGGCCATATTTTATGTCCATTAGTGACAGGCCTATGTGCCATATCTTATGTCCATTAGTGTGACAGGCCTATGTGCCATATTTTATGTCCTTCGTGACAAGCTTAAAAGCTAAATAAAAACAATTGTCAAAGTATTACAATGACAGTTGTGACAATGCGATCCACCGTCCAATAATATATGGACTAAGCCCAAATTGTAATTTGCCTTTAGTGGTCCTTTTGTGACCTAGGCTAAATATAGATATGTTAAGCCTAAGAGTTGTGATGTTATTCACACTAGAATAGGCAATGGATTCTTATATCCAATGTTTTTAAGACCAATATGGTTGACATACCATGGCTAAGTGAAGCTTTATTGGTGTATAGAAACCAAGGCTTAAAGATGGCTGACTCGAACGAGGCACAAAGTAGCCACCGGAATGTGGAATCTAATAATGCTGAAAATAGAGCCATTAATAATGACTTTCAAGCTCGCATTGATGCGGCTGTAGAAAAGGCCATGGGAAAGGCCATCGAAAGGCTTAGAGAGTCGAGTGCCACTCGCTCTAGACCCTTATCTATTCCACCATCTTTAGCTCATAAGGATAGCTCCGTTCACTCTTCAAATGCGAAGAGTGAACCAAAGAAAATAGATTTCGCTGAAAGGTCCCGTTCTGTTAAAGACGGATGTACCTATAAGTATTTCATCTCCTGCAAGCCCTGAGACTTTAACAGGGAAAAAAGGAGCAGTGAAAGCCCTAAAGTGGCTAGATGAGATGGAAACAATTGTAGATATCAGCAACTGTGCTGATAAGGATGTGGTCAAGTATGTATCACAATCCTTTAAGAGCGATGCCCCAATATGGTGAAAAGCCATGATTCAGCCTATAGGTAAAGTACACCTGTATAATTTGGGATGGTCCAAATTTGTGGACCTTGTTAAGGAAACCTACTGCCCACCCCATGAGGTGGAGAAATTAGAGACCGACTTCTTGTCTCTTTCTATGAAAAACCTAGATTGTCGGAAATATGTTTCCAATTTCAATTCCCTATCTAGGTTAGTTTCCTATTTGATAACCCCGGAGCCCAAACGCATTGCATGTTTTATTAATGGGTTAGCGCCCGAAATAAAGGGCATGGTAAAGGCTGCTCAGCCTACTACCTACAGGTCTGCTGTTGACCTATCTCTCTCCCTCACCCTTGATTTGGTGAGGCAAAAGTTAGTTAAGTCTGAAACTGACTGGAAAAGAAAGAGAGAAGATGACAACTCCCATAAGTTTAATAAGAAAAATAAAAGGAGATTTGGGTTCAAATGGAACCAAAGCAAAACGGTTGTGATGCCAACATGCAAAGCTTGCAACCGCAGACACTGGGAACAGTGTAATTTTGGATCACAGGCCAAACCCTGTGGCATCTGTAAGAGAAAGGGGCATAAGACCCTAGATTGTAAGGATCTTAAGGATGCCGTCTGCTATATCTGCAATGAAAAAGGGTGTATTAAGACTAACTGCCCTAAAGTTCTTAAGAATAACAATGCGAAGCCTGGAGAGGCCAAGAAGGGGAATGCTCGAGCCTTTCAGATAACTGCAAGAGAGGTTGTTAATGACAACAATGTCATAACATGTACATTCCTCATTAACAATATTTATGCTAGAGTTCTTTTTGATTCGGGTGCAGATAGATCTTTCGTTGATCATAAGTTTAGTAAACTATTAAACCTGCCCATAAGAACTCTAGATAAAACTTATGAGATATAACTTGCTGATGGAACGATAGAAATAGCATCTTCCATTCCTGATGGATGCTCTATATCCTTTAAGAATCATTCCATCCCTATCTCTCTTCTGCCAATGAAATTGGCGGGGTTCGATGTTGTCTTAGGCATGGATTGGTTATATCATAACCAAGCCCGCGTCGCCTGTAATAAGAAACTTATCAAAATCAAAACCCCATCTGGTGAATTGATCACCATCCCAGGAGACTCACACTATGGACTGCCAGACAAGGTGTCATTATTTAAGGCATCCAAGTGTTTGAGAAAAGGTTGTGTTATCTACATGGCACGAGTCACTATAAATGATCTTAAGCCAAATATGGAAGACCTCCCAGTCATCTCAAAGTATCCTGATGTATTCCCAGAAGAATTACAAGGCCTACCTCCAGACAGGCAAGTGGAGTTCAGGATTGATATCATACCAGGGGCAGCACCCGTAGCTAGAGCTCCATATAGGCTAGCACCTACGGAAATGAAGAAATTGAGGACGCAGCTAGATGAACTCTTGGAGAAAGGCTTTATTCAGCCTAGTTCCTCACCTTAGGGAGCTCCTATCCTGTTTATAAAGAAGAAAGACGGTTCGATGCGAATGTGCATCGACTACCGAGAGCTGAACAAGTTAACAATCAAGAATAGATATCCTCTGCCCAGGATCGATGATTTATTTGACCAACTCCAAGGGGCTAGCTACTTCTCCAAGATCGATTTGAGATCCGGATATCATTAACTGAAGGTTAGGAACGAGGATGTTCCCAAAACAGCCTTCAGGACGCGCTATGGTCACTTTGAATTTTTCGTGATGTCTTTTGGACTCACAAATGCACCAGCAGCATTCATGGATCTCATGAATAGAGTCTGCAAGCCATATTTGGATAAGTTTGTCATTGTCTTTATAGACGACATACTTATCTACTCTCGTAATCAAGCTGATCACGAGAAACATCTTCGGTGCATCTTAGAACTGCTAAGGCAAGAAAAGCTTTATGCTAAATTCTCTAAGTGTGAGTTTTGGCTTAGAGAGGTCCAATTTCTTGGACACATGGTAAGTGAGCGTGGTATCCAAGTGGATCCCGCCAAAATTGAGGCCATAATAAATTGGAAAATACCCCAGACCCCAACAGAAATTCGTAGTTTCCTAGGATTGGCTGGTTACTATAAGAGGTTCATTGAGAACTTTTCAAGAATAGCCACTCCTTTAACTTCCTTGACCCGTAAGAATATTAAGTATAATTGGGGTCCAAATGCTCCTGTGTTATCCCTACCAGAGGGTGTCGAAGACTTTGTAGTCTACTATGATGCATCGCACACTGGCATGGGCTGTGTGCTAACGCAGATTGGCAAAGTAATTGCCTATGCATCACGACAGTTAAAGGTGCACGAAAGAAATTACACCATCCACGATTTGGAATTGGGTGCTGTTGTATTTACACTAAAACTGTGGAGACATTACTTGTATGGCACAAAGTGTATTATATACACAGACCATAAAAGTCTCCAACATCTGTTTAATCAGAAAGAATTGAACATGCGACAACGTCGATTGATGGAAACGCTTAATGACAATGATTGTGAGATTCGCTACCATCCAGGCAAGGTAAATGTAGTTGCCGATGCCTTAAGTCGCAAAGAACGGGTTAAACCTATTAACGCCAAGAGCATTGAGCTCAGAAATAGCTTAAATGAGAAGCTATTAGATGCGCAAAAGCAAGCCCTATTAGAGGCTAATATTCCTAATGAGGGATTAGGCGGAATTACGAATCAGTTAGCGCCTGGAAAGGATGGAATTCTCAGATTCAATGAAAGGGTCTGGGTTCCAGTCTTTGGAGAACTTAGAGATCTAATCCTCCAAGAAGTGCATAGTTCAAGATACTCAGTTCACCCGGGCGGTGACAAGATGTATCAAGATCTGAAGAAGAATTATTGGTGGATGTGTTTGAAGAAATCCATAGCCACTTATGTAGCTAAGTGTCTGACGTGTTCACAAGTTAAGACTGAACATCAGAAGCCGTCAGGACTTTTACAACAACTTGAAATTCCCACTTGGAAATGGAAAATGGTAACTATGGACTTGATTACCAAGTTACCTAAGACCAAAAAGTGGAAATGACACTATTTGGGTCATTGTAGACAGACTGACTAAGTCAGCTCATTTCTTGCCAATCAAAGAAACGTACAATTCAGATAAATTGGCTAAGTTGTATGTGGACAAGATTGTGTCCCTACACGGTGTGCCAGTATCTATTGTATCTGACAGAGATACTAGATACACATCTCACTTTTGGAAAAGTTTCCAACAATCTTTAGGCACACGATTAAATTTTAGTACAGCTTACCATCCGCAGACTGATGGTCAAAGTGAGCGTACTACCCAGACACTGGAAGACATGCTTAGGGCATGTGTGATTGATTTAGGTGGAAGTTGGTATGACCACTTACCCCTAATAGAATTCTTCTACAATAACAGCTATCATACGAGCATCAAGGCTGCTCCTTTTGAGGCCTTGTGTGGGAGAAAGTGCAGAACGCTAGTGTGTTGGGCAGAAGTTGGGAAAGCTCAACTATCAGGACCAGAGATTGTCCTGGAGACCACGGAAAAGATTGTGCAAATACGTGATCGTCTTAAAGCTGCCAGGGACAGGTAGAAGAGCTATGCTGACAAGAGACGTAAACCTCTTAAGTTCCAAGTAGGGGACAAAGTCATGTTAAAAGTATCACCCTGGAAGGGTGTAATGCGTTTTGGAAAGAAGGGCAAGTTGAGCCCAAGATATATTGGACCATTCGAGATAATCGAATGTGTCGGCGCTGTAGCTTATAAGCTCAGATTGCAAGAGGAGCTTAGTCGAATCCATGATGTATTCCACATATCTAACCTTAAGAAATGTATAGCCGATTAGTTGCTAGCAATGTCGCACAAAGATGTACAGGTAGATGAAAACATGAGGTTCGTTGAGAAACCAATTTCGATCGAGGATCAATAGGTTAAGAAGCTCCAAAGAAAAATGATACCTATAGTAAAGGTTAAGTGGGACGCTTTTAGAGGTCCCGAGTATACATGAGAGGTTGAGTCCACTATGTGACAAAAATACCCCCATTTTTTGAATAAAATCTCGAGGTCGAGATTTCTTTTAAGGGGTGAGGATGTAACACCCTGTAAAATCGTGTCCAATAGTATAGTGACATGTGTTGTATTTTAAAATATAGTCTATTAAAGACCAATAAGGACTAAAGGCGTCAACATGCTCAAACTGAGCCTCTGAGTGACGGTCCGATGTCAACATGCTTGAATCATTAGCCTCTGAGTAACTGATATGTCAACATGCTTGAAACTTGGCCTCTGGGTGACTGATATGTCAACATGCCCAGCCTCTGAGTGACATCGGAATCAACATGCTTATAATAAGCCTCTGAGTGATCCTTTGTGAAGTCCTAACTCTCCTTCGTGCCATTTGTTGGACGGGAGGGTTCAATTTTGTATATATGTGAAAGTTGGATAATGGAGGGATTAAAAGTGTCAACATGCTAATTTATACCTCTGAGTGACCTTTTAGCGAACTGAGAGCTCAACTATGTCCGGGCATAATCCTGGGTATGCCAAGTATTGGCTACGGAGGGCCTAAAGGTGCCAAAAAGGTGTTTTAGAAAGGTTTAATGGGTTTTAGAAGTTAAGGGGCTAAAACTGTCAAACTTGAAATCTGCCTTTAGGGCGCTCGCGGGGCACGAGAGGCAGGGCCTGTGCCTCTCCCGGCCCGCCAGAGGACATCTGCAGCAGAAAGTTTTTCTTGGCTGCCACACAAAGCTCCAAAAACCATTTACTCGAAACCATGGCTTCCCAAACTGCTATGCCACGTTTTGGGACACTTGGAAGCTCACTCTTACACCCCCTAAACACCTGGCATCACCTCCTTTGAGTTCTCCAACTATAAATAGGTGATCAAGTTCACCATTTGAACTTGCACCTTTCTTATTCGTACTCTTTTCCCTCCTCTGGAAATTCCTAGCTAAAAGGAGCATCCAACATAGTTCTTTTGCACCCTAGCAATCACTGGTAAGTGTTCCTTCTTTGTGCATTTTTGTTTATAGGCTTTTATAGCCAAAAGTTAAGTGTTTTACGAAAAACGCTTTGACTTTCGGTTAAGACCATTATGGTCCAGCCATTGTTCGAAATGAACATGGCTAAGTGATCGTAATAAGGTAGGTGTTAATCCCTATAAAGGGCACCTCCTGAAGATCACGTTTGCTAGACCAATTGACGGGTCAAAGTTATGATATTAAAAAGTCAATCAGGCAATTTTTCAGAAAAATCATAAATTAATATTATATATGTTATGAAACCTGTTTTGACACTTAAACAAGTTGATAATAATTACTAGAATATGTAAGAACATGTTCGGCTCATCAATTTCAGTTCTAGAGTCAGTTCGCAACCGAAAGTCGCGAAGTTTGACTTTCGATTCTGACCTGATTTAGATTAGTTACCTACTGATATGAAGTTGCATTATGATCATAATATAATGTAGCATAACCCTCTGAGGTTATACTACATGATCATAATCAGAATCCAAGTTTATGCGCAAGTTCCATAATTATGCCATCTTTGACCAAAATGCCTTTTTTGCATAAAACAAGGTTTTAAATAGTAATGAACTTGAAAACGAGTTTTCTACTGATGTAACATTATAAGTAGGATTATTTGGGATGTTAAAACAAGTTATAAACTGAGTTTTCAAGCAAGTACTTAAACTATGGCGATAAATGACGATTTTAGCCCCTGTGGCTTATATAATAGTTTTAATCAAATCTTTTCAAGACAAACTATTTACCTACTGATATTTTATACTAAATAGCATATCTAAAACATTTTAATCTGACCTTAACGTCAGTTTTCATTAAACATCACATACAACGTCATTTTATGACAATAAGCGGCATTTCGGCGCATAGTATGGTTTTAAACCATATTAATTAACTCAGAATTCCAAATAATTTATAAACTATGTGTAAAATGACCAAAATGCCCCTTCGGTGCATAATTTGGTCATAAAAGATAAAATACACATATAATTGACATCCTACTTATATTATATCATAAATACATTATTTTTCCAGAATACTTATGACTATAACTTAAAATATATTCAAGTTCCTTTTATACGGTATATAATTACCGAAATGCCCTTATAAGGCATAATTTCGTTTTAAAACCTTAACGGGCATACAAGTTGATATCCTATCGATATCTTAACTTATTTAAAGTATAATGGCATATAGCACTTGTCCATGACTTATCCGGTTACCCATTATCGCTTATAAGCGTACGGTTGATTATACGTAACTAGTTCACGGAATTTAACCGAAACGGGTTTAACCTTGTCATTTAAATTTCAAAATCCAGAATGTTAATTGTTTACCCATATTATGCAAGTCAAAGTACTTGTCGGGTCTAAACTACATTCTATCCGATCATCATTTAATAAAGCATTATACGTCTTGATCATGTACACTAAGGTCTAAGTCTATGACTTAAATAAAGACCGTTAGTATTAATTGGTTAGCTTATGCCATAATCCAGACTAGAGCATTGCCGGTAAATGCTATCTGCAAATGGTACTTTTGTATATGGATGATTTATTAAAATTTAAAGGAAGACTAGCTCAGGTAAATACTCTCGACTTATTTTCCCTATATGGGCTTGGGATACGGTAAACTATTACCTCTTGGTCAGAAATGGGATCAATCGAATGCCGGATTGTGGCTAGTAAATCCGCATAGTTTGTTTTAATCAGTTTTGTTTGATAACTTAAACATCAGGGGTTAAATTACCGTGTCCTGGATATCCTCGGCTCATTAGAATAGTTAATGGCCACGACCTTAGCGCGGGGTGTAGGCATACACCTAACAGACGCTCAAATGCAAATTACCCAAAACGTTAGGGATAACTCCTCTGTGATTTCTAAGTGGTGTGTATTTAATTATGTCTCGGTCTCTGTACTGGGCCCTGTATGTATGGACAAACATGTGAATCTGTTAACAAGGTTACCAAGTAACTTTCCCAAGTTATAAAAGATTTTATGCCCTGTGCATTTAAAATCAATTTAAAATGTTTTCAAAATGAGTCAGTTGGGTGTATTTACCAGCGAAAGCTGACGTATCGTCCAAAGACTAAATTGCAGGTACAATAGGAAATAGACCGGAAGCTGCTCGGTAGTGAATAAGAGGATCTTGCAAATCCTTAGATCTGCCCTAAAGTCTGTTTTATATTCTTTCTTGTACATTTTATGATCCGCATGTGGATCTTCTATTACGAGCCTGTATATTATTTTATTTCGAACATTTGGTTTATAATAGTAATTTTACTCCAAGATTTTACATTGTGCCATGTTTAATTGACAATTATGTTATCAACTGACGTCACAATACTCCCCACCCGAGCCCACCGGTGTATGGATTTGGATAGGAAATCTGGGATGTGACACTTCAGTTCTTCTTAAACTCGAAATTCACTTTGTTATATCATAAACTCGGAATCTCTTGAACTCTTCATATTATCCAAGTCTTGACTAAAATATCTAAAGATCAAAACATAAATGTAGTCACATAACATGCGCCAACATGGGAGGTGGGTCGGTGACGAGAGGCAGAGGTGGTAGTGCCGTAGTGGTGGTGGGAGGTAGTGGGTGAAGGAGAGAGAAAGATATAGAAAAATGAGAGTTGGTGGGGTGATGGTGGTAGGAGGTGGTAGTGGTAGAGAGATATAATTTAATATATATATATATATATAATTTAAAAATGTTTTGTTTAATTTTTTTAATAATATTAAATAAATGGGTTAAAAAAACTAAAATACACTTATGTAATCTGATTTAACCAAAAAAATCTAACTGTGTTAGGGCTAAAGGAAAACATGTTGGATTTTAAAATGTTAAGTACAAAACTCGTCAACTGTAGCGTTAAAGGACACCGCCTAAAAAGGGTGTTAAGATAAAGGATAAAACTTGTAATTAACTCTTATTATTATTTAAAAACTAGACACCTGATCGTTTTCCATATTTTATACATATGCAAATTTCTAAATCAGAGACATTTTTTTAATTTTTTGGTATTTTTCAATTTTATGACTCAAACGACTCTAACTACAAACCAAACGAAAGTTTCCCATCCCCACACTTAAACTCTACATTGCCCTAAATGTAGTAAAAGAAACTGACACATAAGACTAATATAAATAAAAATAAAAAGACAAAGGGCAAAATGTGAAGGACTTGGTTATGTAATCACTTTAGCTCTTTAACTCCTGTTCAATCCAACTTGATCGTATAGCATTTCATTCGCGATCGGCTCTAACAACTGACTTGCTACACTTGGGTGATACGAGGGGCCTGATGTATTGTAACTCGGGCCCCTCTTATCACCCGAGTGTAACATCTGGCCCCTCTTGCAAGACCAACAAACAGGTACAACCTATCAAGCATAAGATACAAATTACATAGAATTGATGTAAATTCTAGTATATATAAATAGGCATGTAATGAAAATCATAAGCTAATTAAGCACGTTAAACTCTTAACTCTAATAAAAAAATCATTCATATATTTTATTTTTTCCATCATGATCTCATTGTTATATATATCTATAATATTCATCAAGATTGATTATTTGTAAAGGGATCGAAAATGAGTAAAAGTTTAAAGGGATATTGTATTTAAATAACCTTAACTTTCACAAATTTCCAATATTTGATTTGTACACCAGCACTCCCAACTTTCAACTTATTTTCATTTAGCACTCCTTAACTAACTGAAACCTAACCCAGTTGGTGTTTGTTGATGTGGCATCTGATGTGGCCCTTTTTGCTGACATGGCATAAATTGTGGCAGCTAATGTAGTGTTTTGATGTCATGGTAGCTGACGTGTCATTTTTATGACGTGGCAGCCGATGTGGCAGCTGACATGCCATTTTTTATGACGTGGCATCTTCATAAGCTGAATGATTAGGGTTCAGTTAGTTAGGGAGTGCCAGAGGAAAATAAGTTGAAAGTTGGAAGTGTTGCGGTACAGATCGAAAATTGAGAGTGTGATCAGCCAATTGGTGAAAGTTAAGATTATTTAAATCGAATATCCCAAGTTTAAAAGAAAAGGATACTTGAGAATATGATAGCCAATTAATAGGAAGAAGGTGTCGAACTTGTTAAGAACATAGTTGTATTCAAAATTGAATATGGTTTCGATAGATATACATATCATCAAAACTAATACTAGTATTCGTATTATTAGGGTGAGTAGGGCCCAGGTTTTTTATTTCGCCAAGGGTCCAAATTATTTTGAACATTTCCAGAGACGGCACTGGGCTTGTTGCTATTTTATGTGCCATAATTTATGTTATCGGATAGAACTAGAGGTGCACAAACCAAGTTTTTTAATACCCATGTTCGGGTATATACCCGGGTACGAGTATGATTGGTTTTTGACTTTTGGGTATGACCATACCCAGGTCGGGTTCGGGTTCGGGTCCGGGTATTGGCCAAAAAATCTATACCCTGTGTACCCGGGTTCGGGTTTAGAATACCCTATTTCCGAGTCCGGGTAGGGTTCGGGTATTGGTCAGGTATGGTTCAGGTATAGATCGGGTTTTCGATTCATTTTTTTGACATAAAACATAGAAGTATAATGTAAACCTTTATTTATGCATGTTTTATGCCTTGAAATATGCCCAAAAAAGCCTCACAAAAGCTCTAAACTTTCAAAAAAAGCTTTTGTGCACAATGGGTCTAAGTATTACAAAAACCCGATTACGGGTTTTATGAAAACCCGGGTACGGGTTTTATGAAAACCCTGGTATGAAAAAACCCGGGTTCGGGTATTGAACATAATATGCATACCCAGTCCCTACCTGTCAGGTTCGAGTAAAAAAAACTCAGTTTTTATAATACCTGACTTCCGGGTTTTTTTCCAAGTTCAGGTTTTTTGTGCAACTCTGGTTAGAACCATGCCCATATTGAATTAAGAAATGGTCCAAAGCCCAAACCTACATATGTTGAGGACCGGAGATCGTTACGGTGAGAATGTGTATCATATTAATGTGTTACAGTAAGAAGTAAGATGAAAGGTGTATAATCATCCGAGAGGTGAGTTCTTTATATATTTTACTTTACTAATATGGTATTGTTATTTTTTTATTTTTAAAATTTCAACTTTTCTTTATAATCTTAACTGTTATAGTTAATTTTATTTTCTATTTTTTATTGTTTTGTTTATTATTATGCTTTATAAAACTGCTAGAAACTAGTACGATTACCCTTTTAATTTTATTAATTTTTGTTTTATTTATTATTATGCGTTATAAAATAGCCTTAACGTACAAAACGTACGCAAGGCATGAAAAGGTAAAAAAATGAGATAAAATATTCATAATTATTTTACTCGTAAGTACCCTACATGATCAAAATGACCCTACAAGATCAGTTGTAGAGTAATTATAATCATCTATAAAATTACCCAACAAGATCAAAATTACTTACAAGATCATTTGTAAACTAATTATAAACTAATTATGATGCTCTACAAAATTAACTTACAAGGTTAATTTACAAAATTACCCTACAAGATCAAAATTACCCTACAAAATCATTTGTGTGGTAATTTTGATAATTACTCTACGAGTAAATAATTACGAAAATTGCCACCGCGTTCTTTTACCTTTTCATACCTTTCGTATGTTTTGTAGGATAAGAGTACTTGTATTTGATCTTTTGCCTTTGGTTGAATATGTTATTTTATCATTATTTTTTCATCGAGGTATTATTATAATATATATTTAAATATGTAATGAATTATCTTATTTTATCATCATTTCATTTTTTTCCGAACCATTTTAGCCGGCCCATATTGTGTTCACCCTATAATTTTTTTTTTGTATTAACCACTGTGGCTACAACTAAGTTTATCTTATTTTAGCCGTCTAGTCACCGATTAATCCTTATTTTTCTAACACTATAGTCATTGCAGCTAACCAATCCCGCCTCACTAGTCGCCGATTAATCCCGATTGATATATGATTTTTCCCAGTCTTTCTTTTAGACACTGGTAATGGAACTGTCAAGCACTAAAGTCAGCTTCGATAGTTTGATATCTAGCCTAAAAGAAACAAGTGATAGGAAAGCACTGGCTAACCAAAGTAAATTAGAAAACAATAAAAAGCAAGTGGAAGAGTTAAATGATACTAGCAATGAATGCACTGATTGATTTAAGGTGATTAAGACTGAGAAAACAAAACACAAACAACACTAATTGATTTCATTAGTTCATAGTTAAACACAATAAAAAGCAAGTGAATTCTTATGTCGCCAAATATTCTTAAAACAAAGACTAGACCCAACTATCATTTATGAAACATCACTTGTATACTTAATAAACAGAGAAAGGTGTTTTGGTGATGGAGTTGCACTTCTAAACCACTAACTATAGGAAACCTACGAAGAGGTGTTTCATGTTGCTAGCCACCTCAAGGCTCAAGCTACGTAAATTAAAAAGGTTTATGAATAATAGGTGTCTCGTGCGTGAGGCTAGCACTTTCGTCTCATGCCTCGGCTTCTAGAACCTTAAGTGTCTCACGTCTTCAAAAACCGAGGATGGGGCAGACCGGCTGACAGTTTGTGTAATGGGTCAAACAAGTAAGTTCTAGTTGGGGTCAAAGGTCAACATGGGTCAGTTAGCAAACATCTTATACTCAGTTTAAAATTTTCATAACTAATGTTGTAATGTGAGAAATTAGAGATACCAGATTTCAAGAAGTCTCGCAACAGTATTTATAAGGTTCATCCATTGTAGCATCATTGTTTTATTTGCAGCTTGATTTTCTTGAATTTAATGCTAATTTTGATAAATCGCTAATTGATGTCAGATTTACATCTTTATCTACATATGAATCTTGAATTTCTACTAGATTGAACAAAACAAAATAAATGAGTGTTTCTTGTCTTGGATAAAACATAGTATATCTGCACAGAAGTTTCTTTACATTTGGAAATCTCTTGACCCGTTTCACTTGTTTCCTTTTATATTAAATCTTCGGGTTAACCATTTGACCCACCAAAGATAAAACATAACCCAAATCAGCCCGTTTGTATATATAACAAGTAAATGCTCCTAATCTCCTCTAATCGTGGGATAATAAGTCAATCACACATGTTTTCAGTTACAAAAATCGGCAACATAAACACAGCTAATATGCACAACATAAACACAGATTCTACAACATATTTTCATAGTAATGCATATACAGAACACAAAAACCTTAACGATTTCAGCTTTTTATTACTACGAGAAAGGAAAAGTTCATACGCAAGCCTCGCAAAACGGGTGGGTCGGGTCAAATCAGATGAGTGGCAAGAACAGCTATTAAAAACGGCGCACTTTCAGATGAGTCAAAACAGGTTCGGAGTTCTTTTACCATTGATCCTTTCTATAACAGTAATAAGCCCCTGAGTCCCAAGCTTCCCATCACCATTCGCAACCATACTCGAAAACAACTGCTTCGACAAACCCGCTCCAGGCAACATGGCCACCTTCTCACCATCTTCCTCCACCACATCCAAACCCATCCCCAAATCTTTCACCATATACTCAGCAAACCCACCAGGCCTAAAGTCCCTTCTTATCATCCTCTCCCCAAATATCTCCATCGCCATAGACCCCGCAGCCCCGCCCCTCACCGCCTCCAGCCACCGCAACTTATCCAGCCCCGCCGCCTCAGCAAACACCAACCCTTCACTCAACCCCAACAAACTCCCACCCACTGTTATCTGATTAGCAATCTTACAACTCTGCCCACACCCAGCACCACCCATGTAATTCGGTTTCCCCATTAAGGACAGCAACGGGGTTAACCACTTTACAACCGCTTCGTCCCCGGCTGCGAGAATAGCCAGTTTCCCATCTCTAGCACCAATATCACCACCAGACACAGGAGCATCGACAGCCCAGCAATCTTTCTCACGTGCAGCATCATAAATCTGTTTGGCAAGAACCGGGTGGCTGCTAGTGTGATCAATTATGACACTTCCGGGGGTTATGGAGGATAGAATTGAATCTGGGTTCTCTAAGACAATTTGTCGAACATCTGGCGGGTGTCCCAGCATTGTGAAAATGATGTCGCTTGCTTTGGCGGCTTCCGAAGGGGAATCGACGAGACGGGCTCCTTGCGATTGGAGTGAGAGGGTTTTGGAAGGGGTTCGGGCGTAGATAGTGAGGGAGTAACCGGCGGAAAGAAGACGGGAAGCCATTGCAGCGCCCATTACGCCGGTGCCTATCCATCCGATTCGGGTTTGTGATGGGGTTATGGGAGTTGGGTACGGAGATTTCATCGTGGAGAAGGAGCTGTTTCGCTAGATTTGGGTGTTTGGTGGATCGAATGCTTTCAGTTGATTATTGTTCTTGTTATCTTGTCGTCAGGTACCAGTCTTGGGTTCCACTAATCTAATATACACATAAAAACTGAATCGTGTTGTTGGGTTGGTGGACTCACCGGTTCAATTGCTAAACTCGAACATGACTCATAAATTTATTTTTGTTAAAACATCATCTCTAGACCAGTAAGTTATCAGCTCTAACTCACAAATGCCTAAAAGCGTGCAACTCAAACACAAGTGGTATAACTTATTTATCTAAATATGTCAAACGGGTTGACTAGTTTAGGGATAATGACTGAGTTGGAAACGTGTTAATCATGTTAAAAGTAGGGGTGTAAACACAACCAAAAGCTTGAGAGCTACTCGTTATCGGCTCGGTTAAAAGCTCGAACGAGACGAGCTTTAACGAACCTGAGCCTGAAACCGAGCCCGAGCCTGAATTAGAGCTCATTTAGTTATCGAGCCCGAGCTCGAGCCTGAAATATAAAGCTAGTTTAAGCTCGCAAGCCTAAACGAGCCCAATCAAAATTTTAATTATTTTTTATATAATATAATAATAATGATGATAACATTGGCGAGTCGAACTCGAGCCGAGCTTTGGCTCGTTTAAGCGATATTGAACTCAAAATAGCTCAAGCCGAGTCGAGTCGAGTCGAGTCGAGTCGAGCTTTGGTTTAAACTCGCGATCCGAGCTCGAGCTTAAATAAGTAGGCTCGAACCGAGCCGGTCGACCTGTTTACGGAATGACTTGTTTAATAAACGAGGTTAACTACGTCCACCCAACTTATAATTAAACACATTAAACTAAATACAACTTGTTTATATGTCGTGTTTGTCATGTCCAAAAAAGTTACGAACACTTAAAAAGTAAAAGTTATGTGTATCTACTGAAAATGATTCAAATGCTGACTTGCTAACTATAAGCTGACTTGGCTGTCAAGATCATAGTCAAGCTATATAAATATTATTTGGTTATACAAATGTCTACAACTTTTTACAACCTTCATGAAAAAGCGTCATTTAACGGAAATCAGGGTTATTTTATAGTTTGATATGAGAAGATTTGTATTAAAAAGAGAGAATATGGTGCATGCTATGAGTATTTCTAATTCTGTTATCTTTTCAATGATCAGATTTTTAAAATTTTAGGGAGCTAATTTTATGATTATTACAGCTTCAAACAATACTAAAAACAAATCTACCCATATATCCTGTCTTATTAAGTATTTTCTTAATACCATATAAACAATCTCCAAAGACAGGTCAAGTACTAATGCCACCAGTTTTTTTTTTATAAAATGAGTATAGTATTTTTTGTTCATGTTTTTTTTGTAAACATAAAACCTGATTTTGAAAAATTAGTAAAAAACTGCAAATCACATAAACATTAACTGGTTTTTGTATATATACATAGCTCCTGAGGAGTGATAAACTTTTACATGGTACAGTGGAAGCATCACAAATTACATATTTCGGTTACAAATATGTTTCTTCCAAAATCCAGCAGAAAATAAATCTATCCTGACTCTCGTAACTAAAACGACCAAGCTTGAGCTTAGTCGGGCACGGGCTGAGGATCGGCCCATTTACATGCCTTTGGATGATGATGAACCTGTTTTGACCCATTATCCGACCCGCCAGAATATGGATGTTAGGGAAAAAAAAGAGTCACCAAGTTTCTTCATTGTTTACTTCTCTTTTATTTTCAATGTTCTTGACATCATGTGTTGTTTGGACAAAATCTCAGCCGTTTGTTGACGTCCAAACATGTCTGAGTTCTTTAGTATCAAATTTCGTGTGGCCGGATCGACAACATAGCCTTGACCGGACATCCATTCCAGCAACTGAAATAGCAGGTCCTTCTTTCCCGGTTGAGCTATGTAACGCGTTATTGCCATGGAAAATAAACCCTGAAATTAAAATATTGCAATATGTGATTTTATTGCGACTTCAAGTCATAATAAGCGAATAACTAGTTCCAAACAGCCCTTAGAATAAGGTATATCCAATTACCTGACCGATCTTGTATCCAGAGTTGTGGATAGCCTTCATGACATCATTTATCAAATTTATATTACCAAATCTCATAAATGAACTAGAAAACCTCTTCAGAGCGGGCCGAGAGATCAACCTGGCATTGTCCTAAACAATGTATTACACATTTTTAGCACTTGACACTGTTATAATATATTAAGGCTATTGTCTATATATAGTTGTACATTGTATCATGCAAGCGATCATAATAAAATATATCGTTTACCTTCAAATGGTATCAGATCAACAAAGAAAAGTAACGTACCTTGAACACGACGTATGCATCTTTATAAAGCCGTCCAGCTATGAGAATATAAAGAACCTTCTCGTGAAGATCCTTGCACATTGGTTTTTTGCTGTATCTTAACATATTATATACGGTATATGCTTCTGAATGGGCACCCGTTTTACCAAGATGAAACATTAAATTAGAACAAATTTCCTGCAACATCACCAAAATAATGTAATCAAATAAGATTAACTGAAGCCGAATATTGTAACACGCCAAGATAGTTATGGTGGTCATTTGGTCCGTAAGACTTTTATTTTGCCATAATTGAAGGGTCCTCGTCGTCGTCATCATCATCATCATCATCATCATCATCATCATCATCATCATCATCATTAAATCCCACCAATAGCAAAGCTAAGGTAGGGTCTGAGGAGGATGCCTTACCTCTACCCCGTAGGAATAGAGAGGCTGCTTCCCGTGAGACCCCCGGCTCCATAGTAGTTTTGCATCTAGCCTTGGACATAAGGCATATAACACTCAACAATTGAGACAAATGCCGATTAGTGCATGTACCCCCGTGTCTTTCGGCTATCAACGCCACCACATGATGCATGATTAACCATCCCCCTCTTTTAACGTTATTTTCACAAATTAGTAAAATAATGTTAAAATTAGTGCACTTTCACTTTTGTCCCCTGAGCGCCCACACATATACACATTATATGCGCATACCACAAGCGGGGCACATCATTATTGAAGGGTATTTTAGATATTTCACTAATATCCAAGCATTTTATTAGCTACAAATAATAAAGAAAAAGAAAGAAAGGGGGCTATACTTCATCCGGTTGTTGGCCTCTATTGTGCATATCTTGCAAAGTTTTGAAAGCAAGCATATATAACTTCTCCTTGACAAAATACTTGATCAAAATATGAAAAGTATTTCGGTCGGGATTAATTGCCAATTTATCCATTTTCTTCATCAAATTCATTACATTCTCCATTTCTCCCGTTTTGCAGTAGGCACACAGCATTGTGTTCAATATAACGACATCATATTTTTCGTATTTGGCTTCAAATTCTGATGCTAATTGTTTTGCATCATCTAGGAATCCATATCTACAAAAGGCTGAAATCATAATGCTGTAGGCATACCCATCTGGACGTAATTTCAGGACAAAAATTTGGTTTAAACTTGCAAATTTATTTTCGTTAAATAGCAAAACAAATATCGAAGAAAATTTGCAGTATGTGCCTGTTTTCACATTTCTTGTCTTCATTTCAGTAAACACCAACTTAGCTTCGTCTATTTTTCCAGCTTTTGATAGAGCATCCATTAACAAACAGTATGGCATCTACAACGAAATCATAATGCCCGTAAGCTTAATAATTAGCCACTTAAAGAGTATGAAGATTTTGAAAGTCGATGGTACGGTCATAAAAAAGGTAAATACTACCTCCTATGCCCCATGAAAATTGCAATGTTTGGCTTGTCATGTAGTCTAAGGAGAGATATTTGATCTTAACCAAATGACTCAAAATATCCCTCTAAAGTTATAAAATTGAAAAATTAAACGGACTCTAATAAAGACCATCAATTATGTGGCCAAGTAAGTGAACTATGTTCTAATTGATAGGTTACCCCATAAAAGAAAATCTGATATCGATTGCGGGTAGAGGTGGCAATTTTGACCCATTTACTTATCAATGGGTAAATTTGGTTAACGTTTTATCTTAAATGGGGTAAATAAAAATAATTAACTAAAATATTTTTAACACATTAGTCATTGATAGAATAACGCGTATGTTTAATGTATACAATGTCCTAAACCGCTTTGTTAAAATATTAAATTATTATCGTAATTCTATAGTTTTTGTAATCATATTTATAGGATAAATGTTTATAAGGATAAAAGAAAAGTGTTAATGGGTCAACCCGAAAAAAAAACCTAGTATGACCCATTACCCAACCGCCCAACCCGTCTCTACTTGTGACCACCGTAAAATTTTTAAGATCCCACTTTACCTCTTCTTCAGCATAGCCTAGGGCTTCTAATTCATTTAGTAATGCTCTCGCCTTTTCAAACAACCCTCCTCTAACATACACCTTCAATATCGTTGTCAAAACAACCTGCAACATTAAGTTGTGAGAAAGGCATCCAAAAAAGTTCGAAAACAATATCGTGTGGAGCGTAAGATTCATACCTTGTTTGGAACCAAGCCTGCTGATTTCATCTCTTTAAGTATCTCCTCAGCCTTCTCATAATTTCCATCCACCGAATACGCATTAAGCAAAGAACTGTAATGGAAGACGTTAGGAACGTGGCCTTCGATCTTAATTTGGTTAAAATATCTCTCTGCTTCTTTGCATTGATTACATGAAGCGCAAACCGATATTATCGTCCCATAAATAACACTATCCATCTGCAACCCCTTGTGCTTGAGCTCCTGTACCAGCTCTGTTGCTTTTGTATAACCGTCTTGGACTTTTGCACAACCCGAAAGTAGCTAAAGAAAATAAAATAAAATGAAATAAAAATGGGGGGATTATAGACATACCGTACTATAACACGGGGGGATTATAGGCATACCGTACTGTAAGTAACAACATCCGGCACTAGACCGTCATGTTTCATGTGACGAAAAAGTTCAAAGCTTTTCTCGATTTTGGCGTTTCTATTTAAACAACCGAGAACAGAATTGCAAACAGACGGGTTAACCTTAATTAACCTATCTTCGATGCCATTGTATATTTCGAGTGCCTTATTAGGATGGAGATTTTTCCCCATGAGCTTTATGTAACTACTATAAGACGCAAAGTTTAGCTCTCCATGTTGCTGCATCCATTCAAAGACCTGCGGTGTTTCCAAAAACAATGCCAAAAGAAATCTTTAGTTCATGTAAAAAAAGTAAAGAACACACCCTTTGAGTTTCGGAGTCAACTTATAAACTGCCAAACCCTATACAAACGATTGACTTTGAAACTATAATGGATGTGTTATGCATTCATCATGAACAGATTATAACTATGAAAACATAATAAGTGAGTTCATCAATATAGAAGAACCTGAGAAAGATCCTTGAATCTATTTTGCTTGCCTAGTTGACGCATAACAATATTGAAATCTTGCACTTGCAGCATGTCTCCTGACCTGTACTCATTCTCAAATCAAAACTGAAATAAGTTCCATTAAACCCTTGTTAAACTTATGTTTAAAGATTGAATTTTTAATCAGACCCGTGTTAATTTTTACACATAAAGATTGAACTGTTAATCAAACCCATGTAAATTTTACACATAAAGATTGAACTTTTAATCAAACCCATGTTAACTTTACACATAAAGATTGAACTTTTAATCAAACCCATGTTAACTTTACACATAAAGATTGACTTTTTTTTATCAAACCGATGTTAATTTTACACATTAAGGTTGAACTTTAAATCAAACACATTTTGATTTTACACATAAAGATTGAATTTCTAATCAAACCCATGTTAGTTTTACACATAAAGATTGAACTTTTAATCAAATCCATGTTAACATTACACATAAAGATTGAAGTTTTAATCAAACCCATGTTAACATTACACATAAAGATTGAACTTTTAACCAAGCCCATGTTACTTTTACACATAAATATTAAATTTCTAACCAAACCCATGTAAAATTTACACATAAAGATTGAACCTAACACCTTTGAAGAGCCAATTGTATATCACTGGATTGTTGAATGTCGAGTAAAGCTGACTGTCTAGCTTTGTGGGAAACTGAGATGTATTCTTTGGACTTTGGAGAATCTTGAAGTGTTCTAGTGTTGGTGGTACTAACGGAATTTGTGGATGTAGATTGAGAATTTGTGATGGGTCTTGATGAAAAGGGAAGTGGCGGTGGTGGTGGGGAAAGTGTGAAGAAAACAGAGTGAAACCGGTGACCAAAAACAGGGGAAATCTCCATTTGAGAAAGCGAACTGGTGAAGAAAGCCGGAGATGAGGGTCGAAAAGATTTTGGATGGGTTTAGTTTAACCCGAAAAGATGAAAGAATAGCCCCTTGAGAATGCGTTTATACCAGGTTCAGTCCTGCTGTTTAAAAGACCTCGTATTTATACCCTTTACCCTATTCTATACTATATTAATAAGCATATCCAAGGGACTACTTAAGGTAATTTACCATTTTCCTTAAAATACATTTGATGCATGATGTACAAGTGTTTAAAGCCCATGAATATCAAAATGAATTAGCTTTCCAATAATACCCTTGGGCGGCATCTTCTCTCAAAAACCCAATATCCTATTCATCAAAGACGCACACTTTTCAAATCTCATTACACAACCCAATAACCCATCTTTTTCTCTCTCCAGGTGATTTTGCAGATCTAGGGTTTATGGCATCTTCTCTCAAAATCGTTGATGTTCCAGAAATTATTGTTCAAGTGCTTGATCTGACACCAACCGGTAATAGATATTTGCACCCACTGTTACGTTTTTGTTGATTTTGTTAGCGTCTTATGTTTTAGTTGATTTTGAAGCTCAGATCTAAGTCTTTTTCTCTCTCAAGGAAAGATTTCAACATGTTTTCATATTGTTTTCTGGAAATGTGAATGAACAGTTGAAAGAGAGAACACGACGCCAGATCTGTGGCTGTGGGTGGAAGAGAGAACACGACGCCATATTTATGGTTGGGGGCTAGATTGGTATCGTTTTACCCTATCTATCGTTTTTGTTTGTAAAAATTTATATCTTGTAAGTTTTTTTAAACATCTTTGTCAGATCTGTTATAATACTTTCAGATCTGTGTTGGTTTTGTGTTTTTTTTAATGTTTTGTGAATGGATCTACGGAGAGAGTATATATTTTTGTTTTCTGGAAATGTGAATACAGTTGAAAATGAGCAGGTGAAAAAGACAACACTACGGGTTGGTTCAAGAACCTTTAAATTCAGCCTTACCATTGTCCCTTTTAGGTTTCTCCACATCTAATAAGTTATTTACACCAGGTTCTTATTTTTGATTTTTTTTCTAAAAAGTCTAATGATGTTCAAGTCTAGGTCAAGGCTGGTTTGCGATAGCTATGTTCATCACAATAAGGTAAAATTCTACATGGTATTACATCACTCACACATGCCACCTTTTATTTTAGCTAATAACCATTTCTAAAAATGGTAGTATACTCTTTTCAGATTATATCAACAACTGAGTCTAGCACATCTGATTATGATAAAGAGAAATTGAAAGTAGGTTTAAATTGCATAATATGTTTTCTTTGCTTTTTAGGGTGAAGATAGGTGCTTCTCTTCATTGATGAAACATGTGTTTTCTTGATCAAGGGAAGTTAACTAAGAAAGTTTCATGCTATGGAGAGAAGCACCCATCTTCCTCCCACAAGAAAAAAAAATATAAAAAACATTATCATGATAGATCCTCAAAAACAAATCATTGTAATTATTGTTACAAATTTATAATGTTTATTTTTAATCGATTAATATTTAGCATTGTAATTTTGTTAGCAAATTTATAATGTGCAGCATATTGCATTTCGTATTTGTATCAATTAATAAATTGTGGTTAAAGCATTATGTATTTATGATTGATGATGGAAAGATTGATAAACTAATAGCTAAAAAATAATAAAAGTATGTTGGAAATGAACCCTACAAAAGAACAGATTATAGAAAGCCAAAATATACTACAACCTCAGATCCAAACAATAATGTAACATCTGCCCATAATATACTACAACCTCAGCAGTGGTTGTCTACCACCAATAGTGTTTGCCTGACATCTGATGTTATTACTCCATGAAAATCTATCCGTTGCTGAAAGTGTATCCTCTGTTCCTACTTCCACTATTGGTGAAACCACTGTTTTCCCATTCCTTTGATAATCTATCCTCTGATAGTGTAAAATCTCCTCTGATCATTCCTATGTTCAGAACCATTGCTGGTCTACAGTAGAGGTTTCCAAACAACTGTCATCCAATATCCAACAGAGTTTGCACGTGCACAGATGATAGTCGTCAGACCTTTATAAACCTTGTTTCATCCAAACAAAGTTCCACTTGCCATTCCACTTGCCGTTCCAATTTCAAAAAACAAAAATCTCTCATAAATTTCTCCATTGCTTTCCTTCTTCTCAAAACCCTAATCACTCACTTCTTTACCATGAATCTCATTATCAATTTGTGGCGTGTTTAGATAATTTGTGGAGTGTTAAGTTTGTTTACCTGTTATACTTATAAATGACCTTTTTTGGCGCGAGCTAGATATATGTTTTGGCGCAAAAAAAATAGTAATTTTTTATGTGTACTTTTTGTATCTCTTGTCGTATGATGTAGGATGCAGATATAATGTGACATGTGTTTATGGGATTTTGAAAATATCAAAAAATTCAATTGTCATGGTATGGTTTTTAGTATAATAAATGTTAATAATAAATTTTCTGTCGTTTCAGTTAATGTTTGTTCGGCTTTATCTATTAAGGCTATAACAAGTCCCATATTTTTAAGTTTGGCGTTTTGTATTTTAATGGCGTTTTATAAATAAAGATAGCGAAATTAGAATTTTGTAAGGCACCCTTTTATTCTATTCTCTTGCACCTTGTTTTATACATTCAGTAATCATTTGGAGTTAATAATAATGAGTGAATTAAAGGAATTTTATTATAGTTTTGGTGTTTGGCGTTTGTGGCATTTTGGCATTTTATAAGTAATTAGAGAAATAATGTATTTTATTAGCTGAAAATTATATAACAAACCACAGAAAATGACACCAAAAAAATTCATAAAAGAAAAAAAATGCTAATCCAATTTCTCATCCAAATCTTCACTGCCATCAGTCTCTTATTTTTGAAGTTTTTGTCCACTGAACCTTTGAATTCATTAGATAGGTGCCGACTTCCCTACACAGCTGAAACGGCCTGCTCTAGGCGAAGCTGATCATTCAACAAAATGTGGGGTTTTAGTTTTTGGTGCGATCTTTTGTTGTTGACTGTTGAAGTGGTTTTGTGGATGCTGGAGACATAGATCTATGCCATTTTTGTGGATGCTATTATTGGGCCGTGATGTGAGTGGGTTTTTCGCTTGGATGATTTTTGGCCATCATCTTCATGCTCATCCCACTCTTCATCATTTAAAATGGAGTCCAAAATAGCGTTTACACGGGCATAGGTCTCTTCTTCTCATCCAAACCTTTCTAAAGAACAAAGCCACAAAATGACATATCACTGCCATTAATCTCTTTTTCTTGAGGATTTGTCCATCTCATTCAGCAAAATCTTATTGAGTTACACACAGCTTACAGGTTTGCCATCTGTTATTTACAACTTTTGGCGTTTTAATTTGAGCAAGGTGAGGTTTATCTCAATAAAATTTTGCTGAATGAGATGGACAACATTGTTATGCTCACTTAATAATGACCTAAGAATGTTCTCCACCTCATTGAGTGAAACTTTATCGAGAACAAAACTGAATCTCCAAGAAATGAGGTTTTCCATATGGTATTTAGTAAATTATGGTGTTTGCTTTTGGTGTAATCAATGGAAGGGCCTGAGGTTGTTTATATAAGATGTTTTTGGCACGTAGTTTGGGAGGGAATTTTCTATAAGTTATTGTTTGTTCAGTAATAAAGATGGCACGTCCCATCATTAAGTTACTATTTCTTTAGCTTTATCTGTTAAATCTGCAACACGTTAGTCGTATCCACTGATGAGAAACCACTGATGCAAACCACTGATGACAAACCACTGCTAACACACCAACAATAGTTGTATAGCAAAACCACTAATTCAACCACATGCTCACTAACCACTGATGTTCTGCTCAGCAGTGGTTGGCTACATAACATCTGATGTTATTACTCCATCAGAGGTTAGCAACATCATCAATGTTTGTCTAACATCTAATGTTATTACTCTATCAGAGGTTAGCAAACTCATCAGAGGTTTGGCAAGGATTCTTTCAGATGTTGGCTCATCAGTAGTTTGACTTTATGTCATCATCTATTATGACTATCTTTTATTTAATTTGCAAGGTATTTGACACTTCAATAATTTACAATAAATAATGGACAACCAAAACATCTTAATCATGCTTCTAGCTTGAGTGCATCTACTAGAGCCGAAAAACGAAAAGAGTATAACAAAAGATACTATGTTGCGCAAAGAAAATAACAAAGTCTCGAAATTTGGGAGTGGTGAGGTCTCCCGAAGTTCTTCATCAATATCTTTAATAACAGAAAGGACAGAAGTTTAGAAACTAATATTACTCAATTTACCCAAATGACAAATGAGAACGCGTCAAGCACATTCCCCTCTGTAATTGATGAAGTCGTGCCTAGAACATCATGAGGTTTCTATTTATTTAATAATGATTTATTTGTCGAACTTGACATCTTTAACAACCTTCATTACTTAAGACAATGATTTTTTAGGTGTTCAAATTCAACCGTGTACACTTTTACCTCAATTTTGGGAAGTAGTTGATCAACCTTCCTTCCAAGATGAGAACATAGAAGATGATCCATATAACTTTGTTTACAATTGTGTACCTAGAGAGCATCGTGTTTTAAAAAACAGGGTGCATGTCCTGATTGTGGAGCAAAACGTTTTCAATTTGAATTTGATACCTTTTGTTGTATGGATGGGAAAAGTGTGTTAGCAAATTCAGAAATTCCAGAGGAATTGCACCGGCTTTTCACATCGCAAGATGAAATTGGAAATATTTTTAGGCAAAAAATTTGTGCTTATAACACCAATTTTTCTTTTGCCTCAATGGGAGTGACGTTGGGTGATACATTGAGCAATATGAGAGACGGTGTATGTACTTTTCGGCACATAGAGGAATATTTCACAAAATCGACCAATTAGCTAGGTACCTGCAGTTTTATTTTTGCTGAGTTAGATCTCAGATTCCAATGGCCAAATCTTGATCGACGTATTACTCAGATTTTGACACGTGTTCTTTTTTGTAAGTCCCGATATCGGATCTAACAGGTATCGTAAACCTAATCAATTGCGGAAATAAAGATTAGGATGAAGAACAACTCTTGAATCAAAAACAACTTGCATACAACAGAATAGTGTCCGATACAAGTTTTTCAATAACAACTCTCTAACCCTGAAACATTAACCTAATACATATATTTATACTAACCATCTAGCCCAATAATTACAACCCTAGTCCCATGAGGCACTAGGAAGTCCAAAACCCTCTAGTAAGCCCAAAAGTAGCACTAATGTGTAAACCTTCAATAGTATAAGCCCAACAATCTCCCCCTAGGTTTACAACATTAGGCCTTTTAATCTTTAGGTTGCGCATCAACTTCCCATCTTCCAGCAATGATTCCAGCCACAGCAACTGTCCAGTCTTTAGCACAAGCTTCATATAGCTCCACTATTCGAATCTGATTTGAAGCAAGAACCTACAGATCTTCATCGTGAAAACTCACCAGATCGACCACATCATTAACCCGAAAAGCCTTCTCTTTCGTCACGATCGCCAAACTCCCAACCTTAGGATCATATAGCCAGAAATTAAAATTCTTCAAAATTCCTTTTGGAAATGTCAGAGCAACTGGTATAACAAGTTCTTTATCCGTCGGAGGCCACATCACCAATTTAAACCGCCTCCTAGTCCTTGCGTCATGCACCCCCTTTGTTGCTCGCAGATATGGCTCAGTCGTTTTCATTGTCTTAAATCCAGTCTTCACTTCCTGTTCCAACCTTTCGAAAAACCTCCAGCCCGAACCTCGTTCTGTAGTATCATCATCAGAGTAAGGAGCTCGTAACAGATCAGTCAATGCAATCTTCGTCCAAGTTTCAAACTGAGACTCCTTAGAATAATATTCCCGAGTACCGTCCTGTCTGACAATAATCCACATCTTCTTCACGTGATTGTACATCCAGCTAAGCACTTTTGATTTATTTCCGACCTTGCTATAGTAACTTGAGCCGAGTTCCATGACATACCGTTCAGATTGGTTGGAAGGATCTTTCAACTGAAAATTCTCATCAAGCGGATTAACATCAACATTTTTCATCAAAACCATCTGTTTTTTCTTTTGTGTCGTTGAACGTTTTTGTCTGGCAGTGTACTTCTTTCTCGGATCACGTAAATAAGCATCCAAACCAGCTTGTCTATCAGAAGCCAAATGTTCCGCAGCTATCCTATCTGCTTCACTTTGTTCGGTTGCTCTCTGCTCGGCCTCTCTATGACGGTGTTCTATATTCATTGGATCATTAGTAGGGTCAGAAAATTCTCGCCCAAACTTGTTCTCCAATTTAGCCTTCAAATCGAACACCAAAGTCATCAACATAGTAACGTCCCCTTGCAACTGATCGATCATTTGGTCCCTCGCGTCTAAGCATGTCTACAATGAAGCAATCTGAGCATCTTTAAGTACGACCTCCTGTTCAAGTACAATCACTCGCTTCTTCAAATCAACAACATCAACCTCTACATCTTCATCATCACTATCCAGACCACTAAACTCAAAGGCGCGTTTCTCTGATCTTCGTGAATATTCTGCTGCATCACCCTCAACACCACCTAGACCACTTCCACTCGCTCCAGATCCCTCAACACCCACTGAACTACCGCCAAAATCCATCATTCGCAATATAGAGTTCGCTGGAATAGATACGATCGTGGAATGTGTAGCAATATGAGCAGTTGTCGGTTCAGAAGAAATAGTAGGGTCAATCATCGGAGCATCCGTCAAAGGTACAGTAAATGAAGATAAAGCAGGAGTAGATGTCACTGGTGTAGATTCTTCAGCAATACTACTAACGTGAACTTCTGAATGACTTGGTTTGTTAATAATCTCCGTCCGCCGTCTCTTTATCAAAGGCACTTCGTCTTCTTCAACCTCTTCATCAGACTTAACCACACCGACAGGAATGTCAACAAAAGGTATCACAAGAGGAGGATCATCTTGTCGCTCTTGAATTTCTTTCAAGTGTTCAATAAGAGCTTCTAGGTTCTCTGAAGAAAGTTCTGGCAAAACTGGAGTTAGATTAGCATTAAATTCGGTAAGGTCGTCTAAGAAAGCTTGTTCCTCGTCTGTGTCTACATCAGTAACCAGATCTTCAACCTCAATCTCTTTCTCTTTCATAGGCAAATCATGTTCTTCAGCAACGATAGCATTAACTGGTGTAGGAGCTGGGACATCCTGTCCGATCACCTCAGCGAACCTTCCGAACTTCTTCAATGGAAAACGACCAACAAAAACAGTCTTCGATGTCGAATGGTTTTTCTTCATAGTGCTAAAAATAGTCGGTCCCATTGGCTTCACATTTAACAGATTCGCATCAGAAGGATCCATGGCTAAATCGGGATATCGAGCATCCAAAATCAACTGCACGAAGCGCAGATATAGTAGAAACATCCTCTTGTTTGACTGTTCTAAAATCTTCTTCATATTTTCAAAAATATAACCTGAAAAGTTATATTTCCAATCCATAATAAGAGCCACAATCGCAGAAGTTTGAGTTTGATTCGGTTGGTCTAACCCTCCCTTGTTTTCAGAAACACACTGCATAAACATATGCACCAGCAATCTCCAGTAAGCGGGAAACATTTTCTTCAGCAACGGCGGATTTGATCCCTCATAACTCATCTATGTAAGAATAGGTAATACTTTCTCCTTTGCGTACACAGTTGGATCACTTGTAGCATCTGTAAACTGTAATACCTCTCGAACATAGGCTTCATTCACTAAAATCTCTTTACCTGAATCTGAGAACTAATGTACGACCTCCCATCAGCTCCTTTCAAGTGGAATCTAGCTCTCTTCCAAAAGGTGTGCACCAGATCTCTATATATCACCGGGTTGGCATGAAGTGCATACACAATCTTGCACTCATTTAGCCCAACCATCATGGATTTGAACTCTTGAAAAAATTCCGTTGGTGGGTCTGATAGATATCCCGCTTGATTATGAAACTGTTCCTCCACCAGCATGACTGCATCAAAAGCTTCTTCCACCATTTTAGTCAAAAACAATAACCAGGTTAACTCAATCTCAACACAACTAACAGAAGTTAAGGGAGTTCATTAGGATTAAGGGTCAACACAAATCGGACGGTTCAAACAGATTTCAGAGGTTCAATTTTAAAAAGGTTCAAACCAGTTTGAGGGGTTAAATCATTTGGAAAGGTTCAAAGAGTTCAAAGTTCAGACACTGGAATCCAGATTCACCAACAGTTCAACAGTAATCCGGATGAACCTTTCATCAATCCGGATTCGCAAACAGGTCAACAGTAATTCGGATGGACCTTACATCAATCCGGATGAACATCATCCGAGATGAAATCCGAGTTCATCAACTCGGTTGAATGTCCATCCGGAATGAGGTCCGAATACCAGTCTCTTTGAAGACCAATCCGAAATGCTGTCCGAAATGCATGAATACTTGAAGATTATCATTAAATTTCATAATTTTTAAAGCATTATATACCTAATTCGGATGAAATTTAAGATAAAAATCCGAAATGAAAGATGAACAGTGAGTTCCCGAGATGATCAGAGAATATTAGAGGATTTTGGAAAATTTTGTGAATAATCCGAAATGCATCTCTGATTCAGTTAAGTATTTTTACGGAATGGCCTTGGGCCTAAAACCTTTTGGGCCCAACTCAATCCGGAATCCATCATCTGAATTCCCAAATGATCCGGATTGGGCTTATGTCAGGCCCAATCCGGAATAGTGACTATTCAATGGGCTTATCCGGAAGGTGCTTGAAAGCCTCATCCGGAACAGTAACTCGATAACCATAAGTGTTCAATTTTGAGACTTTTAGAAATTCTATTGGATTGGCCCAATTTCAAAACTTAGCAGAACGGTCCAATATCCCTTGACAGAAACCATCTAACCAAAAATCAGAAATTTAACTAACCAAGCATCCAACCACCTTTTACCAACTACAAAAGTAAGTAAGACATTTAAACAAAAACACAAACACAGACACAACCTTGCTAAGGGATCAAATCATTTCTAAAGTCGACTAAGGAGCATTTTTCAGTGTGAGCTGGACCAGACTAGTCTAAGCAATTGCCAATATACTTGTCCATTTAAATCTAAACTCAACCCTCCAGTTCTAGCTTCATGATATGCTTAAGGTAGTATTATACTATGATACCCGTGTATCCCAAACCATGACATACCCCCGCGATCAAGGTAAGCACAATGATTCATCGTAGCAGGTGAGTATACTAAGATCATCATTTATCTTTTACAACATCAGACTATTGGTGAACAGGTCAGTACTTTCGTACAACAGAGTGACCAATTGTGTCTGAAGAGGGTTAGGCAAATACCTTATGTGGTACGTAGGAATTCATGGAATTTTCTCATGAAGAGATTTCCATTCTTTTAGGATTTGGCCCTTCTATTTTGTCTCTTTTAAAGGATATCCTGACTATGCCTAGGTCTGCATGTAATCTGGATGCAACAGAAGGGCAGCCAAGATATCCTCGGATGACTCAACAGCATAAAGACTCGAAACCTCAGGCGTTGGCTATCTATCAACACAGGATTTAAGACCATGAAATCATACGCCTATAATATGTGACCCACTGAATATATAGTTCTTTTATGTTTATATCATTTGGCTTATACTATCCGGTTGAGATCTAGACCTATTAACATATCACATTCGATACAAGTCTTTCCCGCTTCAACACCTTACATGTGTTAGTCAGAAACTTCATCACGAAAAAGTATTTCATTTCCCAATCATTGCAAAAGCTGTTTAAAAGCATTTTTTTAATATTCCCCCCTAAATTTGTGCATATATGTGAACAAATTTACGAAGCAAACAAAAATGAAAGAAAGACAACAAACTAAACAGAAAGGACAGAGGATGCTCAGTTAGAAAAACGGATCATTTTGAGGAGATCCACAAGCACTTGAAAACGCGCGTTGCTAACGGGTTTCGTGAACAAATCCGCCACGTTTGCATCGGTGTGGATTTGCTCAAGTTTAACGAGACCCTTTTCATAGCAGTCACGAGTAAAATGAACTTTGATATTTATGTACTTGGTTTTGGAGTGAAAAACAGGGGTTTTGACGATTTGGATAGCGGCATCATTATCACAATAAATTGTTGTGTTTAGATAAGTCAAACCGTAATTCGCAAGTTGGTGTTGCATCCATAAAACCTGGGAGCATCAAGAAGATGCTGCGACATATTCTGCATCTATTGTAGAAAGCTAGACCGTCTGCTGCTTCTTGCATTGCCACGAGATTAATCTATCTCCCAAGAATTGGCATCCAGCTGAAGTTGAGCGCATATCCCTATCTGTACCTCCAAGATTACTGTCAGAGAAAGCATACAGTTCAAATTCAGAATTTTTAGGATACTAGAGGCCCAGTGATGGTGCCCCTTTGAGGTACCTAAAGATTCTTTTAACAGCATGTAAATGAGAGAGTTTAGGAGTAGCCTGATATCGAGCACACTGGCAAACGACAAACATGATATCTGGCCGACTTGTAGTGAGATACATGAGTGAACCAATCGTAGATCGGTACATGGTTGGATTAACAGGCGTGCCTTCAGCGTCTTCATTTAGCAAAGGCCGTTCTATAATAGGTGAAGCCATAGGCTTTGAGTCTGTAACCTTGAATTTCGCAAGAACGTCATTGACATATTTTCCTTGATGAATCAAGATTCCTTGCGGGCTTTGACGAACTTGAAGTCCCAAAAACATAGTCATCTCCCCCAGTGAGCTCATCTCAAATTTCTTCTTCATATTTCTTCAAATTCCCGTCACAGACCATCATTCATAGAACCAAAAATAATATCATCAACGTAAATTTGAACAAGAATAATGTCCTTGTCAACACATTTGATGAACAAAGTTTGATCAACGGTTCCCCGAGTATATCCATGAGCAAGCAAATGCTCTGTTAGAGTTGCGTACCATGCGCGAGGCGCTTGATGCAACCCATACAAAGCTTTGTCCAATTTATAGGCATAGTCTGGCTTGTCGGGATCAGTAAAACCCAATGGTTATGCCACGTATATTTCCTCTTTCACCGTGCCATAGAGAAAAGCAGTCTTGACATCCATTTGATAGACGGTGAAGTCCATGTAAGATGCATATGCCAAGAAAATGCGAATAGCCTCCAATCGAGCTACCGGTGCATAAACTTCATCGTAGTCCAATCCTTCAATCTGACAAAACCCTGAACAACCAGTCGAGCTTTATTCCGAACAATAACTCTAGTGTTATCCTGTTTATTGCGAAATACCCAACGAGTTCCAAGAGCACGCTTTCCTTGAGGAAGCTTCACCAATTGCCATACACCAAGCTTCTCAAGCTGATTGAGTTATTCATGCATAGCGTCAACCCAGCCTGGTTCCTGCAAGGAGACATCAATGCTTTTAGGTTCAATTTGTGAGATAAAGCAAGAGTAAAGACAAGTATTGATATCCCTTGATTGACTGCAGGTTTGAACGACAGAAGTAAAAGGACCAATAACATTTTCAGTTGGATGATCACGCTGTAGAAGCTGTGGTATCAGCGTAGCAGGGACAAGGAGATCTGTTTGCAAGTTGGTAACACTCGGTGAGATAACTCCAGATGACTCTCCCTCATTAGTTGCACTAGTAGAAGCGTTGACTGATGAATCAACAGAACATTCTGGCGGTGTAGGCTCAGGAAACAAAGATGAGCCTAAGACATCAGGAGGTGTACGCCCTTCATTTGTCACAGGAGGTTCTGTGTTTGGAGCCTCAACCTCCGGGGAATCATCCTGAGGAGTCTGTTCATATGCCGTTTCCTGATGCTGTGATACTGGTGAAGGTGTAGATATAGCTTCACTAAATCCAGGTGGATCCACACTCAACTGCTTAAAAGTCTTGTGCAGCATCTGCATCGGCTTCAGGTAAGATGGGCACCGTTGGAAGTTCAGAAATTTTGCTTGTACCTGCAGTCACATTAGAAGAAACATCAACATGGTTAAACAAGGAAGAATAATCATACAACCAGTCAGGACCAATGCGTGTGTCCTTGGGATTCTCCTCCAGCCAACCCACATTGTAGGTTTCAACTACCATTTTCTTGATCTTATTATAGACACGATAGGAAGTATTTTATAATATCTGACGAAAATGCATGGATCTCCACGTGATTCAAATTTCCCTTTGGCATTCATGAGAAGAAGAACACAAGGGCATCCAAACTTGCGGAAATGCTTGATCGAAGGTTTGCGACCTTCAACCACTTCGTATGGTGTTTTCATGTGTCTTTTGTTGATCAGGGCATGATTCTGAATATAACAGGCGGTATTAATTGCTTCTGCGCAGAAAATAGGAGGTAGTTCGTATTCAACCAACATAGTACGTGCAGCTTCAATCAGTGTTGGATTTCTCCGTTCGGCAACCCCATTTTGTTGTGGAGTTCTGGCTGCACTAAACTGTCGATCAATACCCTTGGACGAGCAGAAAGAATTTAAGGTAGCATTTTTAAACTTTGTTCCATTATCACAACGAATAGCCTTCATAGTGGTGTCTGTCTGGTTCTCCATAAGTGTGATGAACTGTTTAACTAACTCAGCGGTTTCACTTTTCTGTAATAGAAAGAAGACCCAAGTGAATCATGAGTAGTCATCAATAATAACTAGACAATATGCCTTCCCGCCAAATTTTCAGAACATCTGTCGGACAAAAAAGATCCATATGAAGCAATTCTAAGACTTGAGACATGGAAGGTGCGGGTTTAGATTTGTGCGACTGTCGATATTGTTTCCCACGTGCACATGATTCACACTTTTCAATCTGCATAAAGTCGCGAACTGGTAGATCTCTGACTAAACCACCTTTTGCAAGTCGATTTAAGTTCTTCATGTTGATGTGTCCGAGTCGACTATGCCATAGCATTGCATCATGCTCAGCTGTCGACGAGAATAAGCAAGTAAGCTTGTCAGTGGGAGCTTTGTTCATGTCGATGACATATGCATTTCCTTTTCGCGCGTTTTTAGAAGAATCCAATCATCTGGAATGATGAGGCCTGGTTTCAGTACATAACACCCTTTCTTGGTAAAGAGAACATCCAAATGATTGTCACAGAGTTGAGGCACACTCAAAAGACTATGCTTCAACTCTGGTACGTAATTCACGTTCTTGAAGCTGAGAGCTCCGTTGCATACTGTTCCTCTCATAGTGATCTTTCCTGTCTCACCACCTGCGAAGGAGACAAGCCCGCCATCAAAAAACTGAATGTCATTCAACTACGAGATGTCCCCAGTCATGTACCTGGAACAGCCACTGTCAATATACCAGGGTCTGACGAGAGTTCGCAAGAGCTGTTCCTGCACATTTCAATAGGTTTTAGCTAGAAGCTGCAACCTAGGCCATTGACGATTTGGGCATGCCATATGCATCAACATAGGTAACCTCATGGAAAATTAAATTAGTTGAGGATGAGGTCGATGATGCTTTTGATTTGTTTTATTTTTGGGGAGAAGACTGAATCTTGGTCAAGATCTTAGACCTCCAGGTTAGCGATTCAGACTTCTGCACAGTCCTTGGAGTGCTAGAAGGATTCAGAAAACCTGAAGGTCTTAGAGATTTGTGAGTTTGTTTCTTGGCCATGTTCCAGTCTTGATCAGAAGGCTTAGCCATAGCAAATCGAGCCTGATATAGGTGATTAGGCATAGCTTTCTGATATTTTGAGTATAATGCTTTGAAAGGTGTAAAAGCTTTTTGACAATTTCGCGCAATATGCCCGGGAAATCCACAGTTGAAACAGGCCTGCCTCTTTTGGAAGAAAACAGTCCGTTCCGCTTAGGAAATTCTAGGCACTCTGTCTGTCAGTTTCTTGCTTGCTGGTACCGACGGCTGGTGCAAGGTTTTGGTCTTGGCTATTGCCTGCGCACAACCATCAGCACAATTGTTAGTTTTGTGATTTGAATTAAACAAGTTGGAGTGAGTAGACTTAGGCACAAATTTAACTGATTCTTGTTCAGCTGGTTACCTAACAGATTCAGTTTGGGACTGCTGAGTCAATTTCTCGAAATGAGGAAGTGACTCAGCAGTCGCCTTTTCATTTGTCTGAGACGCCTGTTTGGTTTTCTTCTTTTTGGATCTACGCGTTCTGCGTTTCTTATTATTAGTTTTCAAATCATTTTGCGTGGCAGATTCTGCAGAGGAGACGGGTGGCTCAGCAAGGACATCCTTTTCTGAACTGCAAGAAAATGAGCTTAAAGTATTAAAAGCGGGATGAATCTCTAAATTTTGAAAAGTTTGAGAGTCTGATTCAGATTCAGTTTCAAGATTCTTGTCTGAATCAGTAGGAAGAGAATGCTCATTTTCTGTCATTTCAGAATTAGTCCATCGTTCTTTGTTTGAAGAAGCTGATTCGGCCGATTCTTCTAGTACTATGCCAGCGTCATTCTTCACAGGGTCAGTTGGTTGGTTGAATTCCTCACTGTCAACCCTAGGATTAGCATCAACAGACGGAACTTCTGGAGAAGAACTTCCAGTCTCTTCAGTAGGAACTAAGGAAACCGAATCACCTGTCGATGTTGTACCTGTAGCAAAATTCATGTTTTCATCACACGAGTTATCACATTTATTATTAGCATTCAAAACATCAGCATTAGATGAAAAACCAGAATTAAAACCGTCTGTGTTATCAACATAACCAACACTGTCTGAAAATTTAAATTGTTCAGCAAGAAATTGATTCAAAATGTCAAAAGCAGGTTTATAAAAATCATAATCAGCAGGTGAATTGTCTGAATTCAAATTTAGACATTCTTATTGATCACCACTGTAATATCCTCAACTAATATTTCTTCTGCACATGAGGTAGAAACGTTAGTATCGTTCACTGAGTCCGTTTCAGTTTTAGAAGTTTTGATTCTGTGGGTGATGTTGCTGCCTCTGCCTTAGGCATCATTTTCTCTAAATCATCTGAACTACAAGATGGATGGTCACCAGATTCGTGTGAAAATGGTGTGGAAGTAAAGAAAACATCATCCCTCTTGAGTTCAGTTGGCTTTGAGAACTTTGGGTAATAGAGCTTCCATGGTTTTGAAAGATAATCTGAAGGTTTACCATACATCATATTTTCTGCATTTTCTAGATTAGCCTCAGATTCAGGCATTCTTGTATAGTTATGATTATTTGGTGGAGGAGCCCTATTGTACCCAAGACCTTTTGTATAATTTTTCTGATAATTAAGCTGCAGATCACACAAGTCCTTGACCAGCTTGCTGGAAGTTTCAAATTTTTTTAATATTTATTTCATTTTCTTGAAACTTCACTGTCAAGGAATTTAGCTTGGCTAAGGCTGCTTGAAGTTCTACGTCCTTTTCAGCTAATTTTAGCTTATAGTCATACACCCAACATTGTTGTTGGTTCAAGTCAAGCTTTAGCTGAGCTATATCTTGTTTTTGAGCTTCGACATTTTCCATGAGAAGTTTGTTCTTATGTTTAAGGGCAATGTTTTGTGATGCAGCTTGCTGATATTGAGCTACAAGAGTTGAATTATGGGCACACATTTGTGATAATTTAAAATGACACCTATCTGAACAGAGAATTCGATTTACCATTTCCGAAAGATCATGTGTCTCAGTTGTCTGTGCCATCATGCAGTGGTTTTTGTTCTTAGAAAGATTCAAAGTCTCCATCTGAGCTGCATCATCTGCCTAGTTGAATCCTTCGTGCTGTTGTGCCACCAAAGCTGTTGATTTCCCGCCAGAGCTGCTTGAGGGACTCGTAGTAGACTTTGAAGGAGAGACTGGCACCAGCTGTCTGTCACTACTCTATATGTCTACCACTTTAGATGACACATATCCAGATGGCGGCTTCTTGCACTCCCTTGCAAAATGTCCCGGCTCATGACATCTATAACATCTGACTTTATCTTTTGTAAGCCCAGTCTTTAGATTTGATAATGGTTGCCTCCCATACTTCTTTTGAAACTTGTTGACACGGAAAGCAGCCATTGCAAGATTCCAGGACACGTTAATCTCATCCAGATCCTCCTCCATTATTTGATCTACTTCAGTTGGAAGAATAGATGGGGGAGTCAGGTCACCTGCTAAAAAGGCATTTAAGCTGTTAATCATTGAGGCAACTATGGCATTCAAAACATTAGCATTCCACCATTAGGCATCTAAGATTACCAAGTAAGTTAAATTTAAAGTTAATTTTGAATTTTTTATAATGAACAGTAATATGAAAATGTGTCCAAGATAAATGGGTCCGAGATGAGTCCAAGATAGACAACTCCGAGATAGACAGGTCTGAAATCAATCAGTCCGAGATAGACGATTCCGAAATAGCCAGATCCGAAATCAATCCGAGATAGACGATTTCGAAATAAGTCCAAGATGATAATCCGGAAAGCAGTGTATATCTGAAATAGAGAAATCCAGAATGAAACTTGGTCCAAGATGAGAATAAATCCGGAATGAACCTTGGTCCGGAATGAACCTTGGTCCGGAATGAGAATGAATCCGGAATGAACCTTGGTTCGGAATCAGAATGAATCCAGAATGAACCTTGGTCCGGAATGAGAATAAATCCGGAATGACCCTTGGTCCTGAATGAGAATAATCCGGAATGAAACTTAATCCGGAATGTAATCCTTATCCGAATGTAACAGTAGTCCGAAATCTCTACAACAGATAAACACCAACAGATCCGAAATAGTAGCAATCCGGATTAGATTGTTGAAAATATTCCAGGAACAGCAATCCGGGATCAATCTGAGATGGATGATCTCCTTCGAGTTCTTGGGATCTTCAACAGTGGCCAATCCGAAATCCTTGAAACTTCTTCATGTTCTTCAGAATCCGCAACAGTAACGAATCAGAATTCCTCAAGCCTTCTTCGAGTTCTTCGGAACAGTAGCAATTCCGATCAAATAACAGCGATCTTCAACTCTGAACAGTAATCCGGGTTGAACAACAACTTCCAATTCTGAACAGCTCTTCAATCTACGATACCTGGAGCCTGTATTGTACAGCAGGCTCTGATACCAATTGTAAGTCCTGATATCGGATCTAACAGGTATCGTAAACCTAATCAATTGCGGAAATAAATATTAGGATGAAGAACAACTCTTGAATAAAAAACAACTTGCATACACCAGAATAGTGTCTGATACAAGTTTTTCAATAACAACTCTCTAACCCTGAAACATTGACCTAATACATATATTTATACTAACCATCTAGCCCAATAATTACAACCCTAGGCCCATGAGGCACTAGGAAGCCCAAAAGTAGCTATAATGTGTAAACCTTCAACAGTATAAGGCCAACAATTCTACAAACCCATATGTTGATACATTTCGAAGACTTGCGGAACTAGGACCTCTGGACAACTATAGAGTCACTTTGAATACTTCGGTTGAACTTGACCAAAGGGTGTAGAATCTGTCACACCCTGACCCGCAGCGGATATGGTAGTCGAGACATGATTGGGTTTTCATCAAAGCTCATGACATTTACTATAATAAAGTTTCATATTTATTAATTCAAATTAAAAGAGAATATTCCAACAAACACGTAAAATCATACAAGCACGAAAATGTTCTAAACAAGTAATCTAGATTTTAATTATACTTATATACTAACTAAGTTAAATCATATTTTAGTTTTATTTTAAAAAGATTCATATAATCGCAAAACCGGTTACAGAACCGGCTCGAACCCACGCCCCTGTGAACGCGGAAAAATTAGGATTTATATTAATCTTATATACTTACTAGGTGTTGATCTGAATAGGTTTTAAAAATGTTGGTTTTGTTTCGGAAATCGGAAGCGTGTGAGATTCAAACCCGGGTGTGCTTGTTAACATTGTACACAGTCCACCACTGGACTGTGTGTCTAACCCGGTTTTATTACCGATTTTAATTATACTTACTTACTATCCGAACTTCATCTTCTTCACCTTTTAAACCCACTGACCAAAAATCAAACTGTTAAATTGTAAAAAATATTTTGAATTCGATGATTAATTTCTTTTAACAAAACACATACAATAAAAGGATAAAAGGGATGGTTTTGTACCGAAACAGAGATAGTTGGATACTCCAGTGACACCTCCTGCGACAACACAAGAATTCCGGTGATTTGTAGCGAAAACTTCAGAGAACTTTTTAGAGAGTTCGAGAGTATTTGAGCGAGTTTTAGAAAAGGTTTGGGGTTGCTATTTATAGTAAATGATAACCATGTTTTCAGTTTCAAAAGCTTGAATTATAGGTCAATGATTCCATACGGTTTTCAAACGAATTGATTTCAAGTTTTCAGTTTACTGATGATGGAGATTCAGTTACACGCGTTTAATCAAACAGATCAGTCAATTGTTTTTGATTGCTCAGATTAAGCTTCGACGGAATCTGAATTTGTGTTTTGAATTTAGTTTCGGCGTCAGTTTTTGTATAAAATTTATTTGTTTTAGAATTATAACAAGTTGTGTGTGTAGCTCAGTGGTGTGGAGTGTGTGTTGATTCGATGGGGACACGGGTTCGAAACCCGTGGTCACCCCTTTTATTTATTTTTATTCTTTTCCCTTTTTATTTATTAATATTATTAATAGTTTTTATTTATTTATTTATTTTAACTCTTTTTACTTTATTTATTAACTACATGAATTAATAAATCGAATTTGAATGGTTAATAAATGCGTAACAAAACTTCACATAAAATACTTGAATTATTTAACGAAGCGGGTTTTAGAACCCGTTTTACAACGAATGTTACACAATCGACCAACGACATCGGAGGTATATAAAATGTTATAAAAACACCGTGAAATTTAAACGATTGATCACAAACTACCACTGATCAGAAACCACTGATGACAAACCACTGCTAACACACCAACAGTAGTTGTATAGCAAAACCACTAATTCAACCATAGACTCACTAACCACTGATGTTATACTCAGAAGTGGTTGTCTACCACCAACAGTGTTTGCCTAACATCTGATGTTATTACTCCATCAGAGGTTAGCAACATCATCAGTGTTTGTCTAACATCTGATGTTGTTAATAGTATTTGTCTAACATTAGAGATTATACTAATTACAATTATTTAATAGTATTGCTTTTTTACTTACTTATAGTTGACAATTATATAGGTTGCTGGTATTTCGGTTGAAGGTAATGACAATATCACTTCGTATAAACAAAGTATTGTTATTTACGGTAGGTCTAAATATAGCCAAACAGTTCATCAGTACTTTAGTTATTACGATCCGTTGTCATATCCTCTATTTTTTTCCTAAGGGTGAGTCGGGTTAGCATGCTAACATACCACGTCATGGAGTATCGATCGATGAGGTTCGCAACAATGACAACACCGATGGAGAAATGGAAGGTACCAACAATTATTTATTCTTTTAAGTGACAATCATAAAAATACCCTAATGCGTTTTATTTTATTAACTGTTTGTTTTTAAAATATATACTTCCTTGTTTTGTACTCTTCTTGTATATCGATCACGTCGAAGCTACAACTAAAAAAATTAGGAAAAGTATATCACCAAAGAATTGATAAACTAACAGAAAAACAAGTGCCAACATATCACGAATAAGAAAACTTACTTAAGTAATATACAATATATCACGAGACGACTGATAAACTAACGGTAAACGAGTATCCTATTTAAATCGCCACTCCCGTCGCATCACGCGGGTAAATGACTAGTTATATTAAACAAAACATTATACAAGTCCGTATTGTAGAATACGTTATTGGTAAGAACTGCATGCGTTGTAGAGTTTTTAGAAAAGTAACAAGTATGCTCTTACTTGTTACTTTTCTAAAAACTCTACAATACATGTAGTTCTTACCAATAATGTATTCTACAAATATGGGAGGCAGACTCGTCCAAACGTTTCTCGGTCAAATCGGCTTGCAGATTTATCGATGGTCAATTGGACACCTCAAACCAATTGGGTTTTGTGTGGAATAAATGGATTCCACTCAAAGTGAACATCTTTGGATGGCGTCTCTTCCTTAACCAATTCTCATCCAGAGACACCCTCATTGCTCGGAACATTCGCAGTGACTTGCATTTATATCTGTTTTGTGTAGAGGTTACGAAAACTCTTGATCATCAATTTTCTGCTTGCCAGTTCACAAATGAAGTGGGGGCAGGAGTATCATCTTGGTTAAAGATTCCTCCTATCTTTGCCTTAGGTTATAAAGACATCTTATTATCTCATCTCTCCTTGAAGACTTCGAAGAAAGGCAGCAAGCTCATACATGATGTTCTTTGTAATACCCATTCTAATTAAATATTGACTTTTATAGTAGTTTACATATAAACATATTTGCATATGTAATTAAATCTTGCATCTTTTAAATAGAACATATACTTATGCATTTGATTAAAAATAAGGTAATCCAGGATGGGAATAAATCTTTGAAATGTGACATTTCGACGCGAACCGATACGTGTCGAAACGAATAAAATGGTAAGAAACCATATTTTTTGATGCTAAACATTGAGTCTTGAGAAGGATACTCTATGGTACAAGCCATATTAGGTAAAAAGGGCAATTTGGAAATTTGGTCACGCGTTGACAAATAAACATGAGTTTGAAAAGACACCCTGTGACGTAAGCCATAATGGGTCAAACGAGTAAAGAAACCAATTCTTAAGAGATATGATCACATGGTGTAAACCTTAAAGGGTCAAATGGGTGAGAAGGTAAATAAATACCTTCTTGCAATAGATAATGCTTCGTTTGCCCAAAGTCCAAAAAGGGTAAGTTAAGAAATGGGTAAAACAGACAGTCGGGCCAAACATATCAAATGGTGATGCTAACACCATTGGAATTAGTGTTAATTCTTGTTCATTAAGTCTTATACTTACAAGAAAAACATAGTGTATGGGCATCATTACCAAGAAATTGCAAGTAAGAAAAGTAAGGTATTGATAACGGGCCAATGCTTTGACCCGAGCCAGGTACGTGTATGTATGTAAACTTTTTTGAGGTATATCTAGAAATTTTAAATTGGAGATTTTTATGTTCTTAGGAACATAATGAATTAAATGGAATAACGGGTTAGAATTGCCCACTTGATCAAAATAAGCTTTTGAATGTCCTTCGGTAGTAAAAGGACTAAAATATACCAAAATATCCCCGGATAATAAACCTGGCAAACTACCCTTAAGGGTAGATTAAAAATGAGTTATATAATTGGGTAGACCTTCCCAGTAGCATAAAGGTGGGAGGCGTAAGCCCTTTTGGCTTAATGCCTTCTAACGAGTCATTTTTGTAAATTGTCAAATCGGAGGGTAAAATCGGAATATATTGATTTTTCCTATAAGAATCCATCACAAATAAAGTGGTGGTCATAGATAAATAGAAATCTTAATGTGGAGATGTGGGGGTAAGAACCGAATGCGTGAGATTTAAGCTTAGTGCTCAAATCTTGAAACGGGTCAAATAATCTTATGCGCCAACTAGGTAACGAATGCGCAAAATATAAAATTATAAATCCGGGTTATGGATTATAAGTAAAACATGTTGGTAAATGTCTTACGAGTGCATAGAAACAACTTTGAGGTCAATCGGATGTGTTTTTACAAAGTTATGACATTCTATGTGAAATATGGTTTGGCTTGGAATATGCAGCACCAGCTACGAAACTATCTATGAAAAAGAGGCCCTCGCGCCCCGCGACGCACGAGGTTAACACCCGCGTCACGCGGGAGAAGCTTGCGACCCACAAGAGAAGCTCGCGACACGCAAGGGAAGCTCGCGACACGCAAGAGAAGCTTGCGACCCGCGAGCCAAATCCTTTAACTCCTCTCGTGGCACAAGGAGGGGTGAAGCTGCTATTTTGTTTTCTTTGTCGAGTTTTGATCACTGGGCTCATTTAGACATGCTTTAAACATCTTATGATTGATATTTTGATGGTTTTTGTTACCTTGGTTGCTTACCAAGGAGACCGGGGGATGATCAAGTCGCGTAACGAACCGAACACGATTAAAGGATCAATGCTTCCGCATCTCGACTTTTGGATTATGCAGTTTGTGAATGCCCTTTAGTACAAATAAAAATTTTAACTAACTCGGTAAATAAGATGATTAGGTATTTGCGTTTATATATATATATATATATGTATATATATATATATATATATATATATATATATATATATATATATATATATATATATATATAAATGCAATATTGTATACAAATACACGTCATATGTAGACGGGTCTTACATTCTTCTTATCTCCTACCGGATGATATGGAAGGCCAGGAACAAACTGATCTTTGAAAAGTCGAAATCTTCGGCTAGTGGTGTCATTGGTGAAGTCAAAGCAGTGGGCTTTCTATGGATTAAACATCGGGCTAAATCTATGTGCATTAATGAAACGAATTAGAGCCGTTTTGACTTTGTTTCCCTTTTATGTTTTGTGACTCCGTTTTAATAAAATGTTCCTTAAAAAACTCATATGTGAGCTTATTTTTTTTATAAAATATTTAATAATTTACAACTTAATCTTGAATAAACTATCTTTAACTTATCACATTATCCAAAAGATATGTAGGGCTTCATGTATACGAAATTATGCTTCTAGTGTACGAATGTTAATATCATTTAATTTTACTACAAATACATTTACTACTTTCTTGATATGAACTATTAGCCTTTGCACATTCGTTACTTTTTTAGAATTTTTGTTGTATTATATATTTGTTTTTTACATTATATTTATTTTATGAGCAATAATGTGATCTAATTATTCTAAAACCATCCCCGCTATCAATTTGATATTATGCTATGTGTTCATCCTAATCACTAGACTCGTATTTGAAACATTTCTCATGTAATTGATCTTACGCAGTTGCTAAGACTTAAGAACTAAGGTGGTGTTTGTTTTTTTCTGAAAAGCTCTTATTGTCCTCTTATGTCTGCGCCACATAGACCACGCGCAGACGTTTAGGTCTACAGAGTGTTTGTTTTCTATAAGACATTTCATTAAAAAAGCTCCACGTGTCCTCTTTTTGGTGCAGATGTCCCCTCTTCTTATTGCCCTAATATCACAAAACACGAACATTTCATCAAAACCCTAGCACCTCTCCTCCACAACTTTCCTCATCCTAGCTGCCACCGACGTCGCTCTCTTCACTGTCGTTGTCCCCCACCGCCCTCTTCCCCCACCGCCATCGTCCCCCACAGCCGTCATTCTCTTCCCCCCACTGCCCGTCGTTCTCTTCCCCCACCGTCGCCGTCATCCTCTTCATCAGGTATGTTTTATGATTATTTGTTGATTGTTTTCTGATTTAGTTCTTTGTTTCTTATGAGTATGTGATTGTTTGGTGTTTCTTATGTTAATTTTTGGTGTTTATTTTGTTCTTTGTTTGATATGATTATGTGAATTTTTGGTGTTTGTTTTCAAAAAACACTTATTAGAATTTAGATGTTCATTGTGATAAAAAATAGTTATTTCAGCAACCTGCAAAAGTTAAAAAACAAACAGTCTTCTTCTTGCAGACTTTAGAGTTTGGTCCACCTCTTCTACTACAGATGTCTGCAGATGTGGTCCGTAGACTCCAGACGTTTTACCTCTGAAAAAACAAACAACACCTAACTATTAGACACTCTTGTATTTGTATTATAAGAAGTATATATTATTTTGTGTGATTACCTTTTATAATTTTTTTTGCATCCGATTCCATCTTATTTCTCATTTGAATGCTAAAACACCAAATTACAAGCAAATGACAAGTAAACGGGCAACAAGCTGTGCCGCAACCCCATTTTGCATTGCAAAATTGATCCTACTAAAAACGAATTGACTCTTAAGGGTTGAGAAATTACTATTCACAACCCATTGGACTCTGTTTAGGAATTCCATGGTCTCCGGGCTAGGGAACCAAATGTATCAAAAGCAAATGGTATAAACACATGTTGATTCTCCAAACAAGCTTTCTCGTGTTTAGCAACTTTGCCTAACTCCACCTTCAATGCAGCCTGGCCAACAACAAATCCATTATCCCTGAGCCCAACAAGAGGGGAAACTCCTGTAAGGTCCACACAAGCGTGTTTCGCGCTGCCCACCCAAATACAAGAATATCAGCTGGCCGAAGCGTAGACCTCCCATCGAGCGGATCTGACAGAAAGTTCACCGGAGCCTCCTTTTTTGCCGAAATCCCTGGCCGCTTTAGAATATCACAAAGAATATCCCTAACCAAATCATGTCTGTATTTAAACCCATGTAACTCCTTGCAATGGACCGCATGCTCATCAAAAATATCTAAACAAACCTTTCGGCTAATTGGAGAAGGCTCATGAACCGAAAACTGAGGTAAGTATTTTATTCATTTACAGCATTATATATTACTAACTCCTATAATTTACTACAATGATATTAAGGTATGAATTGCATTTTTATCCACTTTTGGCATTTTATATGTTTTGGCATTTTTATATGTTAAGGAGCTAGGTCACTATTTCATGTTTTGATTAATATGAACATTTGTTACTGCATTTTTATCCACTTTTGGCATTTTTATATGTTAAGGAGCTAGGTCACTATTTCATGTTTTGATTAATATGAACATTTGTTACATGCTTAATCATTATGTGTCAATTTTGATTCATAGCCAAGCAAGTCTACATTAGGTATTTTGTAAGCAACAATGGCATAGCACTCAGTTATTGTGTGACTAGACGAAGACGTCTCTACATTGTATTGTTTTGACCATAAAAGAAAGAAGTGAATGGATTTATCTCATGTAATTCTATGGCATTTCATTGGAGGGTTAGTGGTGTGTAAACACCCTGACTCACACTCTGAGCATTTAGGTCGAAGGGACTGGTTAAAATTTAACATATTGTATCATATTGTGTTTTGCTAAGCAAATATCATTCTTTGTCATCTGACGTAACTGACTATATGATATTTCTTAATAGGTTATGTTAGTAACTTTTTTGATCGTATTGTTTTCTTATCCACTTGACTCACTAGTGCTTATTATGAATTCGTTATGTTTGAAATTGCTCTGATCGTATTACTATATCTGACTAAATTGACTATATGATTGTTATATATCGGTTATGTTCGTGAAAATGCCTATTGCATTGCTTCCGCTATCCATTTCTATCTTTGTTTATGTTATTTTTCTTAAACATTATGCTTAGGCGTGATCTCTTTTTTTTCATGCATGTCATGATCCAAGGACAACATGACAAGTAAAAGGGAAGAACAGATTTTAGAAAGGCTAAATTCGACACTGAAATAAATCAATAAATTAAATCTTTTTATGTTGTATTTGTCAGACCGTTACCATCATTAGTTATAGAGCTATGTGTAACCATAGCAAAATCTCAAGCTTCTAAAAATCCATCATTTTCGTTCTTGGTAACTATATATGTGCTTATTTATTTTTCCTAAATGATAATAAACGATTATGACTTAACAATGAATGTACGGAACAATTCTAAGTGATCATGTGTCTTGAAACCCTCCTCATAATGTATATATGTTAAATTGGGGAATTAATATCGACAAAAAAACCTAAAATATGAAGTTGAAGGGTTAAAAGTGATAAAAACCAAATTGTTTCCACGTTAGAGGTCCTTGCGGACTGTATAGGTTTCCCCTTGCAGTCCGCAAAGGGATCTAAGACAACAGAAAATCACTGATAGCAGCATTTTGCCACCTCTCATCCTCCTTTCCACTCTCTTATCCGATTTTGACACCTCCTATGACACTAATCAACTTCTTAGAACATCCCTAGACACTTTTCAATCTCTTGCTTTAAATAGCATCCATCATACTCCATTTTCCTCACACTAACTCAATACACTCAAAGTCATAGTGTGAGCTCTTCTCTTCCGCATTTAAGCCTTTCCTTTGATTGTTTGAGGAAGCCCTTGAAGTAAGTAAGCCCTCTTTCCTTAGCTCTTTCCATAACAATTAGATTCATAGTTCAGTTTTGTCCAAAAGTGCGGAATTGTTAGTAATTTGACTTTTCTGTTTGACCTTCGATTCTGACAACTTTGGTCAAACCAATTTCAAATTTATTTCACCCATTTTTTTGAATGCCAAATTTGGATCACTGACGGTCCAATAAAGTATCATTGTGCCATGAGTGGAACCACCCGATCATATACATCTACATTAGGCAATAGAACTTATACACCAATTCAGGAGGAAACCTAATAAATCTGGGAAAAACCCCTTGTGGGAATCGAACCCAGAACCTCATGGTTCCCAAGCCTTATCCCACCCCTAAGATGCCACTAGGCTATAATGCCATGGGCTTATTTCACCCAATTGATCATCATAATTTAAGGTATAAAACCCTGCATTTATATCACATGATCACCACGTCTAAACAGGTCAAATGACAAGTCAAACTTGAGTTTCTAAAAGTCAAAACGTAGCTTTATGTAATTACCAAATAGTGACCTTTTAGCTTAAATAAGATAATGTTTTGACATCAAAATAGTTTGTACAATATAACAAAAATATATTGTAACATTTTAAACTTGTCATAGACCAATTTTTCTGTTTGAACCCATAGTTACACATAAACAAGTCATAGCAGGTCAAATCCTTTTAAAAAACCTTTTCAAATCAAAACACAAGATTAAGAAACCATCTTATTAATAAGAGTTACTTCTAATCATTGATAACGTGCCAACTCTTTGACAATCAACAACGTGAGTACATAGCCCTCTTTTTTACTGTTTTACTTTTGAGGGAAACATTTGCTTGTTACTTTTACCCTTCAACCACAAAATGGCTATATGTGTTCTAATTGCTTTTGTGAGAAACTTGTATGGATAACTCCACGTGTGCATTCATTTACTTTGATGAAGCCGAACAATAGTATATTATAGCACTATAGGTTTGACAACCCATTCCTGTTTCTAGGGTGTAAAACTCTTTTTTGTGTGTTCTGGAAGACTCATTGTGGAATGATAGAATCCATCCACTTTACTTGGAAATCCTTTTTGGTTCTTTCTACTCAATTAGTTAAATCCTTGGATTTCCATGCATGCCAACATGAGGTTTGAATGTGCCCAACCTTGTTATGATACTCTATTAAACACGAAATGCTTTAGTATAACATATTGCCATACAAAATCTTGTTTTTCCATATATTGTTGGATAAAGCCTATGCTACTTACTAACTTTTTTTTATTGACCCATGTTTTTCACATATGTTTCAGGTGCTAATCCTTGACAAGTTTGTTTCACATAGGAAATGGACCATTCCTTAGTTTGCTTTAATAAAAAACAATTACTATGTGATGTTTTGAAACAAGTTGTTTTGCGTGTCGGTTTGGTATTTGTAAACAATGTAACTTGGTTAATAAATATATCAAAACTTTAATTTAGTACCATGCGTTTTGAACAATCTACTTTACGTGACTCTCTGACATTTCCGTCGTCGGTTGCGTTGTTACACTATGCTTTGTTTTGATATTACATAATAATGACACACAATTGTCAATCTGACTTTCTTTTTACAAGTTTATGGTGCAGTATAAAAAGTTTTTGAAAAAACAGGCAAAATGAAAAGTGACCTAAACCACAGAGAGGCAAATTGTAATTACTCAAAAAGAGAAAGATTATGAACGCGAATTAATAAAGGAAAATCAAATTAATTAAAACTAAATGGGTTAAAAGCATATATTATATAAAGTATAAGAGGTTAAACCAAAACTTAAAAAGAATAATATAACAACACAAAAACAATCATTATTTTTCATCAAGGTTTGCCAATTATATATATACAATACAATGTCCTCAAAATTTGTTTAAAAATAGGGATATTAAATAACCTCAATTTTCATCAACAGGTCCATAACACTCCCAACTTACGTTTGTACAGCAACACTCCCAACTTTCAACTTATTGGCCGATAATACTCCCTAACTAACAGGACCCTAACACAGCAGCTGACATGTCATAAAAAATGTCACGCCAGTTGTTACATCAGCTGTCACGTCATCAAAAAATGTCACATAACTGTCACGTCAGCAAAAATTGCCACATCAGCAAAAACTAATTGGGTAAGGGTTCAGTTAGTTAGGGAGTGTTATCGGCCAATAAGTTGAAAGTTGAGAGTGATGGTGTACAAATCAAAAGTTGGGAGTATTATCGGCCAGTTGGTGAAAATTGAGATTATTTAAATCCAATATCTTAAAATACGTGTGCTAGTGAAAAAAATATCATATCTTAAACATGTTTAAATTTAAAGAAACTAAGATTCAGTTGTTCAAAAATTGTGGCGTGGATAATTTCTTTATTAGCATTTGTATTTAAAGCGTTTAAAATTAATGAAGCGATGTTTCATGTCACCAAAAGTGACATCCACTCCAACAAATAATGTCTACGTAGAATTCACATATGTTAAAATTGTGTCATCAGTTGACGATTTTTATATATTTTCACAAATATGTTTAGTCTACAAAAAGTTCCAAGATTATAATACACGAGACTAGGGGTCGAGGGATTTCTTTTTTTTTTTTTTGAAAAAAATGAGAACGTATATAATTGGTTTCATATGGCCTTAACCATATCTCCTAAAACCATAATTTGATGTTTGTGTACAAAATTTTCAAATATCAAAATCTGTAATTTTATTTTTAGATATTTAAAATTTGTATATTAACGGGCACCCTATGCGATATTATATAGTTAACATCTTGAAAGTACATATTCGCTTGACTAGACACAACATCTAAACATTGTATAGAATTGTTTGTGCACTTTATGTCCGTCATTGTACGAATAGATTGGATAGAGCGTGTGTTAAATATTGTATAGATTAGATACGAACACACGATCGAAGTGCGAACGTGAGAAGAGCATATGTATCACTTCGTATGAAGTCAATATCTTACTTCGCACGAGATGAGCTAGGTCTATAAATAGTGTTGTGTGTTCATTATTTTGTAAGTTATGGAGTTTCCAGAGGGGAAACGCTAGCGAAATTGCTCCAGGATTTCGCCAGCTTGACAAGATGTATACTCTTTCGTTATGAATGAAACTTATGACTTCCGCTGCTTCTACTCCTTTCTTAATAACATTTTACCAAATTAGTTCTATTTTCTACCCAACTTCCGTCTAGAACCGCCGGATCCCAATCCTACAATTGGTATCAGAGCTACGGTGTCACACCCGTACATAGGCGGAAGCGCGCGGTGTGAACTTGATTAGTTATCCATACGATATGAGTAAACAACTATATGAAATAAAAACATGTACGATGTTCATCCATTCAACATATACAAACATTACAAGCCACAAGTTGTTTGGAGATAAAAGACATCCTAGGTGATTTATAGTTTAGAAAAGACTTGTTCAAATAACTTGTAAAACATTAAGGCTTTGCATCCTATATTCCATTCGAAGACAGAATATATAGACCTAACCCTCCGAAAGTACGGATGACATCGACTACTAGTAACCTTGAAAACTTCGTAAACGAAAGTTGGCGAGTTCATGCGTTTTGTGTGCGCACCAAGTGAATCTTAAAAATATTTGAGAGTTCATATATGAAAATTTGTGGTATGTAAAGCGTTAATGAACTTGATGATCATTAATGTTTTGCAAGGACATTAATATGTGTGACGACATAGGAAGTACTCAACCCTAGATGATTTCTTCCGGTCCACCCGGCTGGGACAACAAAAGCACGACATGCGCCACATAAGGACCCATGAGTGGGGCTCGCTACACCCGATAGATCTACCACTCTTGTTCCTTGGTCTTATAAAAAGATTAATGGCACTTACGAGATATCCTATTTGCACATGATCTAATATTTTATTCCATAGCTAAACCATACCATCGAAAACATGTATTTCCCTCCGAGAGTTATAAATCGAAAACATTTAAGAGAAAAGGGGGACATGAAATCACAGATTTGCGTCCGTAAATATATGCTAGCAATTCAGGTATCCCAAAGCGCGTATCAACCTACAAGTGCTCTAACTCATTAGACACTTGAGTTATGGTTAAATGTGTACCCGTTTTTCATCCTGAACATTATTGTTTAAGTTAAGTATTTGGATCGCTTTGCGTATTTTAAATATGTTGGCATTTGTTTCGTATTTTTCTTTTAATATATATATATACACACACACACACTTCTTTTATATATATATTTCGCATCCATCAAGTGTACGAACGGGCCTTACCCTTCGTGAGTCTTCGTGCCTCGCATGAGTATAAGTGGGCCTAGCTTATAAGAGTCTTTGTGACTCGCACAAGTGAAAATGAGCCTAGCCCATTTGAGTCTCCGTGATCCACACGGTATGAGTGGGCCTAGCTCATGAGAGTCTCCGTGCCGCGCACGGTATAAGTTCGTTACGTGTTTTGTATATTCTTCCAGTACATATTTTAAGCATAGCGAACCTCGTTCACATGTATAAGTATATGTTCCTTTGTATATGAAAATTGATCTTTTGTATGTCCTCGTTCCATGGTATATGCAAATATTGCATTGTATATGCAAATTGTTTTGTTGTATGCGTTTGCACCATTATATATGCAACTGTTACTTTGTATATGCAAATTATTTTGGTTGTATGCATTTGCACCATTATATATGCAACTGTTACTTTGTATATGCAAATTATTTTGTTGTATGCATTTGTTCCATGGTATATGCAAATATTGCATTGTATATGCAAATTGTTTTGTTGTATGCACTTGCACCATTATATATGCAAATGTTACTTTGTATATGCAAATTATTTTGTTGTATGCATTTGTTCTATAGTATACGCAAATATTGCATTGTATATGCAAATTGTTTTATTGTATGCATTTGCACGTATATGTTGTCCATGTACACTACTTGTAATTCTTGTGTGTTACTAAGTGTTTTGGTATAAGTATTTATACGTATTTTTATACCGTATTATTTGGTATTTATACTGTATTCATACGTATTTGTATACGGAATTATTTGGTATTATATGTATTTGTATACCCTATTATTTGGTATTTATACTGTATTTATACGTATTGGTATACCGTATTATTTGATATTTATAATGTATTTACACGTATTTGCTTTTACATGGGTATAATTAGTGACTCTTCGTTTTACGCTTTCCGGAATTTTTAAGTGTTGAAATATATAGATTTTTAACCAAAAGTATAATATTCTTAGAGTTCGTCGTAGAACTTGTTGCTATAAATTTTCTTGTCGAAACGCCCAAGCATCGCCCGTAATAGGTATCCTTCCCGTGTTGTAATGATGCGACGACCGTTGCGGATAGCTACGCATTTACTTCGTTGGGTCGTTTATTTGATAATTCATGTCGACTTTTGGTTTTATGTATATATATATATATTTTGTCCGTTCGTCGTCCGCGTCTCGTGCCAAAGTGTAATATAACATTGTTCATGCAATTTGTTCCTTACGTGTTTTTATACTCGTTCGTCGTCATGTATTTGGAGATTGTTTGTGTAGTGTATTTGTATTTTAGTTAGTATTCTTCCTAACTTCTAATATGTACACATAATTGTACAAGTATTTATACACATAAGTTGGTAAATTTTAAACATGTATATATTTCTTTTTAAGAATATATTTATACTTATAAAATTTCCATTTCATTTTTTTGTAACTCTTTTTAACTTATAATTGTATATAAGTGTTTATAGAAGTTCTTGTAAGATTAGGGCTTAACCCTTTTCATTAAACTTTCTTAACTACCGATTAAGGTTACTAATCGCGTTTAGCCCATTAATCACTCGTTAATCATACTTTAATCGCGATTAGATTTTAGAAAAATTTCGCCATAGTTTCCCCTAAACTATGTCGTTTTCCACGTTTTTAAAACATATTTTAAGCATGTTTAAATTCCTTAATCTCAATCAATTTCCAATCAAGTTTCAACCCCAACTTTTTCATGTAATAATTTCACACATAATTATCCTCATAATCCTTGAACTTTATATATTTTTAACCACACTTTCTAGTAAAAATGATGACACTTTTTAATTCTTTTAGAAAGATTATTTAAACCATCATATTTAGCACACAAATCTTGTTCTTATATTTAAACAACTTTGAAAAACACTTTTAAAACCATCTTAGTGTAAATCATGATTTTTAGTTTGCATGAAAGTTATAAAATGTTACAAGTCACTTTTATTTTTGTAGTAAAGTTCATGTATCATGTGGATGATGATCTTGTTAAGATTTAAACATCAAGTTGTTTAAATCACCATTTTAAGTCAAGTTCCATACAAGATCATCAAGCTAAAAAACTTACTTTAACATAATCATCAAGAATATATAAGCTAACTAGCAAGCAACATGATCAACACAAAATACATCACATTAGTAGACTTTTTATGTTATGATTAGGGTTTTAAGCTTTGGTTTTCTTGGAGTTCAAGATGATCAAGTTGTACTTTGGTATTCTACATAACATATAAAGCTTGAAAATGGTGAGAAATGAGCTTACAACTTTGCTATGGTTATAATGAAGATTAAGAAGAGATTAAGCTCCAAATGAAGCTCTAAAAGTCCTCCATGATTGCACCTTTCTTGAGGGATCTTGAGATGGGTTTTATAAGCTAATTTTTGGTGAGTTTAATGGGTAAAAATGAAGGGTTTTGGGGGGACTTGTGGGCTACCGAAAATGGAAGGGAGGAAGGAGAAAAGTTCCTGATTTTTTTGTTGAAGATTGGATGTGATAAGGAATGGTGATGGAGTTAGGTTATAAAGAGTAAGTCCATGACATCTTGCAAATCTAGCACCATACCTTGCATGACTAATTTTTTTCAACAAGTAAACAAGTGGGTGGGCCCACTTGTTTACCGTAAATGGCTAGGGGTAATGTGTAAATTTTTTTATTCAACATGTGGTAAAATGGTTGATATTTAGGTAATTTAGTTAAGTATATTGGTTAATGGTTGTTCTTGCATCATTAGGGAGTAATTAGGGGTTTAGGTGTTAACTAGTATAAATTAATTCCCTTGACTAGTTGGTGTTGGTTTCGGGTGGTAAAAATATTATTAGATCGGTCGTCGGGTCACTTTCGGACAATATATGGAAAGTGTGATTTCGTACCGGAAACGTCATCTCAGTTTATTATATGGCACCACCAATGTTGTTTCGAACATGAAAATACTCTTAACTAGTTCATTAGATGATCCGCTTAGGTGTTAGGATGGTAAGGATGCTTCCTACTAGTTCGTCGGATCGGTATCGGACAAGTTGTGCCCGCTATGGCGTATCATCGGAAGCTTATGTTTAGGATATTCCATTGATATCCCCAAGCTTATTGAGGGTGTATATCATTATTTACAAATCCTATGACTCTCAAATTGTTGAGTTTTGGCCCTTCGGACAATTTACTTTGTTATATTCTGATGCGATTCGGATAAATTTTAACGTCACGTGTTTTCCAGAAAGTTAAAGTGTTTTTGTATTTAATGTCCCTAATTAGGGATTTTTATTAATATTTCAACCATAAAATGCTTTCGTTTGTTGCTCGTTCTGATAGTTTTCAGCATTTTGCCAACATATTTGGACATAGTTTGTTGTTTTCTCGCAACATGAAGAATGTAACAATGTTGTTTGGCATAATTAACCATGTCCTATGATTGCTAGACTTTACGCGACCTAATCATGCATTAATTAAGTCGCAACGAACGCAATAATTTGTATAATCAAGTTGTTAAGTTGTACGGAAATTACCATTATTTTGCCGGTTTTCACATTCTCCCCCGTTAAAAGAATTTCATCCCGAAATTCAAGCCGTGTTATTATTTATAGGGGAGCCTTGGAACAAATGCGGGTACTTGGACTTGATTTGATCTTCACGTTCCCACGTATATTCGGGGTCGTCACATGAGTTCCAACGAACTTTAACTAGTTTAATACGACTTCTCCGTGTCTTGTGGACCTTCCAGTCTGTAACCTCAACGGGTTTTTCAGTAAAATGTAGTTTGTCTTCGATGTGAATCTCATCCGCTAGAATGATAACCGTTTCTTGAGTAGGACTTTTCTTTAAATTTGACACATGGAATGTGTACGCTACTGAGCTCATTTGGTAACTTCAACTTATAAGCTACGGTTCCAATCTTTTCCAAGATTTCGAAGGGTCCAATGTCGCATGGGTTCAACTTTCCACGTTTACCAAATCTTGCTACACCTTTCCAGGGCGAGACTTTCAATAATACCTTGTCTCTGACTTCAAAAGATAGTGGTTTTCGTCGCCTGTTGGCGTAACTCTTTTGTCGATCATTAGCCGCCTTGATACTGTCTCGTATCTGAAAGATTTTGTCCATAGTCTCCTGGACTAATTTTGGACAAATGAGCTATTTGTCTCTAGACTCCGCCCAACATAGTGGTGACCGACATTTTCGTCCATATAAAGCTTCAAACGGGGCGGTCTATATGCTAGTGTGATAGTTGTTATTATACGAGAACTCCACTAAGGGCAAGTGGGTATCCCAATTTCCACCCAGATCTATCACACAAGCACGTAACATATCCTCCAAAGTTTGTATCGTTCGCTCGCTTTGGCCGTCCGTTTGAGGGTGAAAGGCCGTACTAAGATCCAGTCGCGATCCAAAGGCCTTTTGGAATGATTGCCAAATCCTTGACACGAATCGACAGTCTCGATCTGATATGATAGAAATAGGCATTCCATGTCGTGCCGATTTCTTTGAGGTATAATTCCGCCAGTTTCTCCGTGCTATCCTTCTCACAGATAGGTAAGAAGTGTGCAGACTTCGTAAGTCGATCAACGATAACCCAAATTATGTCGTAACCCCTCGAGGTCCTGGGTAACTTAGTAATAAAATCCATTGAAATCTGTTCCCATTTCCATACGGGAATTTCAGGTGGTTGCAGTAGTCCTGAAGGCTTTTGATATTCTGCCTTAACGTTGGCGCAAGTAAGGCGTTTTCCAACATAATTAGCAATGTCGCCCTTAAGGTTAGGCCACCAGTAGAATTCCTTTAAAATCCTGATACATCTTATCTGACCCGGGATGTATAGAGTACTTCGACTTGTGTGCTTCATCTAAAATAATTACCCGTAGATCGCCAAAGAATGGAACCCAAATTCGTCCCATAAAGTATAATGTTTCAGCCTCCTTTGGTATCAATTGCTTTTCCATTCTGTGCAATGATTCGGCTGGTTTGTTCTTAGGTTTAAGTGCTTCTTGCTGCGCATCACGATTCAGAAGTGAAGTTGTTTTGTATGGTCATTTCTAAGGCTCGAACCCTTAAAGGTTTTACTCGTTCTTTGCGACTCAAGGCATCCGCCACTATGTTCGCCTTGCCCGGGTGGTATTTAATTTCACAGTCGTAATCGTTCAGTAACTCCACCCATCGTCTTTGCCTCATATTTATTTCCTTCTGATCAAATATGTTTTGCAGACTCTTGTGATCGGTAAAGATTGTACAACGAGTACCATATAAGTAATGATGCTAGATCTTTAACGCGAATACCACCGCACCTAGTTCGAGGTTATACGTGGTATAATTTTTCTCGTACACCTTAAGTTGTCGAGATGCGTACGCTATGACATTGTCTCGTTGCATCAACATGCAGCCGAGACCTTGATGCGACGCGTCGCAATTATGACAAAAGTCATCGTTACCGTCTGGTAGAAATAAGATTGGCGCATCAAAGAGTTTATGCTTTAATAGTTGGAATGCAGCTTCTTGTTTGTCGCCCCAATCAAACTTTTTATCCTTTTGAGTCAGGGACGTTAGCGGTTGGGCAATCTTTGAAAAATTTTCTATAAATCGTCTGTAATAACCCGCTAATCCAAAAAATTGCCGCACTTCCGTCGGCGTCTTAGGCGCTTCCCAATTATTTATTGCCTCAATCTTGGAAGGATCGACATGAATCCCTTTCTCGTTCACCACGTGTCCGAGAAACTGTACCTCGCGAATCCAAAATTCGCATTTGGAAAACTTTGCGTAAAGTTGTTCATTCTTCAGAAGTTCCAAGATAGTTCATAAATGTCGCTCATGTTCGTCCTTTGATCGCGAATATATTAATATGTCATCAATAAAAACGATCACGAACTTATCCAAATACGGCTTGCACACGCGATTCATGAGATCCATAAACACCGCCGGTGCATTTGTTAAGCCGAACGGCATCACAAGGAACTCGTAGTGACCGTAACGAGTTCGAAAGTCGTTTTGGGTATGCTTTCTTCTTGAATCCTCAACTGATGGTAGCCCGATCGCAGATCGATCTTCGAATAGAAGCTTGAGCCTGTAACTGATCGAACAAGTTGTCAATTCTAGGTAAGGGGTATCGGTTCCTGATAGTGAGTTTGTTCAACTCTCGATAGTCTATGCACATACGTAAGCTCCCGTCCTTCTTTTAAACAAATAATACCGGAGCTCCCCATGGTGAGAAACTCAGTCTCATAAATCCTTTATCCAACAATTCCTGAAGTTGAGTGGATAGCTCCTGCATCTCAGACGGAGCTAATCGGTAAGGAGACTTAGCCACTGTCACACCTCAATTGACGGCGGAAACATCAGAGTGAGACGACTAGATTGCTCGAGACATCATAACACTATTTACGGCAATATTTAATTAAACATCTCATTGTCATATCACAACATATTCCAAATAAAACGTAACATCAACGAAATAACTTCAACAATAACATAATGATTAACTTAGTATTCTACGCATGTTTCTTTGCCATTCCTACTAAGTTCCATCACAACAACTTCAACAACCTGCAACATGTTAAAAAGTATTGTTCAATAACAAGTATTTGCGAGTAAACAAGTTTAATATCATAGTATAAGTATAAAATCCATTTAAACAAATCCACATGAATAGCTAGCATACAAGATAAGCGTAAACAAGGCATGTGAGTCTACAAGTCAATCCTCTAGTGTACCGCAAAATAGATTTCAACTTAACATTGACCACAAGAATACGGGCGGTGCGTTACTCCTATAGCGCTATACATGTTAAGGGAGGCTCGATCGAAGTTAATGACATTTAGATCACATAAGAATATACCAAGTAACAATTCAAGTAGCATAAGACTAAAGCATGTTGATGGATTGTTTGTGTGAAAACATAGAATAAAGTGTGATCTAGTGTAGCTTTAGTAAATTAATCATGTTGCACCCAAATAGTGGAAAACATAAAAGGGGTCGAGTGTACTCACAGTTTTGCAAAGTAATATCCGTGAGAGAGTTAGGTTGATTTAGGGGATGGAACACCAAGTTTATCCTACATAATGCAACGTAGGTGTATGAGTATTAGATTTACGGGGGAGTTCAATGAGTTTAGGAATTTAAAATAGACAAGGAAAGTATGTATAAACGAAAGCATTTATCTAGACATTAACGCTCGTTTTTGACACTAATAAGCCCCGAAGGGTGTTTGTGTTTTTATGGGTCATGCCCAATAGAATCGTAACGATTGTTAAGTCTATGATAAAATAACCTACTTTTAAGACAACTAACCATTTGGTCATGGTCAAAGGTTCGGTTATATTAAGTATTTGCATATAGTTATAGTATTACTAATTAATCATTTAGTTCATGTATTTCATAGATGTCATGTAAGTCATATAAGTCATGCATGGAGGTAGGAAGATAACCATCCTAAACCTCTTTCATAAGATTCAACATTACACAAGATTGACACAAGGACAATCCGAATGGTCAAGAATTATGGAAATCATCAAGTGAAGGGTGGATTGAATAGTTGAATGGCCAAGGCCTTCATGTAATCACACCTACACCAACACAAGCTTGAAAGCTTGGATGGCTCAACACTTGTGGGTTTGAAACCCTAGCAAAAACCACAAGTTTAGAGACATGTTATGCCTCTTGATTGTATGTGAACAAGTATAGCTTAACACTAATCATAAGCTTGGTTAGTGGTATATGTAGCATAGATTTGTTATGTTATAAATAAGTTCGAAAAAGTACTATAAGTTATCATCCAAAACAGAAAGTTTGGCCCCAAAAATGGTGTGATTCCACCTTGGTTTTCCATGGAAAACCTATGGTAACATCCATAGGGCTTAGCAAACAATGTTGAGGAAGAAAACAAAGTGAAAACATTGAAAAACTTGAAGTTTGAAAGATAAAAATTTGGGCAGAAAGTTTGTACACTTTTGGACCTCAAAATACTGTGGTTTCACCTTAATTTTCCCAAGAAAACTTGTGAGAACCTTCCTGGAGGTTATCCAAGAGTGTTAGAAAGAAAAACAAGGAAAAAAAGAAGAAAAAGTGAGTCGAACCTCACTTGCAAGCTGCTGAGTTTCAGCAGAGAATTCTGAAGTTTAAGGACTTGTTTGAGGAGTGTGGAGAAAGTGAGAAATGGGTGGAGGAACTTGTGTTTATATAGGGGAAGGATTAGGGTTAGGATTAGGGTTGTCATAAATGAAATTAGGTGAAGTTCTTGAATCAAAAAAAGAAGAGGGAAACCCCCTTTGACCTTGCGGCCGCAAGGGCTGCCCTTTTTTAATTTTTTAAATTTTAATTATATAAATGATGTAATTAGGGTTTTAAATGATGCACATGATAAATAAAAAAAGTATGTGTCTTATAATAGTCTTTGGCCACATGTAAGGTTGTTTGAAACCCTAAAAAACAACTTAAATACAAGTATCCTGTAAATATAATGCGACAAGATTTACGTGATAACGGAAGCTTGAATAATTTGCATTAAGCCTCTAGTTGTCTTGTTTGAATTTGATATTAAGATTTATAACATTTAACAAATATTTACAAGTCGTTTTGAATAGATTCAGAAAGCACTAAGGTAACGTACAATCACAAGTTTAAATATGAATAAAGTTTGCGAATTTCGCATAATTGATTAATCTTGATTACAATCAAACCCTTAGAATACAATGAATTGAAAAAATAAATACAATTACAAGGTTTGGACTTTCCAAAAATAGAGACACGAAGCAGACTTGCTAAAAACGGAAAGATACAACTGCGAAGCGTTACAGCCATTGGTGCCGCACTTGGCACCAAATCGATGCGAAATTCCACTTGGCGTTGTGGAGGCAGTCCCATCAAGTCTTCCGAAAAGACTTCTGGGAACTCCTTCACGACCGAAATGTCTTCTAACTTTGGCTTCTTAGTTTCTTTGTCTACTACATGAGCGAGGAAGGCTATACAACCTTTTCGTAGACACTTTTGCGCCTTCATACAATTAATAATCTGTAAGGACGTCTCACGTTTTTCTCCATGTACAACGAGTGTTTCTTCATCTGGTAAAGGAATGTGGATGGTCAAGAATTTGCAAAAATGAGGGGGAATAAAAATTTCACGTATATATTAAGATTCCAACATTTTTGAAATTCATGACTCTACAACAGTATTCATGTGGTTCCGACTGCAAATTATCCGGGGATGCAGAAGATCTAGATTTGTTAGTTTGCGATCACAGGAAGTTCAGAATTTTTAGTTCGTGATATAGATTGATGTTAAAGGGTTAGAGTCCTGATCTTCCTGTTAGCAGGATTAGCATCAGGAGATGCAACTTGTATTGTCGTCACGTATAAGATATTGCATCTAAGGTGACAGAATGTTTAGTCTTCAACTAGATGAATTGTTCTTCGAATCGCCGTTAAAATGACGATGTTTGTTGATTAAGTTGCACTGATGGCAAATATGTCTGCTATTATGACTGAAGAGGAAGAATGTGATTCTGATCGCGGAAGAATGTTTCTCAGATCTGATGTGATACCAGATGATTTGGATCCAATGAAGATTTGCTGATTGAACAGTTGCGATTTGCTGATCAATCATTCAGGAGTATGCTTAAACGTGATTACCAAAATCGAGAATTCAGATTTTCGCGGGTATTCATTGTTTTGAAGTTTATCGACGTGGTAATTTGAAGTTTCTATCAATTACCGGTTGGGTTTTTGAAGATTAAGAGTTTGTGTGGAGACTCTCGGTGCTAAAGCATTTGCTCAAAAACTGACCACGGATGTGGTTATGCTGAAACAAAGAAGCTGCATTGATGAGTTTCAAGTTGGTGATTATTCGAGAAAATTTATCAGGGAACCAAATCAGAGGAGGTCGAGAAATCTTGGACATGGGCCATGGTAAATGTCACACCCCGACCCGCAGCGGAATAAGAGTCGGGGCATAATTGGGTTATCACCAAAGCTCATGATATTTACTAACATGTTTCATATTTATTAAAGTCAAAATTACATTCTCAATAATCCAAACATGTCCATACAAATACAAAGAAAAATAACCAACTAAACAATCCAAGCTCTAAACCAGTTTATTCTTCTAAGCCAATCCTATGTGTTTCTTGCTGCAGCTGGTTCACCTTTATCATGTGTAAAAATGGGGGTTTTTGGGTCAACATAAGTTGGCGAGTGAACCTTGTTAGATAAACATTTATTATTGATTTCTTGTTATTTTTATCAAGGAAAAATTGTGCAATAGTCATATGTGAGCAAATGTAAATAATCAAACAATAGCAATAACAACCACAAACTATAACATACAATAACATAGAATAACATATGAACTTGCATGAATATATAACATGAATGAAACTGTATATGTTGGCAACGTCACGTTCACGCTCATAATGTAATGGGGAACGGACGGCCTATGATGAATGTCTGTGCGATCAAGGCTCAATCAAACGGAGCCGATCGTATGTTGGCTACGCCAGGTTCACGCTCATAATGTAATGGGGAACTGCTCAACGCTCATAATGTAATGGGGAGCGGCGGCCTATGAAATTGCATGTACTGAAAATAATAAATTAAATCTAAACAATAACCACACAACAGTTGATACAAGCTGAATACACATTTGTTCATGATATGATGTATGCACAATGATTTAAATATAATAAATGGTAAGACACATGATACACCCCAAAAACGTGTTTAAAACGGGGAATTTGTAGAGATTCACTCACATTGGGTGCGTTCGGTTGGAGATGATGAGATGCGCACGAGTTTGAAGGATTGATCAACGAGGATTAACTAACCTAAAATAATAACGGAAGGTATAGTAAAATGAGTGGATTTTATTAAAATTTTAATAGGATTTTTAGATATATTTTTTGTGAGTTTAAGGCTATTTCCTATCTTTAAAAACATTATTTTTAAGTATTTTTAATTGATTTTTGAATTAAATTAAGTAAATAAAAATGTAAAAAAAAATGTTGACTTTTGCGTTGACCGTTGACCATTGACTGTTTGACTGTTTGACCGGTTCTATTGTGTGAATGTATGCGCCGGGCAGGACTCGAACCCGAGACCTCCCGTACGCGTGCACGCAGCTCTACCAACTGAGCTACGTGTCTAACCCGAAATATTTCTGTTTTTAATTATATTTATATACTGTTTTAATTTATTCAAAATTCATTTATTTTTAAAAAGGATTTTAATTATCAAACCGGTGTCGTCAACAGGTCTCGAACCCGGGACCTGTGATTTAATGTTACACACAGTCCACCGCTGGACTGTGTGTCTAACTTGGTTAATATACAGATTTTTATTATACTTAACATCTATTTGCGAAAAGGATCCGTTTCAGTCAAAAAAGAACATTTTAATTACAGAGAGTGTGTGTGTATCAAGGATCGAACTCGCGGCGTGTGATATATGTGTGCACACAGTCCACCGCTGGACTGTGTGTCTAACCCGAGATAATATCCAAATTTTATTAAACTTATAATCAACCTAACTTCGTCTTCTTCGTTACAGAATCACAGCCTACGATTACTCTATTGTTTCTTGTTTAATTCAATTGACAAACATTCAAAAGACTAAAATGAAATGGCAGAGACGATTTTGGAAGTAAACATACCGGAGAAACGATTTATCTCAGAATTCCGGCAAGTCGTCGGCTCTGTTTTTATGAACTTCGACTGAGCGAACAAATTAACAGTTTTGATTAGCTAATTGTGGAATTGAAGTACTAAACAAGAGTTATCAGAAGGTTTGAATGACTATACCGTTTTATAGCGGAAGATAAGAATTTTCAGAAGTTTTCCGGCGAGAGTGAATTATTCGATATCGACGTCTGAAATTGATTCCGATTGAAGGTTTTGAGTTAGCAATAGCTTAACAACTGATAGACGATGAAAGAATTAAGAGACTTACTGATTTGATGGAAGACACGGTTTTCCGGTGAAAGTCCGGCGAGTTCAAAAAGCTGCTCCGACGAACTGAAAGTTGTGCGAAAATGAAATTGAAGGTTTGCAGAATGTGTTTGAGTCGCGAGAGGGACAATGATTGGAGTAATTCAGGAATTGCAGACTTTTCAGTTATTAAAACCGATCCCACATGAATTCAAGTCCATTCAAGACTAAATTGGTTGGAGGTGTCGGTGTATCGGTTAAAATCAGTAAACCGCGAACAATCAAATGTTTTTGGACGTTTGGTGACCGATTTCGGTTACAGATAGCGTAACCAGATTGATTTATGATTGACCATAAAATTTAATTGTTTCCTAGAATTTACAGAAAACATCAAGTGGCGGAGTGGTTATATGTGTGTGTGATAAGTCTTTGAGCTTAACCCGGCTGACCCGGGTTCGAGTCCCGGCAGCCTATTTTTCTTTTTATTCATTTTTTTTACTTTTTATCAATTATAATTTATATTCTAATTTGTTATTAATTATGCATCACTAAAAAATTAAAATTGACATAAATACGCAACGAAAAATTTATAACTTGATATTCGATTACAAACGGAACGGGTTTGGAAAACCCGTTTTTGACAAATGTTACAGTAAACTATTGAATGAAGATAAAGTACAAGGGTCACAGGGTTGTGTGAGCATACGGACTGACACAACTATTAAATGAAGGCAAAGTAGAAGGAGACACAGGGTCGTGCCCCCTAGGCATGGGGCCGTGTGAATACTGTTTCTAGCTATAAATAGGGATGCTCTGTTCAATTGCAATCATCCCTTGGCAGACCTCTCTTTACTTCTCCACCACTCTAACACCATCATCCATCACAACCATTAGACTTTAGAGTGTGTAGTAGTCTCGGGATCCAAGATTGATCATAAGAGTCTTTGTCAAACTACGGCCATGCTTTGCTAATCTCTTACATCACTTAGTGAAGACAAGTCTTTTATGTATTACTTTTGATTTCCAAGCTTTGGTTAACTTTTTAATTGGGTTTGTATTAATGACTTTAATTTTTTATACTGAAAGTGAACTTTATTTTATCATCTCTTCATGTTTTCTTGATTCACTCATTCGTGTCTTAACGGTCTAGATAAAGCGTGTTAACTACCTGAAAGGAGGTTAGAAGGGTGGTTTGGGTAAAGTTCTTGCCTCATTCAGTGTATAGATCCTGCGAAGACTTGATTCAAGCTTATTAGGACTTCCTGCGAAGACTTGATTCAAGAACGGCCTGAATCCTTTATAAATAAACTACTATTAAAACTTTAAACCGGCCTTGCGAGACTGTATCCCTACTGACTCAGACTGTAAGTCCCCTAATCCGTATGGATCTTTAAAGATGAGGGTATTTTTCGCGCATTGAGTCTTCACGTTCCCAAGTAAACTCGGGTCCCCGTTTCGACTCCCTGCGTACCCTAACAATTGGAATGCGACTTCGTCGTAGACGTTTTTCTCCGAAGTCCATGATCTCTACTAGTCTTTCAACAAAATGCATAGATTCATCAATCTGAATATCTTCCAGAGGAATATGGAGGTTTTCATCAGCGAGGCACTTCTTCAAGTTTGATACGTGGAATGTGGGATGAATCCTGTTGAGTTCTTCTGGTAGATCAAGCTTGTATGCTACAGGTCCTACTCTTTCGAGTATCTTGAAAGGTCCTACATAGCGTGGTGCTAGCTTGCCTTTTTGACCAAAACGAACTACTCCCTTCCACGGTGATACTTTTAAAAGTACATGATCACCAATGTTAAACTCCAAAGGCTTCCGTCGTTTATCTGCATAACTCTTTTGACGACTTTGAGCCGCTAGAAGATTGTTTCGAATTTGATGGATCTTGTCTGTGGTTTCTTGAATCAATTCTGGACCGGTGATTTGAGCTTCCCCAATTTCGTGCCAACATACTGGAGATCGACACTTACGACCATATAAAGCTTCAAAAGGTGCCATGCCGATACTTGAATGATAGCTGTTGTTGTACGAAAATTCAACTAATGGTGGATGAGCATCCCAATTTCCCTTGAAGTCTATGACACATGCTCGAAGCATATCTTCAAGAGTTTAAATGGTGCGTTCAGATTGTCCATCAGTTTGAGGATGATAAGCGGTACTGAGATCTAATCGTGTACCCAAAGCGGCTTGTACTGCTTGCCATGTTTGTGAAGTGAAACGACCATCACGATCTGAAATAATGCTTAACGGTACACCATGTCGGCTTATGATTTCGCTGATATAAATACGAGCTAGCTTTTCGTTCTTGAAATCTTCGCGGATAGGAATAAAGTGAGCTGATTTTGTAAGACGATCAATGATTACCCATATAGTGTCATACCCACCAGAAGTGCGAGGTAACCCGGTAATGAAGTCCATGGTTATGTTTTCCCACTTCCATACAGGTATTTCAGGTTGGACCAGAAGTCCTGAGGGTCTTTGGTGTTCAGCTTTCACCTTGGAACATGTAAGGCACTTGGAAACAAAAACAGCAATATCTTTTTTCATTCCAGGCCACCAATAGGTGTATCGAAGGTCTTGATACATCTTATCGGCTCCTGGGTGTATAGAGTATCGTGTTTTGTGAGCCTCATTCATAAGAAATTCACGAAGGTTGTTGTGGTCAGGAATCCATATGCGATCTAGATAGTACAGAATACCGTCAGATTTAGTTTCAATTTTAAGTTCAGCTCCACAGGACAGCTCCTTTCGACATCATCCTCCGTTACTGAAACATGTTGGGCTTCTCGAATTTGATCTTTAATGTCAGTTATGATTTGCGAACATAGAAGATGAATGGAGTTCGCATAACCCTTTCGACTGAGTGCATCAGCCCCCACATTTGCCTTGCAAGGGTGGTACCGAATTTCACAGTCGTAGTCATTTAGAAGTTCGACCCATCTTCGTTGCCTCATGTTTAACTCCTTTTGATTGAAGATATGTTGAAGACTCTTGTGGTCAGTGTATATTTCACACTTGTACCGTAGAGATAATGTCTCCATATCTTAAGAGCGAACACAACGGCTCCAAGTTCTAGGTCATGGGTGGTGTAGTTCTTCTCATGAGTCTTGAGTTGTCTCGAAGCATAAGCTATAACCTTTCCTCTTTGCATTAGAACACAGCCTAGTCCTTGCCCTAACGCGTCGCAATAAACCACGAAGTCATCACAACCTTCAGGAAGAGTGAGGATTGGTGTATCACAGAGTCTTTGTTTAAGGTTTGGAAGGCTTCTTCTTGTTTTGGTCCCCATATGAAAGGTTTTCCCTTATGAGTTAAAGCCGTGAGTGGTACAGCAATGCGAGAGAAGTTTGAAATGAAACGGCGATAATAACCAGCCAAACCAAGGAATGATCTTACTTCAGTTGGTGTGCGTGGCGCTTGCCATTCTTGTACCGCTTTGATCTTTGAGGGGTCGACATGTATTCCCTTGTCATTGACTACATGTCCAAGGAATTGTACCTCTTTTAACCAGAATTCGCATTTGGAGAATTTGGCGTAAAGCTTTTCATTCTCTAGAAGTGTAAGGATGAGTAGAAGATGTCGTTAATGATCAGACTTAGACTTTGAGTAAATGAGGATGTCGTCGATGAAGACTATAACAAAACGATCGAGATAGGGTTTGCAGACTCTGTTCATTAAATCCATGAAGACAGCTGGAGCGTTTGTTAAACCAAATGGCATGACCATGAATTCATAATGACCATAACGAGTTCGGAAAGCGGTCTTTGGGACGTCTTCTTCATGTACTCTGAGTTGATGATAACGAGAACGAAGGTCGATTTTTGAAAAACAGCTGGCGCCTTGAAGTTGGTCAAGAAGATCATCAATGCGAGGTAATGGATAGCGATTCTTGATCTTTAACTTGTTGAGTTCTCTGTAGTCGATGCACATGCGAAACGATCCATCTTTCTTCTTCACAAAAAGGACAGGTGCACCCCAAGGCGAGGAGCTAGGACGTATGAATCCTTTGTCAGTCAACTCTTGCAATTGACTGGCTAGCTCTTGCATTTCAGAGGGGGCTAACCTATAAGGAGACTTTGCAACTGGTGTAGCACCAGGTATAAGATCAATGCGAAATTCGACTTCTCTCACGGGAGGAAGTCCTGAATTGTCGTCAGGAAAAACTTGCGGGAAATCTTTTACTACTGGGATGTCTTCGAGTTTCTTCTCCATGGTTCCCTTTTTGACGACATGGGTTAAAAATGCGACATAGTTCTTGCGAAGATATTTTCGAGCTTGAAGACAGGACATTAATCTGAGCCCTTTCGATGGGGTTTCTCCAAAGATTCGTAGGGTCTGACCGTTTGAAAGAGGAATGCGTAAATTTTCACGGCATACAACTTTAGCCTGATGTTGGCTGAGCCAGTCTATACCAATTATAATGTCAAAGCTTCCCAACTTCATAGGAATGAGGTCAACTGGAAAATCGTGGTCGTTTAAGGTGAGAGTACAATTGCGTATATTAGAATTTAATGAGACCGGTTTTCCGTCAACAACTTCTACTGTTATGGATTCCATGAGCTTATCACGAATTTGGTTTAGGATGGGTTCAAACTCTAAGGACACAAAACTTTTATCCGCGCCATTATCAAACAACATGGATGCATAACTACCATTGATAAGAAACGTACCGTTAACCACATTGCTGTCAGCTCTAGCCTGATTAGCGTTGATATTGAAAGCTCTTCCTCTTGCAGGTGGAGGAGCTTGGTTAGCTTGATTCACCGGATTTGCTTGGGCTTGAGCATGTATAATGTTCACCAAACATGGACAAGTGTTTCTAAAGTGACTTGGATCTCCACAATTGTAGCAAGCCCGCATAGGTTGCACCATGGGATAGTTGGGTTGGTAGTATGATTGGGCTAAATGTTGGGTAGGTGGTAATAGTAGGGGTTGTTGGGCTTGACCCATTATTTGTTGGTGGGTTTGGGTTGAAGGCTGGTGGCGGTTCGTTCGCTGAGGTATGCGACAGGTTTGAACAGTATAACCTGCGCGACCACAGCCGGTGCAATGTTAGCAGGGATGATCAGGAAAGTGGTGGTACTGGCAACGGTTGCATTTTGGTAATGGGCCAGAGTATGGCCTTTTGTATGGTGCAGGTGAGGGGGCAACTTGGGTAATGGGTGCAGCAGGGATAGGGAAATTGGTTTGTGTGACAGCGAAGTTTCTGGTGTTACGTTTCCTCTTGTTAGCAAACTTAGAGGAGGAGGTGGAATGGTTTGAGGTTTGGCCCTCAACGGGGGCTTTCTTTTTCTCCTCTTTAAATTTACCGTTGCGAATTCGATTCTCGGTCAGTTCAGTAGCTAGTTCCATAGCAGCTTCAAGTGTTGCTGGCGAAGTGCTGAGAACTAAATCTTGAATTTTCGAGGGAAGACCTCGAATATAATGCTCGATTAAGCGGTAAACTGGGGTGAACAAGTTAGGGACCATTTGGTTCAACTCTAAGAACCTCTTGTTGTAGGAAGTATGATCTCCCTCCTTTTGCTTCAAAGAATGAAATTCGTCCTCTAACTTTTTAATCTCACTTCTAGGACATAATCGCCTCGTCATGATTTCCCTTAACTCCTCCCACGTTAAGGCCATAGCATCTTCGATTCTCCTCTTACCCTTTTCAGTATTCCACCAGGTAAGAGCTACCCCAAATAGTCTCCCGGTTGCGTATCGTACCTTGCGATCCTCGGGACAATCGCAGTTGAGGAAGGTGTTTTCCATTTCCTCAAACCAGTGGAGGAGAGCAGTGACAGCTTCGGTCCCTTCAAATTTAGGAGGATCGCAAGACTTGAAATGTTATATGAGCACTTTTTGGTAGGAGGGTTGCCGATGTTCTGGTCTCCTTGCTGGGGAAGATTGGTGGGATTTGTGGCGAGAGCTTGTTGTACTTGAACCACAATGTCAGGAAGCACCGCGGCCATTTGTTTTGCGATTTGAGTGGCCAAGCGTTCGTGAGACCTTCCTGATCTTTTACCCCCTCGCTGTTGTCTAGCCGACATCTACAGGAACATACATAAGAAGATTGTGAGTTTATGGAGTCTTTTTAGGTGTCCTGTGTCTTAAAGAAATGAAAATAACATAAATATCAATAATGCAACTACATCCATAGGATGTCTTGGGTTTGCTCATGTTGGACCTCAAATGTCCCCCATACCTTCACCTGTATAGTCATGTGGGCCCCCATGTCTATTGGCTTGGTAGGATTCACATTAGTATTGGCGATTTAACACTCGCATCACCCGAATGAAAACCACGAAATATGTTTACGAGATGTATGGTCGGAATGTGTCCAGGTGTAGACACAATGACAACTCAAAGTGGGGTTAGCTCACACGACGTTTGGTATAGCATGCTTTGGCCTAATAGGTACTTCGTACTCTCATCGTTAGTCCCCAGGTAGGCAAACTGGTCCTTTATTTTGGATTTATACGAATGCCAGCCTAGACAGAACGTTCCGACTACCGGTACTTGTACCCTTCCAGTTACTACATGCCCGTCATGAGAACTCACTTTGATGTGATTTGAAAATACAAAAATCATTGTAAAAACAATCATGAAAATGATGTGATGTGTGCTTTCATGGATATGATATGTTATGAGAATATGATTCATGATAGTCATTATATAATAATATATACTTATGAACATGCTTGCATAACATTGAATGTAACATTAAACATAAAACATATAAACATCATGAATTTTGCATGTAACACACAAAAATCTTAAAAATTTCTAATCAACTATAGTATAGGCTCTAAGGGTCTAATAACCTATCCTATATCCCTATAGTCATGGCTCTGATACCAATCTGTCACACCCCGACCCGCAACGGAATAAGAGTCGGGGCATAATTGGGTTATCACCAAAGCTCATGATATTTACTAACATGTTTCATATTTATTAAAGTCAAAATTACATTCTCAATAATCCAAACATGTCCATACAAATACAAAGAAAAATAACCAACTAAACAATCCAAGCTCTAAACCAGTTTATTCTTCTAAGCCAATCCTATGTGTTTCTTGCTGCAGCTGGTTCACCTGTATCATGTGTAAAAATGGGGGTTTTTAGGTCAACATAAGTTGGCGAGTGAACCTTGTTAGATAAACATTTATTATTGATTTCTTGTTATTTTTATCAAGGAAAAATTGTGCAATAGTCATATGTGAGCAAATGTAAATAATCAAACAATAGCAATAACAACCACAAACTATAACATACAATAACATAGAATAACATATGAACTTGCATGAATATATAACATGAATGAAACTGTATATGTTGGCAACGTCACGTTCACGCTCATAATGTAATGGGGAACGGACGGCCTATGATGAATGTCTGTGCGATCAAGGCTCAATCAAACGGAGCCGATCGTATGTTGGCAACGCCAAGTTCACGCTCATAATGTAATGGGGAACTGCTCAACGCTCATAATGTAATGGGGAGCGGCGGCCTATGAAATTGCATGTACTGAAAATAATAAATTAAATCTAAACAATAACCACACAACAGTTGATACAAGCTGAATACACATTTGTTCATGATATGATGTATGCACAATGATTTAAATATAATAAATGGTAAGACACATGATACACCCCAAAAACGTGTTTAAAACGGGGAATTTGTAGAGATTCACTCACATTGGGTGCGTTCGGTTGGAGATGATGAGATGCGCACGAGTTTGAAGGATTGATCAACGAGGATTAACTAACCTAAAATAATAACGGAAGGTATAGTAAAATGAGTGGATTTTATTAAAATTTTAATAGGATTTTTAGATATATTTTTTGTGAGTTTAAGGCTATTTCCTATCTTTAAAAACATTATTTTTAAGTATTTTTAATTGATTTTTGAATTAAATTAAATAAATAAAAATGTAAAAAAAAAATGTTGACTTTTGCGTTGACCGTTGACCATTGACCGTTTGTCTGTTTGACCGGTTCTATTGTGTGAATGTATGCACCGGGCAGGACTCGAACCCGAGACCTCCCGTACGCGTGCACGCAGCTCTACCAACTGAGCTACGTGTCTAACCCGAAATATTTCTGTTTTTAATTATATTTATATACTGTTTTAATTTATTCAAAATTCATTTATTTTTAAAAAGGATTTTAATTATCAAACCGGTGCCGTCAACAGGTCTCGAACCCGGGACCTGTGATTTAATGTTACACACAGTCCACCGCTGGACTGTGTGTCTAACTTGGTTAATATACAGATTTTTATTATACTTAACATCTAATTGCGAAAAGGATCCGTTTCAGTCAAAAAAGAACATTTTAATTACAGAGAGTGTGTGTGTATCAAGGATCGAACTCGCGGCGTGTGATATATGTGTGCACACAGTCCACCGCTGGACTGTGTGTCTAACCCGAGATAATATCCAAATTTTATTAAACTTATAATCAACCTAACTTCGTCTTCTTCGTTACAGAATCACAGCCTACGATTACTCTATTGTTTCTTGTTTAATTCAATTGACAAACATTCAAAAGACTAAAATGAAATGGCAGAGACGATTTTGGAAGTAAACATACCGGAGAAACGATTTATCTCAGAATTCCGGCAAGTCGTCGGCTCTGTTTTTATGAACTTCGACTGAGCGAACAAATTAACAGTTTTGATTAGCTAATTGTGGAATTGAAGTACTAAACAAGAGTTATCAGAAGGTTTGAATGACTATACCGTTTTATAGCGGAAGATAAGAATTTTCAGAAGTTTTCCGGCGAGAGTGAATTATTCGATATCGACGTCTGAAATTGATTCCGATTGAAGGTTTTGAGTTAGCAATAGCTTAACAACTGATAGACGATGAAAGAATTAAGAGACTTACTGATTTGATGGAAGACACGGTTTTCCGGTGAAAGTCCGGCGAGTTCAAAAAGCTGCTCCGACGAACTGAAAGTTGTGCGAAAATGAAATTGAAGGTTTGCAGAATGTGTTTGAGTCGCGAGAGGGAACAATGATTGGAGTAATTCACGAATTGCAGAATTTTCAGTTATTAAAACCGATCCCACATGAATTCAAGTCCATTCAAGACTAAATTGGTTGGAGGTGTCGGTGTATCGGTTAAAATCAGTAAACCGCGAACAATCAAATGTTTTTGGACGTTTGGTGACCGATTTCGGTTACAGATAGCGTAACCAGATTGATTTATGATTGACCATAAAATTTAATTGTTTCCTAGAATTTACAGAAAACATCAAGTGGCGGAGTGGTTATATGTGTGTGTGATAAGTCTTTGAGCTTAACCCGGCTGACCCGGGTTCGAGTCCCGGCAGCCTATTTTTCTTTTTATTCATTTTATTTTTACTTTTTATCAATTATAATTTTATATTCTAATTTGTTTATTAATTATGCATCACTAAAAAATTAAAATTGACATAAATACGCAACAAAAAATTTATAACTTGATATTCGATTACAAACGGAACGGGTTTGGAAAACCCGTTTTTGACAAATGTTACAGTAAACTATTAAATGAAGATAAAGTACAAGGGTCACAGGGTTGTGTGAGCATACGGACTGACACAACTATTAAATGAAGGCAAAGTAGAAGGAGACACAGGGTCGTGCCCCCTAGGCATGGGGCCGTGTGAATACTGTTTCTAGCTATAAATAGGGATGCTCTGTTCAATTGCAATCATCCCTAGGCAGACCTCTCTTTACTTCTCCACCACTCTAACACCATCATCCATCACAACCATTAGACTTTAGAGTGTGTAGTAGTCTCGGGATCCAAGATTGATCATAAGAGTCTTTGTCAAACTACGGCCATGCTTGGCTAATCTCTTACATCACTTAGTGAAGACAAGTCTTTTATGTATTACTTTTGATTTCCAAGCTTTGGTTAACTTTTTAATTGGGATTGTATTAATGACTTTAATTTTTTTATACTGAAAGTGAACTTTATTTTATCATCTCTTCATGTTTTGTTGATTCACTCATTCATGTCTTAACGGTCTAGATAAAGCGTGTTAACTACCTGAAAGGAGGTTAGAAGGGTGGTTTGGGTAAAGTTCTTGCCTCATTCAGTGTATAGATCCTGCGAAGACTTGATTCAAGCTTATTAGGACTTCCTGCGAAGACTTGATTCAAGAACGGCCTGAATCCTTTATAAATAAACTACTATTAAAACTTTAAACCGGCCTTGCAAGACTGTATCCCTACTGACTCAGACTGTAAGTCCCCTAATCCGTATGGATCTTCACAGAATCGTCTATCCAAGCTAAAGTGCGGAATCCTCTAGATCAGTTTATCTCAGAAAACGAGTCCGAACAGCAATCACAATAAACCTGACCTTTATTGATTATCTATCACAATGATTACAATCAATCAAGATCACAAGAATTCTCTCTCAATTCTCTCTGAAGTGATTAACTGAGCAACCTTAACCCTAATGCAAAATTCTCTTTATATAGAGACAAGGGTTTCACCACATGGGCTGCAAATTGGTCTAGGCCCAATTCGCCTACCACACCCTATAATGTGGGTCTGGTTTAGCCCAATCACTTTAACTAACTATAACAAAACGAAACCCACTAATTGTTTATCGTTTTACTAATTAAAAAATATCCAAAGACCAAATCTAAGTTGTTGTCATAAATATGCACCAACAAACTCCCCATTGACAATACCTTCATAAAACAACTTTGTCTTCAGTCATCTTGCAATCTTCAACGTCTTTGGTCTTTGGATAGCTTGAGCTTTAATTTCTTCTGTTAGCACCAGACTCCCCCTAAGCTGATGCATCCAATCACCAAATCTTCTAAATCGTTAGCGGTTGAGAAAACTCCAGTTTAGCACTTGCATAGCAATCTTCAAAGCTCTTCAACTTTGTCTGCAATGTAGAAAGGAGGTTCTACCATGCATCCAATCAAACTCCTCTTCACCAAACTTTTCAGCAACACACTGCTATAATCTGTATACAATAAAACAAACATCTTGAGAAACCATAAGAATTTTTCAACACAAGTTAACAAATTATTATTATTCAAGAGATATTAAAACTATATCACAGATTAAGCACTTCTCTACTCAAACCACACACTTAAAATTTTAAGCACACTGAACCTGCAAGATGTTAAAATTTTGAACTCATCTTCTAACACCGTCTCCCCCTATCGGTAACAACTCCCCATGAACAACCATATTTCGTACGCTAAGAATTTACAAGAAAAAGAAAATCTTTTTGGATTTTTATATTTTCGAAAAGCAAATAAATAACAAAATAATAAACACTCTGTTTTTGTGAGAATCACTAGGAAGAAGATCATATCAGCAACATCAAACTTTTTTCACACTATTAGATAATTCTATATGTAATTTTCATGAAAAGCAGTTCAAGACGATTACCAGTATTGTTTATCCACTCAACCAAAATACATGAACATTTCAATTACCATTACCTAGTGATATGGTAAAATAATTTATACTGATATACTAGTGTGTCCCACTTCAGGACATACCCCCACGATCAAGGTATGCACAAAAATTCCTCGTAGTAGGTGAGTATATCAAAATTCATCCTTTTGAATTACAACATTAGATAATTGATGATCAGGTCAGTACTTCCGTACAGCAAAGTGACCAATATCCTACGAGGATTAGGGCAAATACCAAATATTGGTACGAATAATGCAATTTGCACATTTGAATGACTCTCTTGGAGAGCTTCTTCAATTTATGGGATTTGGCATTTTAGCTCTTTTAAGATATCCTGGTTGTGCCTAGGTCAGCATATATCTGGATGCAGCAGAAGGACAACCTTGATACCCCAGATGAAATAACGAAATAAAGATCTAAAATCTCAGATTTTGGCAATCTATCAACACAAGATTCAAGGTTATAAAACCATACGCCACTGATATGTTACCCACTCATACACAGTTGATTATATGTGTATATCACCAAGGTAAGTTGATTATTTCATGCTTTTTGCCTACTGGTACATCATATGATGAAGCTGCCATCACACTTAAGCAATTTAGTTTTAAATATGTGTGTGACAGTCTAACTTGCTGATGTACGATCATTTCTTCTTTTTCACAAAGTGAAAACTCATTTTTTATTTCTATTTTTTATGTTTTGATTTTTTTTTAAAAACATTAAATTATTTACAAAATTCTTATGGAAAACTGGTTATTTAGGATTCCTCATCCCGTTGAGTTCGACTAAATATTCAAAACGAGTCCTGTCAAATGCTTTTGTGTAAAGATCTGCTAGGTTATCTAGTGTGTCGACTCGATGCAGTTCAATAAATTTCTTTTTAGCACAATCCTGTATAAAATGATGACATTTGTCAATATGTTTTGTGCGACTGTGTTTTACGGGATTGTTGGTCATTGAAATAGTGGCATTATTGTCTATAATAGGAGTATGAGTGAAATTCAAACCGTAATCGCGCAGTGCTGTTGGATCCAGAGAACCTGAGAGCAACAGCAACCCGCAACAATATATTCAGCTTCACACATAGAGGTAGACACGCAAGACTGCTTCTAGCATTGCCAAGACACAATCCTCCCCCCAAAGAACTAACAACCACCTGTGGTAGACTTTCTGGTTGATTTGCACCCTCCAAAGTCCGAATCAGTGAAAGTAACTAACTTCAAATCCCTAGTAGCCGGATACCATAAACCAAGTTTAGGTTTCCCCTTCAAGTAATGAAGAATCCGCTTCACCGCTTTCATGTGTGACTCCTTTGAATTCGCTTGATATCTAGCACAAAGATACACTGCGAACATGATGTCTGGTCTTGAAGCAGTCAAGTACATTAGAGAACCAATCATTGCCCTATATTGAGTTGGATCAACATCCTCCACACTCTCATGATCTGGACCAAGATTGTGTTCTCACAAATAGGTGTATTGAAAGTAGCGCAATCCTCCATTTTGAAACGAGACAAAATGTCATACACATACTTCGTCTGATGTATAAACATCCCATCCTTCTTCTGTTCAACTTGTAAACCCAAAAAGTAGGACAGTTCACCCATCACACTCATTTCGAACTTGCTCTTCATTACCTCCTCGAATTCTTGACACAGGTTCTCATTAGATGACCTAAAAATGATGTTGACGTGATTGTCGTAGTCTCACGTAAATTTAATCCAAATACTACTAATAGCTAGCGGTAAGTGGGTATTGAACACAGGGAGATTATGGAATATGTGCTATCTAAAGTTTATACAAAATTGACTAATTTATCTAATGCAAGAAAATGAATTCAAGATTTTTAGTTTTTGGTTTTAAAATTAAACAAATTGCAATTCAACTATTCGTTGTTAAAAACATAATAGAAGCAAGTGACCATCCTAAGTTTCCGGTTTCAATTAACACTTGTGTTTTAAATCCAACTAGAAAGAGTCACATAGACATAAATCGTGTATGACTATTTGTTCGTGATAAAAGGGAACTAAGTACTCGGATTACAAAGATGCGAGGTTGTTACCCAATGACCAATTAACCAATATCCAACCCTAAACTCTCCCATGATATCTCGATTGTCAACGACACTAAGAACGTACGATTAAGGCTAAGATTAAAACATCAATCAACAATTTACCAACAAGTATTCAAACACCATAATAAACTACACACATTGCAAGTCTATTATTCTAGAAATTAAGAATCAAAACACAATTGTTTCAAGCAAACCTTCAACCTAGGATGATTACAATGAGTTTATCCAATCATGGTCTTGCAAATCATCACACCTTCAATTGTTATGTTCATATGAATCATAAACACAAAAGTAAATGTTTAGAAATTGTTTTAAACCCACAAGAACACCAAAATTCGCCCTCTAGCCTCTGCAAAACCTTTCCCAATGATTGATATCCCAAAAGACCCTTCAAAACTGACTTAAAAATGGCAGTTACACTTTTCTCGCAGGTCACCACCGTAAGCTACGGTGCCCACCATAGCTTATGGTGGTCCGCATTTCCTTACGTCATCAAGCTTCTGGCTTACGGTGCACAAGAAGGTTCAGACATCACCGTAAGCTACGGTGGGCACCGTAGCTTACGGTGGTCAGTAGTTTTTCCATTTTTGTTCTTTTATCAACTCTCCATGTCTTCATCTTCTCTTAGCCAAGCGCAAGCTCTCATCAAAGCACGTTAAAACCGCTTGTTTATGCTCTTCGGTACCTGCAAAGCCATATACACCGTAGTTTTCAAATCATAATAATTAACCCAATTAAGTGCGGAATATTGATCGTTTAAAACACATGAGGGTTGTCCAATGGACCACCCATCACATCCCCACACTTAACCGTTGCTTGCCCCAAGCAACACATTAAAACATTTTCGAGCTTAAAAGTGATCGAAGTGTAAACCAAACACAAACATGTCGTCCAATTGTCAATAAACCATCATACCAAATGACACACCCCTCACAATAACTCTCCTCTCGATGATTAAAAGATACTAGCAAGATTGTGCTAGATCACCCAATGCTAGTGTGTGATTGTGCAACAATAAGCTTGTGTAATAATCAAATCTCCACTTACAAAATGCCTAACATGCTTACAAATCAAAAGGACTTTCGAGTTATAACACGGTTATATGTAAGGGTGAGAATTGGTGGGATATATATGTATGTAGCTCACTGAATCAACCCGGTTTTATTATTACAAGCAAACAAAAACAACCATTACTATTTACATAACTTTACTATATTTCTCCTTCTCTTTTTTTCTTTTTTTTTAAGATCAAACATTGAACAAAGAATACATACACATAAACATCAACACTACAAACTAAGCTCCTAAACCGGGTCGATCAATAGGTAGAAATGAATGGTTTTAAGCTCAAATTTTGGCTACTAATGACCAAACCCCCGTCCCTCTTACTACCAAGCTCATATATTATCTTATGAGGTCCGACCCCCCAAACCCACACTCTCAAACATCCAGACGAGGCTACCTAAATGCCCTTATCATCTTCACAAGCATGTTACACCTTGGTTTCGACAAGCATAAATTACACAAGTTCTATTAACACAAATCACCAACTGCCACTCAAACCAAAGAATTAATTTCTAGTAAGCATCCATATGGCCCAAAAACTCACCATGAAATGATAAAAAGGGATACCGATATGTCATACAGAGTAATGTTAATTTCAAATTTGACAATTGTTTCGTTTGGTTTAAAAATTTTTAAACCCTCCAAAATTTTCCCCCATCCCCACGCTTGCAATACATTGACCCCAATGTATGGTTTTGAAGGAAACGATCACTAAAGCTACCTCAGCCTCACTTTGAGCTCAATTCTCAAATCCCAAATTTCTTTTTTTTTTTGAAACATGTAAACACCACCAGTACTACCACAAGCCATAACTTGACTATCAACCACAATACGCCACCCTTCCACCCAACCATAAACAAAACCAAATAATGTCTACAATAATATACAAGGAAAGAATAACACCACCTAACGTACTCAAGGTGGTTCAAATGAACCATTGCTTTCCCATTTCTCTCCATATTCCATCCAATTTCTTGGAAAGTTTGCAGTTTCACGCCAATTGGGGTCAGATCCAACCCCATCACCCCATCTAATCCCACCATCGGGTGGTTTTCCTTTGCCTGCTCTCCTGCTCACACTCGCCTTCTTCCTTGCCTGTTTTCACCGTTTTTCAAATCAGACCTAGACACATCAACACCACTTGCAATTGACATGAGATTCTCATAGCTCATGGTGACCATTCTGTTTCTACGATCGATTTGAGCGTTTGCCGTATACAAGAATGGACGACCCAATACTTGCGGCTGCTCGTAAGCTTTCGACGGTGCATAGTCAATCACCATAAAATCCACCGAGTAGTAAAACTCGTCCAATTGTATCACTACGTCTTTCACAACCCCTCGGGGTTGCTTCCAACTTGCATATGCGAACACCGCCATGCTATCAATCTCGTGTAACGGACCAAAGTCGTATTGGTCGTACAGGCAACCCGGGAGAACGTTCATCCCTGCTCCGTAATCCAACAATGCTTTATGTATCTTGAACTTCCCAACTCGAATCGGGATAACTGGTTTCCCTGCATTACTTTCACCTCTCTTGACACTTGTTTCATTCACACCTGCAATCACATGAACAGCAGAAGCAGTCAAACATTTATCATTTTTAGGAATGAAACTTACCCTGCTGAGCTATATGTTCTTTGTGTTCTTCGGGTTAGTTTGCGTATCACTGGGAAGCTTCCCAGTCTGTTGCTTCAATGTTGCTACCTCACTAGCCAGCTGCCCCATCTGTGAGGTCAATGATTGGACAGCTATGTCCTGAATCTTATCCTTTTGTGCCCGAGCGTTATCCAGTTGATTTCTTCTTTGCATATCTTGTTGCATCATCCGAAGCATATCCATAACTTCATTTCCACTTGATGAAGTTTGACCTTGATTGTGTTGCTGGCGTGGAATGAAATTTCTTGGAGCACCTTGGAAATTTGGATTGGCTTGATTCGTCGGGTTCCCATAACGAAAATTGGGATGGTTCCTTAACCCGGGGTGGTATGTGTTCGAGTTCATGTTAAAATTATGACCACCCTCTTGAATAGCATTTACCTCTTCTACTTGACCTTCAAGCACACCCACCAAACACACATCCATCACATGACCCAATTCATTACAATTTGGGCAAACATCATATACTTGATTGGTTGCTGGTACCCCTCCATCATCTACCACAGATACTTGAGGTCTTGCAATAACATGCCTTGCCCTTCTTGAAGATTGCGCTTTTCTTTTTGACGTGACCGCCATTTGCTCCAAAAATGTCAATCATCTTGCTCAAAATTTGTACTAAAAGTACCATTAGTAATGGACATTAAATCACGAGCATCTTCCGAACTCAACCCCTCATGAAAAGCATTCAGTAACTCCCAAAGTGCAATGCCATTATGAGGACAATTTTTTAACATCATATTAAACCTCTCAAATGCTTCATGAAACATCTCACCCTATTGTTGTTGAAAACTTCTCAAGCTCCTCCTAGCTTCATTAGTCTTTTGAGCCGTGAAAAACTCTTCTATAAATCTTTGTTGCATGTCGGCCCATGTATAGATTGATGTGGATGGTAAAGTATGGAACCATCTTTTTGCCTTGTCTTCCAAAGAGAATTGGAAGAGTACCAACTTAACATCATCTGAAGAAAAACGTTGCCCTCCAATAGTGTTGTAAATAGAGTCATATGTATCCAAATGGAAGTACGGTTCCTCCGTTGCTAGCCCTTTGTACTTCGGCAAACTTTGAAGTGTGGTTGTTCTAACCTCAAATGTCCTTCCATCCGAGTGATGAGGTATCACTACCGGAGAAGGATTATTAGTGATAGCGGGACTAAAATGCACTTCAATCCCCCTTACCACCTCTCGGTGATGTCTTCGTGGAGCACCCAATGGTACTGTTGGTCGACCCCCTTGACTTTGCCTTAGCCCTTGAGCTGCAGACTGTTGTTGATATTGAGGTTGTTGCATTTGCCTTTGAAATTGGGGTTATTGTTGTTGATGTTGAAGTTGAACTTGTTGAAGAGGCATTGGTCGTTGAAACTATGGCCCTTGCGGTGTTGTACGCCTGTGGGTTGCCTAACCACTTCTTGAACTTGTTCCATTTGTTTCCTTTGTTGATAACCCATTCCTCCTTGAGGTCCCAAATTACCTCCATCTCCTCCATAATAGTACCCCTCTTCATATCCTCTAAATTCTTCTTCATACCCGTCATCAAACCCATCTCCTCTTACACCCGAAGATTGTACAAACTGAAAGGATGGATAAGGGAAACCTGGTTGGGTTGGTGGTTGAAATGTAGAGGAGGTATGAACAATGGTTGAACTTGGTGGACATTGACTTGGTAATGGTTGTTGGGTAGAAGATGATTGACCGGAAGTCAGGAAAAATGATGAGAATGGTGGAACCATTGATGTGGAGCTGTAGTTGGGAACAGGTCCGGTTTGGGTAATTGTAGGTGATGTGGTGTTGGTTGGGTTGACTTCATGTGTTGAAGTAGGATGGGTGGTAGGAATTGGTGGAGGTGTGGATGGTGATGTTTGACTTGTAGTGGAAGGTAATGGATCCATGGTGTTAATTGGTGAAATTGGTGTTATAGGTGTTGTTGGTGAACCACTAATTTTGTTTTCTCTTAATAAGACCATGTTTCTTCGCAAAGTTCGTTCAATCTCCGGATCAGATGCCAATGGTGATAGCTTGTGAGAGCCTATAGTATGCATGCACCTGTAAATACCTGCACACTAACACGACCCGAAAAATAACAAACTAAACTAAATTAAAGATAACACACGTTGGTCACTACTCCCCGGCAATGGCGTCAAAATTTGACGTGATTGCCGTAGTCTCACGTAAATTTAATCCAAATACTACTAATAGCTAGCGGTAAGTGGGTATTGAACCCAGGGAGATTATGGAATATGTGCTATCTAAAGTTTATACTAAATTGACTAATTTATCTAATGCAAGAAAATAAATTCAAGATTTTTAGTATTTTGGTTTTAAAATTAAACAAATTGCAATTCAACTATTGGTTGTTAAAAACAGATTAGAGCAAGTGACCATCCTAAGTTTCCGGTTTCAATTAACACTTGTTTTTTAAATCCAACTAGAAAGAGTCACATAGACATGACTCGTTTATGACTATTTGTTCGTGATAAAAGGGAACTAAGTACTCGGATTACAAAGATGCAAGGTTGTTACCCGATGACCAATTAACCAATATCCAACCCTTAACCCTCCTGTGATATCGCGATTTTCAACGACACCAAGAACGTACGATTAAGGCTATAATCAAAACATCAATCAACAATTTACCAACAAGTATTCAAACACCATAATAAACTACACACATTGCAAGTCTATTATTCTAGAAATTAAGAATCAAAACACAATTGTTTCAAGCAAACCTTCAACCTAGGATGATCACAATGAGTTTAGCCAACATGGTCTTGCAAATCATCACACCTTCAATTGTTATGTTCATATGAATCATAAACACAAAAGTAAATGTTTAGAAATTGTTTTAAACCCACAAGAACACCAAAATTCGCCCTCTAGCCTCTGCAAAACGTTTCCCAATGATTGATATCCTAAAAGACCCTTCAAAACCGACTTAAAAATGGCAGTTACACTTTTCTCGCAGGTCACCACCGTAAGCTACGGTGTCCACCATAGCTTATGGTGGTCAGCATTTCCTTACGGCATCAAGCTTCTGGCTTACGGTGCACAAGGAGGTTCAGACATCACCGTAAGCTATGGTGGGCACCGTAGCTTACGGTGGTCAGCAGTTTTTCCAGTTTTGTTCTTTTATCAACTCTCCATGTCTTCATCTTCTCTTAGCCAAGCGCAAGCTCCCATCAAAGCACGTTAAAACCGATTGCTTATGCTCTTCGGTACCTGTAAAGCCATATACACCGTAGTTATCAAATCATAATAATTAACCCAATTAAGTGCGGAATATTGATCGTTTTAAAACACTTGAGGGTTGTCCAATGGACCACCCGTCAGATGTCATCTACGTATACCTGTACCAGCAGAAAGTCTTCCTTCCTTCTTTTAATGAATAGAGTAGTGTCAATCCTACCCCTTTCAAAACCATAATAAATGTGCTGACAGTGTCTCATACCATGCCCTAGGTGTCTGATGCAATCCATACAATGCCTTATTAAGTCGACAGACTTGATCTGGATAATCTGGATCAGTAAACCAATCTAGTTTGAGACATACACCACTTCTTGGACTTTCCCGTAAAGAAACGCACTCTTCACGTCAAGTTTGTAAACTTTGAAGCCCTTGAATGAAGCAAAAGCTAGGAACAAATGAATTGCTTCCAACCTTGCTACTGGTGCAAACACATTGATGTATTGAATAATACATCCATTTATCTTGTAGAGTTTGTATAATTTTAGCACGTTTTCGTTTCGATTTGTAAAGAATTTATCTACTTTTAATCCAAACACGTTTTGCAGGTCTTGGTTCGTGAAAACGGTTGGAAGGATGGGAAAAACGAGCGAAAATGGTGAAAAGAACCGAGCCGGGACGTGAGTGGATCGGTAACGAGAAAACGAAATGCAACGGGAGTTACAACCCGGTCGCAGAGCGCGACCGGCACACATAGACTCTCTCGCGGCCGGCGAGAGAGTGATAGTTATCTCAGGATTCTACATCAGTAGCGGGGCGCGACCGGCCTACCCAAACTCTCTCCAGAAAGTTTCGAAACCTGGTTGAATGTGGACTTGTTTTGTTGTTTAAATACTCATTATTGAGGTAAAACACATATTGGGCAACCTTGGACGAACTAGGGCAGAATTGGAGCTACTTTCTAGAGATTTGAAGCTACAAGGAGTGGATTTAAGCTGCAGGGATTATGGTGGTGATCAAGGGAGTTCAAGGCAGGAGCTTTTCACGGTTTTATCATACCAATCCTCACTTTGATTTCCTTGTTTTAATCAATCATGCTACCTTGTTATCAACTTTGTTTTAATTGTTTTTCAAACATGTTTTTAGGCTAGATCTTATTCAGTTACCTAGGTTTTGGATGATGGATTTATGAAACTTTGATTTGTTTTAATTTAATTTATGGTTTGAATATTTAATTGGTAAAGGTCACAACTTTAATGATCTAGTTTAGGGTATTTGCATGATCTTGTTTGCTTTATGATTGTTTGGTTGTTTTGCATAAACTTTGGTGGATGTCTTTCATAGAATAGGTTTATGTTACTTTTCATGTTCTTAGGAATTCGTGAAGTTGTCGGTAAAATTGGCCAATAAAACCGGGGAAACAATTAAATTAACCATAAAATCAAACTTGTCATTATACCTAACTTGTTAATTGAGAAATTGCAATTAGTTGGCTGAACTAATGTGGTAAATGGTTAGGTTAGGGTTTTGAGAAATTCCTGTGTCTAATTTCCTTGTCATAATTGAATCGATTAATCTAAACTAGAAAGATGTAGTTGGTCTAGGTTAATTATTGAGAGGTAATTAATAATTAGACACTTTACTAATTTGAAAAGATAACTGAAAAGGAAATCTTTAAGACCGGTAAACGAATCAAAAGGACAGGTTATTGTAGGTGTCCTCCTGAGAAGGGTCGGGGGTCCTGTTTAATAAACCTAAACTTTGATATGCTAAGATCCCGGTAAAATATTCAACCAGATTAATTATTGTTAAATTGAAGGAGTAGTAGTCTAAGAATCTAACCTAGGTAACTAGTTCATTATCTCTTGATTAAAATCTAAGAAGTCCCTAGAAGTTCATAGTTTGGTCATTCCAATTTAGTAGTTTTAGTTAAATTGATAATTTAGATTTATTAGTAACCCCCCCCCCCCCTTTAAAATATACATAGTGTGTAATTGAGTCTAAATTAGTAGTCTTAGCAATTAGAGAGTCCTGTGGGTTCGATAATCCGGACTTGCTTAATACTATTCTACAATTGATCGGTCCACTTGCTGGTTAGTAGTTTAGTATAGTTTAGAAGTCTAGAATATAATTTGAGTCTAGAATTAGGGTAATTTGTTTTGTTTTTAATTAACTACTTTTAGAACATCACACATCATTATAATCAATCCCCTCTTGCGAGCCTTATTCCTTATCATGATCCCTCGGTCGTCTTTCTTGCACTTAAACACCCACTTGGTGCCTATTTCCTTCTCTCCTTAAGGCAAGTCAACTAGCTCCCAAACCTTCAACTTCTTAAACTGGGCTAGTTCCTCTTGCATAGCTTCAACCCAACAATTATCTTTTAGAGCCATGTGAACATTCTTCGGTTCCTCTTGGGCAATAAAGCAGCTATACAAACGCTCATGTATCATCCCAGTCTTCTGAATTGAAGTAAATAAACATGATCCATCGATCACACCTCTTCTTGTCTGAACACCTGCAGCAGCATCACCTATGATGTTCTCAACTGGATGATCTTTGTTTGTGCGTGTAGTAGCAATGGTGTCAACAACTAAATTATCTCCCAGATTAGGTCCAATCTCCCCCAGAATATTCTTATTAACAAACGGATTAGTAAAGTCCTCCCCCCTGAATAGGTTCAGACTCACTATCACTGGAATCATGTGGAGCTGCACTAGAGGAAGTTTCGGGAGCATCTGTCGTTGATATACTCGATCTAGGCATGAAGTCACCCCCGTCATCTTCATTGATCACAATTTGAATCACTTAAGACTCATCTGCATTGGAAAAATCAGGAATATTAAATGATTTAAAAACGTTGTCATAATCATATAATATAGCAGGACCACTCATTGATTGTTGAGGTGAATAACTAGTGATTTCCATGTTAAAAACATCCTTAATTTTACCAGTATTTAGATTAAAAACCCTTTTATTCGGTGTTCCAGGCATATAGCCTAGAAAGTAACCTCGTCAGCTACCTCACCAAATTTTTGCTTATCTTTATTTTGCACAATGGTGTAGGGTAATCCAAATGATTCAAAGCCTTTCAAGTTTGGTTTTCGGATAAACAATAGTTCGTGACATTTTTTGTTAAACCGTTTAACCGTCAAAACTTTGTTTAGGACATAATGTAGGTCCCCTAATCCGTATTGATCGTCAAAGAATCGTCTATCTAATCTAGAGTGCGGAATCCCCTAGATCAGATTTCACAGAAAACCGAACTAGAACACGAACATAATTACTTTCAAACTGTCTTCTATTGATTATCGAACACAATGGTTAACAATCAATTCATGACTCTCTCTCAACTCTCTCTCTCTCTAAAGTAATTCTCTGAGCAACTGAATGAGCAACTAAACCAGCAACCTTAACCCTAATGCAAACCTCCCTTTATATAGAGACAGGTTATGCAACTAGGCTAGGTTTCCCTGCATGGACTGCTAATGGGTTTAAGCCTAAATCGCCTACCATATGCTATATGGTGTCTTGTTTAGCCCAATTACTTCTAATTAACTATTACAAAAGTAAACCCGCTAACCGTTTAGTTTTACACCTAAACCTTCATCACTCGGTTCTCCATCGCCCCGTGTAGTCAATAGAAACGTAAGCCCACCACAGCCACCACCTACCTTCCACATGGCTGACAATAATAATCAGACCGTATACCAACAGGCCACCACTGGTTTCACCGGTGCAAACTCACCCATTACCTTACCCCCATGAACAATGACCGAGCATGGCAAATCCCTTACTACATCATGACTGCCATCACTAACTCTTGCCAATTCCACGGTCGTGATGATGAGGATGCGCCCGCACATATCAACCGCCTTACCCGTCTATGTCATACATTCAACATGGAGGGCGTGGGCCATGATGCCCATTTTCTCCAAGTATTTCCGTTCTCTCTCGGGGGTCGGGCTGCCATCTGGCTTGACTCCCAACCACCCGGTACTTTTTCTACTTGGGCCTCTCTATGGGATGCTTTCGTTAAGAAATACTTTCCACCCGCCAAAGCATCCTGCCTTCACGATCAGATCCATTTGTTTCGAATGGAGGAGCCCTACCATCTAGCTTGGGAGCGGTTCCAAACTCTAGTATCCCGTTGCTCCCAGCATGGTCTATCAGACTAGGCACTTGTAGAGAAATTCTACAACGGTCTCACCCCTGAGACCCGTGCTCGATTCGACACCTCTGCTGGTGGCCACCTGACGGGAAAGAAGACTGTAGCCGAGTGCAATGACCTTTTCGAAAGCTTTGCCCATTTTGATGTCGATTACAGCACTGCCGGCAGGAATTCCATTCCTGTTTCTCGTACACCTCCGGTTAACCGGGGTTTACACCAAGTTAGCTTGGAAACTATGGTAGCTGCTGCTCTAGATAGATTCAAGAGAGAGGTCACGAAGGAGATACAGGAGCTAAAAAAGGTAGACAGGTGTGAGGTGTGTAGAGGGGGTCATGACACGCTAGAGTGTCCCACGCTTACTATTGAGCAGGTTGAGTTTATCACCGGTCAGAACCGAGGTCCTACGAATCCCTTCAATAATAATACTTCCAGTTATAATAAAAACTGCGTAATATAATAATAATTATCAATCCTCCGGTAACCCACTGGTTTCCAATCAGGCTCTTATCAGAACAGGGGGCAGGGTCATTACAATAGTGGAGGGTCAGGTCACACCAGTCAGTTTAGTGGAGGGGGTTCAAATCAGGAGGGTCAGACTAGGAGTGGAGGGTCAGGAGATAGTCTAGATAGGATCGAAGAGCTGTTATCTCAACTAGTTGTCAAAGATCAGGCTACTCAGAAAACTCTCGCGGAACATGATCTGCTCTTGAAAAATCAACAGTCCACGCTCTTAGATCTGCAGAGGTCGGTCGGTAGTATCGCTAAACAGCTGTAAGAGCAGCCACACGGCTAGTTCGCGGGTAATACCCAACCCAACCCCGCGAACCAACACGCGAAAGCGATTACTACGCACAGTGGTATGAATCTGAAGGAGGTAGGTAGAGAGGGTGTAGAGGTAGAGGTAGAGGAGCGAGATGAAGAGGTAGATGAAGAAATCGAGATGGAGGCTCCACCCAGGGTGCACACCAGGTTTGACCCAGCAAGTACCGCACCAGCCAGTGGACATTCAGTTGAGAGTAGGGGAGAGAGAAAACCGGTAGAGGTTAGGCCATAACCGATCGTAGACACTTCAAGCCTATCCTATCTAGCACGTCTGAAGCAGCAGAAATATGCCAAGGAATACGGGAATTTCCTTGACATGTTTACTCAGTTGAAAATCAATCTCCCATTTATCGAGGCCCTCCAGCATATGCCTAAATATGCTAAGTTATTCAAAGATCTTTTAAAACGTAAAGATAGGCTGGGAGAGCTTTTGAATCTCCCATTGACTGGAGGGTGTTCCGTCGTGGTTTTAAACAAGTTGCCCGAGAAATTGACTGATCCGGGTATCTTTACGATTCCATGCCTATTCGGCGGCTCCATTGCTCCAGCTCATGCTCTAGCCGATCTCGGGGCAAGCATAAATCTGATGCCTTTCTCACTGTACGAGCGTTTAGGTTTAGGGGAGCTCATCCCTATGCGCATGTCTCTGTCATTAGCCGACAGGTCGGTTAAGCACCCGAGGGGAATCGTAGAGAATTTGTTGGTTAAAGTTGACAGATTTGTCTTTCCTGTAGACTTCGTCATCCTCGATATGGAGGCTGACGAGAAGGTTCCCATCATCTTAGGTCGCCCATTTCTGCGCACTGTGAAAGCGCTCATAGATGTTCATGATGGGAAAATCACTCTTCGAGTCGGTGACGAGAACGTCACATTCGAGATCGCAAGGTCGATGCAACACCCGAGTGGTGGCGATAGCGATAGTGGCCCTTGTCATTCTGTATACTTCCTAAACTCATTCATTTAGCGGAGCCGACTTAGTGAATGAGAGTTTAGTACCCGAGGAGAGTGATAGTGAAGATATAAGGGACGATGTCTTCAAGATTCCCGAGACTCTAGATTTCTGTGAGGTGAGTGCCGCTACTGAGAGCACACCATTGTTGACACCAGCAGCCGTAGAGCTTAAGGTTCTCCCGTCTCATTTAGAATATGCGTTCCTAGGTGACAATTCGAGCTTACCCGTGATCATTTCTTCTAAATTGTCATCGGATGAGAAGGAGCGTTTAATCGAGGTCTTGAAGTCAAATAAGGAGGCCATCACATGGAAACTGTCTGATATCAAGGGGATTAGCCCTACCTTCTGTACTCATATGATCCTCACGGAGGACGTCTTTAAGCCAATAATACAGCCACAAGCGCCGTCTGAACCCGAATATGCAAGAAGTTGTAAAGAAAGAGGTGCTTAAGCTGATGGAGGCTGGTCTCATCTATCCGATCTTCGATTCCGCATGGGTAAGCCCCACTCAGGTCGTTCCCAAGAAGGGGGGAATGACCGTGGTTATGAATGAAAAGAAGGAGCTTATCCCATCGCGAACACTCACGAGCTGGAGGGTGTGCATAGACTATCGTAAATTAAACGACGCCACCCGCAAGGACCACTTCCCGCTGCCGTTCATCGATCAGATGCTGGAGCGACTCGCAGGACAGCAATTCTATTGCTTTCTTGGCGGCTTTTCATGTTACTTTCAGATCCCGATTACTCCCGAGGACCAAGAAAAGACAACCTTCACATGCCCGTATGGTACTTATGCGTATCGCCGCATGCCGTTCGGGTTATGTAACGCTCCGGCTACTTTCCAGCGGTGCATGGTAGCCATCTTTCAGGATATGATCGAAACCTCCATGGAGGTTTTCATGGACGACTTCTCTGTCTATGGAAACACCTTTGATCAATGTCTTACTCACTTAGATGCGATGATGAAACGGTGTGTCGAGACGCGACTGATGCTCAACTGGGAGAAATGTCACTTTATGGTGACAGAGGGCATAGTGCTAGGGCACAAGATTTCACGAGCAGGGATAGAGGTCGATCGGGCAAAAATAGATATTATTAGCAGACTCCCTCCACCGACTAGCATCAAGTCCATCCGCAGCTTTCTCGGTTATGCGGGCTTCTACCGACGGTTTATTCGTGATTTTTCAAAGTTCACTCGCCCCATGACTCGACTTCTCGAGAAAGATGTACCCTTCGTCTTCGATGACGACTGCTTAAAAGCTTTCACGATCCTTAAGGAGAAACTTGTGAGTGCTCCTATCCTCGTCTCACCCGACTGGAGCTTGCCTTTCGAGCTCATGTGTGATGCGAACGATTATGCTGTGGGCGCCGTTTTGGGTCAGCGATGGGACAAACATTTCCACCCTATTTACTACGCTAGTAAAACCCTCAATGACGCACAGGAGAACTACACCACTACAGAGAAGGAGCTTTTAATAGTGGTATTAGCGTTTGACAAATTCCGCTCTTACCTTGTCCTGTCCAAGACCATCGTCTTTACGAACCATGCGGCTCTGTGTTTCCTTTTCCAAAAGAAGGACGCGAAGCCTCGTCTCTTTCGATGGATTCTCCTGCTTTCTGAGTTCGACATAGAGATTAGAGATAAGAAGGGAGCGGAGAATGTGGCTGTTGACCATCTATCCCGACTAGAGGATCCTAGTAGAGAAGAAATTAGGGAAGAAGAGATTGGTGATAGATTTCCCCACGAGTCAGTAGAGTTTGTGACAGCCGAAAAGGAGGGAATGCCGTGGTTTTCTGATTTCGTGAATTATCTAGCGAATGGAGTGGTACTGAAGGGGATGACCACGCAGCAGAAGAAGAAATACTTCCGTGATGTCAGGCGTTACATCTGGGACGACCCATTTCTATTCGGGTAGGGGAGACCGAATTTTGAGGCGCTGCGTGAGTCGAGAAGAGGGGGCAGAGATATTGAGGCACGTGCATGAGGGACTGACAGGAGGTCACCATGGTCACCGCACAGAAGGTTTTTTATTGCGGTTTTAATAGACCATCAGTTATGAAAGATGCCCTAGAGTTTGTGAAGATGTGTGATTGTTGCCAGCGTACCGGCAACATCTCATCCAAGGACGAGATGCCCCAACATCCCATCCAGATTCTTGAAGTCTTCAATGTTTGGGGATTGACTTCATGGGACTGTTTCCCGTCTCTAGCGGGAACCGGTACATCCTCTTGGCTATTGATTATATTTCCAAGTGGGTTGAAGCTCAGGCTTTACCCACAAATGATGCCCGAGTGGTGGTGAGATTCTTAAAGAAATTGTTCACACCCGTTTTGGTACCCCACGAGCCATTATCAGTGACCGTGGCATGCACTTCTGCAATGTCGTCACGGAAAAGGCATTGGCGCGCTACGGTGTCACTAACCGCCTCTCCACCGGTTATCATCCGCAGACTAGCGGTCAAGTGGAGAATGCGATCAGGGGGTAAAACGGATCCTGGAGAAGACGGTAGGTAAGAGTCGAAAGGACTGGTCCGACAAGTTGGACGATGCTTTATGGGCGTTTCGCACCGCCTATAAGACACCACTAGGCACCACACCCTTCATGATCGTATATGGTAAAGCTTGCCATCTCCCGGTCGAATTAGAGGATAGGGCACTGTGGGCATTGAAGACCGTAAATTTGGACCTCACTAAAGCGGCCAAGCGATGATTCTTTCAAATTCACGAGTTAGAGGCACTTCGGGATGCGGCGTATGAGCGGTCATTGAGTTGGAAGGAGAAAACCAAGGCGCTGCATGATCAGAGATTGAAGAATGTGAAGGAGTTTCAAATCGGCGACAAAGTGCTTCTATATGATTCGCGATTGAAACTGTTTGCGGAAAAGCTAAAATCAAATTGGTCTGGCCCGTACGTGGTAAATGAGGTTTTCCTGTATGGAACTATCAAGCTGAAAGATGAAGCTGATGGAGGGACATGGAAGGTCAACGGGCATCGCTTGAAACATTATTTAGGAGGACCACTAGATCCTCCATGACAGATGAGACTCCTCTCGAAGTTCCACCTCAGATCGCGTAGATTCTCGGGTTTCGGCTTGAGTGTAGAGTGTGTAAAGTTTGGTAGTTAGTTACATTTTGTGTTTTCATTAAATTCATGTTTCGCATTTTGTGTATTTGTTTATGGGTCGGTTTAGTTGGTTCTTGCAGGTCACATCACGCATCAGTCATGGAGCACGGACGATTGCAGGTACGTTTGATAAATCCGGTAGAACGAGTGTGATTCCGTAACCTTAAAAGCTAACATGAAAGTTTCTACAAACAAAAAGCATAAAACTTGAAAAAAAAAGAAACTTTATGTGAAAACAGGTCTCTCGCGGGGCGCGAGAGGCACAAGCCTCCTCGGTCGCGGTTCGTGAGAGACCAAGAAATTCTGGAATCATCACTCCCTCGCAGGGCGCGAGAGACTTAGCAGTCTCTCTCGCGGCCCGCGAGAGACCATATCTGCACATAAGAAGCCCTAGCCTCAATTTCTCACATATTTCACCACTTTCTTCACCATTTCCCTTACGGTTTTCACCCCATTTTCACCAAAACTTCGCCATTTTAAACCCGAATTCACTGAAATCTACCACATTTTCTTTACTACCTCAATCCTCACTCATCTTTGCGTGATTCCACCTGGTTTTCACCCTTCTACTCGCATTTCACCGGTGTTTTAAAGTTTCAATTTTTGTGCACTAGTCTTACAGATCTACAACAAGGTATGGTTTTTTTCGCAACTTTGATGCTTACATTCTTTACTATATATCTCGTTGTTGCGGTTATTTTGATGATTGATACTGTGCTAGTTGTCTGTTCGGTTAAGTTCGGGTTGGGTTCAACTGGGTTTCACTTGAGTTTTGATAGTGGTACTGGTTAAATTTTGTGGATAGATTATGTACATGTAGGGTGTCTTTAGCGGGTTTGGCGCGGTCCAACATTGAGTGTGGGGATGAGGGTTGGCTAACTTTGTTTCTGAAAGAAAATCTTTGTTTTTAAAAGAAAGTCTGATTTTTTTAGTCAACCGTTAATTCTGCCATGATTCAAACTGTTTTGCCTTTCACTATACACTCAATGTGGACTCGTATCTCGGCACCTCGGTTTAATTGAGGACAATTAAAATGCCGAGAGGGGGGTAGTTTTTTGGTTTTGGATATGTTCGGGGGGGTTAGTAACATCTGATTGATCATGCACATAAGATTCGGTCTCGCCCGTACTCAATCTCCATTCAGGCGAGATTCGGTTTTTATCAAATTATAATGTTACACTCGTTTCAAATGTATCTTAATCATGAGGTAAATTGTTTATCTGTTGCAGACCATGACCGCGAATGAAATGCTATACGGTCGTTTGTTTCTATGTGGTTGCTTTCTTTCTAAGATCAAGCTTGTCTTACTTGTGCTTTATGCAGATGTCAGGAGAAGGTAGCTCGAGCAGGGCTGGAAGGAAGAGAAGGGGACCAATGCCTCGTCAGAGAGGTGACCCCGCCGATGCGCCACAACAACCCTCTTACTTCGGCAGGTGCAGAATTAGATATCGGGGAAAAGGTGTCCCCCACGGGCAAAATACGCGAATCATGGACAGCCCTCTCTTGCAGTTCGATTTAGACTCCACGAGTGGGAGAGGCTCTCAAATTTGGTCACTTGTGAGTTGCTACCTTACAAGAGAATTGATTGGGAGTTATTGATAATTTGGGTCAGAAAGGTCGGATCGAGCAGTTATTAGGGGATAAGTTCCGAAGGGTGCTAGATTGCAGAGCGAGACAATACAAGGAAATCATGTATGAGTTCCACTCCACTTTTGAATACCAACAAGGGAAGTTCAATGAGAATGACACAGTTTCTTTTGCCTTGGGGAGGCAAGTATTTGAGATGACAATCCCACAGTTTGTGGTGGCTTCGCAAATATACTCAGATGAGGAGGTTCAGTCGCCGGACTTCGCCACGAGCTTGCAGGGTGTCTTCAAAAGGAGACACACCCATAGTGTCCAGACAGACGAGCTCGCCAGATTTTGGGGTACCATATCTTCTGTCCCGTACTCAAACAACGTGGTGGCAAGTGATATTACAGATCTCATTCACCGGTTTGTCCATAAGATTCTTGCCGCTACGCTGGTTGGGAGAGGACAGGGGGACAATAAGGTCAACCAGGTGAGTTTATTTTGTCTGATATGTATGGTAGAGGGACGGCCGCCAAACCTGGCCACAATATTTGCTTGGTCGATGAAGCGACCATGGAGGGGGGCCTGGTGCAAGGGTTTATTGCGGGCCCTTGATTACATGCTTGGCTGAGAGCCTAGGGGTGTTCGACAGATACCCTAAGGACAGAATGAGAGAAGGCCCTGCCCCCTGTGTCATGAGCATCAAAGATCTCCAGGCTGTCTGAATTCTTACAACCCAAGAGCCTGTTAGCTGGATACCAGCCCGCCAGGGACCTCAAGTGCAACCTCCTCCCGGATCCGAAGGTGCATCTTCTATGTTGGCGGGCATCCCTACTCGATACCAGCGGCCAGTCACCCGCCAGGAACTGCCAGGACGACAGTATCCTCTTCGGGAGCCTCGACTGGACCCACTAACCTTAGATTCGCTTTATGATAGGATGGAGACTAGGTTCGTGGATTTGCGAGGTTATGTGGACCAGCAGTTTGGCGGGATTCGCCAAACCATGTTAGAGAGTAGACAGATGCACGAGGCCAGCCAGAGGAGGCTAGAGGATGGGATGTACTACGTGATGCAGAATCTAAATATGGGAATCCCGTCTTACTTTCAGCAGCCAGGCGGTCAGGCAGGTTCTAGCCAGTTTGCGGGGATGGAGGACGTGCAGCCATACCAGGTATTTGAGGCGTCTGAATAATCTGAAGAGGATGATTGAAGCAGCCAAAGATCTTTATCTTTATTTTTTCTTTTCTGCTGTTTTCAGTTATTATGGTTTGTACTTTTAAACAATTTACTTTGGGGTTGGTGTTGGTTGGTTTGGGTATGTGTTGATGAACAATCTTGCAAAACTATTTATTTATCTGGCTTTATTATTATTATGTTTTGTAAGTGTGTGATGCTAGGTTGATGTTATATGTTGTCCCATTCGCATGAGAGCGTTAAGAGTGGCACATTAAGCGTGTTCGGTTTGGAGAGCACGAGTGGTTAGCCTGGCACATCGACAGGCTTGCACTACCAGCTAAGTCGCTTCCTTTTTTTGTATTTTATTTTTCCTTTCTTATGTGGTTTGTTTTTATTTTATTTTATTTGAGTAGTAGTTGTCCCGTCCTTGCATTGGGGACAATGCAAAACTTTAAGTGTGAGGATGGGATATTAGAGTAGTGTAGTTTAAAATAAATTCGAAAATGTCTTTTGAAAAAGAAGTTTGCATGAAATTAAACGGAAAATGATAGAAAAATTAAATTTTTATTCGGTTTCAAATAATAATAATATGAGAATAAAACGGGTGAGTTTATGTCTAACTTGGGATATGCGAGTAGGCTCGATTCGGTTCTTATTTTCTTTGAGCTTAATACACCTTAATAGTCGGTCTACTAGTGGGTACTCATCTAGGAGAAATGGGAAACTGAAACTGTCAAAATAGTATAAGGAATGCCGTTATAAGCTAAAATATTTAGAATTTTTGATCATGTAAAAAGAAAAAAAATAGAGAATTAAGCTTGATTGAAAAGTAGACGAGGCCTATGGAATCTCCCTTGGGGATGGTGACTCTGATCGAGAATCCCTCTAGGATTAGTTGAAATTTGAAGTATCGAAGCCCACGTTGTCGCTCTCGGGAATGGTGACTCTGGTTGAGACAGCCTCTAGGTTAGATATGCAAAAAGAAATCAAAATGCTCAAATGAGAAAAAAAAGAGAAAAAGAAAATTGCTTGATTTTAAATTCTTTGTATTTTGGTATAAAACGGTTAGGAAAGGGTTTAAACAATTTGTTCCTTGTGTTTCATAAGCTTGAGGTGGGATTAGGGATATTGTGGACTCTAGTGTGAGACCCTAGGTGGATTGACCGCACTTAAATTAAATTATCATGGTAAGATGTTGAACCGAATTTTGAGTTTAAGTGGATTCAATACTTGCAATCGCGGTTAACATGAATCTTGTTCCCTAATGAAAATAATAGTAATCTTTGAAATCGAGTAATTGTTTGGTTATGATTCCGTTTATGCACAATTCTTTTTCGAGGGTGAAAAAAGAGCAAGTGTGGGGATATTTGATGTACTGAATAATACATCCATTTATCTTGTAGAGTTTGTATAATTTTAGCGTGTTTTCATTTCGATTTGTCAAGAATTTATCTACTTTTAATCCAAAGACGTTTTGCAGGTCTTGTTCGTGAAAATGGTTGGAAGGATGGGAAAACGAGCTAAAATGGTGAAAAGAACCGAGCCGGGACGTGAGTGGATCGGAAACGAGAAAACAAAACGGAAAACAGGAGTTACAACCCTGTCACGGGGCACGACCGGCACAGATAGACTCGCTCGCGGCCGGCGAGAGAGTGATAGTTATCTCAGGATTCTACCGGCCTACCCAAACTCTCTCACGGGGCTCGAGAGAGGTGTTTATCCAGAAAGTTTTGAAACCTGGTTGAATGTGGACTTGTTTTGTATTTTAAAGACTCATTATTGAGGCAAAACACATATTGGGCAACCTTGGATGAACTAGGGCAGAATTGGAGCTACTTTCTGGAGATTTGAAGCTACAAGGAGTGGATATAAGCTGCAGGGATTATGGTGGTGATCAAGGGAGTTCAAGGCAGGAGCTTTTCACGGTTTTATCATACCAATCCTCACTTTGATTTCCTTGTTTTAATCAATCATGCTACCTTGTTATCAACTTTGTTTTAATTGTTTTTCAAACATGTTTTTAGGCTAGATCTTATTCAGTTACCTAGGTTTTGGATGATGGATTTATGAAACTTTGATTTGTTTTAATTTAATTTATGGTTTGAATATTTAATTGATAAAGGTCACAACTTTAATGATCTAGTTTAGGGTATTTGCATGATCTTGTTTGCTTTATGATTCTTTGGTTGTTTTGCATAAACTTTGGTGGATGTCTTTCATAGAATAGGTTTATGTTACTTTTCATATTCTTAGGAATTCGTGAAGTTGTCGGTAAAATTGGCCAATAAAACCGGGAAAACAATTAAATTAACCATAAAATCAAACTTGTCAATATACCTAACTTATTAATTGAGAAATTGCAATTAGTTGGCTGAACTAATGTGGTAAATGGTTAGGTTAGGGTTTTGAGAAATTCCCGAGTCTAATTTCCTTGTCATAATTGAATCGGTTAATCTAAACTAGAAAGTTGTAGTTGGTCTAGGTTAATTATTGAGAGGTAATTAATAATTAGACACTTTACTAATTTGAAAAGATAACTGAAAAGGAAATCTTTAATACCGGTAAACGAATCAAAAGGACAGGTTATTGTAGGTGTCTTCCTGAGAAGGGTCGGGGGTCCTGTTTAATAAACCTAAACTTTGATATGCTAAGATCCCGGTAAAATATTCAACCAGATTAATTTTTTTTAAATTGAAGGAGTAGTAGTCTAAGAATCTAACCTAGGTAACTAGTTCATTATCTCTTGATTAAAATCTAAGAAGTCCCTAGAATTTATAGTTTGGTCATTCCAATTTAGTAGTTTTAGTTAAATTGATAATTTTGATTTATTAGTAACCCCCCCCCCTTTTAAATATACATAGTGTGTAAGTGAGTCTAAATTAGTAGTCTTAGCAATTAGAGAGTCCTGTGGGTTCGATAATCCGGACTTGCTTAATACTATTCTACAATTGATCGGTCCACTTGCTGGTTAGTAGTTAGTATAGTTTAGGAGTCTATAATATAATTTGAGTCTAGAATTAGGGTAATTTGTTTTGTTTTTAATTAACTACTTTTAGAACATCACACATCATTGTAATCAATCCCCTCTTGCGAGCCTTATTCCTTATCACGATCCCTCGGTCGTCTTTCTTGCATTTAAACACCAACTTGGTGCCTATTTCCTTCTCTCCTTCAGGCAAGTCAACTAGCTCCCAAACCTTCAACTTCTTAAACTGGGCTAGTTCCTCTTGCATAGCTTCAACCCAACATTTATCTTTTAGAGCCATGTGAACATTCTTCGGCTCCTCTTGGGCAATAAAGCAGCTATACAAACATTCATGTATCATCCCAGTCTTCTGAATTGAAGTAAATAAACAGGATCCCTCGATCACACCTCTTCTTGTCTGAACACCTGCAGCAGCATCACCTATGATGTTCTTAACTCGATGATCTCTGTTTGTGCGTGTAGTAGCAATGGTGTCAACAACTAAATTATCTCCCAGATTAGGTCCAATCTCCCCCTGAATATTCTTATTAAGAAACGGATTAGTAAAGTCTTCCCCCTGAATAGGTTCAGATTCACTATCACTTGAATCATGTGGAGCTGCACTGGAGGAAGTTTCGGGAGCATCTTTCATTGATATACTCGATCTAGGCATGAAGTCACCCCCATCATCTTCATTGATCACAATTTGAATCGCTTGAGACTCATCTGCATTGGAAAAATCAAGTATATTAAATGATTTAAAAACGCTGTCATAATCATATAATATAACAGGACCACTCATTGATTGTTGAGGTGAATAACTAGTGATTTCCATGTTAAACACAACCTCAATTTTACCAGTATTTAGATTAAAAACCCTTTTATTCGGTGTTCCAGGCATATAGCCTAGAAAGTAACCCTCGTCAGCTACCTCACCAAATTTTTGCGTATCTTTATTTTGCACAATGGTGTAGGGTAATCCAAATGGTTCAAAACCTTTCAAGTTTGGTTTTCGGTTAAACAATAGTTCGTGACATGTTTTGTTAAACCGTTTAAACCGTCAAAACTTTGTTTAGGACATAATGTAGGTCCCCTAATCCGTATGGATCGTCACAAAATCGTCTATCTAATCTAGAGTGCGGAATCCCCTAGATCAGATTTCACTGAAAACCGAACAAGAACACGAACACAATTACTTTCAAACTGTCTTCTATTGATTATCGAATACAATGGTTTACAATCAATTCAAGATTCTCTCTCAACTCTCTCTCTGAAGTAATTCTATGAGCAACTGAATGAGCAACTAAACCAGCAATCTTAACCCTAATGCAAACCTCCCTTTATATAGAGACAGGTTATGCAACTAGGCTAGGGTTTCCCTACATGTACTGCTAATGGGTTTAAGCCCAAATCGCCTACCATATGCTATATGGTGTCTAGTTTAGCCCAATTACTTCTAATTAACTATTACAAACTAAACCCGCTAACCGTTTAGCATTTTACTAACTATAAGATATCCAAGAACCAAATCTAAGCTGTTGTCACAAATATGCACCAACAAACTCCCCTTGACAATAACTTCATAAAATAACTTAGTCTTCAATCTTCTTGCAATCTTCAACATTGGTCTTTGGATAGCTTCAGCTTTACAACTTTTGTCAGTAACAGACTCCCCCTAAGCTGATGTATCCAATAACCAAATCTTCTAAATTGTTAACGTTTGAGTAAACTCTAGTTTAGTACTTGCATAGCAATCTTCAAAAACTCTTCAACTTTGTCTGCAATGTAGAAAGGAGGTTCTACCATGCATCCAAGCAAACTCCTCTTCACCAAACTTCTCAGCAATACACTGCTACAATCTGTATACTATAAAACAAACATCTCGAGAAACCATAAGAATTTTTCAAACAAAGTTAAACAAATTATTATTATTCAAGAGATAGTAAAACTGTATCACAGATTAAGCACTTCTTCACTCAAAACACATACATAACTTTTAAGCACACAGAACCTGCAAGATCGAAAATTTTGGAACTCATCTTCTAACACCGTCTCCCCCTACCGGTAAGAACTCCTCCATGAACAACCATATTCCGTACATTAAGAATTTACAAGAAAATGAAATCTTTTTGGATTTTTATATTTTTTAAACATAAATAAATAACAAAATAATAAACACTCTATTTTTGTGAGAGTCACCGGTAAGAAGATCATATCAGCAACACCAAACCATTTTCACACTATTTGATAATTCTATATGCAATATTCATGAAAAGCAGTTCAAGACGATTACCAGTATTTTTTATCCACTCAAACAAAATACATGAACATTTCAAGTACCATTACCTAGTGATATGATAAAATAATTTATACTGATATACTAGTGTGTCCCACTTCAGGACATACCCCCACAATCAAGGTATGCACAAAACTTCCTCGTAGCAGGTGAGTATATCGAAATTCATCCTTTTGAATTACAACGTTAGATAATTGGAGATCAGGTCAGTACTTCCGTACAGCAAAGAGACTAATATCCAACGAGGGTTAGGGCAAATACCAAATTTTGGTACGAATAATGCAATTTGCACATTTGAATGACTCTCTAGGAGAGTTGCTTCAATTTTTGGGATTTGACATTTTAGCTCTTTGAAGATATCCTGGTTGTGCCTAGGTCAGCATATATCTGGATGCAGTAGAAGGACAACCTTGATACACCGGATGAAATAACGATATAAAGATCTAAAACCTCAGATTTTGGCAATCTATCATCGCAAGATTCAAGGTTATAAAACCATACGCCATTGATATGTTACCCACTCATACACAGTTTATTATATGTGTATATCACCAAGGTAAGTTGATTATTTCATGCTTGTTGCCTACTGGTACATCATATGATGAAGCTACTATCACACTTAAGCAATTTAGTTTTAAATATGTGTGTGACAGTCTAACTTGCTGATGTACTATCATTTCTTCTTTTTCACACAGTGAAACTCATTTTTGATTTTCCATTTTTTGTTTTTGATTTTTGAAAAGCATTAAATTATTTACAAAATATTTTTATGGAAAAATGGTTATTCAGGATTCCTCATCCTGTTGAGTTCAACTAAATGTTCAAAACGAGCCCTGTAAAAAGCTTTTGCGTAAAGATCTGCCAAGTTATCTAGTGTCTCGACTCGATGCAGTTCAATTAATTTCTTTTCAGCACAATCCTGTATAAAATGATGACGAATGTCAATATGCTTTGTGCGACTGTGTTTTACAGGATTGTTGGTGATTGAAATAGTGGCATTAGTATCTATCATAATAGGAGTACGAGTGAAATTCGCACCATAATCGCGCATATACTGTTGGATCCAGAGAACCTGAGAGCAACAGCTACCCGCAGCAATATATTCAGCTTCACACGTCTAGGTAGACACACAAGACTGCTTCTTGCATTGCCATGACACGAGCCTCCCTCCTAAGAACTGACAACCACCTGTGGTAGACTTCCTTGTTGATTTGCATCCTCCAAAGTCCACATCAGTGAAAGCAACAAACTTAAAATCACTCGCAACTGGATACCATAACCTAAGTTTAGGTTTCCCTTTCAAGTAACGAAGAATTCGCTTTACCGCTTTCATCTGTGACTCTTTTGGATTCGCTTGATATCTGGCACAAAGACACACTGCGAACATAATGTCTGGTCTTGAAGCAGTCAAGTACATCAGAGAAGCAATCATTGCCCTGTATTGAGTTGGATCAACATCCTCCACACTCTCATGATCTGGACCAAGATTGTGATTCTCACAGATAGGTGTATTGAAAGTAGCGCAATCTTCCATTTTGAAACGAGACAAAATGTCATACACATACTTCGTCTGATGTATAAACATCCCATCCTTCTTCTGTTCAACTTGTAAACCCAAAAAGTAGGACAGTTCACCCATCGCACTCATTTCAAACTTTCTCTTCATAACCTCCTCGAAATCATGACACATGTTCTCATCTGATAACCCAAAAATGATGTCATCTACGTATACCTGTACCAGCAGAAAGTCTTTCTTCTTCCTTTTGATGAAAAGTGGATTGTCAATCTGACCTCTTTCAAAACCATTGTTTAACAAATGTACTGACAGTGTCTCATACCACGCCCTAGGTGCTTGATGCAATCCATACAATGCCTTATCAAGTCGATAGACTCGATCTGGATAGTCTGGATCAGTAAACCCATCTGGTTGTGAGACATACACCACTTCTTGGACTTTCCCGTAAAGAAACGCACTCTTCACATCAAGTTGGTAAACTTTGAAGCCCTTGAATGAAGCAAAAGCTAGGAACAACCGAATTGCTTCCAACCTTGCTACTGGTGCAAACACTTCATTATAATCAATCCCCTCTTGCTGATTGAACCCTTTCACCACCAACCGAGCCTTATTCCTTATTACAATCCCTCGGTCGTCTTTCTTGCACTTAAACACCCACTTAGTGCCTATTTCTTTCTCTCCTTCAGGTAAGTCAACTAGCTCCCAAACCTTCAACTTCTTGAACTGAGCTAGTTCCTCTTGCATAGCTTCAACCCAACAATTATCTTTTAGAGCCATGTGAACATTTTTCGGCTCCTCTTGGGCAATAAAGCAGCTATACAAATACTCATGTATCAACCCAGTCTTCTGAATCGAAGTAAACAAAAAGGAACCTTCAATCACACCTCTTCTTGTCTGAACACCGGCAGCAGTATCACCTACGATGTTTTCAACTGGATGATCTCTGTGTACACGTGAGGTAGCAATGGTGTCAACAACTAGATTATCTCCCAGATTAGATCCAACCTCCCCCTGAATATTAGTATTAGCAAACGGATTAGTGAAGTCCTCCCCCTGAATAGGTTCAGACTCACTGTCACTGGAGTCTTGTGGAGCTACACTGGAAGAAGTTTCTGGAGCATCTGTCATCGATATACTCGATCTAGGCATGAAGTCACGCTCTCCATCTTCACTGATCACAGATTGGATCACTTGAGATTCATCTGCATTGGAAAAATCAAGAATATTAAATGATTTAAAAACACTGTTATAATCATATAATATAGGAGGACCACTCGTTGATTGTTGAGGTGAATAACTAGTGATTTCCATGTTAAACACAACCTCAATTTTACCAGTTTTAGATTAAAAACCCTTTTATTTGGTGTTCCAGGCATATAGCCTAGAAAGTAACCCTCATCAGCTACCTCACCGAATTTTTGCTTATCTTTGTTTCGCACAATGGTGCAGGGTAATCCAAATGGTTCAAAGCCTTTTAAGTTTGGTTTTCGGTTAAACAATAGTTCGTGACATGTTTTGTTAAACCGTTTAACCGTCAAAACTTTGTTCAGGACATAACAAGCTGTGTTCACAACTTCTCCCCAGAGAAGAACTGGAAGCTTTGAATCAGATAGCATAGTCCTTGCAGCTTCAATCAACGTCCTGTTTTTCCTCTCAGCGACTCCATTCTGTTGAGGTGTATAAGGAGCAGAATATTGATGTTCAATTCCCTTGTGAAGGCAATAGAGATCCAGAATCTGATTCTTGAACTCGGTGCCATTATCACTCTTTATCCTCTTGATCCGTGCATCATGGACATTTTCCAATTTTGTAAAAAGATCTATCAGCATCTCTGATGTCTCATCTTTTGTACCTAAAAAGAAAACCCATGAATATCGTGAGTAATCATCTGTGACAACTAAACAATAGTACTTTCCACCTATGCTCCTTACGTTCACTAGACCGAATAGATCCATATGAAGTAATTCATAAGGGGCATCTATGGAATTTAGTGTTTTAGACTTATGAGGGGTCTTATGTTGTTTTCCCTTTTGACATGGAAGACATTTATCTTCCACGTGAAACCTCTGCACTGGCACCCCTTCCACTAAGCCATTTTTAATAATATAATTCATTTTTCGATACTGGATGTGGGCCATGCGTCTGTGCCACATCAATGACTTAGCCTCAGATGCTTTTGATAGTAAACACGCCACCACAACGGAAGAATCCTTAGCACCCATGTCCATGACATAAGTGTTGTTTCTCCTTGGCGCTCTCATCACTATCCAATCATCCGGTATCACTAAATCAGGTTCAACACCAAAGCTTCAGACTTTGTAAAGTGGACCGAGTGTCCCTTGTCGCAGACTTGAGACACGCTCATTAGATTGTGCTTCAGCTGCTCAACATAGTTCACTTTGTCCAATGTGATCTTCCCGTTAGTCACTTTTCCTCGACCTGTAATGTGCCCTCCTTTAGCACCTACAAAATTCACATAACCACCATCTATATTCTCAAACTCAATAAACAACCTCGCATCCCCCGTCATGTGCCTCGAGTAGCCACTATCAACATACCACAAGTTGATAATCCTCCTTAGCAGCTCTTGCACATCCCAACAAAATTAGTTAGATTGGGGGACCCAAGCCTTAATGGTCTTGGGTCTTACAGATTCATCAACCACCGGAACATCCATCCAATATCCATAACTCCTAACAGGAGTCTTGGTACTTAGACCTGTTGATGGAAATGGTTTTTGATTTCCACTAGGTCTTTGGTCCTGAGGTTTCCTAAATATGTTTGGACTTTGCGACCTTTGGAAATTATGATTTTGGTTTCATGAATTTTGATGATAATAATTTCTAAAGCCATTGTTATAAAGATTTTGACTACCAACATTCTAGTATCGAGTTTGATATTGACCTTGACTTCTGAAACTACTTGAATGACCATTAAAGTTATTCATTCTTGGTGAACTACTTCTAGATCTTTCATATCTGCCTGATGTAGATACAGGCTGAAATCTTTGTTGATTTCTTTGAAAATGAGGAACTCGGTGAGTTCCTTTTTCAGCCTTATCTACACCAACAACAACACTCTGTTGCTTGGTAGCAGATATCTTTGGTGAGTTAGCAACTTTCTTCTCACCATCACCAAGTTTTTCTGGTGATTTTTCTCTCTGTCTCTCACTCACCTGTCCTTCATTCTTTTTGTTAGGACAGCAGCTAGCTACATGTCCCTTTTCATGACATTTGAAACACGATTTCTAGCCGAAGACTTCTTAATTGAAGTCTCTCGTTTAGATTCATCAGGTGACGATGATGATGATGATGCCTTTGAAGAATCTTGTTTAGTTTGCTTAATTTATGATTTTTCTTTATTTTTATTTTTAGCAAACTGCACATTTGACTCTTTTGTAATAACAGTGACCTCTTCTTTCATATCACTCCCTTTAACAAAATTTACCTTTTTACAAAAATCTGTTTTTGATTCTTAGGGTGTGTATTCTTTGTTTTCAAAACAATGTCTCTGTTATTATCCTTTTTTTAACAAAAATCTGTTTTTACATTCTCAGAACCATCAACATTACCTGATGTGCCAGGTGTAGTTGACACAAAGTCCGTAAGCTCTTCTTCATGTGGCAAGAACGAATAGTCATGACCAAGAGGTGGTGGAACTTCATTTAAACCTTTGAATCCCACACATGTCTTGTCATTACCTTTCTTTAGGCCATTCATCATGTGTTTCATAACAAAAGATGAATCTCTGAATTGATTTAATTTCTTTTCAAGCTCACAAATTTTAAGTTGTGCTTCAGACAACTCTTCGCGTTTTTCAGAAATTTCTTTTGTTTTCTCACTCATCATATCATGAGCTAAGTCAATTATTTGAAGCTTTTCATTAAGCTTACAGGTTAGAATATTGATTTCTTCTTTTTAACCTTTAATTTTCTTCAAATATAATGACTCATTTTGTTTTATGAAAAAGTTTAATTCTTTTAGGTTTGAGAGCTCATTAACCAGACTTTGGTTTTGTTTTGTTAACGTGTCAACCTCACTTTTCAGTTCACGACATTTTAAGCAAATAGAACTACCAGAGTTAGAATGTACCTCTCTTGTTGATTTGCTTAGATTGGCCATGAAAGCAGCAAAATCAGCAACCATTTTCTTCTCTGCAGCATTCTGTTCTCCATCAGCTTTTTCAGCTACCGTCTCTCGCTCTGCCTCAGCATCAGCTTTCACTTCTTCATCAACGACTGGGGCTATCTCAGCCATGAATGCCTATGAGGCATTGTTATCACCCTCTAGATGAACATTCCAATCATAAGAACCCTCTCTAGCAGTAGAGATCAGGGCCTTTGATCCAGTGTTGGTTAACGTATTCCTGTTGCTTGAACCATGACCAGGTGAATCTTGAAAGGATGAGTTAGAACGAGATTCGGTTTTTGGTCGTTGACATTCTCTAGCAAAATGTCCGTAGTTTTGACAATTGTAACACTTCACTTTAGACTTGTCAAAACCCACACTCTTTCCAACGAACTTCCTGCCCGTTCTGTTCATGAACCTCTTTACTCTTCTACAGATCATGGCCATCTGCCATTGTAAATCCATCTCCTCTAGATCATCAGGGTCAATTTGATCATAATCTTCATCAAATGTAGCAGGATCAGATATTCTTCCCTGAATGTAGTTCTCGTAGAAGCAACGAAAGAAGCAAGCAATGCCAGGTGATCTTCAGCACTTTTGACACTCAGAGGCATAGACTTAAGACTGCTGTTACTATTACTTGATTGTTGTCTTTTTTCCCATGACGAGCCTCCTGAAGCAGCAACAAAACATACTTCACCCTAAGCATTTGTCACAATCTGCTCATTTTCACATGAAAGAAACGCAGCTGTAGTATTACTTGAAGCATTGTTGGAAGATGAAGGTGTAAGCCCTTTATAAATCCCTGGATCTTGAACCTGATCATATCCAGTTTCCTTCTTCTTCATGTTGAGCTCATAAGCTCTCAGTTTCCCAACAACCTCTTCCAAGTCTTTAGTTTCATAGTCAGCTTCACCCTTTATCATCAAAGTATAAATATCCCACTTTGCAGGTAAAGCATCCAGCAACTTATCGTTTATCTCCACATTCGTGTATCCCTCTATGTCATAATTGTCCATTTCTAACATCAGATGATAATATCTTGTGATAATATCTTCAAGGGACTCACTCCTCATGCGTTTAAACATAACAAATTGTTTCTTCAGCAGATCAACCTTGTTCTTCTTCACATCAGTATTGCCCTCATACCTATTTTCTAGGGCATCCCACATCTCCTTCGACATAGTATAACGCTTGAATGTATGTTTGATGCCATCAGGTAGTGACATCTTTATATAAGCTAAGGCTTTCTTCTCAGACGCATACATTCTCTTTTCAGCTTCTGACATATTCACATAAGCAGTGACACGTTGTCTGCCCTCAAAGTCATGAGTGGGGTTAGCATACCTATCTTGAATACAGATCCACATCCGAGTGTCCTGATATTCAATGAATGATTGAAAACTGTCCTTCCATGTAAGGTAATTCTCTACCTTCAGCATTTTTGGAGGTTTGTTAGTTGTTCCTGCCTCGTGCTCCATTCTTTACAGTTCATTTAGGTTAGACATATTCGACATTTTACCGAACCGGCTCGTTAAAAATGTTAAAAGTTTGTCCAAAATGGGTGGTTAAATTATACCGTTAGACTTGTCTTGACAACACGAATCCAATGATGTATAATGTCCGATTATGATTTTAGGAATTTTCGTGGCTTTTTTGTCCTAAAAATCACACGAGTCTAACTGTGGAATCGGTTTGTCAGGATTGTCTATGGATCAAATTCTATGTCCAAAACATTTAACTCTGGTTACGTCAGCTGATTAACTTTCCACCTTTTTGTATAGAACTCGGAACAGTATCAAATCCGGAACAGTAACTCGGATAGTCAATCCGAGATGGAAACCCGGAACAGTAATCCGAACTGCTTATCCGAGATGGTGATTCAGAATAGTGATCCGAGATCGAATCCGGAATGTACTATTCTAATCCGAAATGGAAACCGAAATAGACTATTCTGATCTGAGATGGAATCCAGGATAGACTATTCTGATCCGAGATGGAATCCGGAATACACTGCTGATCCGAAATTCCATCCGAGATGGGCTGATCTAAATTCGAGATAGACTGATCTAATCCGAAATGCAACTATGATGAACCGAATTGCAAGTCTGATGATCCGAAATGCAAGTTTCTGATCTGAAATTCAAGCTTTCAATCCGAAATGCTTCACTTTTGATCCGAGATGCCCTCCTTCTATCCGAAATACCTTGCTGTTAATCCGAAATAGCTGTAAAACCCTAAAACAGCAGACGAAACCCGAAAACAGCCGTCAAAACATCAAACCAGCCTCCAAAAACGTCCAAAAACCCAACTTTTTTCTGTTGTTACGATTCTGAACCGAGCAAAATCAAGAGCCGAATGCTCTGATACCAATTGTAGGTCCCTTAATCCGTGTGGATCATCACAGAATTGTCCAGCTAATCTAGAGTGCGGAATCCCCTAGATCAGATTTCAGAGAAAACCGAACAAGAACACGAACACGCTTACTTTCAAACTGTCTTCTATTGATTATCGAACACAATAGTTTACAATCAATTCAAGACTCTCTCTCAACTCTCTCTCTGAAGTAATTCTCTGAGCAACTAAATGAGCAACTAAACCAGCAACCTTAACTCTAATGGAAACCTCCTTTTATATAGAGATAGGTTATGCAACTAGGCTAGGGTTTCCCTGCATGGACTGCTAATGGGTTTAATCCCAAATCACCTACTATATGCTATATGGTGTCTAGTTTAGCCCAATTACTTCTAATTAACTATTACAAAACTAAACCCGCTAACGTTTAGCATTTTACTAATTACAAGATATCCAAAAACCAAATCTAAGTTGTTGTCACAAATATGCACCAACACATAACAAGCTGTGTTCACAGATTCTCCCCAGAAAAGAACTGGAAGCTTTGAATCAGAAAGCATAGTCCTAGCGGCTTAAATTAACGTCCTATTTTTCCTCTCAGCGACTCCATTCTGTTGAGGTGTATAAGGAGTAGAATGTTGATTTTCAATTCCCTTGCGAAGACAATAGAGATCCAGAATCTAATTCTTGAACTCCGTGCCATTATCACTCCTTATCCTCTTGATCCGTGCATTGACATTTCCAATTTTGTAAAAAGAACTATTAGCATCTTCGCTGTCTCATCTTTTGTACCTAAAAAGAAAACCCATGAATACCGTGAGAAATCACTGTGACAACTAAACGATAGTATTTTCCACCTATGCTCCTTACGTTCACCGGACCGAATAGATCCATATGAAGTAATTCATAAGGGGCATCTATGGAATTTACTGTTTTGGACTTGTGAGGTTTCTTATGTTGTTTTCCCTATTGACATGGAATACATTTATCTTCCACGTGAAACCTCTACACTGGCACCCCTTCCACTAAACTGTTTTTAATAACATAATTCATTTTTCGGTAATGGATGTGGGCCATGTGTCTGTGCCCCCGCATTAACTCAACCTCAGATGCTTTTACCAATAAACACGCCACCACCGAGGAAGAATCCTTAGCACCCATGTCCATGACATAAGTGTCATTTCTCCTTGGCGCTCTCATCACTATCCAATCATTCGGTATCACCAAACCCAGTTTCAACACCAAAGCTTCAAACTTAGTATAGTGGACCGAGTGACCCTTGTCGCAGACTTGAGACACGCTCATCAGATTGTGCTTCAGCTGTTCGACATAGTTCACTTTGTCCAATGTGATCTTCCCGTTGGTCACTTTTCCTCGACCTGTTACTGCCCTCCTTTAGCACCTGCAAAATTCACATAACCTCCATCTATGTTTTCGAACTCAATCAACAACCTCGCATCCCCGTCATATGCCTGGAGCAACCACTATCAACATACCACAAGTTGATAATCCTCCTTAGCAGCTCCTGCACAACCCAACAAACAAAATTAGTTAGATTGGGGGGAACCAAGCCTTAATGGTCTTGGGTCTTCCAGATTCATCAACCACCGGAACACTCATCCAATATCCATCACTCCTAACAGGAGTCTTGGATCTCAGACCTGTTGATGGCAATGGTTTTTTATTTCTATTCGGTCTTTGGCCCTGAGGTTTCCTAAACATGTTTGGACTCTGTAACCTTTGGAAAATTTTGGTTATGATTCCTCGAATTTTGATGGTAATAATTTCTAAAGCCATTGTTATAAAAATTTCAACTACTAACATTTTGATATCGAATTTAATATTGACCTTGACTTCTGAAATTACTTGATTGGCCATTAAAATTATTCATTCTTAGTGAACTACTTCTAGGTCTTTCATATCTGCCTGATGTAGATTCAGGCTGAAATATTTGTTGATTTCTTTGAAAACGAGAAACTTGGTGAGTTCCTGTTTCAGTCTTATCTACACCAACAGCAACACTTTGTCGCTTGGTAGCAGATATCTTTGGTGAGTTAGAAATCTTCTGCTTGCTATCACCAATTTTCTCTGGTGATTTTTCGCTCTTTCTCTAAGACACTTATGCTTCATTCTTTTTGTTAGGACAACAGCTAGCTACATGTCCCTTGTTGTGACATTTGAAGCACGATCTTCTAGCTAAAGACTTCTTAATTGAAGTCTCTAGCTTAGATTCATCAGGTGACGATGATGATGATGATGCCTTTGAAGGATCTTGTTTAGTTTGCTCACTTTCCGATTTTTCTATGTTTTTATTTTTTACAAACTGCACATTTAACTCTCTTGTAATAAAAATGGTCTCTTCTTTCATATCACTCCCTTTAACAAATCAACTTTTTTAACAAAAAAAATTGCTTTTTATTCTTAGGGTTTGTATTCTTTGTTTTCAATACCGCTTCTCTGTTATTATCCTTCTTGGCATTCTCAGACACATCAACATTCCCTAATGTGGAACTACTAGGTGTAGTTGACACAAAGTCTGTAAGCTCTTCTTCGTCTGACAAGAAAGAATAGTCATGACCAAGAGGTGGTGAAACTTTATTGAAAAATTTGAAGCCCACAATTGTCTTGTCATTACTTTTCTTCAAGCCATTCATCATGTGTTTCATAACAAAAGATGAATCTCTTGAATTGATTCAATTTCTTTTCAAGTTCACAAATTTTTAGTTGTGCTTCTAACAACTCTTCGCATTTTTTCAGAAATCTCTTTTGTTTTCTCACTCATCGTATCATGAGCTAAGTTAATAATTTAAAGTTTTTCATTTAGTTTACAGGTTAAAATATTGATTTCTTCTTCATAACCCTTAACTTTCTTTAAATATAATGACTCATTCCTTTTTACGAAAAAAGTTGGATTCTTTTACGCTCAAGAGCTCATTTACCAGGCTTTGGTTTTGTTTTGTTAACGTGTCAACTTCACTTTGCAGTTCACGACATTTTAAGCAAATAAAACTACCAGAGTTAGAATGTACCTCTCCTGTTGATTTGCTTAGATCGGCCATGAAAACAGCAAAATCAGCAGCCATCTTCTTATCTACAGCATTCTGTTCTACATCAGATTTGTATTCAGTCATTTGATCATCATCAACTGTTTCAGCTACCGTCTCTCGCTCTACCTCAGCATCAACCTTGACTTCTTCATCATCAACTGGGGCAATCTCAGCCATGAACGCCTGTGTGACATTGTCATCACCTTCCAGATGAACACTCCAATCATAAGAACCTTCTCTAGCAGTAGAGATCAAGGCCTTTGATCCACTGTTAGTTGATGCATTCATGTTGCTTGAACCATGACCAGGAAAATCTTGAAAAGATGAACTAGAACGAGATTCAGTCTTAGGTCTTTGACATTCTCTAGCAAAGTGTCCGTAATTTTGACAATTGTAACACCTCACTTTAGAGTTACCAATACCTACATTCTTTCCAACGAACTTTCTTCTTGTCCTATTCATGAACCTCTTCTTCTAGATCTCATGGCCATCTGCCATTGTAAATCCATCTCCTCTAGGTCATCAGGGTCAATCTGATCATAATCTTTATCAAAAGTAGCAGGATTAGAGATTCTTCCCTCAATGTAGTTCTCATATGAAGCAACGAATGAAGCAAGCAAGGCCAGATGATCTTCAGCAGCCTTGACACTCAGAGGCATAGACCTTGTATTGCTGTTATTATTGCTAGCTTGTTGTCTCTTTGCCCCTGACGATCCTCATGAAGCAACTACAAAACATACTTCACCACCAGCATTTGTCACAGCCTGCTCATTTTCACATGAGAGAAACGCAGTTGCAGAATCACTTGAAGCATTGTTGGAAGATGAAGATGTAAGTCCTTTATAAATTCCCGGATCTTGAACCTGATCATATCCAGTTTCTTTCTTCTTCGTGTTGACCTCATAAGCTCTCAGTTTCCCAACAAACTCTTCCAAGTCTTTATCTTCATAGTCAACTTAACCCTTTATCATAAGAGTATAAATATCCCATTTGGCAGGTAAAGCATCTAGCAATTTATCATTTATCTCAACGGTTGTGTATCCCCCTATGTCATAATTTTCCTTTTTTGACATTAGATGATAATATCTCGTGATAATATCTTCAAGGGACTCATTTCTCATGCGTTTAAAGACAACAAATTGTTTCTTCAGCAAGTCAACCATGTTTTTCTTCACATCAGGATTGCCCTCATACCTCTTCTCTAGAGCATCCCACATCTCCTTTGAAGTGGTATATCGATTGAATGTATGTTTGATGCCATCAGGTAACGAGATCTCTATAGCAGCTAAGGCCTTCTTCCCAGACTCATACATTCTCTTATCAACCTCTGACATGTTCACATAAGCAGTGACACATTGTCTGCCTTTTAAGTCATGAGTTGGGTTTACATACCCATCTTGAATACAGATTCACATCTGTGTGTCCTGATATTCAATGAATGACTGAAACCTATCCTTCCATTTAAGGTAATTCTCTACCTTCAACATCTTTGGCGATTTGTTAGTCGTGCCTGCCTCGTGCTCCATTCTCAATAATTAGTTAAAGTTAGACATATTCGACATTTTTACCGAACCGGCTCATTAAAAACGTTAAAAAGTTGTCCGAAAAGTGTGATTAGCAAAATGTACCGTTAGACTCTTCTCGACGATACGAATCCAACGATTTATAATGTCCGAGAGTGATTTTAGGAATTTTCGTGCCTTTTTTTTGTCGTAAAAATCACACGAGTCTAACCGTGCAGTCGGTTTGTCAAGATTGTCTATGGATCAAATTCTGTGTACTAAAACGTTTATCTCCGGTTACGTCAACTGGTTAACTTTCCACCTTTGTGAGTACAACTCGGAACAGTACCCAATTCGGAACAGTAACTCGGATTAACAATCTGAGATGGAAATTCAGAGCAGTGATCTGTGATATCAAACCGAGATGGTCATTCGAGATGGTATCTGAGATGCTATTCGAGATGGTGATTCGAGATAGTATCCGAGATGCTATCGAGATGCAATCCGAGATAGTATCCGAGATGCTATCCGAGATGCAAATCCGAGATGATTAAAGATCAATCACCAATGATCTTAGATACACTGTTCTGATCCGAGATGCAAGTATTCTGATCCGAGATGCTTCACTTATGATCTGAAATACAACTCTGATGATCAGAAATGCAACCTTCAGATCCGAAATGCAAGATTTCTATCCGAGATACCTTGCTGATGATCCGAAATACCAAGTTTCTATTCGAGATGCCTTGTTGTTTATCCAAAATAGCAGCAAAAACCTAGAATAGCCTTCAAACTTCGAACCAACCGTCAAACACGTACAAAACTTCAACTTTTCCTGCTGTTATGATTCTGAACCAAGCAAAACAAGAGCCGAATGCTCTGATACCAATTGTAGGTCCCCTAATCCGTATGGATCTTTACAGAATCATCTATCCAATCTAGAGTGCGAAATCCTCTAGACCAGATTATCACAGAAAACGAATACGAACAGCAATCACAATAAACCTGATCTTTATTGATTATCTATCACAATGATTACAATCAATCTAGATCACAAGAATTCTCTCTCAACTCTTCTTTGAAGTAATTAACTGATCAGCCTTAACCCTAATGCAAAACTCTCTTTATATAGAGACAAATTTTCAACTGGGCTAGGGTTTCACCACACGGGCTGCAAATTGGTCTAGGCCCAATTCGCCTACCACTCCCTATAATGTGGGTCTGGTTTAGCCCAATCACTTTAACTAACTATTACAAAACTAAACCCACTAACTGTTTATCGTTTTACTAATTACAAAATATCCAAAGACTAAATCTAAGTTGTTGTCATAAATATGCACCAACACAGACCAATATGGTCGATGGTAGTGTTGCCTTCAAAAGAGGGACATGCCACATTTTGGATTAATAACATACTTAATTATCTTTCAATATTCCGGCCTTGCGGGACTGTATCCCTGCTGACTCAAACCAATATGGCTTAAGGTAGCATTGCTTCCAAAAGAGGGACATGCCACTATAACTAAGATAATCTTTTAAAAGACCCAAAGTGCGAAAATCATCAAAACATACGTAAAAGATAAATCGGAACCAAATGATTCTATCTTGTCTATTTGTTTCTTTTATTATTTTAGTTTCTTTCTTTATCTTTTCTCAAAATTTGGTTAGATTAGACGTTGACGATATTCCGGTATTAAAAGCTCTTGTGTCCATGGACGACCTCGGTATCTTATCATCACTATACTACGCCAACTATGGGTACACTTGCCCTAGCGTGTTGTAGAGAATAATAGTGTTATATCATGTTTTATAAAGTTGAAGCTTAATAAACAAGTAAATGTCACACCCCAACCGATGGCGGAAACATCAGAGTGAGATGAAATAGATTGCTCGAGACATCATAACACTATTTGCGACAATATTAAGTTCAAACCCATTTCATTTCATTGATTGAATTGTCAAATACAACATAAACTCAAATTCAACATAAATTCAAATACGACAAGTTTAACAAAATTATAACATAACACCTAGCATTCTAGATGTTTTTCTACGTCGCCCCTACTATGATTCCGTCATATTCAACATCCTTAACCTGCAACATGTTAAAAGTATAGTTCAACACACAAGGCATTGGCGAGTACACAAGTTTAATATAGCATAAGTATGAAAAAAAAAATTAAACGAATCCACATGGCAAAATAGTTAACTAGATTAATGTATCTAGGCATGCAATTTTACAAGTCAACCCTCTGATTACCACAAGAATTAAAGACTTAACATGACCACAAGACTACGGGTGGTGCGTTACTCCTATAGCGCTATACATGTTAAGGGGTGGCTCGTACGAAGTTAATGACAAGCAAATAACATAAGAATGTTCCAAGAATACAAATCATGTATCACGCATTTAAGCATGTATAATGGATTGTTTGTGTTTGCATAAAGTATAAGTGTGTTTGCGTGTATTTTGATAGGTTAAACACATTGCACCCAAAAGTGTAAAGCGTAAAAAGGGCCTTTTGGGTGTACTCACAGTTTTGCAAAGCTGCCTTTGGTAAATCTGTGAAGAGTTAGAGAGTTTGAAGGATGGAACACCGAGTTATTCTACATGAGGAAACGTAGGTGTGTAAGTATTAGGATAATAATGGAGGTTTTGGATTCGGAATTAAAGTATGTATTCAAGAAAGTAATTATCTAGCCTTAAACACTCGTTTTTGACACTATATATCCTGTATGGGTTGATGTGATTTCATGGGTTAAGAGCCCATTAGAATCGTAACGAGAGGGTTAAGTCCAAGATAATATAACCTAATGTTAGGATAAGTAACCATATGATCATTGTCAAAAGTTCGGTTATGTATAAGTCTATTTACGTATATATTATATATAATATATCATTAAGTCTACCACATAAGTCATAGATTTCATAGAATGTCATGCATGAAGATAGGAGGTAACCATCCTTTAACCTCTTTTGTAAGATTCACAAACACAAATTGTTACAAGGACAATTCGGATGGTCATGAATGGAATAAAAAGAAATATTTCACTAAACTATGTATTGACCAAGTAAGCAAGCTAGGTGCATGCATCCAGAACATGGTAATGTTTGAGGACGTGTCGTAGCCTTGTTACTCAATTGAAGGTTGAACATAATTTAGTGGTTACACATAGAAATCATCAAGTGAGGTGGTGGATTGAAAGTAGGATAGCCAAGGCTTCCAAGTAATCACACCTTTACCAAAACACAAGCTTTGTCAAGCTTGAATGGTTTCATCACTTGTGGGTTGATAACCCTATCAAAACAGAAAGTTTGGAGATGTTTACACCTCTTAATCTCATAAAAACTTGTTCCTAACAAGTCTCATAACCTTAGATAGGTTTAAGAATACGTAGGAACAAGATTAAGTTAAGAAAAACAAAGTTTATAAAAGTTTAACAAAAGTTCTTCCAAAACAGAAAGTTTGGACCTCAAAATGGTAATATTCCACCTTGGTTTTCCATGGAAAACCTGTGGAAACAATTCTAGAGGTGTTCCAAGATTTGTAGAGGAAGATTTGATGAAGAAAAGTGAGTTTGGACTCACTTTTGTACTTAAAGTTTTCTTCCTTGTTCTTGAGTTTACAACTGATTTGGGAGTGTTTTGAGAGTGTAGAGGAGTTTGGAAAGTGAAAATGAGTGTTAGGAAGCTTGCTTATATAGTGGTTTAGTAGGGTTTTGAGTTAAATGAGGTTTAGAGGTGATTGGGTGTGAAAAATGGACCAACCCGTATGCAATAAACAACTTACTGCGGATCAAGTCCTCTCGCGCCCAACGAGAGGAAAGAGCCTAGCCTCTCGCGCCCCGCCAGAGGCTCATTTTGGCAGATTTTGCAATTTGGTCGCTGAACTTGGTTTTTCCTTCATTTTAAGCTAAAACTTAGTGTTTTGGCATGTTTTTAAGTGTATAACATGTATGTAAGTATATTTTGAGTATCGAGTATGTATGTACGAGTATTGTCACGTAGAAAAAGTATCGGTTTGTATGTAAACATGTTTTTAATGATCGTATGCATGTAAGACAAGTATGTATTAAGTATGAATTTTATTACGATCGAAGTCTCGGATTGCAAGGTTGGGATCGAAATACGAATGCGATACGAATACAAGTTTCCATAAATAGAAATACGATTACACTTTCTAATTAAGGAAAATTCGAAAAAGCGAGGCGTTACAGTAAAAGTGCTTAAAATTACATTAAAAATCATATACCCTCCACTCACGTTATGCACACATAAAACAATTGAAATTGATGAAATTGAAAACAAGAACTAAGAACAGTTAATAAGAAAAGCTATACGAAAACAAGTGATTTTAATAATCAAAAGAATTTTATAATGAACGGTTTAAAAAACGAACATTTTAAGAAGTACGTTGATAATAAAATGAGAGGGTTAAAAAAAGAAGTTAAAACACAATCGGTTTTAAAAAAACAAACAATTTTAATAAATAAAAGTTCTAAAAAATCACAAATTTTGAAGAAACAAGCGTTTTTAAACAAAAGAACGATTTAAATAAATGATATATTAAAAATGAACAATTTACAAAAAAGGTTTGAAAAACAAATGATCATAAAAAGACGTATTTATTTATATATTTAAAGCGAGTTTTATTAAATAATAATCGTAGAAAAACAAAATAAAAAAACAAACTTTCTATAAAAAAATTTAAAAAATAAAAATATTTTTTTAATACATACATATAACATAACTCATTTTACAGAGAAGGAATAATAAGATTGTGGTTTGGTTTTTATTAATTTTAGTAGTTACATAAATTAATTTGAGTAATTACATAAATAACTTCTTAAAATAAAAATAAAACCTTTATTGATTTACATAAATAACCACTGAGATGTAAATATACTAAAATACTCTTATACTTAATAGAAAAAGTAACAAAGTTAGTGTTAGAGGCCAAAAACGTCACAAATGAAATCTCAATGTCTGATATGCCAAAAGATATCATTTTAGGCCGAAAGAGTTAAACTGGCTAAAACTCAAGGGCCAAAATATTAATTTACTTAAAAAAATAAACACACGCATACATTAATATATAATAAATAATGTTATTTTTGAAAATATCTATAAAAAAACACACGTGCGCGCGCACACACACACACATATATATATACATAATATCTTTCTCTCTTCTCTCTATTCCTCTCATGTCTATTTCTCTCTCATCCACCACCACCGTGCACCATCACTCACCACCACAACCATCATCGATCTCATTCTCTCTCCTATCTCTCTCTCTCATCCACCACCACCACCACCACTCACAACTCCACCCACATCTCTCTCTTTCTCTAAAAACCACTGTTGCACCACATCATCAACCGACACCACCACCCCACCTAGGGTTTGAGGCGTCATCATTATGCACAACGACGACAACAATCGCAAGCACCGACATCAAATTAGAAGTAAAACTTTAGGCAAATTGATACCTAGGGTTTAAATTGTCGTCCTTTTCCAATCTAGACTCGAAAAGGATAGGGATGGAGGAAGCTTGACATGGGCGTCATCGTCGTTTTCTGATCTAGAATCTAAAAGGGCCAACAAGGGGGGTTCAGACCATCTTAATGGCAGTGGTGGTCGTGGGAGGACATGGAGGCTCTGGTGGTACTCTTGAGAGAGAAATAAAGAGAAGCGATGGTTGTGACGATGGTGGCTTGTGGTGATGGCGAAGATTGGTGGAGGTGGTGCCATGGTGGTGGTGTTTTAGAGAGACGGATGGGGTGGGTGGAGTTGTGTGTATTTTTCTTTTAAATAACATTATATATTATATATGTGCGTATATATTTTTTCTTGTAAATAACATTATTTATGACGTATTAATATATGTGTGTGTTTATTTTTCATAACATTAGTATTTTATGTAAATGAGTTTTTATGAAAATAAAAAAGTAAAATATATATGTTATCCGACTAAAATGCCCTTTGTGTTAACTGAGATTCTCTGACAAAGTTATTGAGTTGAGTGAAAATGGCAAAAAAACCATGGTTGTAAAAATCCTAACTAGGCGCCGATTAATCAAAATTAATCCCGATTAATCCCAATAAATCACCGATTAATCGCTAGTACTAACTTCACTGTCCGGCTAACAACTAGCGATTACTTCAACACTGCAAAAAACTACAAATGTCAGGGATCCAAGGGGAAAAACGACTTGGATAAAATAGCATTTTAGGTTATACCTAAAGGAACTAAAATGGCAATTAAAAAGTCGGCCTATGATGGGGAACGCGGGTTTAAAGTGGAGGATATGTTTTGTTGGGATATTTAAAATTTGAAGTTTATAAATATTTTTTATATCTCAGATATTCTAACTAGATTGATATTTAAATATACTTATATATTTTTTTATATATTTAAAACGAAGAATTTTATTAACAATCGTAAACTAATATTTATTATTTATTTTCATCTTCAATATCTACAAATCTTATGCATAGTAATAGTTTTTTCCATCTATTTATTGACAATAATGTCAGGCAGCTGTTCAGCACTTTTCTTATTGGTCTAGCCAAATTATGATTTTGCTATTGTTTTGTTTTTTCCTCTCCTAACTAAATTACAATTTTGCTCTCAGTTCAAATTTACGGTTTTGTCATTGTTTTTGCTTTTTTCTCTGTCAAATTAGGATTTTGCCCCCAGTGTAAAATTACAGTCGTGTCATCGTTTTTTTAACAAAACTATGGTAGTTTTTTGTTTTAATTTGTTGACTTAGTGTAATTTTTATTGGTGTCAGGCAGCTACCTGGCACACTCTCATTTGTCATGAAAAATTACAATTTGCTCTAGTTTAAAATTTTAGTCTTTCTGTGTTTTAGTTTTCTTTAGCAAAAATATGGTAGTGTTTTATTTTAATTGGTTGGCCCGTGGTTATTTTTTATGATCGTGTTATGAGTAGTATGTACCGTTAACTAAAACACAAACTTAGAAAACTATTGAGATTAGTAATTCGATATAATCGCCAAGATTTTTTCTATACTGTTTATCTGGATGATTGGATATCATAGATGTTTAAATAATATGTCAGATTGTTATAGAAATATTTAGATTTCCTAAATTTGGCCTTAAAGCAAGGGTAAAGTCGGCATGTAAAAGAATAGGGGTTAATATAGTAAAAACACAACGACACTTACACGTTCACTCATTCGATCAAGTCCTAGACACTTCTGTTCAGAGTTCTTCGATTCACTTTCAAATCTTTTATTATTAGGGTTTTCACCTCTTCGCCCCAATCGGAAGATTTTTACTCCGTCACCGGAACATGAACGGAATACATTCCGGCGTGAAGGTACTGAAGCCGGAAGAGATGAGTGCGAAAGAAGATTGGTTGTCAATTGTTAAGGGATTCGAACGTGAAGAAGTCGATGAGTTATTGTCTCAAACGTTTTGCGGCCACTGCGAGCGTCTTCTTCATGACCGTGTTCTGTCCATCGCTAACAGTAAGATTTTAACATATCTTTTAATTAAGTTTATGTGTGTTTGTGTTAATTTAGCTGTTACATTTATATGAGTTTATTTAATTTGAGTTTTAATGGATGTTGATTTGTTATCCCAACCCCTAAAAAAGGTCTTTGACTCTTAGAATTCAAGAGTACTTCAATGTTGTTATGGATGTCGTTTGGCATGTTTACCTAAAACCAAAGTGGTGCATTTTCTGGTTTTTTTTTAAAGTTTTGCAAGGTGGGCTTTTTTAAGTTGTGATGATGGATAATACATTCAAGAATAATCTAGATCATTTATAAATTAAAAAAAATAAACCACAAAGTGCTGCGCATTGTTTTTGAATATAGTTTGCTATTTGTAAAACCATGTTTTATTATTTAGCTTGAAAAGTACTTCAAAATGGATGTAGTGGATGCACTTATTGTCTGTTCTTCTTTTATTTTGCAGGAAAACGCTCGAAGAAATTGTCAATCTCAAGTGTGGATTCTACTCAATCTGACGATATTCCTGATGGATGTTTAGAATCTTGTACACAAGTATCTTTGAACAATAACGGTTCTTTTAAATCTCCAGGAAACATTCACTCAGGAAGTCAGAAAAGCTATGTTGACAAGTTATCCCCAGCGTTAATGGACAACAAGCGCGTAAGATCATTAAGTCTATCAAGATCCAGTACATCGCCTGATAATGGAATACATGAAAATTCTCCCCGAGAAAATGAATTGCAGTCTGAGGAGCAGAAGGAAAAGTTAAGGTTTCTCAATGTTGGAAGAAAGACCAACTTTACACACTTTGAGAGGGTTAACGGAATGTGGTTCAAGGGCTTGAGCTACACACTCAAGTCTTCAATGATGAGGATCAGAAGAAGATTGTTGAGTCCGTGTATGAATTTCAACGCATGGGGCAAAAGGGCGACTTAGAGGTTTGTATTCTTTAACGGTACAAAAATGGGTGGGTTGGTTAACCGGTCCAGACGAGATACTTTCTCGTCCAAAAATATTACAAGTTTATGATTAATGTGTGTCGAATATGACTACAAAAACCACATTATCTCAACAAAACATGTTTTTGTAATAGAAGAATTTAGGAGGTTTGTTGCATTAATAAAACACTTTTGGTTACTTCTATTCGGATTAATCTGTCTTCTTTTATTCGTTTTTTTTTTTTAATTTTACTTGTTCAAGATATTAGAGATAAAAAAAATATAAAAACTTAGTCAGTCAATTCACAAAAACAAAAGGTTAAAATTGCCTTAGATATTTTGTATTTTTCTTACATATATAAATTGTATATATTATAAACACCTAGTGCTAAACCCTAGAACCGGCTCATTTCCTTTTACTTAATGATCAAATTTTGTAGAGCGGACATACTCAGAACCTTCAAAGTGGATGCGGGGAAAAGGGCGTATTACAATTCAATTTGGTTGTTGCTACAATTATGCAGTGGTATGTATATATTTCATCACTCTTTAAATTTCCCATTTTTGTGTACACATTATAGGGTTGTGTATTGACTTTTAGTCAAATTCTTCAGGATAAAAATGGGAACCCCCCAGGCATCATTAGAGACGAAGAAGTTGATCCCGTACCTCCAGTATTCATAGATATGATCAAAAGATTGGTGAGGTGGCACATTCTACCTCCAACATGTGTCCCTAATAGCTGCATCGTGAATATATACGAAGAAGGGGATTGCATTCCACCACATATTGATCATCACGACTTTCTCAGACCATTTTGCACCATTTCGTTCTTGACCCAATGCAATATACTGTTTGGTTCAAATCTCAAGATTATCAGGCCTGGAGAGTTTTCAGGCCCATTTTCCATACCTTTACCTATCGGGTATGAATTTATCTTTCGTCAGTATTTTTGGTTTTTCAATTACATGTATATAAAACAAATGCTGAATTTGATGGTTGACTTTTTTAAACTTACATAATGCAGATCAGTGCTCGTGTTAAAGGGTAACGGAGCTGATGTCGCCAAACATTGCGTTCCAGCAGTACCTGCCAAAAGGTATCATCTCGATTTTAAATAATTATTGCCATGTATAAGTATTCAATTCATCATCAAATTTGTACCTTAATTTCACTGTTTTGTTGCAGAATTTCTATCACTTTCAGGAAAATGGACGAGAGCAAGATTCCTTACAGTTACTCACCTGATCCCGAGCTACGGGGTGTTTCGCCTTTGACCATAACTCCACTCAAATCACCATCAGAACCAAAGGAGATCAACACTAAAGAAACATCTCATGTTTCGGTTCCTGCTCGTGTTGTTTCAAAACAAAGCAAGCCGTCTCTCTTTAATGAGAAGATGATTTCCCACCACTAGGAGCTACAGTTGGAAGCCGGCATTCGGGTCATAAGAAGAATGTTTCCAAGGCTTAATGTTTGCTGGCAAATATCCTTGGGTTTCAATTGGTTTTCGATTTGACCTTAATTTCAAGGGTATTTGTTATGATTTTTTGTTGTACATCAGATTAATAATCATTTGATGGAAAATAACCTTTGTATGAATTTATAATTTATAAAGTATCGTGGACAGTAAAAATAGCTATTTATGAATTATATTGTATTATTGTTTTGTTTTTGAAGTTTAATTTTGCAATATAGATATTTATATGAGAATTGGGTATGTTTGTATTTCGTGCACAATAATAAAATATGTGTCAGAAAGAGACGATATACATTATAGTCAATTTTGAATGGATTGTAGTTTGCTTATCTAAATCCTGATAAATAACCAGATAATGATCGCAACTGAAATCTGCTATATAATTGATTGGCTTAGTGGTTTCAATATCAAATAACCAATAATCTAAAAGGGAAAAAATATATTATAATCATAATAGTTTATAACGTCAAAAATATATTTCTACAAGGAATGTAAATATGTGTCAGATAATAAATATGTGTCAGATGATCAAGTTTACTTGTTGTATACTTGCATGTTGACCTTAACTCGCGTGTGAGGTCATACTCAGAAAAAATCAAATCCAACACCTAGTTCTTTTTGTAAACGATTGGCGCGCAAGGCCATATCCAGATGATACCTGTGCCAGCAAGGCGGTGTTAGGCAATACAAACGGTACGATTGTCAGAGCAGTACGCCAATGAGCGCACGACAGGCTCTGCCCAATGATGCTGCACGATGAGCAATCGTGCATGAGACAGGAAGTACACAAAGACACGTACGTGACACCAATCAGCGCGCGCCGACCACTGCTCCATGATCTCCACACTGATGCCATACCAGACAACAAGGACAGTGCCAGGCCACGTGAATCCATGCAACATGCGCCAACTACACTCTAGCCTATAAACACTAACGGTCGCGACATGGGAGGCAAAACAAATATTCCTTGTTGTCGACCTGAGGCCCAAGGCCCATCAGCCCATCTACTTCACTACTCACTTCGGCTATAAATAGAGAACTTCATCTACAGGTTTAAGGATCGGTCTCTTGCTCTCTCACTTAATACACACACTTTTATCCTCAAATCAAGTTCTTATTCTAATGCCAAAGGGTGGTTACAAGGAGAACCCCCCTATTCTCCTCCTTGTAACGAGCTTCACGGTGTGTTAATTGTTTTGCATGATCATCGCAACTGTTTATCGAAGAAGAAAGAAGATCAACCTTATTTAGACGAGACACATACCACAAGCTTATCTCCGAATTAACTGGGTGTTTCTTCACTTGTTTTAGCTTTAAATTTACAACGAAAATTCATAGTCATTCCATAACTAACAAAATAGCATGTATACTCAATATATTTAAATTATTTTATATATGTTATAATTACGGAGAATTCTTATCTTCACTCCATTATGCTATCTCGTTTACTTCCTTTGACTATATCCTTTATATGTTGTCAGTTATATGTTTTACCAGTAGTATTATACATATTTACTAATTACTAATATCTCAATGAATAATAGATACACATGAGTTTAATCCTCTTATTATTTTTCTATGATTCATTTTACATTATCAACACCTTAGTTCTATACCTATTCTCATCGATGAAGATCTTTCAAGTACAAGATTGGTAGCTGTTATAGGAGTATTCTACTGCCCGCTGTTGATCCACTTCCTTTTGAATTTCCAATTCAACTTAGGATTTCCTGTATAGGACTATGCCTACTAGTTCTAGTAGACAACTCAGGATTTCCTATATAGGACTATGCCTACTAGTTCTAGTAGAGCTATTATTGGTGATAAATGTTTAATAGATAGTGGTAATACCAACGCTATTCTAAATACAAGAAATTCTTCTCTGTATTGTCTTCTGCAAAAACACTTGTTGGTACTATATTCGGTATGCCTAACCTTATTGAAGACTCTGGCATAGCACAACACAACCTTATCTTTGGGTAGCCAACTGGCATTATAATCTAGTAAATCAAGAAGAAATTTACTAAGTTTTGGCTCATTGGGTTTTCTTGGTGAGTTTTCTCAGAAGTATTAGCTTATTTGTTGGTCCTGAAACGCCATTTTATTGTATCATCAAGTATGCTGTTACTAGTGTATAATGAATGATAATGTGTTTGTGAGGGGGGGGGGTACCTCTTTTTACTCCCTTTGCCTATCTCATTTATATATTGTTGGTTATATATATATACGTATATATGTATATAGGGTTAGAATCATTTGAAAAGCACTAGGCTAATTGAGAAACTTGAGAAGCATTTTTGACCACACATTTTCCCTAAGCTTTTCGTAATATATACATATGTATAGTTTATAATTGACTATATACATATATGTATAATTCAAGATTTGAAAATATACATATAGTGAATTTTACACTATACATATGTGTATATTATGGAAAGCTTACAAAAATGTGTGGTCCATAATGCTTCTCAAGTTTCTCAAATAAGACGGATTTCTCTTAGAATCTCTACCATGTATATATATATATATATATATATATATATCTGTCACACCTCGACCCACATCGGATGATCGGTCGGAGCATTATGATTGTCCATAGCTCATGACAACTATTATAAGTTTAAATATTTAAGGCATGATCGAATTAAAATGTCAAACGTACCATAGAGATCTCAAATAATTCATACAATAGCAAAGTTATAAATCATAAAACAAAATCCAATTATTTAATTAAGGCATGTCGTACATGTTGTCATCTTCAATTATATTTCATATGGTTACATGTATTATGCGTAAAAGGGGTTTTTTGGTCAACATAAAGTTATAAAGTTAAGGAATAGATAAAATATTTTGCTTCATCATTTTATTTATTTTATTTAAAAATAATTTAACATACAACTTCAACTGTAGTAGATACATCCATGACATCTCACAACAACAACAATCCTCACAATCACCAAAATTACCACAATCAAATTTGATAAATCGACATAATATTAAAAACAAAAGACACAATGAGATTCAAGTTCCGAAGAGCGAATCGACAAACACATTGAGATTCAAGCCCCGAAGAGCGAATCAAAATTGTGCCGATACCAAGTTCAACCCATGATGTGGAGAACTTATCAGCCGTGGATCCACGATAGAAAATTGGGTTCTCTTATTTAGGGACTTCAAATATATAAAATAGTTGTTTAACATAATTTCCAAATCAGTATTATTATTTCTAGAATAATTGGACAAGAAAAATTCTTATAACTACCAATTTAATAGGTTATAATATATTGTAAATGCCAAAAATTAGACAAATTCATTAAATTTATCTAAAAATTCTATAAATCATATTTAATGATTATCACATATTTTTATTTAAAATAATTAATTTTATAATGGAATTTATTTGTTTAACAATTTCATAATTTCTTTTATTAAAAGTTAATTATAAAAAAATATAAAAAATTCTATAAAACTCCAACACATTTGTATATGAAACACCCTAACATATTTTAACGAAAAATACGCAACGAAAATGTCAACTAATTTTTTTTAGTCCTTACAAACATTTTAACATACTAGAAACTATTGGAATAATCCCCCGTACAAACCACGTACTTTGACTCGATCATCCACCGCTTACACTCTCCATGGTGATGATAATTCCGTGCAACCTGCAATCACCACATACAACCGCATCATTGATATTTGGTGACATTATACACAATCTAACCATACATAATTAAAAGACCATGCCACGTTCTTTCTACTTATGTTAATCGTCACGGTTATCTTTCCAGGTACAATCTTGCATCCCAACATCAAATCTTTATAAGCCCAACAATAGCATACCTGCACTTTCATTCATCTCGAGACCCAACATTAGTGACAATAATACTCAAACGTATCGAAGCCATTTATACATATATACAAACATACCTCCATATCCAAGCTCTTACGTACAACTTACATTCCCATAAATTCATACTAACAATTCATCGTCACAATCTACCTTACATATAAGTTTCATACATACAAACCTAGGCGCATGCTTATTTCTATTCGTGCTTACCTGTGGATTCCACCACTAACATGTAAGTACGCCATACACATACATGCTTACATACTCATTCATCCCTGACAAGCATTATCACAGCTCAATAAGTTTACATAACTCCCTATTAGTTATTTCACATTTCGGGGCTCATTAAGGGTTACTGAACATGTTTTAGGAGGTATGGAACTCTCGGTGCGAATAACTAACAAAAACAACATGTCATATTTGTGAGGAGCGTCGGCGACGCCCTACTATAGTTTCGGCGACCCCTCCTAAATAGTTACGTCGGGTTCTCATTAGCGTAGACAGTTGATTAGAGCGTCGGGAAAAGGGGGCAGCGTCGGCGACGCCCTCTCTGTGCTGCTGACGTTGTTTTTCCTAGTTTAAGCTTACACAACCGTTTCTGGTTCCCGTTCCAACCCGAACTAACCCATAACGTCCCCGTATCATCCCATAACATTCCTTATCATTTTAACACTTAACCCCATGGCCTCATAATCAAATCTATACTTCTATCAAACTTTCTTGATTTTGATGCGTTTGATTATACTAAGTTATTTCCGACATAGCTAACTATTTATGGCCCACTACAACAATGCTTGCCTTAGTACTATGATTACTTAAACATTCTTACATGGTTCCCATACCATAACACCTGAAACCCACACCCGACACATACTTTCTACATTTTGACCCGTTCACTTCTATCATGAATTCCGAACATAGATGACTTCCTATGACTTACCACGACAATACGTACCTTGATTCTTACCCTTACCCATAATTTCTTACACGATTCCCTGTATTCAACAGAACAAACTTTTTCTATAAAAGAAGAAGTGCTTCAAGAAATCACTTATTGTCACACCCTGACCCGCAGCGGAAATGGTAGTCTGGGCATGATTGGGTTTTCATCAAAGCTCATGACATTTACTATAAAGTTTCATATTTATTATTTCTCTTTAAGAAGAAGTTACAATAATCATACAAGCACAAGTTGTTCAAATACATTTTCATTCGAATTACAACTAAAGTATCCATTAAACAAAATCATACAATTACAAAGGAAAACAAAACTAAATGTCCATTCCAAAGCATTAACTTGTTTATTCTTCTAGGCCATCCTACGTGTTTCTTTTCTCAACTGGATCATCTGTATCATGTGTAAAAATAGGGTTTTTGGGTCAACAAAAGTTGGCGAGTGAATCTTATGAAAACATTTGAACGAATTTGTTATATTGGTTATAAAAAGGTGCATAACCACATATGAGTAAACATAAATGTAAATTTAATCACAAAACACATAATATCAATTAATGCACAAGCACACACACCAAATGATGAACAATGAGATCAAGGCTCAATCAAACGGAGCCGATCTAATGAGGCACCTGATGCTCAACTCGTCTCCCACGAGGAACTGATGGGCCTAATGAATGATTTGCACGCAACTTGACAAGAATGTAAACACGCAATACAAACAGATAACATTACATCACACGTTAGATCATAAAATGGTAATAGCACAAGTGTTTGAATAAATGAAATGTATAAACGACACATGATACACCCCAAAACATGAATAAAAAGGGGAATTTGTAAGAATTCACTCACAGTGGGTGCGTTCCTTGATAATGATGAATGCGCACGAATTTATGATTCAACCGTCGAGGGAAAACTAACCTGAATAATAACGTAATAATTCGATACATAAATAAAGTTCATATTTTAATTAATGCTTTTTATTAGATTTTTGAGGTTATTTTGGGTTGTAGTTATGGAGTTTTTAAAACCTAAAAAGTCTTGTTTTAAGGGTTTTTATTTGATTTTTAACTAATATTTTAAAGAAAATAATGATATAAAATATACAAAAAAAATATGGATCTTGTGTAACATCCATCAAAAAACGGGTTTTCCAAACCCGCTTCGCTTATTAACCGAACATCCAGTTAAAATTTTCGTTGCATGTTTAGGGCTCAAACTAATTTTAAACAATACATAATTAATAAACAATTTAGAATTTAAAAACTATAACTGATAAAAAGTGAAAATAAAATAAATAAAAAAGAAAACCGGCTGCTGGGTTTCGAACCCGGGTCAGCCGGAAGACACAACCATCACCCAAATTAACCACTCCGCCACTTGCTGTTTTTTGTTATCTAGGAAGCAAATAAAACTTAAGTTCACCCGTGAATCTATCTGTTTGCGCCAAAACTGAAACCGGTAATCGGCTTTCAACTATCCTGACTGTTGAGTGTTCGCTATTACTGATTATAACCGATAAACCCACGTTCTTAATCAATTCAGTCTTTATTGAACATTGATTCATATGATTTTTGGGTTTAATAACCGAAATCATTTATCTCCAAGTTTACACCGGTGATATCATTGTCTCGCAACTCAGAAACACTCACAGAACTTCCAATTTCATTTGCGCTCCAATTTCTGTTCGTCGGAATCATTTTCTGATATCGCCGGACTTTCGCCGGAAAACCGAGACTTACATCAAAACGGTAAATACCTCGACTCTTTCGGTTTCAATCCATTGTTAGACTATTACTAACTTCAATCCATCAACCAGAATCAATCCCAGACGACGTAGCCGGAATATTCTGCACTCGCCGGAAAACCTCTGGAATTTCCAAAATCACGCTGTGAATCGGTATAATCATTTAAACCTTCTGTTAATCCTTGTTTAGTAACCCAATTTCACAACTAATCGATCAAAACTGTTAATTGATTCAATCAGACGGAATTACAAATCAGAGCCGATGACCATTACCGGAATTCTGAGAAATACAGTCTGATCGGTACATTCGATTCCTTAACTCTTCTTATCCTTTACATTTCAACCAGTAATTATTTTCACTTTTTATCAATTATAGTTTTTAAATTCTAAATTGTTTATTAATTATGTATTGTTTAAAATTAGTTTGAGCCCTAAACATGCAACGAAAATTTTTACTGGATGTTCGGTTAATAAGCGAAGCGGGTTTTGGAAAACCCGTTTTTTGACGGATGTTATAGTATCCCCTACTTTTGAAAATTTCGTCCCGAAATTTAAGTAGTGGTATGTTTGACTCGAAAGGAGGGTGGTTTTGACAATTATATACTTAGAAGGGGGTAAGAGTTTAAATTTTTATTTGAGGCGGTAACGTTCCTAGTAAGGGTTGAATACCCGGCTACAGGAATCGCTTTTTGTTGCCTAAAGTGTATGAATACGGAACATGGATAAACAGAGTTGATTGACTAAGTATGATTTTATGCATATGAGTTTTGATACGTTTGGAAAGATAAGGTTATATCCTAAAACAAAAACTTCTACCACTAATACCTACATGGAACCTCTTAATGCCTCTGATCCTTTGGCAAGAATACTTATATATAGGAAGTACCAGCGGCGTATCCACCATATTCTTGTCAAATTTTCATTGGCTTTATCAGTAAATTATGATTAGTTCTATGTGACTCTAAACACAACAACCAAAACTTGAGTCTTAATTCTGAAAGTATACATGTTTGAATGATGACAGTACCTCTCGCGTTTGTTATGATGAAGAGGTTAGTCTATGTAGAAGTGAGACACAGCCCAACTTCTTTGAATGATGAGATTGAAATACGTTGAGATGTATGATGATATGAATGCTAATTCAGTAAGTATAAAACAAACTTCAACCATGACATTACTAAATCCTACATGAAACTTCTCATAACCGCCTGACAATGCCTCTTTTCCTTTGGCAAGAATACTTATATATAGGAAGTACCAGCGGCGTATCCACCATATTCTTGTCAAATTTTCATTGGTTTTATCAGTAAGTTATGATTAATTCTATGTGACTCTAAAACATAAACAAACACAACAACCAAAGCTCGAGTCTAAATTCTGAAAGTATACGTGTTTGAATGATGAAAGCACCTCTCTCGTTTGTTATGATAAAGAGGTTAGTCTAAGTAGAAGTGAGACACATCCCAACTTCTTTAAATGATGAGACGGAAATACGTCGTGAGGTATGATGATATGAATGTTAAATCATTGAGTATAAAACAAAACTGAAATAGTAATTCGCATTAAGATTCTTGGATAAAATTTCCAATTTATAATTGAGATACGTGAAAATTGAGATAACATAAAGAAAACATAAAAACTAAGCGGTTGGAGTTGGATTCTTGATTTTTGGTGAAGAAAACTAGTTGGGTGGTTCGTTTGGGCCGTCATTATCTTCAACAGGATTGGCGTTGATATTGTAAACTCTTCCTCTTGCTGGTGGCCTAGTGGTTAGGTTTTCTTGATTTGCTTGGTTAACTGGGTTTGCTTGAGCTTGGGCGTTTATGATGTTAACCAATCGAGGGCACGTGTTTCTAAAGTGGGTAGGGTCGCCACAATTGAAACAAGCTCGAACATATGGGAACATGGGGTATTGGGGTTGTTGATATGTTTGGATCATGTTTTGAGTAGGGGGTGAGGTTTGGTTTTGAGTGGTGCGGCAAACCTTGCTCAAATGACCATAACATCCACAATTTGCACATAGTCGACAAGGTAAGGTAGATGGAAGGTGATAAAAACAGGTGTTGCATTGAGGGTGAGGTCCAAAGTAAGGTTTCTTATTTGGGTAAGTTGAGTGGGGTGCTACTTGAGTGATCGGGATAGCTTGAAGGGGTACGGCTTGTGAAGTTGGTTGATTGTGTTGGGTGACAGCGAAAATTTGCCCATCTCGTTTTCTCTTAGAAATGGGTTGTGAAGAGGATTCGGTTCGGGTGGAGTTTGAGGTTTCGGTTGATGTTTTATCCTTCTTCTTCTCCTCCGTGAAGTCTTTATTACGTATGCGGTTTTCGGTGAGCTCTGTAGCTAACTCCATTGCTGCTTCCAAAGTTGCAGGTGTGGTACTTATTATGGAGTCTTGAATTTTTGAAGGAAGACCTCGAATGTAGTGCTCGATCAAACGGTAGAGGGGAGTGAACAAGTTGGGGACCATTTGATTTAACTCAAGGAATCTCTTGTTGTACGTAGTGTGGTCGCCTTCCTTTTGTTTCAAAGAATAGAACTCATCCTCCAATTTCTTGATTTCGCTTCTTGGGCAAAACCGTCTTGTCATGATTTCCTTCAACTCTTCCCAAGTCAAAGTCATAGCATCTTCAACACTTCGTTTGGCCTTCTCTGTATCCACCATGTAAGTGCTATTCCAAGTAAACGACCGGTAGCATATCGCACTTTGCGATCATCGGGGCAATCACAATTTAGAAAAGTGTTTTCCATTTCCTCGAACCAATGGAGGAGAGCGGTGACACCTTCAGTCCCTTCGTATTTTGGAGGGTCGCAGGATTTGAAATGCTTGAAGGTGCATTTAGTGGTAATTGGGGGAGGGTTGACAACATTTTGATCCTCTTGATTGACGGAATTAGCGGTAAGGGCTTGTTGAACTTGAACTACAATGTTGGGTATTACGGCAGCCATTTGTTGAGCGATTTGGGCAGCCATGCGCTCGCAGGCTTTTCCTGATCTCATCTTCCTACGAGCGAGATTAGAAGACATCTACAAGGAATACATATCAAGAGTATGAGTTGGACGTTTTAGGGGTCATGTGTCGTATTTAGGAATGAACATTCATAAAATAAATATAGAATAATAAATCTACTACATCCATAGGATGTCTTGGGCTTTGCTCGTAATTGGGCCTTGCATGCCGCCATACTTCACCTTCGTAATCATGTGGGCCCCCATGATTACCGGGTTTTTCATATGGTTCGCATGTGTTCGCCTGGTTACGTACACTAAAACCCGAAGAAAATCGAGAAATATGTATGTAACGTATGATATTCGGAATGTATCCAGGTGTGGACACGGTGACACCTCAAAGTGGGGTTAGTTCGAACGACGTTTGGTGTGGCATGCTTTGGCCTAATAGGTCCTTCGTACTCTCATCGTTAGTCCCCAGGTAGGCAAACTGGTCCGTTATATTGGATTTATACGAATGCCAACATAGACAGGACGTTCCGACTACCGGTACTTGTACCCTTACAGTTACTACATGCCCGTCGCAGAACTCACTTTGATGAGATTGAAAAATGAAAAAAAAAATGCGACAAATCTTGAATAACGGAAGTATGAAGATAATTTGAATACGTGAACATTGAAATATGTATGATGAATATGTATGTAAGTATGTATGTTTGACTGTAAGTATAATTCATTATGTATCACAAAATGTAATATTGGAAGTGTTTGCATGCATTTGTGTATGTAATAAATATGAAAGAAATAAACATCATGAGTTTGCATGTAACCACATAAACAATTAAAATCTAATCAACTATAGTATAGGCTCTGAGGGTCTAATAACCTATCCTATATCCCTATAGTCAAAAGCTCTGATACCAATCTGTCACACCCCGACCCGCAGCGGAAAAAGGTGATCGGGGCATGATTGGGTTTTCATCAAAGCTCATGACATTTATTATAATGTTTCATATTTATTATTACAATTTAAAGGGAATCATACAATCAAATCATACAAGTACAACATGTTCTATACATCTTTCTAGACTTCATTATTTTTCTTCTAAGGCATTTTCCTATGTGTTCCTTGCTTCATCTTGTCCACCTGTATCATGTGTAAAAATGGTTTTTGGGTCAACAAAAAGTTGGCGAGTGAACCTTGTTAGAAAACATTTATTTTTGATTTCTTGTTGTATTTAATATGGAAAAATTGTGCAATAATCATATGTGAGCAAACGTAAATAAACATACAATAAAAAACAATAACAAACAATAATAACAAACAATAACAAACAATAATAACAAACAATAACAAACCACCTTGCATGAATATATGACATGAATGATAATGTAAATGTTGGCAACGTCACGTTCCGCTCATATGTAATGGGGAACGGACAGCCTATGATGATGTATATGCGATCAAGGCTCAATCAAACGCAGCCGATCGTATGTTGGCAACGCCTCGTTCACGCTCATAGGTAATGGGGAACGGACGGCCTATGATGATGTATGTGCGATCAAGGCTCAATCAAACGGAGCCGATCGTATGTTGGCAACGCCTCGTTCACGCTCATAGGTAATGGGGAACGGTTCCGCTCATAGGTAATGGGGAACAGACAGCCTATGATGATGTATGTACTGAAATGATAAATTTAATCTAAACATTAACCACACAAACAGTTGATACATATTGAATACACATTTGATCATTGATATGATGGATGCACAAGTGTTTAAATGTAATAAACAATATGACACATGATACACCCCAAAAACGTGATTAAAACGGGAAATTTGTAGAGATTCACTCACAGTGGGTGCGTTTCTTGGATTGATGATGAATGCGCACGAATTCGGATTTAATCGGCAAGGGAACTAACCTAAATAATAACATAATAGTTCGATAAATAAATAAACTTTTATTTGAGATTAATATTTTTATTTATTTATTTTATTAAAAATCAATTAAAAATACTTAAGAATAATATTTTTAAAGTTAGAAAATTTCCTTGAACTCACAAAAATAAACCTAACAATCCCATTAAGAACACTAATTAAAAATATTAATCTCAAATAAAAGTTTATTTATTTATCGAACTATTATGTTATTATTTAGGTTAGTTCCCTTGCCGATTAAATCTGAATTCGTGCGCATTCATCATCAATCCAAGAAACGCACCCACTGTGAGTGAATCTCTACAAATTCTCCGTTTTAATCACGTTTTTGGGGTGTATCATGTGTCATATTATTTATCACATTTAAACACTTGTGCATCCATCATATCAATGATCGAATGTGTATTCAATATGTATCAACTGTTTGTGTGGTTAATGTTTAGATTAAATTTATCATTTCAGTACATACATCATCATAGGCCGTCTGTTCCCCATTACCCATGAGCGGAACCGTTCCCCATTACCTATGAGCGTGAACGAGGCGTTGCCAACATACGGTCGGCTCCGTTTGATTGAGCCTTGATCGCACATACATCATCATAGGCCGTCCGTTCCCCATTACCTATGAGCGTGAACGAGGCGTTGCCAACATACGATCGGCTCCGTTTGATTGAGCCTTGATCGCACATACATCATCATAGGCCGTCCGTTCCCCATTACCTATGAGCGGAACGTGACGTTGCCAACATTTACATTATCATTCATGTCATATATTCATGCAAGGTGGTTTGTTATTGTTTGTTATTATTTGTTATTATTGTTTGTTATTGTTTGTTATTGTATGTTTATTTACGTTTGCTCACATATGATTATTGCACAATTTTTCCATATTAAATACAACAAGAATAAAAAATAAATGTTTTCTAACAAGGTTCACTCGCCAACTTTTTGTTGACCCAAAAACCATTTTTACACATGATACAGGTGGACAAGATGAAGCAAGGAACACATAGGAAAATGCCTTAGAAGAAAAATAATGAAGTCTAGAAAGATGTATAGAACATGTTGTACTTGTATGATTTGATTGTATGATTTGATTGTATGATTCCCTTTAAATTGTAATAATAAATATGAAACATTATAATAAATGTCATGAGCTTTGATGAAAACCCAATCATGCCCCGATCACCTTTTTCCGCTGCGGGTCGGGGTGTGACAGATTGGTATCAGACCTGACAATGGTCTGACCGGTTCTTATGTGACTATTGGCAGCGTGTGTGAGGTTCGAACTCGTGACCTCCCGTATACGTGCACGCAGCTCTACCAACTGAGCTACGTGTCTAACCCGAAATAATCTCTGATTTTATTATTCTTATATACTAGTTAAGTTATTTAGAAATTATTCAATTTTTAAAAAGGATTTAAACTGTCGAACCGGTGTGAGAGCTTGGACTCGAACCCGCGTTTCCAGTGTTGTGTTGCACCCAGCCCAACCAGTTGGGCTGGGTGTCTAACCCGTATTATATAGTTCTTGTATTATATTTAACAACATACTGTGGGACAATCTGTTTTGGTTTCAAAAAAAAAAAAAAGAATGGATTTTATTTCAGTGGATCGATGTGGTTCAAGGTTCGAACTCGGTACTAGTCACGTGAAATGCACACAGTCCACCACTGGACTGTGTGTCTAACCCAATTAAAACACCTAAACTTAATACACATATAAACTGGGCGACTTCATCTTCTTCACTTAATCAGTACCCAGAACTGGAACTCGACTGACATCAGTTCTGGTTGTTTTGAAATCAGAATGAATTGAACATGAACATTGAAAGGTGTTAAGGATTCATACCAGACACGCGTGACCTTGACTTCTCCGATGGAATTCCGACGGTGAACCGACTCCGGCGAAACGAGATACGAAGAACAGAGAGGATATGGTGTGTTTGCAAGTTTAGGAGATTGTATGAGCGAGTTTAATCGAAATGTAGAACCGGTATTTATAGAGTATTCAGTTAGTTAGGAACTTTCGGTTTCAATGTGAACGTTCATTCGGACTTTCAAAGCAATTAATGATTTCCGTTGATTACATAACAGATTCATGGTCGTAACTGATATTAAATATCAGTTACACTAGTTTCTTCAAAAAGAGCCATTGATTGAGCTTGAATTGCTAGGATTTTGTTTCGGCTGTTACAGGCTCAGTACTGTTGTAGGTAGGCGTTTTGTTTCAGATTAAAACTTAATTGATTTCGATTTATTCACAAGTGTGCGTGTGGTGTAGTGGTATGTTTTGTGTGTGTACAAGCGGGAGACCCGGGTTCGAGACCCGGCTACCCCATTCTGTTTCCTTATTTAATTTTCATTAATTTTTATTATTATTATTTATTAATTGTGGTTTTTAATCTCTAAAATATTTATTAATTATGTATTATTTTAAATTATCGACACGATAAATACGCAACGAACTTTTAACCGAATATTTGATTGATAAACGGTGCGGGTTTTTGAAACCCGTTTTGCACAAATGTTACACTTACCTTAAGCGTTCGTTTCGTACTTGCTTCCTCACATCCTTTCTGTTAGCCTTCCATGCTTCCACCCACTTTGACATGATCCTATACTTTCATGTCATTATGGTTACCACATTATTAGCATATACACACATTCTAAATTAAATTCATATCACATTCAGATCCTATATCCACTTACTTTTCGATTAAATCAAGCCGCATTCTAAATTACATTCATATCACTTTCACGGTGACATTTCAACATGTTCTAACATGATTGCTTGCTAGTAAGTTGGAATATCCCATAACTAACTCAATTTCACTTATTGAATTACATCGAGCATACATTTAAACATATGGCGGACATACCACTACTAAGCTCCTGGTACAAGCTTTTAATGCACGTATTCAACCAATTCATATGAAAATCACATATTACATCATATTTACCTTCCATTCCTGTTCGTCAAGTGGTTACACGCAAATTCACTTACAATCATCTACTAGACATTTTATCGAACAGTTGGCGTACGAACCATATCTAAAGCACAATGTACAAGTAATTTATGCCTACCTTCCTAGTTCAAAACATCAAGCATCATGAACATTTCTCTAGTCATAGATTGCACATGCAATACCATTAGACCATCCATACAACACCATCAACTTCATAATTTTCGTACAAGAAATTTGTTACAAACTCTTTGTTTTCAAAACTTTAGTTCCTTACATCTGATCGGAGTTTCCTTTGGAGGTATTAAAGGTGCATATGTCAGGAAGCTACACTCAAAATTTCAGCTCATTCCAACGGTCGGATCTTCAAGAAAATTGATTATACAAAGTTGTATTTTAACTAAAACGGGAATACGAACATCTTTGAAAATGGGTTTCAAAGTTACACTTAAACAACTCTATTTCTTATTTCCACCGTTCAAAATGATCATCTAAATGTTGTGAACCATGTATAAAAAAGTCAAGACGTTTCAACGGTCGGATTTCGTGGACCGTTGGTTCTTTGTAACTGGGTTATTGGATAACATTCAAGACATTTTTGATTCATACAATTTTAACAACTTTAAGCAAGGGATTTAGGGAAATCGGAGCTTACCATTACATTCGTAGCATTGATATTTGGTTCCATGTTGTAACCCACAACTCTGAGCACCTCCGGCCACCACGGCCACCGCGAATCGCTGCTAAACGCCACCGCCGGCCACCCCTCTTTCTCTAGTTCTCTATCTCTCTTGTTTCTCCCTCTAACTTGAGAGAAAATCTGCCGCAAAATGAGCCATAAGGGGCTTTATATATATAGAACTTTGGATATTTACATAATCCTCACCTCATGTTTGATTTTTACGACAATGAACCGTCAACTTCGGGCGAGTCACAATATGAGGTAGCCGTATATCCTTGAACCGAACCCTTCTTATTTATCAACGTATATTACTTAAATACATTCCGTTACAATATGCTGATACCCAACAAGTTATTTTCCCTCATAAATAATTCACAACGAATTATAAAGTAATATTGTATAACTTCATCTAAAATGGTAACCGTACTAATGTGCTTTGATATCTCTTTAATTACATAACATGAATTAATCTCATTTACGCATTTTGGGGTGTTACAAGTCTACCCTCTTTGAAGGAGGTTTCGTCCTCGAAACCTTGTTCATTCGCACTAGACAATACCTCCATTCACCTTCTTTTTTTTATTAGCCTATCAACTGGCATATATAGGGCACACCCCTAAAATACATTCCTTAGATTTTAGATTTTTACATAAGGTTAGTTCCTAGTGATCATCATCACTACTAGTTCATTCCTTTAATTTATTCAAAATGCATATTGTAGCAAAAATGCACTCATGGTTTATGTCACACCCCAACCGATGGCGGAAACATCGGGATGAGACGAAAACGAGATTGCTCATTGCTCACAACATTATTAAGTGACAATAATTAATCAAACCATATTTCATTTCATAAGAATTGTCAAATACATCAATGTAACAAAACAAAGAACAACATAACATTTGCAAAGTCATAACAAAATTGATACATCGACATTAAACCTAACGTCTAATTTGTGTGTATCTAGTCCTTGCTATATTGTTTTCATAGCATCATCTCCTTCAACCTGTAACATGTTTTAAAATAATGTCAATGCGAAAGCAAAGGCGAGTACACAAGTTTAGGCATAGCATACGTATACGAATAAGTTTAAATAATCCTCATGGCAACCAAATCTATACAAGAGCAATATCAAGGCATGCAATACTAATAATCAAACCCTTAACGCAATCACGATGTTTTAACATGACCTTACGAATAACACGATAGAGGTGGATGCGTAATTCCTATAGCGCTAAGCATGTCAAACGAAGGCTAAAAATAGTTAATGACTAAAGCATGGCATAACGAATATCCAAGACAAGCATCAAGTACAAGATTCAAGTTTTCATGTATATGGGATCGTTTGTGTGTTTCATAAAGTTTAAGTGTTCGTGATTTTGTATATGGAAACATGTTACACCCGAAAAGTGTTATAAACAAAAGTGGGTCGAGTGTACTCACGGTTTTGCTAAGTCTTTTCTACACTTGACAATCCGTGAAGACGTTGGTTCGAGGATGACGCCGAATTATCCTACAAGAGGAAACGAGGCGTATGAGTATAGAGTTTCAACGGGAGATTAGGAGTATTCGAGCATGATTAAAAATAAGTTTGATAAAGTATTATGATACGAAAGTATTCACTAAGATGTAACACTCGTTCTTGACACTATAGTAACTCTTACGAGTTGGGTGTGATTTCATAGGTTCGGGGCCTATTAGAATCGTGACAAGGAATTACATACTTTAGTGTTAAACTTAATAACTTGATAGGTGATTATAAGTTCATTATCAAGGTTTCGGTTTTAGAATTATAATATAGTTATATATATCATTATAATCATGTAGGAGGTGGGAGGATGAACCATCCACTTTGTAACCTCTAGTGTCATGTATGTCAAGTATGAGGTGGGAGGTTAAACCATCCACTTTGAACCTCGGATTATGTTCACCACTACACAAGTTACCATTGGTAACAAGGAGGGTACAAGAACTATATACTATACAAGAATGTAAAGACAAGAATGATAAGGTGTCATCTAGATACCAAGTAGCCAAGTATTCAACAACCCGACGAGCACACGAGGACAATCGTCAACGGCTTTGTGGGGTTGTGACACTTTAAGTCTAGCAAACTATTTGGGATCTTGATGAAAATCATCAAGTGATGTGTGGTCTCAAGTTAGGATAGCCCAAGCTTCCTTGGTGGACACACATGAACAAGTTTAAGAACTTGCATCACTTGTGAGCTCAATGCTCTTCAAAAACAGAAAGTTTGGAGTGATTAAATACTCCTATTTACAAGTTTAACAACCTAGGTTAGTCCCCATAATCATACATGTGATTAGGAGTTCAAGAACACTAGGATGAATGAGAAAAGTAAGAGATTAAACAAGTTTATGAGAACATAGTAAAACAGTCCACTTTGGAACCTTTTTCTGGTCATTCCAGAGCTTGGTTTTCCATGGAAAACCAATGGAAATGATCCTTAGGTTAATCCAAGCAAGTGGGAAAAAGAATAGAAGGATTTTGTTAAGAAATGAGTGAGTTATACTCACTTTTGTGAAGATGGGTAATTCTGCTCGAAAATCTGATGTTGCAAGGATTTTGAGGTTATTTGAGAGGGACTAGATGGAGTTTAGAAAGTGTAAAATGCTTGGATTATGTGTGGGTTTTATAGGGAAGGGTTAGGTTAGGTTTTAGTTAAGTAATTAATGTTAAAACATGATTTAAAACTCAAATAAAACACAAAAACCGCCCAAAAAAGGGCTGTTTGCCCGCTGGTCGCGACCAGTCTTCGACTGGAAACAAAGCATAAGAAGCTTTTGTTTCCGGGTTCATTCTAATGTGAGGCGGCTGGTGGTGTGGTTGAGGCTTTGTTTGGTGAACCGGAGGTCCCGGGTTCGAGTCCCGCGGATCCGGTTTTGGTATATTATTTATATATATTATTAATTTTTTAATTAAAAACCTTTAAACAATTTACCAAAAATGGCAAGATTAGTCCCTGAAGTTAAGAATTCAAGAATTACAATTTAGACCTTGGACTTTATAAAAAAATACATATTAACATTTAAATATAAAATGTTAGTATATAAAATATATATATATATATATATATATATATATATATATATATATAAATTAGCATTTTAATTTTTTGTAAAAAAATAAATTAATTAATTTTATTAACTAATTTAATTAATTAATTTAATTAATTAACTTAATTAATTAATTTAATTAATTAACTTAATAAATGAATAGATAATTATATTTTCGTAACGAATTTAGTTTAATGATTACGAGTTTCACGTTTGAGTCTTGATTACGCATAATACCACGTTTGCAAGTTATCACACGTTTCTGATTGAGAGTACCACGAATACGTTTACACGTTTAAAGTATGAACAAGTATAAGTGTACCATGACTATAATTAACAAAATATTGTTAAAATACGAGTTTCTCATTACGATTCAAGTCTCGGTTTTTCCACGTTTACAACGAAAGACAAATACAAGATACAACGCTTACTAAAAATAGAAATACGATACAGAGTTTTCAAATATAGAAAGTATAGAAACGCGGGGCGTTACAGTCTCCCCTTCTTTAGGAAATTTCGTCCCGAAATTTAGGAAGATGTAACGAAGAGATATGGATACTTAGTCTTCATATCACTTTCAAGTTCCCAAGTGAATTCGGCGCCACGTTTACCTTCCCATCGAACCTTGACAATAGGAATACGACTGCGCCTCAGTTGCTTGGTTCCTCGGTCCATGTTTTCAACCGGTTTCTCCACAAAGTGCAAAGTATCGTTGATCTGAAGATCTTCGAGTGGAACTTGAAGTACTTCTTCGGCTAGACACTTCTTCAAATTCGAAACATGAAACACAAGATGAACATTGTTGAGCGTTTGAGGTAGATCCAGTCGATACGCTACCTTGCCTATCCTTTCGAGAATCTTGAAAGGACCCACATAGCGAGGAGCGAGTTTGCCTTTCTTACTAAAATGAACAACACCTTTCCAAGGTGCAACCTTGAGAAGTACGTGGTCACCTATGTCGAATTCCAAAGGTTTGCGTCTTCTATCAGCATAGCTCTTTTGTCGGCTTCGAGCTTTGAGCAAGTTGTCACGAATCTGTAGGATCTTGTTCGTCGTCTCTTGTATAAGTTCGGGACAGGTGAGTTGTACGTCTCCGATCTCGTGCCAACAAATAGGCGAACGACATTTGCGACCATACAGTGCTTCAAATGGAACCATTTGAATACTTGCGTGAGAATTCTACCAAGGGTAAGTGCAAATCCCAGTTGCCGCCAAAATCGATTACGCATGATCGAAGCATATCCTCTAGAGTTTGAATAGTACGCTCGGTCTGACAATCAGATTGAGGATGAAAAGCGGTGCTAAGATTCAAACGAGTGCCAAGGGCGGATTGGAAAGTTTGCCAAAGGCGAGAAGTGAAACGAGCATCACAAACAGAAATAATATCAAGAGGAGTACCGTGATGACTAATGATTTCACTCGTGTAGATACGAGCCAGTTTCTCGACTTTGTAATATTCACGAATAGCGAGGAAGTGTGCGGGTTTGGTCAAACGATCGATGATAACCCAAATACTGTCGTAACCAGACGAGGTACGAGGCAATTTCGTGATGAAATCCATGGATATGCTCTCCCATTTCCAGACCGGAATTTCTGGTTGTTCGAGCAAACCGGAAGGACGTTGATGTTCTGCCTTGACTTTGGAACATGTAAGGCATTTGGAGACGTAGAGAGCAATATCACGTTTCATTCCAGGCCACCAATAGGATGCGCGCAAGTAATGAGACATCTTATCAGCTCCAGGATGAACGGAGTATCGGGATTTGTGAGCTTCGTCCATCAAAGTAGTCCGAAGATTGAGACGATCGGGAATCCAAATGCGACTATGGTAGTAAAGAATACCATCAGGCTTAGCTTCTAGTGGGTTTTTGATTCCACAATTCAACTCGTTATCGAGGTTACCCTCGTTAATGACGGCAAATTGTGCTTGTCGAATCAACTCATTGAGTTTTCCCACGATTTGGTAGCAACGAGCACTCTTGACATGAGTCTCACGACTAAGTGCATCGGCCACGACATTCGCCTTACCAGGGTGGTAGCGGATATCGCAGTCGTAGTCGTTTAACAATTCTACCCAACGACGTTGACGCATGTTGAGTTCCTTTTGATCAAAGATGTGTTGGAGGCTCTTATGGTCGGTAAAGACCGTACACTTTGTACCATAAAGGTAGTGTCGCCAAATCTTTAATGCAAAAACAACTGCACCAAGTTCAAGGTCATGAGTAGTATAGTCTTTCTCATGAATTTTGAGTTGTCTCGACACGTAAGCGATTACTTTGTCCCATTGCATGAGAACGCAACCAAGACCCTAGTTAGAGGCATCGCAATACACGATGAAATCGTCGTTCCCATCGGGGAGAGTGAGAATAGGAGCATTACAAAGCATGTCCTTGAGCGTTTGGAAAGATTCTTCTTGTTCGGGACCCCAAACAAAAGGTTTATCTTTTTGAGTCAACGAAGTCAAAGGAATGGCAATCTTCGAGAAGTTCGAGATGAAACGGCGATAATACCCAGCTAGGCCAAGAAACGAACGAATTTCAGAGGGCGACTTAGGTGCAATCCAATTCTTCACAGCTTCTATCTTTGTAGGGTCAACATGAATACCAAGTTCATTGACGGTGTGACCTAAGAATTGAACCTCTTGTAGCGAAAATTCACACTTGGAGAATTTGGCATAAAGACGTTCGGTTTGCAAAAGCTGAAGAATAAGACGCAAATGTCGTCCATGTTCTTCTTTCGTCTTGGAGTAGATTAGGATATCGTCGATGAATACAATGACGAAATGATCGAGAAAAGGCTTACACACACGGTTCATGAGATCCATAAACACTGCAGGAGCGTTGGTCAAACCAAAAGGCATGACCACGAACTCGTAGTGTCCGTAACGTGTGCGAAATGCGGTTTTGGGTACATCTTCCTCGGAAACCCGAAGTTGATGATAGCCAGAACGGAGGTCAACCTTTGAAAAGCACTTCGCGCCTTGCAATTGATCGAAGAGATCGTCAATACGAGGAAGTGGGTATCGGTTTTTAACTGTAAGTTTATTAAGCTCACGATAATCAATGCACATCTGAAAAGACCCATCTTTCTTCTTGACGAACAACACGGGAGCGCCCCAAGGGGAAGTACTAGGGCGTATAAAGCCTTTATCAAGAAGCTCTGAAGTTGGCTTGATAGCTCTTGCATCTCCGTGGGTGCTAAACGATAGGGAGCCTTCGCAACAGGAGTTGCGCCAGGAATGAGGTCAATACGAAAATTGACAGCTCGAGGAGGCGGAGGACCAGGGAGATCCTCGGGGAAAACAGAAGGGAACTCACAAACGACAGGAACATCACTTATGCTAGGACCTTTGTCATTCTTTTCCACGACGTGGGCGATAAAGGCAAAGTACTCCTTACGCAAGTACTTGTTCGCTTTGATGCACGACATAAGCTTGAGACCCTTAGAAGGTTTCTCACCATAGACGTGTAAAGAGTCACCTTGAGGTAGGGGAAGGCGAATGAATTTCTCAGAACAAACGACTTCAGCGCGAACTCGCTTAAGCCAGTCCATGCCTACTATGACGTCAAAGCTACCCATTTGCATAGGTATGAGATCGATGGAAAACTTATGATCGTTTAAGATTAGGGAGCAACCAGAAAGAACAGAGTCAACGGAGATGGTCTTACCATTAGCGACTTCGACAGCAAAAGGATTAGGCATTTTAGTTCGTTCGCACTTAAGCAAGGGTTCAAACTCAATGGATACAAAACTTCTATCCGCGCCAGTATCAAACAGACAAGTAGTATAGATATGGTTCACAAGGAACGTACCAGTGATGACGTCATTCAAACTTTGGGCTTGAGCTGAGGTGAGAACGAAAGCTCGTCCTTTCGCAGGTTCGGTTTGTTGTTGCTGTTGGTTGTTGGTGCGTTTCGGGCAAACGTTTGCGAAATTGTTAGGATCGCCACAATTGTAGCAGGTTCGACCAGGTGTAGCTTGGGTTTGGCGGTTTGGGTTAGGATTGGGTAAAAGGGCTTAGGTTTGCTGGTTCCGGGGTAGGCGACAGTAGTTGGAGAGGTGTCCCAACCTATTACAGTTGGCACATTTTCGGCATGAGGTGCCAACAGGGTGATGGTAGTTGCAAGTGGTACACTTGGGGTGAGAGCCAATGTAACCTTATCCAGGTTGGTTGGTGTTTTGGGTAGGCGGAGTGACGACAACATTGTTTTGAGAAGAAGCCTTCCGCTCCTTGTTCTTATTGTGGGGCTTTTTGTCTGGAGGGGTAGGTGATTCGGTGGTGTTTGCAATGGCTTGGTGCGCATGCTTCGTAGGGACCTTGTCGTAGGCCCCTGAAGGATGCAGTTATGGTTGAGTTGGAGGGTTATGGCATAGGCTTCCTCGAGGGTTTTCGGGTTGGCTGCGGCTACATGGTTCATGATCACCGGTGAGAGGCAACGGATGAGCTTGGCGATTGACTTGGGAACAGTATCGACTTGCCCAGGGTAAATGATACTTAACTGTTTAAAGCGCGCAATCAATCCTTCAGCGTCGCTCCCCTGTTATGTGAGATTCCAGAAGTCGTTTTCAAGTTTCTGGGTCTCATGGGGAGGACATAATTGCTCCTTCATGAGCTCCTTAAGCTCTTCCCAAGTCATCGCATGGGCTGCTTCGTTGCCACGCGTGTTTCGTTCGGTGGTCCACCACTCGAGGGCTCTCTTGCGGAAGACCCCGGTGGCAATAAGGGTTCGGAGTTCCTCAGGGCAGCCGCCCTGAAGGAAGATAAGCTCCATTGAATCAAACCAATTGATCATGGCGGTAACACCGTCCATGCCAGTGAATTCCACTGGTTTACAAGCCATGAAATACTTGAATTGGAGATGGTTTGGGGGTATCGGCTTTGGAATCAGCGGATGATTTAGGTGTGGCTTCGGCGTGTATGGTGTGGATTTGGCTAACAATGTCGGGTATGATCTTAGCCAATTGCCCGGCCATTTGCTCCGAAACGAGCCCAATCAGTTCTTGCTTCGATATCGAGTCCTCGTTGTTGGATTCCTTCTGGGATTATGTTCACCACTACACAAGTTACCATTGGTAACAAGGAGGGTACAAGAACTATATACTATACAAGAATGTAAAGACAAGAATGATAAGGTGTCATCTAGATACCAAGTAGCCAAGTATTCAACAACCCGACGAGCACACGAGGACAATCGTCAACGGCTTTGTGGGGTTGTGACACTTTAAGTCTAGCAAACTATTTTGGGATCTTGATGAAAATCATCAAGTGATGTGTGGTCTCAAGTTAGGATAGCCCAAGCTTCCTTGGTGGACACACATGAACAAGTTTAAGAACTTGCATCACTTGTGAGCTCAATGCTCTTCAAAAACAGAAAGTTTGGAGTGATTAAATACTCCTATTTACAAGTTTAACAACCTAGGTTAGTCCCCATAATCATACATGTGATTAGGAGTTCAAGAACACTAGGATGAATGAGAAAAGTAAGAGATTAAACAAGTTTATGAGAACATAAAGTAAAACAGTCCACTTTGGAACCTTTTTCTGGTCATTCCAGAGCTTGGTTTTCCATGGAAAACCAATGGAAATGATCCTTAGGTTAATCCAAGCAAGTGGGAAAAAGAATGGAAGGATTTTGTTAAGAAATGAGTGAGTTATACTCACTTTTGTGAAGATGGGTAATTCTGCTCGAAAATCTGATGTTGCAAGGATTTTGAGGTGATTTGAGAGGGATTAGATGGAGTTTAGAAAGTGTAAAATGCTTGGATTGTGTGTGGGTTTTATAGGGAAGGGTTAGGTTAGGTTTTAGTTAAGTAATTGATGTTAAAACATGATTTAAAACTCAAATAAAACACAAAAACCCGCCCAAAAAAGGGCTGTTTGCCCGCTGGTCGCGACCAGTCTTCGACCGAAACAAAGCATAAGAAGCTTTTGTTTCCGAGTTCATTCAAATGTGAGGCGGCTGGTGGAGTGGTTGAGGCTTTGTTTGGTGAACCGGAGGTCCCGGGTTCGAGTCCCGCGGATCCGGTTTTGGTATATTATTTATATATATTATTATTTTTTTTAATTAAAAACCTTTAAACAATTTACCAAAAATGGCAAGATTAGTCCCTGAAGTTAAGAATTCAAGAATTACAATTTAGACCTTGGACTTTAAAAAAAAATACATATTAACATTTAAATTCAAAAGGTTAGTATATAAATATATATATATAAATTAGCATTTTAATTTTTTGTAAAAAAAGAAATTACTTAATTTTATTAACTAATTTAATTAATTAACTTAATTAATTAATTTAATTAATTAAATTAATAAATAAATAGATAATTATATTTTCGTAACGAATTTAGTTTAATGATTACGAGTTTCACGTTTGAGTCTTGATTACGCATACATACCACGTTTGCAAGTTATCACACGTTTACGATTGAGAGTACCACGAATACGTTTACACGTTTAAAGTATGAACAAGTATAAGTGTAACATGACTATAATTAACATAATATTGTTAAAATACGAGTTTCTCATTACGATTCAAGTCTTGGTTTTTCAACGTTTACAACGAAAGACAGATACAAGATACAACGCTTACTAAAAATAGAAGTACGATACAGAGTTTTCAAATATAGAAAGTATAGAAAAGCGGGGCGTTACAGTTTATACAAAAAGGTTTGTGTAAGTCTCGAAAATCTGGATCTAACACTGATATGACACAATCACCAAGGATGGGCGGAATCCAAACTTGGTGATCTTCAAGAAAACCGAAATAACAAAGAACAATATGAATTCACTTTAACACCTTGCACACGATTCTATTACTTGAACAAGCAAAACCGTCTAGTACAAGATGGTGGCTCTCTCTAGAAAAATCCCAAAGTCTTTCTAAGTTTCAACCCTAGGAATGACATAATATTCTATTTATACCTAGGGTTTGCCCATGCCACTCATGGGCTTCCCTTGGGCTTGCCTGGCCCACATGGCCTATGGCATGCCCAAATGACCTATTCAAGGTTCAAACCTAGTACAAACTAACCCAATTAATCCCAGTTAACTACCATAGACTATTGCGTATATTTGATGCGTCAGTCTCACATTTCTAGGACCTAACAATCTCCCCCTAGACTGATGCATCAAATTGTCTTCATAGTGCAAATTCAGCAACGTCTTCAATAGAGACTATGGTTGTCGCTATGCTGTAAGTGTTGTGGAAGTCAGTCTCATACTTCTTGGACCTCACACTTCAACGAACTCTTAGCACTGGGTATCTTTCTTTAGCTCTTGTGGTTAGCTTCATATAAGGATCTTGATCAGCTTTGCTTGAAACATCTTTGTCAAAAAGAATGTGAGAGGAGGAACCTCAGCAGTTCTTTTCTTCTTCAATCTTTCTCTTTCAAGCAAGCAGGTTCACAGGTACTTCTTGAAATGTACTATCACTGTCAGACGATGACTAGAATCTGGTTCTTCTGACTCAGGTACACTTTGCTGTTGTGATGCTTCATGCTTTGTCAGTTACTAACAGCATCTCAATTTCAGCAACCCCTGTTTCTTGATCTAAATTAAGATCTGCACAATTCTCATAAATTTATAAGCAAACATTCTTATGCAACAGGAAGAGTACTGCATGAACACCTGGTACATCTAAGTACTTGTACTCGGATCAAAATTCAAATTTCTTTCATCTTTTGACGATTAGTCAAATCTTCAAGAACGGTTAATAATTTTTAATAAAACAAATAAAACACTATATTTTTGGATTTTTGAATTTTCTATTTTTAATGTTTTTTAAATATAATAATATAAACAGAAACACAAATAAACAAAGAAACTAACTCAATAGTTACAACTATACAATTGCAATGGGATCAAAATCGTTTTTCAGGCAGACCAAGGAACACTTTTTAGTGTGAACTTATTTTGACTGGTCTAAGTGATTGCCAATATGTTTGTCCACTTAAAATTTAATGCTCAAATTTCATTTTTCAACTTCGTGATATGCTTAAGGTAGTACTATACTATAAATATGTGCGTCCCATACCGACATACCCCGCGAGCAAGGTAAGCACAACGTATCATCATAACAGGTGAGTATACTGAGATCATCCTTTATCTTTCACAACATCAGACTATTGGTGAACAGGTCAGTACTTTCGTACAGCAGAATGACCAATAGTTTCTGACGAGGGTTAGGCATATACCTTATGTGGTATGTTTGACTTTTCAAGCATATGAAATTTTCTTGTGATGAGATTTCCTTTCTTTTAAGGTTTTGGTCTTTTTTAATTTGGCTCTTTTAAGAATATCCTAACTGTGCCTAGGTCTGTATATAATCTGGATGCAACAGAAGGGCAGCCAAGATATTCCCGGATGACTCAACAGCATAAAGACCCGAAACCTTAGACGTTGGCTATCTATCAACGCAGGATTTAAGACCATGAAATCACACGCCGATGGTATGTTACCCACAAGATACATAATTCGTCATGTTTATATCACTTAGTATCTTTTAATCACTTTGAGCGTAAGCCTACCGACATATCACATTAGATCCTAGTCTTTTCAGTTACGACACCTTACATGTGTCAGTCACGCCCTTTATCACGAATATTCATTTCATTTCCCATGACTTTTTATTTTTGTATTTTTCTTTTTTTCAAATAATTTTTTTGTATTTTTCTAATTTTCTCCCCCTCAAACAATACATATATACATATATCGCCCTCTTCCCCCCTAAATTTGTGCATCATACTTTATGCACAAATTTACCTAATAAAGAAAAAATATGCACAAAGTTTAAACGAAAGAAAAGGAAAATATTTTTGTTGTTTTTGCTTAACCGTTCCGTCATTAGATTTAAAACTAATCAATTTCAAATTACAGCACGGAATTTAAATTTATAACTTTTCGTTGATCTTTTCTTACCTCATCTCTTCCAAAGGAAACATCACACTCGAGAAAAGAATATGAACTTTTGCGACAGTGAGATGTTATCCAATATGTCCCCTGGAACAACCGCTATCAACATTCCAGAGATTGTCAACAACTCCTCCTTGGTTGTTCCTGAAAAATAAGAAGATTAGTAAGACAGTGGGACCCAGGCCATCGTGGTCCTGGGTTTCCCTGAAGCATCAAAATAAGACACTTCTTTTAGACACAAGTCCCCTTTTGTTTCGAGGATTGGTGATGTTGCTGTCACTTTAGATTTGGGTTTCCAAATCTGTTTCATTTTAACAAACACGGCTTTTGCCTTTGATTGAGCAACTTTGGCTGTTTCAGGTTTAGTCTTTGTAGAAAAAGATTTTTTTTTCTGAACAACCTTGCGCTTGTTTTTGGCAACATTCCAATCCCCATCAGATGGTTTAACCTTGGGATTCACATTCTTCATTGCCTTAGGTGATGACACCTTCATCCGCTTGGAATGATTATTATTCTTTTGTGTAACCCTCTGATTTTGTGCATGACATGGAACATGGGAACTACGTGTACAATTTCGAGCAATGTTACCAGGAATACCGCAATTGAAGCACGTTTGTCTCTTCACATATAAAACATTCTGATCAGCTTGATTTGCTCTTGCAGGCCCTGAAGGATGTTTGTACTTGTCGTTTGCAAGGGCCTTCTTCTGTTGTGGAGATTTCTTTTGATTTTCTTGTTTTGTTTAGACTGCAAGTCTTTTTCAGAAATCTCCCAACCTTTCTAAAAGCTTTGCTAGCATGGTCAAAGGCATATTTTTCATATTTGCCATTAATGATCGGCATAACAAAAGCATTTTTCACCACATTAGCCTTTTGAGGACTATTGCTGCCTACTGATGATTTTGGAGAGCGTGATTGTTCTTGACGTTTGGACTTCTACTTTCTTCGTCTCCGATTTGCTCTTTTAGCTTGCTTTGAACCTTTTCATCAGAAGCAGAAGGTTCAGATTGTTCAGTTTGCGCACTTGGAGCCTTGTTCACATCAGCTCTCCCTTCATCAGCTATGATAAAGTCGGAGAGTCCTGGTTTATCAGATGAAGAACCAGACACTCCAGGTGAATCATTAGAAGAGTTAACAGCACCAGATGGTTCCCGTGTGTCTGACGTATAATCACTGGGTTTGTCGTACACCATATGTTGTGCTTTCTTAATATCTTCGTCGGTTTCAGGCATTGTTGTGTAGTTGTGATTATACAGTGGGGCAACCTAATTGAATCCCAAACCCTTCCCCTTGTTCGTCTTATATGACAGCTGCACATTGCACATGTCTTGAACAAGCTTGCTGGATGTATCGAACTTCTTTATATTGACTTCGTTTTGTTGATATTTTCCAGTAAGAAGTCCCATCTCAATTTTGACCAAGTCGTATTCCATGGTTTTTGAATCTAATCTGGTTTTATAATCATGGACCCAAAATTTCTGTTGATTTACGTCTAGGTGGAGCTGAGCGATGTCTTTCTTTTGTGCTTCAACCTTTTCTTTGAGTAACTTGTTACTTTCTCGAAGGCTGATACACTGAGCCATTGCACTGTTGTATTTATCAGCCATTTTGGAATGAAGTACCCTGAGATGAGCAACCCTATTCCTGCAAGGTTCAGTGCACAAAAGGTAGTTGATTGTGTCAATGTGCGAGCTAGGTTTGTTAGCGTTAGTTTGGGCTTGAGGTCAAGTTTGGGGTGTTGGGCTGCTGATTGCTGCTTGCTGGTCTATTGATTTCTGTTCGGACACTCCTTCAGGATGAGACTTTGTTGATTTAGCATATATATCTTAGAGATCTTGGTTTGATTGTAAACGATCCCATAACCAAGATACAAAGGAATCTTTTTGTCTCCTAAAATGCTATCCAACTCATCTCTTACTTCCTCTTTTCGCCTCCCACGTTCAAGCAAACGCATCACATAGTTAGCAACCGGATCAACATTGTAGTCTCTGATAAACTCATTCAGCTTTTCCTTCACTTCATCCCGCAGGCTCGGGTTTTGATTTTGTGCTGGACTGAGAGCTATGTTCGAGTGCTGAGCTTGGGCTACAAACATCTTCGGATAATCGAAACCGGACCAGTAAACACGATAAAAAATGTCCGAAAACTGTATTTACCAAAATGTACTGTTAGACTCGTGTCGACGATACGAATCCAATGATATATAATGTCCGATAGTGATTTTTAGGATTTTCGTGCCTTCTTTTCCCTAAAAATCACATGAGTCTAACCGTGCAACCGGTTTGTTAAGATTGTATGTGGATCAAATGTGCACGAAAACATTTAACTCTGGTTACGTCAGCTGGTTAACTTTCCACCTTTTTGGGTACAACTCAGAACAGTTCCAAATTTGGAACAATAACTCGGATTAACAATCCGAGATGGAATCTCAAACAGTGATCCGAGATGGTAATCCGAGATGGCGATTCGGAACAGTATCCGAGATGGAACCGAGATGCACTGTTTCAGTCCGAAACAGTAATCCGGAATAGTAATCCGGAACAGTAATCCAAAATGCTATCAGATACACAGCAATAGTGATAATCCGGAACAGTAATTCGGAATGCTATCAGATACACAGCAACAGTGAGAATCCGGAACAGTAATCCAGAATGTATGATCCGAATTCGGATCCGAAATGCAAAGATTAATCCGAAATCAATCCGAAATGCGGCAGAATGATCCGAAATCTGTCCGAAATGTAACCAGAAAATCCGAAATCCTTGAATGTTGATCCGAAATGCTTGAATATTCTTCGTGTTTTTCGTGTTTTTTTGCAGAAACCGATCAGAATCGTGTAATATCAGATCTGAGCTTGGAAAATAGGTTCAACAGGCTCTGATACCACTTGTAAGTCCCGAAAATCCGGATCTAACACTGATATCACACAATCACCAAGGATGGGCGGAATCCAAACTTGGTGATTTTCAAGAAAACTGAAATAACAAAGAACAATACGAATTCACTTTAGCACCTTGCACACGATTCTATTACTTGAACAAGCAAAACCGTCTAGTACAAGATGGTGGCTCTCTCTAGAGAAATCCCAAAGTCTTTCTAAGTTGCAACCCGAGAATGACATAATATTCTATTTATACCTAGGGTTTGCCCATGCCACTCATGGGCTTCCCTTGGGCTTGCCTGGCCCACATGGCCTATGGCATGCCCAAATGACATATTCAAGGTCCAAACCTAATACAAACTAACCCAATTAATCCCAGTTAACTACCATAGACTATTGCGTATATTTGATGCGTCAGTCTCACACTTCTAGGACCTAACAGTTTGACTTATGAACACACTTAATTGTACGTTATGTCCCTCCCTTCTTAATTCAAGCAAATTCTTCCATACCTTTGTTAATTATAACTATTGAAGTATTCCTACTTTCACTCATTAGTCATACATGACATTCTAAAGCTCATTATGATTTCATCACAACATTCTACTATCGACATTTTATTCTAATTACTTTCGTAATAACATAAGGAGTCAGGATATGTTCATACATATATCATATAACATTTAATTGTTATTTTGTTATCGCAACAAAACTACTATTTCATACTCACACATTCGTGCTTAACTCTAGAGTTAAACATCATTCTACATTTGCCACTGTTACATGGTACTATGTACACCTTTTAGGTTAAAATCCGATTCATTTCATTCATGTCCTCTTAACTTGTCCATTCGTTTGTTTTTATGTATCACTTACTATACTCACATATACACATTGTTTAATGACCTTAGCCTTGAACTAAATTTCATTCTTTTGTTGATCTTCAAAAGTCAAACCTTCTATACCATGTTATACTTGTGCTACCGTTAAAGTACTATTGAATCTATAACTTTCTATCCTACATTCGCAAACTAAGCAGTTTACTAACCGCGTTATTTGGCACAATGCAATGAGCCACAACATGGTTCGGCCCATATCTTCACAAGTACATAACTGGACTGATTTCATTCATCCATGATGATAAGTTTTCTCTCTTGAGCATACTTTCACCAATTCTACTAGCTTCATTACTTCAAGCATTCTACCATTCTTATTTACAAAGTAATGGTTAGCACATTTCACTTAAATATTCATCCTTTTCGTTGGTTATTCACTTATAACCCTTTCACAATTTCCTCACATACATGCTATACCATATTACATATTCCTTTTTTTTATATACAAATCTTTCATTTAGTTAATTATGTTACGAACTTTTGCCATTTCACTTTTTAAAATCAACTACCATTTCTTACTTAACGTATGTTCATTGAAGTACACGTTGGTACTTCATTCCAAATCAAGCATACTACACGACACTATCTTAGCTTTTCTTGTGAAAGTTTTCTTTCCTTGTAAATTACATAAGTCATTCGTCCGATAGCTTTCCTAACTCATTATTCATTTTGACTCTCATGGGTCGATTACTAACATACTTCACACATAACTTATTCAAAACTTATTTCTTTCAACTAAGGTTTCTTGTTACTACAATAACTTTCATCGGTTATACTTACTTAATGAATCAAATACTTCATGCTATTTTACTATTACTTGTTTAATAATTATCAACTTAACTTCGTTTGACTTTTCCGAAGTCCAACTGTAAATACATTCTTATCTATGTTTTATCAATTACTCAACCGACCCGTTAGGAGACGTTTCGCATTCAAGCTCGTGCCTCCTACTTTTATCAAAATTTTCATTACATCTTTCAACACAACTTCCTTTATGGTGGTTTATGTTAGAAAACCTTTATATTCCAAATTTACCCTCCAGTAAGACATTAGACCAAAATGACAGTCAACCCAAATTGCTAGATGTATTTCACTTGGGTTAATCTATTACCCAGTTTTGACACATCCCTCTCTAGTCTAGCCACAAAAAAGCATAACCTTTTGTACATACCTGATGCAAGTCAACCATTAACTCATTATCCATACCTTGCAATGGTTATTTTTTTCCAATTTGTGACAATGCATGCCCATACATTACACTTACCTGTAAGCATAAAACTTGACAAATCAAAACATTAAATACCGGGTTCAAATGGCGATTACCATTTGACCCGCATGACTCATTTGTCCTTTTAACCATTTTTACATACAAACATATTTGCGCATATATATATATATATATATATATAGAGAGAGAGAGAGATAGATTTAAAATATAACTTGAATATTATCTACTTTAAGGAATATTTACTTGTTTGGTCCAAGCTTACAGTTTTAAACATTTCCATTCTTATCATACATTCTTACTAGTTTGATCCGTACTTACTTACGGATTCAAACATTTTCATTCTCGCCATACATTCTTACTTGTTTAATCTGTACTTACTTAAGGATTCAAACATTTTCATTCTCATCGTACATTCTTACTTGTTTGATCCATATTTACTTACGGATTCAAACATTTTCATTCCCATCATACATTCTTACTTGTTTGATCCGTACTTACTTACGGATTCAAAAATTTTCATTCTCATAGATTACTCACCATTTCTTGAGAGTCTTACAACTCCTTTCATCCACATGTCAAACTACTTCCCCATTCTATCAGATATACATGTGATGATTATCATGATCTCACGAGGGTTATATGCTTTTTGCGCACTGGCCAGGCGCGCAATCCACATACTAGTTTCATTCCTTCATGAAATCATCACCTTATATCCGAAGAAGTGGGTTTCAGTTCGTGCAACATCTTTAAAACCTTACCAAGACAATATCATTGTCTTTTGTTTAATACTTACCCTCACGAAGGAGATTTCCCCTTTTTCTTTTAGCACTGGTACCCATATATATATATTAATATTGTGTACCTGGGGTCCATCTATCTAATTACATGCTTTGATATTCATCCTAGACCGCATCCTCGAATCATCCTCCTCAATCACTTAAGCTTACCTTGCATATACAATACATTTAGTTTCTTTATATGAATATATATACACATGCTTACATTCATTTATACATTTGGATCTTGATCGAGTCTTGGATTGTACGGGTCCTTTATCACAAGAGCACACAAGTTTGAGTTCAAGTACTTACTTTCTTGTACTTGATTTCACTCAAACCATTGCTCTGATACCAACTTGAAACACCCTAACATGTTTTAACGAAAAATGCGCAGCGGAAATGTGAACTAATTTTTTTTATTTCTTATAAACATTTTAACATACTAGAAACCATTGGAATAATCCCTTTTACAATATGGTGTCCTTCATTCTTATTTAAGAGATAAAACATAATCTACGTTTAAAAACTGTATGACCTCGCCCCCGTACAAACCACGTACTTTGACTCGATCATCCACGGCTTACACTCCATGGTGATGATAATTCCGTGCAACCTGCAATCACCACATACAACCGCATCATTGATATTTGGTGACATTATACACAATCTAACCATACACAATTAAAAGACCACGCCACGTTCTTTCTAATTATGCTAATCATCACGGTTATCTTTCCAGGTATAATCTTGCATCCCAATGTCAAATATTTATAAGCCCAACAATAGTATACATGCACTTTCATTCATCTCGAGACCCAACATTAGTGACGTTAATACTCAAACGTATCGAAGCCATTTATACATATATACAAACATACCTCCATATCCAAGCTCTTACGTACAACTTACATTCCCATAAATTCATACTAACAATTCATCATCACAATATACCTTACGTATAAGTCTCATACATACAAACCTAGGCGCATGCTTATTTCTATTCGTGCTTACCTGTGGATTCTACCACTAACATGTAAGTACGCCATACACATACATGCTTACATACTTATTCATCCCCAACAAGCATTATCACAACTCAATAAGTTTACATAACTCCCTATTAGTTATTTTCATATTTCGAGGTTCATTAAGGGTTACGGAACAGGTTTTAGGAGGTATGGAACTCACGGTGCGAATAACTAACAAAAACAGCATGTCAGATTTGTGAGCAGCGTCGGCGACACCCTACTATAGCGTCGACGACGCCTCCTGAATAGTTACGTCGGGTCCTCACTAGCGTAGACAGTTGATTAGAGCATCGGGAAAAGGCGGCAGTGTCGGCGACGCCTAGGGAGGCCGTCGGCGACGCCCCCTCCATGCTGTCGACACTGTTTTTCCTTGTTTAAGCCTACACAACCGTTTCTGGTTCACGTTCCAACCCGAACTGACCCATAACGTCCGGTATTAACCCATAACATTCCTTGTCATTTTAACACTTAACTCCATTTCCTCATAATCAAATCTACACTTCTATCAAACTTTTTTAATTTTGACGCGCTTGATTATACTAAGTTATTTCCGACCTAGCTAACTATTTATGGCCCGCTACAACAATGCTTGCCTTAGTACTATGATTACTTAAACATTCTTACATGGTTACCATACCATAACACCCAAAACCCACACCCGACACATACTTTCTATATTTTGACCTGTTCACTTCTATCATGAATTCCGAACATAGATGACTTCCTATGACTTACCACGACAATACGTACCTTGATTCTTACCCTTACCCATAATTTCTTACACGATTCCCTGTATTCAACAGAACAAACTTTATCTATAAAAGAAGAAGTGATACAAGAAATCACTTACCTTAAGCGTTCGTTTCATACTTGCTTCCTCGCATCCTTTCTGTTAGCCTTCTATGCTTCCACCCACTTTGACATGATCCTATACTTTCATATCATTATGGTTACCACATTATTAGCATATACACACATTCTAAATTAAATTCATATCACATTCAGATCCTATATCCACTTACTTTTCGATTAAATCAAGCTACATTCTAAATTATATTCATATCACTTTCACGGTGTCATTTCAACATGTTCTAACATGATTTCTTGCTAGTAAGTTCGAATATCCCATAACTAACTCAATTACACTTATTGAATTACATCAAGCATACATTTAAACACATGGCGGACATACCACTACTAAGCTCCTGGACCAAGCTTTTAATGCACGTATTCAACCAATTCATATGAAAATCACATATTACATCATATTTACATTCCATTTATGTTCGTCAAGTGGTTACATGCAAATTCACTTACAATCATCTACTAGACATTTTATCGAACACTTGGCTTACGAACCATATCTAAAGCACAATGTACAAGTAATTTATGCCTACCTTCCTAGTTCACAACAGCAAGCATCATGAACATTTCTCTAGTCGTAGATTGCACATGCAATACCATTAGACCATCCATACAACACCATCAACTTCCTAATTTTCGTACAAGAAATTTCTTACAAACTTTTTGTTTTCAAAACTTTAGTTCCTTACCTCTGATCGGAGTTTCCTTCGGAGGTATTAAAGGTGCATATGTCAGGAAGTTACACTCAAAATTTCAGCTCATTCAACGGTCGGATCTTCGGGAAAATCGATTATACTAAGCTGTATTTTAACTAAAACGGGAATACGAACAACTTTGAAAATGGGTTTCAAAGTCACACTTAAACAACTCTATTCTTATTTCCACCGTTCAAAATGATCATCTTAATGTTGTGACCATATATAAAAAATTCAGGACGTTTCAACGGTCGGATTTCGCAGATCGTTTGGTTCTTTGTAACTGGGTTATGATAACATTCTGGAAATTTTTTATTTATACAATTTTAACAACTTTAAGCAAGGATTTAGGGAATCGGAGCTTACCATTACATTCGTAGCATCGAGATTTGGTTCCAAGTTGTAACCCACAACTCTGACCACCTCCGGCCACCGCGAATCGCCGCTAAACACCACCGCCAGCCACCCCTCTTTCTCTAGTTCTCTCTCTCTCTCTCTCTCCCTTATTTCTCCCTCTAACTTGAGAGAAAATCTGCCTCAAAATGCGCCATAAGGGGCTTTATATATATAGAACTTTGGATATTTACATAATCCTCCCCTCATGTTTGATTTTACGACAATGAACCGTCAACTTCGGTCGAGTCACTATATGAGGTAGTCGTATATCCCTGAACCGTACCCGTCATATTTATCGACATATATTACTTAAATACATTCCGTTACAATATGCTGATACCCAGCAAGTTATTTTCCCTCATAAATAATTCATAACGAATTATAAAGTAATATTGCATAACTTCATCTAAAATGGTAACCATACTAATGTGCTTTGATATCTCTTTAATTACATAACACGAATTAATCTCATTTACGCATTTTGCGATGTTACAGTATAATCTTTAAAAACTAGTAAAAGTATTTATGGAATTTATTTCTAATAATTTTGTATTTTTAATTGGTTTACCAAATGAATAAAACATGTATAATTCACAAAAAAAAAATCCAAATGATATTTAAAAATTCCAAAAAATTATAGAAAATATACTAGCATGATATATAACAGTATCCTACTTTAAATTTTAACAAAACACATGTCTAGCATCAAAAGCCTCAAATTCTATTTCAATTATAATTAAATTCGAATTCATTTGCCTTCAATAATTGAAATTGATAGAGGACATTTGTAGAGCATGGAAAACTAAGCAAAATGGACATCAGAATCACCAGAAAAGGTTACGAATTGAAGGTGAAATCATCGTTTGAAATTACGAGCCCTATAATCTTCTTTGATTTACTTGGCGATATGTGGTTGAGGAAACACGAAACTTTTAGTGGGGTTTTGCTTGGTTTTTGTAGAGGATTGAAATGATGTGGAGATTGTAGTCTAACTTTGCTTATTGATATGAAACCCAAAAGTTCATCAAGAAACTTTAACGGTGTAAATGTTTAGATTTAATTCGTACAGTTTTTCATGATTACAAGACGTTTAAGAGTCACCGGTTTAACCTTTTTAATTTTATATCAAATCCAATTATTCATTAACCACACATCACTTTATAGTTTTTATTATTTGCAAAAGTAACCCTCAACTTATATATTCAATTAACTAACTTAATTAACTCAGTTTATGTTTTCCTGATATAAATATTAAAACTAACCGAACTAACTGAAAAGCTTATACGTTTAACGTTTTTAATCCAATTTTAACCCAACGAAATACGTGTTCAATATTAGATAATAAACTAATAAAAATTTTAAAATTTTCCTATTCTTATTTATTTCCGAAAAATCCAGTTTTACGATCCGAGTCAGGTTTCGAGTATCCATTTTTTTACGGATGTTACAATTTCAATAATTGATTGATACACAAGAGTTTGATCCTCTTGTAATATTTCTTTGATTCCTTTCAATATATTCTATTTGCCATGTTAAAGAATTAAAAAATGTTTTAAATGTTTTATAAATAGTAGACGATAATTTCAGACATAACTTGAAAAACACTGAATCAATATGAAAATAATCAGAATCCGGGTTGTCATATATCCAACCTGTCACATAGTGTTCAACTTCACGGATATGGCTTGACATGCATTCTAATTGTACGTGTTGTGTTTGATTTGATATATTGTGCGTTTTCTTTTTACAATGATAACCCATCTATATCTATACTATATAATAAAATAAAACCAGTGATGGACACTCATATTTTAATTAAGAATACTTATTAATGAATTTAATATGAAATAAGTTATGAACATTTTTTAGATAAACTTATAATACTTTTTTACTTGCAACCTTCATCAAGTTCAAAATTATGTTGATTAAAATATTAAAAAAACAATGATAATTATTCTTGTAAGTGATTTCTAGAAATTTTCAAATATTTAATGTGTCGGTTGATAAAAATGACAAAAATACAATATGTTAAATAAATAAAAAAGGTGGTATTATAAAATCAAAGTTAATACCTAGTTGAAAGAAATATTGTCTAAAAAATTTACTTGACAAAATTTATACCTGTAAGGCCAATGTTTATTTTTTTAAATACATATCTTGATTACTTTATATTTTAACAAACTTAACACAATATTTATAACCGTTATCACAATATTCATTTTTTTAGATACATATCTTTACGAATGTATATATTAACTAACTACATTATATTTTATTAGATTAATAATATACAAGTTTATTAAACCATGATGGTTTATCTAAATATAATTTTTTTATTAATTATATGACATTACTTTTATCTATACGAGATTGTAACCTAATTTAACACACATATATATATATATATATATATATATATATATATATATATATATATATCGACTATATATATATATATATATATATATCGAATATATATATATATATATATCAACTATCTACAACTTGAAAACAAGCTTTTTCAACTCGTTTAAGTGAACACTTACATTAGTCAGTTTCCAGATTACATGATTTAGTTGGGCCTGTTTTAACATAAATAAATACATATAGACTTTGTTTAAGTGTATCAATTCAAACCACAATCCATATATTATAATACAATATGATTGATTGGCTTATAAACTAGAACCCTTGTTATCATATTGAAGTCTCTATCTCCATTTATATAAAAACATATTTTTTTAAGTTTTGTTAATTAAAAAAACATCTTACATCTAAATCTTTATCTTTATCTATTTCTTACTCACAAACATTCATTTTTTTTTTCTTTCCTACATACTCATAATAAAAATATCTAGGGTTGAATATGAACCTCTAAATATAGATGTGTACTATACTTTTTATATATTTTCCCTATATAAATATTCCATGTAACGAATCGTATTTCGTTTTTCTATACTTAGCAAGCTTATATTCGATTCGATTCTCATTTCAATCTTTGTAATCTCGAGACTTTGAACATAAAGGAAAAGACATTTTTATTCACACTTGCTTATTCATACATATGTGATACTTATTCAATCTCAAATATGCGATTTATATACGAAACCGAATAATTCATTTATGCTCGGAATATTGTTCATACACATTTATACCATACACATGTTTATACATACCCTAAAATGTCCTAAAAACACTCAACATATGTAACGCCTCGTTTTTTCATATTTTCCTTAATTAGAAAGTGTAATCGTATTTCTATTTATGGAAACTTGTATTCATATCGTATTCGTATTTTTTTCCCAATCTTGTAACCTGATACTTGAATCTTAATAAAATTCATAGTTAATATATACTTGTCTTACATGAATTCAACCGTTTAATACGTGTATACATACAAACCGACACTTATTATACGTGCAAATATTCATACATACATACTTGATACCTAAAATATACTTACATATATGTTATAAACTTAAAAACATGACCAAAATACCAAGTTTTAGCCGGAAATAAAGGAAAAACCAAGTTCAGGGACTAAAAGTGACAAAAAGCAAAGAAGTTTCTGAATTAACACGTCTCGTGGCCCCCCCTTGCCCTCTCTCGCTGCACTCCAGAAGGCGTAATCCGCGGATTGTTGCAACTAGCTCATAGATTGGGCAAAAGTGTGTTTGTTTAAGTGTGATTCTTGCGTTTATTACCCACCTAACTCACCCCTAACCTCAACTATAAATACCCACCTCATCCCACACTCACTTCACACCTCAAACACTCATCTCTCTCTCTAAATCTCTCTCAAATCCATCCAGAAAGTTCAAGACTTTCAAGTGAATTCTAACTCACTTCTACCTCCCTTGTTTACTCTTTCTTCCTTCTTAACACTTGGAGCACCTCTAGGAGTGTTTCCATAGGTTTTCCATGGAAAACCAACATGAAACATCACCATATTTGAGGTCACAAGTGTAAGAATCTTCCATTTTGATAAGGGTTTTAACCCACAAGTATTGTATCCTTCCAAGCTTATTCTTGAAACAAGACTTGAGTTGGTAGTGTGTGATTACTTGGAAGCCTTGGCTATCCTACCTTCAATCCACCACCTCACTTGATGATTTTGAATATTTTACATCTTTCACTTTTATTTTTAACTTATTCATGACGATCCTTGTTGTTCTTGTGACAACTTATGCATTGGTGAATAATCGAATGATTGTTCGTCATGGTACTAGGTTACATCACCTAAGTACTTAACTTCTCGTTACGATTCTAATGGGTACCTTAACCCATGAAAACACATAAACCCCAATGGGTATTATAGTGTCAAAAACGAGTATTAAGTCTAGGTGATTATTTTCTTGTATACATACTTGGTACATTTAAAAATTCCCAATCCCCTACTATCATCCGAATACTTACGCGCTTACGTTTTCCTTATGTAGGATAACTCGCCATTCCATCCTTCAAAACTCTTCATTGAAATTATCAAGTGGAAGCTTGTAAAACCGTGAGTACACTTGACCCATTTTCCTTTTACACAATTTGGGTTGTAACATATTAACTTACAAAATACACACAACATACTTTATACACTCGATCCATTATACATTCTTATTGTTATGCTTAGGTTCATGCCAGATACATACATGCTTCTTGTCAATAACTTAGCTAGCCCGAACTTAACATATATAGCACTATAGGAGTAGCACACCGCCCATCGGGGTATTGTTAAGCTTAAGCTCATTCTTATTCTTAAATAGCCTTGTTACTTTGTGTGATGAGGGACACTTAATTCTTGTGGACACCTGGGTTTGACAATTAGTATTGCATACTAGCTTACCTTGTATATAATTGCCATGTGGATTTGAGTAAACTCTTTTATACTTATGCTACATACTTAAACTTGTGTACTCGCCAATGCTTTTGTGTTGAACTATACTTTTAACATATTGCAGGTTAAGGATGTTGAACATGACGAGAACTTAGTAGGGACGCCATAGAAACGCCCTAGAATGTTAGGTTTTTATGTTGTAATATTGTTGAATTTGTTGTATTTGATTATGTTGTAACTGACTAGCTGGTTTATGAAATGAAACGATTTTTTTTAATTTAATATTGTCGCAAATAGTGTTATGATGTCTCGAGCAATCTACTTCGTCTCACTCTGATGTTTCCGCCATCGGTTGGGGTGTGACAGATTGGTATCAGAGCCATAACTAAAGGGAATTAGGTAAAATTGTCATGTTTGACCTAGTCTATAGTTTAAGTGACCAACATTCGACCATTCTTGTTTCATGCCTAAAATGTTAATTCTTCCTACCTTGCTTCTTCCTATTTCTTTGGTCTTAATATATACAATGTGTCTTTCCTAAGACATTTACACAATAACGAGACGACTTCACCAATATAGGCGTGAAACCCACACTTTGGTGAACGACTCTCAATCCGCGTATTCGATTTTTCACAAAATTACGCCATCAAGTTAGGAGTGATATCCATACCTTGATGGAAAATTTCCATTTCATACTCTAGTGGACCCTTACCAATGAGTCGGAATTCGCTCCTCGTTTGGTAAGTACCAACCACGCTCAGGGTACGATGTTGTTAAGTTAGGGGTGAAACTCGCACCTTGTAAACTAGTCCCACTCTTAGATTTTCAATCTCGCCAAAGTTTTGATTTTCGATCAAATTCGAGACGTGTAGTAACTGGAAAGGTAAAATGTCGTTAATCGCTTCTCGACGAGAGCATTTTACCTATAGGCCAAAGCACGTTTATCTAATTTGAAACGATCTTCAATTCCTTTGGAATAATCAATGTTTCTCAACCCGAAACACTCCAATGTTTTACTAAGCCTATCTTTTATGTTACCCCGATTTCTATGTGTTTTAATATTTGTTACCTCATTCATTTTGAACCCGATGCACCATTCGCACGTCTTTCGCAATCAAAAACAATAATAATTCTCGCAAACCAACTAAATTTATACTCCTTACGCAATCATACGTGTTTATACTTATTATTCTTATGTCATCTACATGAACTTATACGTGTTACTTACATGTTGAACGTGACTTTTATAATCACATAACGATCAAGTCTCATCCTTTCCCCTATTTTCAATCCCCTAGATGTCTTTCTCTCAAAACTCAAGTGCAAGATTGAGGTCAAAGGCCAACTCCAATTCAATGACCAAGAAAGACTGAAGGAAATTCATGGCGAAGCAGATGGCTAAGATCATCCCTGATATCGTTAGCAAGATCCAACCCCCACTAAACGCCGAATCACCCCATGCCTCTGTCAACTCCAAGGTGGAAACACCTAAATCGACTTTTACCTTCAAGCAATTCTGCTCTTATAACCCCCTGCCTTTCACGGGCGAAGGGGATGCCACTAAGTTGCTTCAATGGTTTGATGCCATTGAAGTAACATTCTTACAAAGTGGATGCACTGACCACTTGCATACGATTAATGGAACGGGCGTTTTCCGATCGAGAGCCCTTGATTAGTGCACATCCGAGCGTAACATCCGTGGGAATGAAGCCACACATGCCCTCCCTTGGGCCGAACTCCAAAAGTTGACGAGGGACGAGTTTTGCCCTCTGCACAAACTTCGAAAACTGGAGAATGAATTCTGGAATCTGAAGCAAGTGGGGAACAACAATGCTAGCCTCACGGATCGCTTTAAGCAACTAAGTGCACTATGCCCTAGCCAAGTTAACACCCTCGACAAGGCTATCACAAAGTACATTGAATGCCTCCCCCCTCAATCATGGACCTGGTCGAAGCCGCCTCACCCAAAACCCTTGAAGATACCTATAGAATGGCTGCCAAATTCAAAAACAACCACGTTATTCGTGAAGCTTCCAACAAGGCTTTATCAAAGAATGCGCACCAAGCCACCACCGAAGAGCCTACCCCATCCAAGCCACCAAGAAACAACAACAAGGGGAAGAAGCGGAAGGCTTCTAGTCAAAATTGTGCGGTTGTTACTCGCAAAACCCAATACCCTTACCATCGGTTTCCGCTACCTCAACCCTTGAACCACCAAGGATGAACTACACTGGTTCATGGCCCAAGTGTAACCAATGCTCCTACCACCATCCTGCCAACACCCCGTGTTGCAAATGCGCAACCTGTAACAGGTTTGGGTATTTCACCGATCGATGTCACCAAAACCTAAGGCCTACCCAAGACCAACCTATTGTTGCGAACCCTGCCCCTAACCAACTCAACCTCAAGCCGCTACTATCCGAGCATGCTTCAAGTGTGGCAATCCTAACCACCTCCCCAACGTCTACCCTCAATGAAACAACAACAACAACCAGCAATAGCAACAACCTCGACAGCCTTAACAAGCTCGAGGCACAGCCTTCGTGATCACCGCCACACAGGCGCCAAATTGCTAATGACGTTATAATTGGTACGTTTCTCGTCAACAATGTCTATGCTTCCTGCCTTTTTGATACTAGCGCGGATAAAAGTTTTGTATCTGCTGAATTCTAACCTATGCTTAAGTGTAAACGCTCTAAACTGCCAAAATCATTCGAAGTCAAAGTTGCTAACGGAAAATCCGTCACTGTCAATTTCGTCCTTTCCAAATGTTCAACAATCATAAGTTTCCTATTAATCTCATACCCATGCAAATGGGTAGCTTCGATATCATAGTAGGCATGGATTGGCTTAGGCGAGTTTGTGCCGAAGTCGTTCGGAAAACTTCATCCGCCTTCCTCTTCCAAGTGGTGACTCCTTACACGTCTATAGCGAGAAACCTTCTAAAGGTCTCAAACTCATGTCGTGTGTCCAAGCGAACAAATACTTACGTAAGGAATACTTCGCCTTTCTCGCCCACATTATGGAAAAGAAGGAAAAGGGTCCAAGTTTAAGTGATGTTCCTGTTGCTTGCGAATTTCCTGACGTTTTTCAGAGGATCTTCCTGGTCCGCCTCCTCTTCGTTCTATTGGCTTCCGAATCGACCTCATCCCTGACGCAACTCCTGTTGCGAAATCCCCTTATAATCTAGCACCCTCGGAAATTCAAGAACTTCTTGATAAAGGCTTCATATGCCCTAGTACTTCTCCTTCGGGCGCTCCCGTTCTGTTCGTCAAAAAGAAAGATGGATCATTTCGGATGTGTATCGACTATCGTGAGCTCAATAAGCTTACAGTCAAAAACCGATATCCTCTTCCTCGTATTGACGATCTCTTAGATCAACTCCAAGGCGCAAGTTGCTCCTCGAAAATCAATCTTCATTTTGGTTATCATCAACTTCGAGTCCTCGAATAAGATATACCCAAAACCGCTTTTCGCACACGTTATGGACACTACGAGTTCGTAGCTTTTGGTTTGACTAACGCACATGCGGTTTTCATGGACTTTATGAACCGCGTTAGCAAGCCTTATCTAGACCGTTTCGTGATCGTCTTCATCGATGATATCCTTATCTATTCCAAGACACAAGAAGAGCACGAGCGACACTTGCGTCTTATCCTCCAGCTTTTGCGTACTGAACGTCTTTACGCCAAATTCTCCAAGTGTGAATTCTGGCTATGGGAGGTTCAATTCCTTAGTAATGTCGTCAACGAACTCGGTATTCACGTTGAACCTGCAAAAATCGAAGCTGTGAAGAATTGGATTGTTCCTAAGTCTCCATTTGAAATTCGTTCGTTTCTCGGTCTACTGGTTACTATCGTCGCTTTATCTCGAATTTCTCCAAAATCGCCGTACCTCTCACTTCCTTGACTCAAAAGGATAAACCTTTTATTTAGGGTTCCGAGCAAGAGGAGTCCTTTCAAACGCTCAAGGACATGCTTTGCAATGCTCATATCTTAACTCTTCCTGATGGTTACGACGATTTTGTCGTGTATTGCGATGCCTCAAAACAAGCTCTTGGTTGTGTTCTTATGCAACGGGACAAGTTTATCGCTTACGCGTCAAGATAACTCAAAATCCATGAGAAAAACTATACTACGCACGACCTTGAACTCGGAGCAGTTGTTTTTGCATTGAAGATTTGGCGACACTACCTTTATGGTACTAGGTGTACGGTCTTCACTGACCATAAGAGCCTTCAACATATCTTCAATCAAAAGGAACTCAACATACATCAACGTCGTTGGTGGAATTGTTAAACAACTACGACTGTGATATTCGCTACCACCCTGGTAAGGCGAATGTTGTAGCCGATGCACTTAGTCGGAAAACTCATGTTAAGAGTATCCGTCCAAATCTTGGGAAAGCTTCATGAGCTGATTCGCGAGGCACAATACTCAATCGTTAATGAAGGTAACCTCAATAATGAGTTGAAGTTTGGTGTCGAAAACCAACTCGTATAAAACCCAATGGCATTCTTTACTATCTCGATCATATTTGGAATTCCGAACCGTGACAACCTTCATGACTTCTTGATGCGAGAAGCTCATAAGTCCCGATATTCTATTCATCCCGGTGCTAATAAGATGTATCATGACCTTCGTACATCCTACTGGTGGCTTGGTATGAAGAAATATATCGCCTTCTACGTTTCAAAATGCCTTACTTGTTCCAAGGTAAAGGCCGAACATCAACGTCCCTCCGGCTTACTCGAACAACCAGAAATTCCTATTTGGAAATTGGAGAGCATTGCCTTGGACTTCATTACCAAACTCCATCGTACATCGTCTGGTCACGATAGTATTTGGGTTATCATTGACCGTTTGACCAAATCCGCTAACTTCCTCCCCATACGTGAAGACTACAAAGTCGAGAAATTGGCTCGTATCTACAAGGATGAAATCATTTGTCATCATGGTATCCCCATCGACATCGTCTCGGACTGTGATGGTCGTTTCACCTCTCGTCTTTGGCAAACGTTTCAAAAAGCTCTTGGTACTACCTCAATCTTAGTACTGCTTTCCATCCTCAGTCTGACGGTCAAACCGAGCGTACTATCCAAAAATCTAGAGGATATGCTTCGTTCTTGCGTAATCGATTTTGTTGGCAACTTGGATATGTACTTGCCTTTGATCGAATTCTCGTACAACAACAGTTATCACGTGAGTATTCAAATGGCACCTTTCGAGGCATTGTATGGTCGTAAGTGTCGATAGCCTATTTGTTGGCACGAGATCGGGAAAGCTCAAATCACTGGTCCCGAGCTTATACAAGAGATGACGGACAAGATCCTACAAATTCGAGACAACTTTCTTAAATCCAGGAGCCGACAAAAGAGTTACGCTAACAAAAGACGCAAACCCTTGGAGTTCAACGTAGGTGACTTTGTACTTCTCAAGGTATCCCCTTGGAAGGGTGTGGTTCAATTTGGTAAGAAAGGCAAGCTCGCTCCCCGCTATGTAGGTTGGAGGGGTATGGTCCCAAAAACTCTGTGCCTGAGCAAGGAACCATACCCTTATAATGACATCACAAGGATAACCTTGCGCGCAATGCGCAACGGTGCGCCATTCTTGAAACCAGCAGGTTGCCTGACAAACCTTGCGCGCAACGCGCAACGGTACTGCAACCTTGATACTAGCAGGTTGCATAACAAACCTTGCGCACACTACGCAACGACACGTTAGACCTGAAAGCACTGATAAAGCCACGCGGAAGGGAGAAGCGCAAAGAGGCATTGACCAAATACAAGGGTACAAAGTGGCAAAGCTGTGACTCAATAACCGCTCGGCAGGTTGTGTCAGAACGTCGCATGACGAACAGTCATGCAGAGGGCAGACTTTATGCAAGGACGTACATGTGGCACCAATCAAACTCACGCCAGCGACTGTCACACGATCTCCACTATCGGCTGATGACAGGTCTGACACCAAGGACAACGGCCATGACACGTGGCTCCATTCACCATGCACCAAGCGCACCTCCTGCCAAAGACCATTAATGGTCGACGCAGAAGAGACATAATGGATATTCTTGGTCGTCGGGTCCAGGCCCAAGGCCCATCAGCCAATATCCTACACACCTCTATCCGTCTATAAAAAAAGGTTCACACCTCAAGGTAAAATCATCTACATTACACTGCTGTGAGCTGACTCACTTGTTACTTGCAATCCCCAACACTTATTCTCACGCCGGAGTGTGGTCACCGAGAAAACCCTCCCGCTTTCTCTCGTGATGAGGCTAATGGTGTTTGTAGTTTTGTAGTGAGCTTGAGGCAGGACCATTCCAAAAAGCAAACAAGAGATAACCTTTTATGTAAAGACGTTGAGCTGTAACCAAGATATCTCCGGATAGCCTCTGTGTTCAACCAGTGTTTCTTCATTGGCGTCATCTAATTTTTTCTCACTCTTGCATTCGTCTCTCGTTCGTTTTTTTCTCAAATCTCACTTTCAAATGGCTGACATCCCAAAAGCATTGCATGAGGTCCTCGGGCTGAGGGTAAGAACCCAGTTCATGCCCCTCGACCCGACGGACAAGTGGAAGAAGGTTCGTCCAGAAACGCAGGTGTTCACCATGACTCTGGTCATGTGAATATCCTGGTAACCCCCAGAATTCAAGTGGAAACTCCCTTTATACCAATCACATCTATTTTACCTCCGGGTGAAACTCTGATGTCTTGGTACATCAAATCTCAAACGGCCTGAATGTTGTCTATGCGCAACTCTATGCGTATACTAATCATCCGTTACGCCGATGCAGCCACCCACAACTCATGTGCATGCTTTGCCTGCACCACGAGTACTCAGCTACGACTCACCGGCCAGAGCGAGCGTTCCCTCACACTTACGTACCTAAGAAACGGAGTATGCCAAAATATGAGTCACACACTCATAGGCGAGCGTCTACCTACTCACGGCTAGGCTCGCATCCTCTAAAGGGGCGGGACACCTAGCGTGAAGAAGATAAAAACATATGGCGAGGTGACAACGCCAGCGTGTTTCACCAGCTGCCTAAAGATCATGCCGCCTACAAGCCTACGCCATGGGCTGTGTACAACTCAAAGGCGGAGTATAACTACAACCTGATCTACAGGCTAGCTGAAGCAGCCGAACACTCGAAGTTTATAAAGGAGATCGCATTAGCCCCACTTGAACGCGCAAAACTACCATCCAATGTGGAAAAGTTCAATGGGTTGACAGACCCAGATGACTACATACGCTTGTTCACAGACGCAGGGCTAATCGGAGATTGGACGCTACCCATGTGGTATCACCTATTTGTTCAAACTTTTACAGGCGCTACGCGCCTATGGTTTGACAATTTACCCACGAGTAAGCTTACGTCATGATACGATCTCAAAGATAAGTTCCTGACCCATTTCAGCCAACAACAACGGTACCTCAGAGATTCCTCTGATGTTATGAACATTTGGCGGCGTGATGATGAAAGTCTAGAAGATTTCATCACCCGCTACAATAAGGAGGTGTTGGAGATTGGAGATGTGCACGAAGACTTGATTCGCACACAATTCAACTCGCAGTTCGCTGCGACGAGATGATAAAAGTCTTGTCGGGAACTTCTGGCCTTCCAAAAAGCTGAGAGAAATTAATGGCGGCAGCTAAGGTATGCGCACAGACGGCGCGTAACCTAAACTCCAACCATCCTCCTCTACTCCAATACCATCCGCAAGACATGAGTAGGAGTTTTGCGAAGAAGAATAAGAAAAGTTAGAGGGAGTCTAGCCAAAACCTTTCGTACTCACCGGTCGACGCACGCGCGACGATAAAGAAGATTGCTACTCAAAGAGAAATCAAACAAGATAATCGCGATCGGACGCCACTGACGAAGACCCCGGCGGAGGTGCTCAGCACAGAAGATCACCAGTTCAAACAGCCACCGCCGATGCGAAACAAAAAAGGTCAAGACCCTAACCTTTTATGCGATTATCACAAAGATACAGGGCACACAACCGACAACTGCATCAGCTTGCGCATGGAGATCGAAAAGGCGCTGAAGAGTGGGAAGCTCACCTATTTGCTTCAAAACATGTGCAAGGAGGTGCGCCAGATTACTTGCAGCAAACAAGGCCCGAGTAAAAGAAGATGAAAAAAGCATTTGTTCATATGATCCAGGGTGGCCTAGCGCACAAGCGCGACCATCAGAAGAGTTGTACGCCACACTGGCGCGAACAACAGGTCATCTTCCCCATAGTGCGATAATGGCGCGATAACTGGCATCTTTGGCCATTATCGCACTGACTACATGTTCATAGACCCGGGAAGCTCTATGGACATTATCTATGAACAATGCCTCCAACAGTTGGACCCAGAGGATAAGGCGCGCTTGGAGCCGGTTGACTTCCCATCGACTGGTTTCTGCAACAAAGCCATCTTTCCGCTGGGTAAGATCTCGTTCCCAGTAACTCTTTCCAGTGGGCGACACTCACGCACAGTCTCCATCAACTTCATGGTAATGCCAGCAGCATCGCGCCATGACATGTTGCTAGGCTGTTGCGCCCAAAGAGAGTTCAGCATGATCACCTCCACTCCTCACGCTGCCTGCGGGTTTCCAACAAAAACCGGGGTGGCCATCATGTATTCGAGGAAGGAGATCATGTCCATCAAAGAGGAACCACCGGTGAAGGTACCGAAGTCATCATCCAATGCCGAACCGGAGAAATGGGTACTCAACAACAAGTACCCGGAACAAACGGTGTTGTTAGGACCCGCCATGACGCTCGCAGTCAAGGCGTGGCTAAAACAACTCTTGTTCCGCAATCTAGACATTTTTGCTTGGTCGCTAGCGGATATGACAGGGGTACCAACAGAGATTGCAGAGCACGCGCTGCACACATTCCCTTCAGTTGAGCCCATCGTTCTGAAACAAGCATTGTTTTGGTCCTGAAAAAACTCGCGCAATGAATGAGCAAGTTTCAGAGCTCCTCCAAGCTGGCGGCATCAGAGAAGTACGCTATCAAACATGGGTAGCCAATCCAGTCATAGTCCAGAATCATAACGGCGGTTGGCGCATGTGCGTCGAATTCAAAGATCTAAACAAAGCATGTCCAAAAGACTACTACTCTTTGCCCGAAATCGACAAAAAGTTGGACTCCCTCGCTTCATTCAGGTGGAAATGCTTTCTTGACTGCTACAAAGGCTACCACCAGATTCAAATGAAGAGGGAAGACGAAGACAAAACCGCATTCCGCACTAACAAGGGAATCTTTTGCTACACAAAAATGCCCTTCGGATTGCGCAACACAGGAGCCACCTACCAGCGTTTGATGGACCATGTCTTCGGAGATGACATTGGCGAAACTGTGGAAGTGTACATTGATAACCTAGTCATCATGAGCCCGGATGAGGAGAGGATGCTATTAAACATTCAAAAATCTTTCGCATCCTTGCGCAAGGCCAATTTGAAGCTGAACCCCGAAAAGTGCTCGTTTGGAATGGAAGAAGGTAAATTCTTGGGATTCATCGTTACACGCGATGGTTTCTAAGTCAATCCTGAGAAGGTGGAAGCGATTCAGCGCATGCCCTCCCCCTCAACCATCAAGGAAATGCAACGGTTGGCGGGGCGACTGGCTGCATTGAACAGGTTCTTAGCCAACCACGCGATGAAATCCTTCCCATTCATCAGCACTATGAGGAATTGTGTAAAGTAGAACAAGTTTCAGTGGACTCTGGATGCGGAGAAAGCCTTCAAACAAATGAAGGAGTGCTTGATCCAGTTGCCTATGCTCACGGCATCGCAAAAGAACGAGCCACTGATCCTTACCTTTCCGCGTCGGATATTGCTCTGGGCGCAGTCCTGTTAGTAGAACGCGCAGGAGTTCAAACTCCAATATACTATGTCCGAAAAATGTTTACCGACCCAGAGACAAGATATCCAATGATGGAAAAGCTTGCTCTTTAGCCCACGCATCCCGCAAGTTGCGTCAGTATTTTTTGGGTATTTTTCAGGCCACGTGATAACAGTTCGCACGAACTATCACTTGGGCCAAGTTTTGTCCAAACCGGACATATCTGGCCGTCTGGCGAAGTGGGCGATTGAGCTTGGTGGACACAATATCGTGTACAAACTACGCCCAGCTATGCAAACTGCCATGTTGGATATGAGACTACTTTTATTTACACTTATGCTATTTAGCTAAATTTGTATACTCACTGACTTATTTGTGTTGACGGATACATTAATGCATGTTGGAGGAAATTAGTGATGATACTTGAAGAACACAACTTAAGCTGGACTAGAAACATACCCAATTTTTTTAATTTAAAGTTTACTTATTTGGTTATGTTGTTATCAAAATATTGTATTGTACATTTAAAAAAAATGTACCTTCATTTAGTATGAAATGAAAATTTGCTTATTTAATTATTGTCACTTTTATTATCTTATGATGTTTTGAGCAAACTCGTATTGTCTCACTCTAATGTTTTCGTCATCGGTTAGAGTGTGACATTCTAATATAATAATGTTTTTTTTATTTTTTCTATTCTTTTCTCTATATAATGTAAAATAGAGGCTCCAACATGAATCTTATTACTGCGAAATCAAAATCAGAAGAGTATATTCCTTAGCCCATATTGCTCACCCTCTTTTTTTTTAAATAGAAAAAAATCTGAATCAGATTTGATCAGTCTTAAAAATCAACTTTTTTTAAATGTTGCTGGTACTATCGATTGTTTATCAGTTTTGTAGTTAGTTAATAAATGTTATTATTATCAGTTCATAATTACGATAAATTAAATTTATAAGATATTTATAAACATTAGCTCAGCAAATTATGACATAACATTAGTCATCTGATAACTTAGAATTTTACTTTATTGTCATCATCTCACCAAAAATGATATACCATGGTCATGTGATACGAGACTTCACGGTGATGTATCTATTATTGATAGAGTTTATACTTATTAATGGACGTGATATGTTTAGGCTTGTAAACGAATTGAATGAACACGAATGAAGTTATGCTCATGTTCGTGCATTAAGAAAAAGTATATGTTCGTGAATTGTTCGCAAACATATGTCGGTCACAAGTTTATGTTCGTGTTCGTTTGTTAAGGAATTTTAGTTGTGAACACAAACAAACGCAAACGAACACAAACAAACATTAAACTTGAAATTAAAAAAAAAAAACATCATTAACCTTAAACATCTGACGCATGTATTCAAATACAACCATTAAATTATTTATAAAAATTCAGACACAAGGAAGTCTACTACACACGATAAATCAAGTTTAGCTAATTTAAGAAATAATTTTCTAAAGTGACTTAAACATATTCAAAAAATGTCTTTAGTTTCCAACTTCTTCTAAGAGTTTACATTTTACTATTCCTTTAATATAATTATTAATGAATATTTAGGGGAGAAAGTAATAAAAGGAGGTGGGAATGAAATTTTAAAAAAACAACATTAAAAACTTTTAACAAATTAATATAAAAAAACACACATATTATCAAACGTTCACGAACGTAGTTGAACGAACAAGATTGTTCATGTTTGTCCATTTAATTAATCAAACAAGATATATTGTTTGTTTTCATTCATTAACCAAATGAACGAACATAAACGAGCTTTCTGCCGAACGGTTTACGAACAGTTCGGTTAATGTTCGGTTCGTTTACAACCCTAAATATGTTGTATTACCTTTTCTCACGTGTAGCATTAAAAAATGTCATAGTAATAAGGAATCATGCTAATATGTGACACGGAATGGAATGTATACATAATTTCTCTTCTCGTATTTAGGGTTTGATACTCTTTGTTTTACCTATTTTTCATCTTCATTGTTTAATATATTTTCAAGGTTAGAACTACGTCTATTAAACAGATTGAATAAATGCAATTTATATACTAAGTAATAAAAGAAGTTATATCTTAAAAAAAACACATGTGTTACATGAGTTGAATTAACCCGATATAAATGAATAAATATAATGTAATCAGTTAAAACATATAGTCATCGTGATATAAACTTAAAATTGAACTTTGATATACTATTTGCTTACTACAACATTTTATTTTGTTTTTTTATTCATTATAAGGTTAAATTGTTAAATAAATTTGAAAACCAAATGAATTATCATTGAACGTCAAGTTAATTACGAACGTCTAACTCTAATTTTATACATGTTTGATATGAAATATCAAGTTAATTAAGAACGTATAACTCTAGTTTTATATTATGTTAATATACATGTTATTTTGCTATATGTGATTATTTATGTATTTTATTGTTATTTGTATTTTCACTTATAGTTTTAATTAACAAAAAGATTAATTATGCTTATTTTGTTATTACTTAAATATGTTCACTTATAGTTTTAATTTAAAAAAATATTAGTTATGCTTATTTTGTTGTTACTTAAATACGGTTCTTGCAACATGGTATTAATTTAAGTTAATGTGTAACAAAGCAAAGACATGAGAAGTATATATATATAAATAAACAAAAGGGTAAAAGATTACAATAAGGCGAAGATGCATAATAATTTAAATTATTATTATTTAATAAAAGAGAGTGAAATAAAAAAATATGATTCTATTTGTTTCTTCTGAATCATGATCTAAAACAGTAGAACTCGAGAATTATTTTTTTTCATTCGTAATTAAACTGAACCATTATCAATGGTTCGATTCAATCTAACATTAAATCAAAATTACCTACTATTGTAAAATTAGGATATAATATCTGAAATTTTAATCATAAAAGCCAAAAATTTATTAGTGATAAATTAATTTATTAAGTTTGGTACATTAATAATAAATTTGTTTGATTAAATTGATTCTTGGATTAAAGGTGTGTATATACCATTTAGCCACATTCACATGTGTAAATATATAGTTGATAAAGAGTTGTCTATTAAAAAAATCATCATATGAGTTGAGAGTCATGTATATTATATTTGTTTTATTAAATCGTTTGTTGTTATTTTGTATATTATATATTCCTTAATTTTAGCATTTAATAAAGGAGATATATTTAAAGTTTAAAAAATTTATCTAATTATAATAAATAAGATAACTTCATTTAGACGAAAAAATACATTTAAAAGCTCTCCATTTAATAACATCTGTTCGCGTATGATTTCTAATATAAATTCTTATAACCTATTATTAAAGCAAAAAGAAATGACTAATAAACATCAATAAAATATATGACATCTTTATATGTACACCTTCATATATGGATTATTAATTACTTATGCATGTCAATTTAGCTAATAATGTGGGTTCTCCAACCAACTATTTGGGACATCGAACAATAAGCTCGATTATGATTACTTTCATTCAGAATTGCAATGTTAGTGACTACCTTGAGGACGTATTTGAGAAGGTGACAATATGACTATATGAGGAACATGCTACTTATTAAACTCGATGAATGGACAAGAACTTCATCTTCCTCTATCCCAGAAACACAATTCACTAGAGATTCAGTTAACGGGTTAGATGTGAAGCGTAGAAAACTTCTACTTATGCAGTGTTGCAGAAGTCGATAGGGGGACTCTAGTTGGCCAATAGGAGAGTTAGTTATACTCGTAGCACTTAGGGAGTACCCCGAGAACCGGACATGGTAAATATAAAGAGAATTAATTATTGGATATTATATATATATATAAACATAATTCAAGTCAAAATAAGCATAATCCATGTCAAAATAAGCATAATATAAAAGTCAACAAACGAGGTTAACCAACTAGGCTGACTATGCCCGACTAGACTAGTCTCGACTTAACCGACAACTCTCTGAAAAGTCAACAAACGAGGTTGACCGACTAGGCCGAATTGTCCCGACTAGATCGACTGCTCTCCGAAAAGTCAACAAAAGAGGTTGACCGACTAGTCCGACTATTCTCGATGTTGGCCGAGTTTGACCGCCGGTGACTAATTGAGTCCGCCTAAGAGAAAATCACCTCGGAGGGGTTCCAAGGAACGACTACTCATCGAGTACAAGGTCTTGAAATTCGACTTTTACAACACTACTTACATGGAACCTCACAAAGATGCTATTTTTTGTCAATTACATACTTAGATTACTTGAGCGCACACCATAATTATTTGGTTTACAATGTACAAGTGGTGATTATTGGTCCGTTATAATTATTGAAGTTTTTGAGTTCTTAATCCTAAATAATTTCACGTTTGTAAATTTGTTTGTATAGCCTTTTCATTACATATAGACATTTGCGTTAAACAAATGTTACAATATCGACAACAACAAATTACTACTTATGGGTTGATGTGCATCTAAAAATTCTACCCACATGGATGGCCACATGTTTGGGCCAAGCTTTAGTCTGAAGAGATATGTTAGACAATCGTTAGTGTGCCAACGCCACCTTGAAACCTAACCATACATAGTGGGATGTCGGTATCGTGAGTATATTATTGATGAAAGTTTTTATTTTTTCAGATAAAGCAATTGATATTATGTATAAATGTATTTCTCAACCTATTTTGCAGCCACTTATCCTAATATGTGAATTATATGAAGTCACATTCTCTTTCTTCCGTTCTTGTCTTGTTTCACATCAACAAGGACATATAAGTACAAACGAATACGACTTAAAAAGTTTGTCAACTGTTGAATTATATGAGGTTGTGTCTCTACAAGAGATAGGTTAGAGAATTATGATGCACTTGTGTTGTATGTTTGAGGAGTTAGCTTTAGACAAAACAATAGAACTAAAAGTATAAGGTGATCATACTACTATGAATTACATATGCTTTATAACTCATTCATTTTATAGTGCACATTAAACTCCTAAGTAGGTAGATTCGTGTAACGTTTCTATAATTTATTTACACGTCAAATTGTTTCATTTACATATTTAGGGTATAAGAGGCTCCATCGAGATGGGATTTTGGTTCATTTGGTACCAAATGGGACACCACCGCAATTGGTTTTGGATGGATTTTTGAATGGTGAACCCGAGCTTTATACTGAAGGAAAAGGTTGGAAATTGGAATTGGGTTCATCTTGATGGGATATCACCTTGTCGAAATTGATTTTGGATAAGTTTTGGTTAAAATGAGATGTCACATGATGATTGGTTGGTTGTTTTGATTCATTAAGGGTGCCCCCATCTCCTTAATAAACAACGTTAACAATAAAGTTAAACGAAACAATATACACATAGGTAAGTAATTGATTTAACCGATATAATACAATCTACTTTATACAAAGCATGTATATATAGAATCATTTGTACATTGTACTATACAAAACAAGAACTAGCCACTACAACGCTTTGGAATACACCGACTTGAACGCTTGGATCGAGAACAAACTGGTTATCATTGAATTCAATTGGAACGGGTAAGGGTTAACCATGGGGGTGTTAATCACGTCGGGTTGGCAGCTTGAATAGTTTAATTCGGACACAACCCATACACAAATTCGTGTTGTGTCGCGTTAGGCACACTTAAAATTCTGTCTACCCATGTCAAATTTCATATATAAAGTTGTTGAAGACGAAGAGTTAAAAAGAGTTTAAGAGAGACAAGTAATTTAACTTATGCAAATGGATAGTTAGAGGGAAATTTTAAATAGGGAGAATTGGATTTTAATAATCTTAACCTTTACTCGTTGCCCGACAATAATCATAAATTAAGAAATTTCCGTTGACAATTTCAACTTAAAATATTTGCAAATTGGAGGAAAAATGTTTGTAAGTTAGGACTATTAGGGAAAATTTCTTAAGTTGAAATTATTGTCAGCAACATGTGAAAAGTCAAGATTATTAAAGTCCAATTCCCCTAAAAATAATGAAAACTTTTTAATAAGCCATCTTTAAAATCTTGGTAGGAACTTTTTTAAAACACTTAACGTTAAACAAGTTAACATGTTTATTAAATGGGTGGTGTTTAGGTTAAGCCATTTATAAGCAGGCAATGTTTGGGTTAACCTATTTAATAAACAAAATATTTTACCCGACTTAAAATCTGGTTATTTTTGTATCGTGTTATAAATCATCAGCCTCAAATTGAACCTCGAATCTCAAGAGTCATGTATAGAACTAGAGAATGGACATTTGTTGAGTTTTTATGTATATATAATTTCTAAGGGTTTTTTGAATAAAAATATATTTTTGACCCCTAGTTGTAACAAATAGAACAAAGCCCATTATAATGATCATATGACTAAAAGAATCTGGTTCCATGGTGGAAGATTGAAAGTTAAAGAAGACAAAGCTTGGCAAAATAAAATGGATAGAAATTTATATAACCTTAAAGAAAAAGGTCGGTGGCTTTACCACCAACCAATTTTCTCAGTTTTTTTTTCTCTCTCTCTATATCTATAGGGTAGGGTTTATGCGAGAACCACCCTTATTGCGATAACCGCGAGAACCAATGTGAACAGGGGCAAAGTTGTAAATACCAAACAACCCTTATTGCGATAACCGCCGCCGCCAATGGAAACGTTGACGGAACCTACGGTGTAACGTAGATACTGTCATATAAATAGGTCATGTAAATCGAGACACCGTTTGCAAGTTTATACAGTTCGTTTGTACTTTTATATGATAGATAATTTGTTGTTTATACTTTTATATGTTTGTACTTTTATATGATAGATAGTTTGTCGATTCAAACTTCGTTTTGTATTATGTGATATATAGTTATGCACATGTGCATATTTTGACATCATAGGTTTAACTGAATTGGATATTAAGGTAATTTTGTGTGATTTGTAGTTATGCACATGTGCATAGATTGTAATAATAAGTCAATATGCACATGTGCATAGTGTGCAATAACATGTGAATAAGGTAGTTAATGTTGATGCACATGATGTTGAATAAAGTATTTAGTTGTATTTTAGTGTGATGTATAGTCATGCACATGTGTATTTATTGTCAGATTATGTTAATAAGGTAGTGTTATGTGATATATAGATATGCACATGTGCATAGCTTGACAAAATATGTTAATATGCACATGTGCATAATTTGTCCCATGATATGTTATTGTAACGCTTCGCATTCTTGTACTTTCCTTATTTAGAAAGTGTAATCGTATTTCTACTTTTGGGAAACTTGTATCATACCGTATTCGTATTTCTATCCCAAGCTTGTAATCCGAGACGTCGATCATAATAGACAATTAACTTTATGCATACTTTTATACTTGTTATTCAAGCCAAGCATATATATAAAAATATGCTATCCATACTTTCATACTCAAGTATTCATGCAAACCACCGTCTAATAACGTGATTCTTATGCAATCTACATTCAAGATACATGGTATGCACACACAACACATTCCAATGCTTAAAAAGGCTTAAAACTGACTAAAGCGCGAAAAAATTGACCTAAACCAAGCACCTCGTACGAGTTGAGTTCACCTCGTACGAAGTGTGCTCACCTCGCACGAGGAGGAGCACACCTCGTACGACGTGACACCTTGCACAAGTGCTTCTGCCAGCCCCCCTTCTCCTATAAATCAGACACTTCCCCTCCATTTCCAACCTTCCGAAAACTCTCTCATTCCAACTCGAAATTACATGTTCTTCGTAGATTATTCTCGACTTTTAAGTTAGTTTCTAGCTCACTTTGCCTACAAACTCCTCCAAAATTCTTCACACTTTCTTTGATTTTTTTTTCATTCAAACATGTGATCTAACCCAAGTTGTAAGTAACTAAGTGTTAAGCTAGTGTGAGAACGTTGGGAGCTAAGGCTACTAATTAAGTTCCACCATTGTTTGTGCACGTTTTACTCCTAAAACCGATTTGGTCTTCATTAGAGTGAAAAGGCTATGATACGTCCCCAAAACCATTATGTTCGGGATGCACGCACCTAGTCTGCTCACTCGGCTTATAACGTTTTAGACGACTCTACTTTCTGTTAAATCATGACCAACCAGATTGTATTACAACCTTGTGCTTTGGTGAATCATATAAAGAGATTTAACATCTCCATGCTTGACTTCTATGACAAACGTGACTAAGCCATGCATAAACTATACTTATTTTTTGTATTTTCTTAATAAACCAGGCTGGACGTAACATTAATCACATTCTGAACTAGTGTTATGGCCCTGACTATTCTGCCTCGTTATCACAATTCCCGTTCATAGAAATCAGTGTCGAAATGGGTACAAAACGGGCTAATACGTTCCACGACTGTTCACCTCGCACGAGGTGAACAGTCAACTCGTACGAGGTGCAAGTTAACTCATACGAGGTACCAGTTAACTCGTACGAGTTGCAAGTCAGCTTGCATGAGGCTGTCAGTCCACTTCGTACGAAGTGGTATTTTTCTCGTTTGCAAGTTAACTCGTACGAGGTACCAGTTTACTCACGTTCTCCTGATTACCCCATGTAGGATAACTCTAGGTTGCATCACCTGAACAATCTACGCACGGAATACTAGGAAGCTTGCATAAGTGTGAGTACACTCGAACACCCTTTTACGCTTTACACATTGGGTGCAATATGTTAACCTATCAAAATGCACAATCACACCAATACTTTTATGCAAACACACAAACAATCCATTATACATGCTAAAGATACGTGATACGTGATTTGTATACTTGGAACATTCTTATATGATACGACTTATCATTAACTTCGTACGAGCCTCCCCTTAACATGTATATAGGAGTAACGTACCGTCCGTATTCTTGAGGTCATGTTAAGTTTATTCTATTTTGCGGTGACATTTAAGGATTGACTTGTAAATCGCATGCCTTGTTTACATTAATCTAGTATACTATTTTGACATGTGGATTCATTTAAACTATTTCATAATTATGCTATATCAAACTTGTGTACTCGCCAATACTTTTGTGTTGAACTATACTTTTAACATGTTGCAGGTTAAGGATGATGCCATTGATGAAACTTAGTAGGGACTTCCTAGAAACGCACTTCAAAATTTCTAGACTTATGTTGCATATTGTTAATCATGTTGTACTTGAATCCTTAAAATGTTGTACTTTGAAATTTCTTATGTTGTACTTGACAAATTTTGAAATGAAATGAAGTTTTGTTATCTTAACTACTGTCGCAAACTAGTGTTATGTTGACTCGAGCAATCTATTTCGTCCCGCCCCGATGTTTCCGCCATCGGTTGGGGTGGACAGTTATTAAGGTGTTTAACGTTTATCCACATGTTCATTTTAGATCATCAATGGAAAAAATAAAAAAAAAACTAACATTTGTATTAAAGTCAAGGGATGAAGGGTCATCAAGAATGTCGGAGCAACGAAAGACGAATATGTGAATGTTAAACAAAAAGGTTAGAAGCTATTGATTATTTAGTATTATTACTTTTTTAGTAATTAAATCTAAGTTTATGCACATGTGCAGCATTGTATTACTTTTCTTTTGTTAATATTATAAGTTGTGTCAACACATTAAATTTATAAATGTAGGTGTGCAAAAGGTGCAAAAAAGATGTGCAAAAGGACATTAACAGGAGGACGAGTAAGCGTAAACAGGAGGAAACACCAAATAAGGGGTGTTGATGAAGTCCGTACGACAAAGAATAAAAGATTGTCGAAATTAAAAGTCAATGAAAAGGAGGACAATAAGGTGGATAACAATAATGTCGATGGTATGTGTTATTTAAAATATTTAATCAAACTTTAAAATGCACATGCGCATTAGTATGTACAAACATTTCATAACATGTATTATTTTGTTTGCACATGTGCATCATCATGCGTGAAAAAACAGACTTAAAGAAAGGAGTCGGATCATCAAGAAGAGCTGAAACACTAGCAAACAAGTCAAGATCATTAAGAGTTAAAACAATGGCAAACAAGCCAGAAAGTAGAAAAGTTGTTAGAGGGGTAGAAAGTAAAAAAGTTGTTAGAATGGCCAAATGGTGATCAACACAAACACGGTTATCACCACATCAACTTTTGATGGGGTAAGACACATTGTCTAAAAAATAGAAGGTTGCAGTGAAAACATGGAGTTTGGAAATATTTTAAAGCTCAGAACAGATAGCCTACCAGCAAGCACATTTTATGGTAGATAAGTTCAACGGAAAAGATATGGTCATTAAACTGAATGATGGTAACATAGAGGTAAATGAGAATGTAGTTAGTGGTTTGTTGGTGTTAAGGAATAGTGGGGTTGTTCTAAAATGTCAAAAGAAAGTGAAAAGAAGGGAAAAAAAGGAAGAAACGAAGGAAAAAAAGTTAAAGAAGGAACAAAAGAAAGGAAAAAAGTTACAAAGGAAGACACAGAGGTTGAGGTAAACGAAGACGAAGAATGTGGGACATTTGCCGAGTGGGACCATTTGTATGAAGGGTGTGCATTGACACCAAGTAGAATTGTTGAAAGAATAAGAGATAACCAAGACGAAGATGGTATATTCTTCAAATACAACTTTTTGACGTTATTCATGAATAGAATGGTGGAGATAAATAAGGACGGGACATGTAAAACAGATTTCTTGAGTATTTGGGTGTGTAACATTCATTGTAAAACGGGTTCTATAACCCGCTCCGCTTAAAATTCAAATATATGATACGCGGTTTCGTTATGTATTTAAGTTAATAGTTCAAATTCGTTAGATTAATGTTTAAGTAATAAATAAATAAAAAGGGTTAAAATAATAAATAATAAATAATAAATAAAAACTAATAATAATAATTAATAAACTAAAAGTAATAAAAATAAATATAAAGGGTGACCACGAGTTTCGAACCCGGGTCCCATTGAATTAACACACACTCCACACCACTTAGCTACACACACTTGTGATCAAATCTGAAAACAATTAAATCTTATACTGAAACAACCACCAAACCTGCAATTCAAATCGCAGAACCAGTAACAGTCGGAGCATGATTAAAGTCAATTAATCGTTGTTCTTTTTGATTAGCGTGTGTAAGCGATGTCACTTATCAGTTATAACTGACATTCGGAATCAATTCGTGTGAAACCGACCGAAATCGTTGATCTTTAAATCAAAGATTTGAAACCAAAAGCATAACTGTTTTCTTCACTATAAATAGCGACCCTGCACCTCAATTGAACTCGCTCACATCCAATCATCTTTTCTAAAACTCTCGAAAGAACCTCTCTGTTCAATTTTGCTCTTCGCCGGAAAACCATACATCGCCGGAATTCAACCAAGAACTCACAATTTCAGTACAAACACTTAGATTCTTTTGTTTTCAATTGTTTTATGATTAGTTATAATAAATCAGTTAATCCAACATGTATAACTAGATTAACAGTCGAGTTTGTTGTTTTGGGTTTTAATCATGAAGAAGATGATGTTATGATAGTATATAAGAATAATTAAAAACATAGATTTAACCGGGTTAGAGACACGGTCCAGTGGTGGACTGTGTGCATTACAAACAAGGGTACCCGGGTTCGAGCCTCACACGTTACCGACTCCTGACATAAACCAATTTTTTTAAATACTTAATTAAACCATCAATCAGTAAGTGTATAAAATTAATATAAATCGTAGATATTGTGGGTTAGCCACACAACCCAGTTGGTAGGGCGGTGTGCAACTTATCGTATGGGTGCGGGTTCGAGCAGGTTGTATAACCGGCCTTGCAAACATAAAAACCTTTTTGATAAAAACAAAATATAATTTAACCTAGTTAGTATATATATATAATTTAAACCCAGATTATTTCAGGCTAGACACGTAGCTCAGTTGGTAGAGCAGCGTGCACGTATACGGGAGGTCTCAAGTTCGATCCTTACACGCTGCCAAAAATCGAATAAACCAACCGGTTTGACCCGGTTCAACCTTGAAAAGGGAATATTTTTTAATACATATTTTCTTTATTTTTCCTCCAAAAATCCCTAAAATACCTATAAAATAAGACGTTTTAAGCTTTTGTAAAAAAAAATACTATAGAAATAGTCTTAGAAGTCTAATAAAAGTAATAAAATAAAGATATTAATTTCAAATAAAAGAAATATATTTACCGAATTATTACGTGACTATTTAGGTTAGTTTTCTTGTCTGTTGGAATCTTTAATCGTGTGCATTTGTATCAACTCAAGAAACGCACCCACTGTGAGTGAATTCTTACAAACTTCCCCTTTTTATTCATGTTTGGGGGTGTATCATGTGTCGTTTCTTTATATCGTTTATTCAAACACTTGTGCTACTACCATTATATGATCTAACGTGTTATGTAGTTTTTGATTTAGTGTTATATGTAGCAATATTTTCTCATTTCAGTCAAGCATTCACATTAGGCCCATCAGTTCCTCGTTGGATACGAGTAGAGCATTGCGTTGCCTAATTAGATCAGCTCTGTTTGATTGAGCCTTGATCTCATTTCACATCACTTATCATGCTTATGTCTTCAATGTTAGAGGTTTATGTGGTTTGTGGATAATATACATATACGTTTGCTCATACTTGGTTATGCACATTTTTATTAAATTGATCAACATAATTATTTCTTTCAAATATTTTAACGGGATTCACTCGCCAACTTTTGTTGACCCAAATTTCCATTTTACACATGATACAGGTGAACAGGTTGAAGCAAGGAACACATAGGAATTTGTCTTAGAAGAAAAATAAAGAATTTCATAAATGTCATGTTAAGAACAATCTTGTGCTTGTATGGTTAATGTGTTTGATGAAATTTTCTCTTTTTAATTTGAATTTATAAATATGAAACATTGTTATAGTAAATGTCATGAGCTTTGATGAAAACCCAAGCATGCCCCGACTATCATTTTCGCTGCGGGTCAGGGTGTGACAGATTGGTATCAGAGCTTTTGACTATATGGATATAGGATAGATTATTAGACCCTTAGAGCCTATACTATAGTCACTTAGAATTTAATTGCTTACATGTTAAGTTGGTTACATGCAACCCCATGATATTTACTTGTTTTACCCACACACACAAATACATGCAAGCACTCCCACTATCGAGTGATTTTGTGTGATATTTAATGTGTTATACATATTGTCAAACATAACATGCTTACATATATACGCATCACGCATGTTTCAATTCTCACATATTTAAAACGTTTTCCTATTTGTTTTCTCAAGATTTTGTGATGTTTTCATTTTTCAGTCTCATCAAAGTGAGTTCTACGAAGGGCATGTAGTAACTGGAAGGGTACAAGTACCGGTAGTCGGAACATCCTGTCTAGGTTTGGCATTCGTATAAATCCAATATAACGGACCAATTTGCCTACCTGAGTACAAAGGACCTATTAGGCCAAAGCATGCCACACCAAACGTCGTGTGAACTAACCCCACTTTGAGCTGTCACTGTGTTTACACCTGGACACCCTCCGACTTTATACCTCGCAATCATGTTTTACGATTTTCATTAGGTTGATGCAAGTGTTAACAGGCTAACACCAATGTGAACTCTACAAAGCCCAATAGTCATGGGGGCCCACATGACTACCTAGGCCAAGTATGGGGGACATATGGGAGCCCAAACATGAGCAAAGCCCAACACATCCTATGGATGTAGCGAATTTATTTTTCTCAGTGAATGTTAATTTCTAAACGCGACAAATGACACCAAAACGTCAAACTCATAATCATGTTACGTATTTCCTGTAGATGTCTTATAGTCACTCTCGAGGAGGTAGGAGATCAGGAAGATCCAGCGAGCGCATGGCTCTCAAATAGCCCAACAAATGGCCGCTGTGATTCCCGATATTGTAATTCAAGTTCAATAAGTTCTTGCCACTAACCCTGTCGACCCAAATAACCAAGAGGGGCAAAATGCTGCCAACCCTCCCACAAACACCAAGTGCACTTACAAGCACTTCAACTCATGTGACCCTCCAAAGTATGAAGGAACTAAAGGGGTCACTGCTCTCTTTCGATGGTTTGAGGAAATGGAGAGTACTTTCCTCAATTGTGATTGTCTCAAGGACCGTAAGGTTCGTTATGCTACTGGTCGTCTGTATAGAGTAGCACTCACTTAGTGGAATGTCGAAAAGGGCAGAAGAGGCGCCGAAGCCGCAGTAGCCCTAACTTGGGAGCAACTTCGAGAACTCATAACAAGACGCTTCAACCCAAGAAGCAAAATTAAGAAACTGGAAGATGAGTTATACTTCCTAAAACAAAACGAGGGAGATCGTATAACTTATAACAAAAGGTTTCTCGAGTTGAATCAAATGGTCCCGAATCTATTTACTCCTCTTTATCGCCTGATCGAGCATTACATTCGGGGTCTTCCTTCGAAGATTCAGGATTCTGTGATGAGTACCGTGCCTGCAACCCTAGAAGCAGCAATGGAGCTAGCAACTGAGCTCATCGAACACCACATCAGGAATGGAGATTTCAAGAGTGAGAAAAAGATGGATGCAAGTAGCAAAACACCAACTGAAACCCCTAACACAACTCAAACCGAATCCTCTTCACAACTTACTGCCAAGAGAAAATGAAACGAGAAAAATTTTGTTGTAACTTAAACCAGACAGTCAACTCACAAGCGGTACCACTCCAAGCTATCCCAATCACCCAAGTGGCACCCAACCTAGCATACCCAAACAAGAAACTTTACACTGGCCCGCACCCTCAATGCAACACCTGCCATTATCACCATTAACCCACCGTACCCTATCGATTGTGCGCCAAATGTGGGCGTTATGGTATTTGAGTAACACTTGTCGTACCCCTCAAAACCAAGCTCCACCCCCTATTCAAAATATGATTCAACCCTATCAACAACCTCAATATCCCATGGTTCCATATGTTCGAGCTTGTTTTAATTGTGGTGACCCTACCCACTTTAGAAACACGTGCCCTAGGTTGGTTAATATCATTAACGCTCAAGCCCAAGCAAACCTAATTAACCAAGCGAACCAGACAAACCCAGCAGCTCCACCAGCAAGAAGAAGAGCCTACAACATCAACTCGAACCCAGTAGAGGTCAACAACGGTGCAAACGAGCAAGCCAACTAGCCTTCCACCACAAAGAAACAAGGCTTCGCAACAACCGTTTATTCTTAATGTTTTCTATTAATTTCATTCCTGGATTAATTAGTCAAGTTATCTTTGTTTTCAATTTGGGTAATAATGTATCAAAATTTTAATGCAATTAACGCAATTTATATCACGCTATACCAAGTTGTTTCATTACATATCTCTATTCATCGATTAAAATTCATGTCATCGTACATCACGACGAACCTTGTCTCATCACTTAAGGAAGTTGGGTCGTGTTTCAATTTTTCTTAGACTGGCCAGTTCCTCATAACACACGAGAGAGGTATCTATAACACCCTGTAAAATCATGTCCAATAGTATAGTGACACGTGTTGTATTTTACATATAGTTTGTTAAAGACCTACAAGGACTAAAGGCGTCAACATGCTCGATCTGAGCCTCTGAGTGACGGTCCGATGTCAACATGCATAAATAACAAGCCTCTGAGTGACTGATATGTCAACATGCTTAATCACTAGCCTCTGAGTGACTGATATGTCAACATGCTTAAAACTTTGCCTCTGAGTGACTAATATGTCAACATGCCCAGACTCTGAGTGACATCGGAGTCAACATGCTTATAATAAGCCTCTGAGTGATCCTCTACAAAGTCCTTACTCTCATACGTGCCATTTGTTGGACAAGAGGGTTCAAAATTGTAAATATGTGAAAGTTGGATGATGGAGGGTTTAAAAGTGTCAACATGTTAATTTATACCTCCGAATGAACCGAGAGCTCGACAATGTCCGGACATAATCCCGGGTATGCCAAATATTGGCTACGGAGGGCTAAAAGTGCCAAAAAGGTGTTTTGATAGGTTTAATGGGTTTTAAAAGTTAAGGGGCTAAAAGTGTCAAACTTGGAAACTGCCTTTGGGGCGCTCGCGGGGCGCGAGAGGCAGGGCCTGTGCCTCTCGCGGCCCGCCAGAGGACATCTGCAGCAGAAAGTTTTTCTTGGCTGTCACACAAAGCTCCAAAAACCATTTACTCGAAACCATGGCTTCCCAAACTGCTATGCCACGTTTTGGGACACTTGTAAGCTCCCTCTTACACCCCCTAAACACCTGGCTTCACCTTCTTTGAGTTCTCCAACTATAAATAGGTGCTTAAGTTCACATTCCAACTTGCACCTTTCTCATTTATTCACTCGTCTCCCTCCTCTGGAAGTTCCTAACTGAAAGGAGCATCCAACTTAGTTCTCTTGCATTCTAGGAACCTCTTGTAAGTGTTCCTATCTCTTGCATTTTCGTTTATAGGCTTTTATAGCCAAAAGTCAAGCGTTTTACGGAAAATGCTTTTAACTTTCGGTTAAGACCATTATGGTCCAGCCATTGTTCGTAACGAACATGGCTAAGTGATCGTAATAAGGTAGGTGTTAATCCCTATAAAGGGCACCTCATGAAGATCACGTTTGTTAGACCAATTGACGGGTCAAAGTTAATATTAAAAAGTCAAACAGGTCATTTTTCGGAAAAATCATAAATTGACCTTATATATGTTATGAAAGCTATTTTGACACTTAAACAAGTTGGTAATAATTATTAGAGTATGTCGGCTCGTCAATTTCAGTTTTAGGGTCGGTTCGCAACCGAAAGTCGCGAAGTTTGACTTCTGCTTTGACTTTCGATTCTGACCTGATTTAGATTAGTTACCTACTGATCTAAAGTTGCATTATGATTGTAATATAATGTAGAATAACCCTCTGAGGTTATATTACATGATCATAATCAGAATCCAAGTTTATGCGCAAGTTCCGCAATTATGTCATTTTTGACTAAAATGCCATTTTTGCATAAAACAAGGTTTTAAATGATAATGAACTTGAAAATGAGTTTCCTACTGATGTAATGTTATAAGTAGGATTATTTGGTATGTTAAACGAAGTTATAAACTGAGTTTTCAAGCAGGTCCTTAAACTATGTTGATAAATGACGATTTTAATCCATGTGGCTCATAAAATGGTTTTAAGCAAATCTTTTCAAGGTAAATCATTTATCTACTGATATGTTATATTTAAAACATTTTAATCTAACCTTAACATCAGTTTTCGTAAACATCGCATAAAGACGTCCTTTTACAACATAAGCGCCGTTTCAGCGCATAGTATGGTTTTAAACCATATTATTGACCAAGACTTGATACCTACTGATTTTAAAACTTTCTTTAAACATGTTTACAGTAGGTACACATTATAAACTCAAAATCCCAAATAAATTATAAACTATGTGTAAAATGACCGAAATGCCCCCTTTGGTGCATAGTTTGGTCATAAAAGGTAAATTACAAAAATAATTGGTATCCTACTGATATTATATCATAAATAAATAATTGGTAACCTTGTCATTTAAGTCTCAAATCCAGAATGTTTATAGTTAACCCATATTATACAAGTCAAGGTACTTGTTGGGATTAAACTACATTCTATCCAATCATCGTTTAATCTAGCGACATACGTTTTGATCAAGTACGCTAGTCGGTCTAAGTCAATGACTTAAATAAGACCGTTAGTATTTAATTGGTTAGTTTATGCCATAATCTAGACTAGAGACTTGCCGGTAAATGCTATCTATACTTAGTCCTTTTATGTACGGCTGAGTTATTAAAAATTAAAGAAGACCAGCTCAAGTAAATACTCTCGACTTATTTCCCCTATACGGGCTTGGGTTACGGTAAATTATTACCACTTGGTCGGAAATGGGATCAATCAAATGCCGGGTGTGGCGAGTAAATCCGCATATTATGTTTTAATCAGTTTTGTTTGATAACTTAAACATCGGGGGTTACCTACCGTGTCCTGGATATCCTCGGCTCATTACACTAGAAATGGCCACGAACTTAGCGCGGGTGTAGGCAAACACCCGATAGACGCTTAATTATGCATTCCCACAAGGTTGGGAGGAATTGACTCCTTTGTGAGTCCAAAGTGGTGTGTACGTTAATTGTGTCTCGGTCTCCGTACCATGCCCCGTATGTATGAACAAACATGTAAATCTATTAACAAGGTTGGACGGTCAATTAACCCAAGTTATAAAAGATTTTGTGCCCTGTGCACTTAAAATCATTTTAAAATGTTTTCAGAATGAGTCAGCTGGGTGTATTTACCAGTGAAAGCTGACGTATTTTCAAAAGACTAAACTGTAGGTACAATACGAAAATAGGCCGGAGGTGCTCGGTAGTGAGAGGATCTTGCAAATCCTAAATCTACCCAAAGTCTGTTTTATATTCTTTCCATGAACAATTTATGATCCGCCTGTGGATCTTCTATTACGAGCCTGTATATTATTTTGTATTTTCGAACATTTGGTTTGTAATAGTAATTTTACTCCCAGACTTCCGTTGTGTCGCGTTTAATTAACTATGATGATTATCAACTGACGTCACAATACTCCCCACCTGGGCCCACCGGTGTATGCATTTGGGTTGGAAATCCACGGTGTGACAAGTTGGTATCAATGTCAATGTTTGAGAGAATTAAACACTATCCTTCTTGTGTTTAATCTCAAACTTACACGAGCACATTCCTTAGACTTCCGAGTCTAGGCATTGACCTAGGACTACTCATTTCATTATTAAGTTATTAGTATTTTTTAATTGATTCCTAACAGGAAAATGCCGCCACGTGTACGAGGACAAAGTGGGAGAGGAAAAGGTCCAATGAGGGGAGGACCATCGGGGCGCATTCCCCCTCAACCTCACAACTCAGATGCTTACCAAGAATCAGGAGATTCATCTCCTTGGCAACCAGCGAGACATTCTGTCTCTCATAGACACTCGCCCTCGCATTCCCAAAATTCTTACCACTCTCACCACTCCTATCATTCACACCATACTCACCATTCTCACCATTCCCATTCACACTCTTACCATGAAGAATTTAACCCTAACCACTATTTTAACATGCCTCCAGTCGATCAAAATCATTTGGACCAGCCAAACCCCATGGACGAGGACTTCGACCCGGAGATGCCGCCGTCGGGATCAAATATGCATCCCATTGAAATTTCGAGCGATTCAAACTCGTATGCCGGATCACCCTACCAAGGTCCTAATGAGTGGGACCAATACTGGAACCAATCACCTTCACCCACACTCCTTCTCACCACTCTTAACCACCCCTAATACAAGAAGATGTCCACATGGAACCGGTGGACCAACCTCAACCACCACCTGAACCACTAAGAAGGAAGCATGGAGCATGTATGTTGGTACGTGCCAGACAAAGGTCGGGATCGCTGCCACCTTTGCCCAACTCCTACCCCACAATTCAAGAGGACCCACAAATGGGTGGACCCTCTAATGTTTCACCTATAGTGGAACCAACACCAACACCTGCTGTTCAACCAACACCAGTCATGTCTGGATATGATCCTTTTAACACGTCTACATCGGTAGACTATCAAGCATGGTCGCAAGACCCCTACATGCAGGCGGTTATGCACAACGAACTTTACCCGTCCACGTTCCCACCTACTTATCCACCGACTGGGTATCCAACTTATGGATACCAGTATCCGGTTATGCCACAACCTCAACCACAACATCCGCCACCACTTGAGGCCATTAATGAGGCCTTAGAAAGAATGAAAGAAATGCAGCAACAAGCGGAGAAAACGGAGAAGAAAACGAACAATTTTTTTCAAGAAACTCTCCAAGTTGGTCAAGGGAAAGAAGGACGAGTGAAGTCTCTTCTAATTATATGTAGTCCCTGCGAGGACATTGTATTTCTTTAGTCCCTGCGTGGACATTTTTATTTCTTTAAAGTCCTTGCATGGACAGTTTATTTCATTTCTAGTATTGTAATTTCTATTTGAAATTTAATGAAGTACTTTTGGAATTATATATATATGTAATTCATCCTCATCAAAACGAGCGCCTCGATTTTATTCGAAATTTATGCTCTGCTATATAATTCCAAAAGGCCTTAATAGATTTGATTATGCCAGGTGGCGTAGACCACACATTTGCCAAGAAATGATAGTTAAGTACGAAGGGGTCTTCTATCAGGATAGTTAAGGGAAGTTATCCTTCTATCCAAAGGTAAGGGACTGGGTCCAAACCTCCAAGGTCGTTAAGGTCGAAGGTGACCGGGACCATTAATCAATCATTAAGGTACTCTTATGTTAACATTAAGAAATGTTCATACTCTTGGTAGTGTGGCTTGAGGAACCACACTAACCGTCCAATGGGACAGGCTGATATGCCATATACATCTGATATGACGTAGGCCAAGGTGTCCAATTTATGGCTAATGGGACAGGCTGATATGCCATATACATCTGATATGATGTAGGCCAAGGTGCCCAATTTATGTCCAATGGGACAGGCTGATATACCATATACATCTGATAGGCCAATGTGCCCAATTTATGTCCTAAGTGACAGGCTGATATGCCATATGTATTATGTCCTAAGTGACAGGCTGATATGCCAAATATTATGACCAAAGAGACCGGCCTATGAGTTATATAATTGTCAATGATGACAATGAAAGTTGTGACATTGCGATCCACTGTCCAATATATGGATTATGTCCAAATTGTAGTTTGCCTATGATGGTCCTATTAAGACCTAGGCCAGATATAGTTATGTTAAGCCTAAGAGTTGTGATGTTATTCACACTAGTATAGGCAATGGATTGTTATATCCAATGTTGACAGCTGATATGGTTGATATACCATGGCTAAATGAATTTTATTGGTATATAGAACCCAAGACTTAAAGATGGCTAACTCAAATGAAGCACAAAGTAGCCACAGGAATGTTGAATCTAATAAAGCTGAAAACAAAAATATAGATGATGATAATTTTCAAGCTCACATTGATGCGGCCGTCGAAAAGGCCATGGGAAAGGCCATAGAAAAGCTAAGAGAGTCGAGTGCCACTCGCTCTAGACCCTTATCTATTCCACCATCTTCAGCTCATAGGGAGAGCTCCGTTCACTCTTCAAATGCGAAGAGTGAACCAAAGAAGATAGATTTTACTGAGAAGTCTCGTTATTTTAAAAACGGATGTACCTATAAGTACTTTGTCTCCTGTAAGCTCCGAGACTTTAACGGGGAGCAAGGAGCTGTAGAAGCCCTAAAGTGGCTAGACGAGATGGAAACGATTGTAGGTATCAGCAACTGTGCTGATAAGGATGTGGTCAAGTACGTATCACAATCCTTCAAGGGCGATACCCTAATATGGTGGAAGGCCATGATCCAGTCTACAGGTAAGGTACACTTGTATAATTTAGGATGGTCCAACTTTTGGACCTTGTTAAGGAAACTTACTGCCCACCCATGAGGTGGAGAAATTAGAGACAGGCTTTTTGTCTCTTTCAATGAAAAACCTAGATTGTCGAAAGTACGTTTCTAACTTTAACTCCCTATCTAGGTTAGTTTCCTATTTGATCGCCCCCGAATCCAAACGCATTGCGCGTTTTATAAATGGGTTGGCGCCTGAAATAAAGGGCATGGTAAAGGCTGCATAGCCTAGTACCTATAGGTCCGCTGTAGACCTATCTCTTTCCCTCACCCTTGATTTGGTAAGACAAAGATCAGTTAGAACTGAAACTGATGGAAAGAGGAAACGAGAGGATAATATCTCCCAAAGATTTAAAAAGAAAGGAAATTTCGGGTTCAAGAAGAACCAGCACACGTCTATGACAAACCTCTGTGCAAGAACTGTAAATATAGGCATTGGGGACAGTGTGGCATAAATCCACAAACGAAACCCTGTGGTATCTACAAAAGAAAAGGGCATAAAACCTAAGATTGCAAAGATCTTAAGGATGCAGTTTGCTAAAACTGCAATGAAAAAGGGCATATAACGTACAATTGCCCCAAGAAACCCAAAAGTAATAATGCAAAGCCTGGGGAGGCCAAGAAGGGGAATACCCGTGCCTTTCAAATGAATGCCAGGGAGGCTGTTAATGACAACAACTTCATAACAGGTACATTCCTCATTAACAATATTTACGCTAGAGTTCTTTTCGATTCAGGTGCGGATAAATCATTTGTTGATCACAAGTTTAGTAAACTATTAAATTTACCCATAAGAACTCTAGATAAAACCTATGTGATAGAACTTGCTGATGGAACGATAGAAACAGCATCTTCCATTCTTGATGGATGCTCTATATCCATTAAAAATCATTCCGTCCCTATCTTTCTTCTACCAATGAAATTGGCGAGGTTCGATGTTGTCTTAGGCATGGATTGGTTATCTCATAACCAAGCCCGCATTGCCTGCGATAAAAAGCTCATCGAGATTAAGACCCCATCTGGTGAAATGATCACCATCCCCGGAGACTCACACTATGGACTACCAGACGAGGTGTCATTATTTAAGGCATCCAAGTGTTTGAGGAAAGGATGTGTCATCTACATGGCACAAGTTACCATAAATGAGCCTAAGCCAAACATGGAGGACCTACCAGTTATCTCAGAATATCCCGATGTATTCGCAGAAGAATTACCAGGCCTACCTCCAGACAGGCAAGTGGAGTTTAGAATAGATATCCTACCAGGATCAGCACTAGTGGCTAGAGCTCAATATAGGCTAGCACCAACGGAGATGAAGGAATTAAGGACACAGCTAGACGAACTCTTGGAGAAAGGCTTTATACAGCCTAGTTCCTCACCTTGGGGAGCTCCTATCCTTTTCTTTAAAAATAAAGATGGTTCAATGTAGATGTGCATTGACTACCGAGAGCTAAACAAGTTAACAATCAAGAATAGATATCCTCTGCCCAGGATCGACGATTTATTCGACCAACTTCAAGGGGCTAGTTACTTCTCTAAGATTGATCTGAGAACTGGATATCACCAGCTGAAGGTTAGAAGTGAAGATGTTCCTAAAACTGCCTTCAGTACCCGATATGGTCACTTTGAATTCCCAGTGATGCCTTTTGGGCTCACAAATGCACCTGCAGCATTCATGGATCTCATGAATAAAGTCTGCAAACCATATTTGGATAAGTTTGTTATTGTCTTCATAGACGACATACTTATTTACTCTCGTAATCAAGCTGATCATGAGAGACATCTTCGGTGCATCTTAGAACTACTAAGGCAAGAAAAACTTTATGCTAAATTCTCTAAGTGTGAGTTTTGGCTTAGAGAGGTCCAATTTCTTGGACACATGGTAAGTGAGCGTGGTATCCAAGTGGATCCCGCCAAAATTGAGGCCATAATGAATTGGGAAGTGCCCAAGACCCCATCGGAGATTCGTAGTTTCCTAGGATTGGCAGGATACTATAGGAGGTTCATTGAGAACTTTTCAAGAATAGCCACTCCTCTAACTACCTTGACCCGTAAGAATGTTAAGTATAATTGGGGTCCAAAGCAACAAGAATCTTTTGAGATTCTTAAACACAAGTTGAGCAACGCTCCTGTGTTATCTCTACCTGAGGGTATTGAGGAATTGTAGTCTACTGTGATGCATCGCACACTGGCATGGGCTGTGTGCTAATGCAAAAAGGCAAAGTGATTGCCTATGCATCACGACAGTTAAAGGTGCATGAAAGGAATTACACCACCCACGATTTGGAATTGGGTGCCGTTGTATTTGCACTAAAACTGTGGAGACATTACTTGTATGGTACCAAGTCTCCAACATCTGTTCAATCAGAAAGAATTGAACATGCGACAACGCCGATGGATGGAAACACTTAATGATTATGATTGCGAGATTCGCTACCATCCTGTGAAGGCAAATGTAGTTGTTGATGCCTTAAGTCTCAAAGAATGGGTTAAACCGATTAACGCCAAGAGCATTGAGCTTAGAAATAGCTTAAATAAGAAGCTATTAGATGCGCAAAAGCAAGCTCTATCAGAGGCCAATATCCCTAATGAGGGATTAGGCGGAACTGTGGATCATTAGCACCTGGAAAAGATGGAATCCTTCGATTTAATGATAGGATCTGGGTTCCAGTCTTTGGAGGACTTAGAGATCTAATCCTCCGAGAAGTGCATAGTTCGAGATACTCAGTTCACCCGGGAGGTGACAAGATGTATCAAGACTTCAAGAAGAATTATTTGTGGATGGGTTTGAAGAAATCCATAGCCACTTATGTAGTTAAATGTCTGACGTGTTCGCAGGTTAAAGCCGAACATCAGAAGCCGTCATGACTTCTACAACAACTAGAAATTCCCACCTGGAAATGGGAAATGGTAACTATGGATTTGATTACCAAGTTACCAAAGACCAAAAATGGTAATGACACTATTTGGGTCATAGTGGATAGGCTGACTAAGTCAGCACATTTCTTGCCAATTAAGGAAACGTACAATTCAGATAAATTGGCTAAGTTGTATATGGACAAGGGATTGTGTCCCTACACGGTGTGCCAGTATCTATTGTATCTGACAGAGATACTAGATACACATCTCACTTTTGAAAAAGTTTCCAACAATCTTTAGGCACACGATTGAACTTTAGTACGGCTTACCATGCAGACTGATGGTCAAAATGAGCATACCATCCAGACACTGGAAGACATGCTTAGGGCATGTGTGATTGATTTAGGTGGAAGTTGGGACGACCACTTACCCCTAATAGAATTCTCCTACAATAACAGTTATCATACTAGCATCAAGGCTGCTCCTTTTGAGGCCTTGTATGGGAGAAAATATAGAACGCCCGTGTGTTGGGCAGAAGTTGGGGAGGCCCAACTATCAGGACCAGAGATTGTTCTGGAAACCACGGATAAGATTGTGCAAATCCGTGATTGTCTCAAAGTTGCCAGGGATAAGCAGAAGAGCTATGCTGACAAGAGGCGTAAACCTCTTAAGTTCCAAGTAGGGGACAAAGTCATGTTGAAGGTATCACCTTGGAAAGGTGTGATGCGTTTCGGAAAGAAGGGCAACTTGAGCCCAAGATATATAGGACCATTCGAAATAATCAAATGTGTCGGCCTGTGGCTTATAAGCTCAGATTGCCAGAGGAGCTTAGTGGAATCCATGATGTATTCCACATACCTAACCTTAAGAAATGTCTAGCCGATGAGTCGCTAGCAATGTCGCACAAATAAGTGCAGATAGACGAAAACCTGAGGTTTGTGGAGAAACAGATTTCGATCGAGGATCGACAGGTTAAGAAGCTCCAAAGAAAATGATACCTATAGTAAAGGTTAAGTGGGACGCTTTTAGAGGTCCCGAGTACACATGGGAGGTTGAGTCCACTATGCGACAAAAGTTTCCCCATCTTTTTGAATAAAATCACGAGGCCGAGATTTCTTTTAAGGGGATGAGGATATAACACCCTGTAAAATCGTGTCCATTGTATAGTATAGTGACACGTGTTGTATTTTAAATATAGTCTATTAAAGACCAATAAGGACTAAAGGCATCAACATGCTCAATCTGAGCCTCTGAGTGACGGTCCTATGTCAACATGCATAAATAACAAGCCTCTGAGTGACTGATATGTCAACATGCTTAGTCATTAGCCTCTGAGTGACTAATATGTCAACATGCCCAACCTCTAAGTGACATCGGAGTCAACATGATTATAATAAGCCTCTGAGTGATCCTTTACAAAGTCCTGACTCTCATACGTGCCATTTGTTGGACGAGAGGGTTCAAAATTGTAAATATGTGAAAGTTGGATGATAGAGGGATTAAAAGTGTCAACATGTTAATTTATACCTCTGAATGACCTTTTAAGGAACCGATAGCTCGACAATGTCCGGATATAATCCCGGGTATGCCAAATATTGGTTACGAAGGGCTAAAAGAGCCAAAAAGGTGTTTTAGAGAGGATTAATGGGTTTTAAAAGTTAAGGGGCTAAAAATGTCAAACTTCAAAACTGCCTTTGGGGGGCTCGCGGGGCGCGAGAGGCAGGGCCTGTGCCTCTCGCGGCCCGCCAGAGGACATCTGCAGCAGAAAGTTTTTCTTAGCTGCCACACAAAGCTCCAAAAACCATTTACTCGAAATCATAGCTTCCCAAACTGCTATGCCACGTTTTGGGACACTTGTAAGCTCCCTCTTACACCCCTAAACACCTGGCTTCACCTCCTTTGAGTTCTTCAAATATAAATAGGTGCTTAAGTTCACATTCCAACTTGCACCTTTCTCATTTATTCACTCTTCTCCCTCCTCTGGAAGCTCCTAACATTCTAGGAACCTCTTGTAAGTGTTCCATGCTCTTGCATTTTCGTTTATAGGCTTTTATAGCCAAAAGTCAAGCTTTTTACAGAAAAAGCTTTGACTTTCGGTTAAGACTATTATCGTCCAGCCATTGTTCGTAACGAACATGGCTAAGTGATCGTAATAAGGTAGGTGTTAATCCCTATAAAGGGCACCTCCTGAAGATCACGTTTGCTAGACCAATTGACGGGTCAAAGTTATGATATTAAAAAGTAAAACAGGCCATTTTTTGGAAAAATCATAAATTGACCTTATATATGTTATGAAACCTGTTTTGACACTTAAACAAATTGGTAATAATTATTAGAGCATGTAAGAACATGTCCGGCTCATCAATTTCAGTTTTAGGGTTGGTTCGCAACCGATAGTCGCGAAGTTTGACTTCTGCTTTGACTTTCGATTCTGACCCGATTTAGATAGTTACCTACTGATCTAAAGTTGCATTATTATCGTAATATAATGTAGAATAACCCTCTGAGGTTATATTACATGATTATAATCAGAATCCACGTTTATGCGCAAGTTCCGCAATTATGTTATTTTTGACTAAAATGCCTGTTTTGCATAAAACAAGGTTTTAAATGATAATGAACTTGAAAATGAGTTTCCTACTGATGTAATATTATAAGTAGGATTATTTGGGGTGTTAAACAAAGTTATAAACTGAGTTTTCAAGCAGGTCCTTAAACTATGTCGATAAATGACGATTTTAGTCCCTATGGCTCATAAAATGGTTTTAAGCAAATCTTTTCAAGGTAAATCATTTAACTGATATGTTATATTTAAAACATTTTAATCTACCCTTAACATCAGTTTTCGTAAACATCGCATAAAGACGTCATTTTACGACATAAGCGCCGTTTGGCGCATAGTATGGTTTTAAACCATATTATTGACCAAGACTTGATACCTACTGATTTTAAAACTTAATTTAAACATATTTACAGTAGGTACACATTATAAACTCAAAATCCCAAATAAATTATAAACTATGTGTAAGATGACCAAAATCCCCCTTCGGTGCATAGTTTGGTCATAAAAGGTAAATTACACAAACAATTGGTATCCTAATGATATTATATCATAAATAAATTATTTTCCAGAATACTTACGACGATAAACTTTAATTATATTTAAGTTCCTTTTATATGGTATGAAATTACCAAAATGCCCTTATGAGTCATAGTTTCGTTTTAAAACCTTAACGGGCACATAAGTTAATATCGTACTGATATTTTAACTTATTTGAAGTATAATGGCATATAGAACTTGTCCATGACTTATCCGGTTACCCGATATTGCTGACATGCGTACGGTTAAATATATGTAACTAATTTACGAAAATTAACCGAAATAGGTTTAACCTTGTCATTTAAGTCTCAAAATCCAGAATGTTTATAGTTTACCCATATTATATAAGTCAAGGTACTTATTGGGATTAAACTACATTCTATCTAATCATCGTTTAATCTAGCGTCATACGTTTTGATCGAGTACGCTAGTCGGTCTAAGTCAATGACTTAAATAAGACCGTTATTATTTAATTGGTTAGTTTATGCCATAATCCAGAATAGAGACTTGCCGGTAAATTCTATCTACACTTAGTCCTTTTATGTACGGATGAGTTATTAAAAATTAAATAAGAACAGCTTAGGTAAATACTCTCGACTTATTCCCCTATACGGGCTTGGGTTACGTTAAATTATTACCGCTTGGTCGGAAATGGGATCAATCAAATGCCAGGTGCGGCGAGTAAATCCACATATTATGTTTTAATCAGTTTTGTTTGATAACTTAAACATCAGGGGCTAACTACCGTGTCCTGGATATCCTCGGCTCATTACAATAGAAATGGCCACGAACTTAGCGCGGGTGTAGGCATACACCCGATAGACGCTCAATTATGCATTCCCGCAAGGTTGGGAGGAATTGACTCCTTTGTGAGTCCAAAGTGGTGTGTACGTTAATTGTGTCTCGGTCTCCGTACCAGGCCCCGTATGTATGAACAAACATGTAAATCTATTAACAAGGTTGGACGGTCAATTAACCCAAGTTATAAAAGATTTTGTGCCCTGTGCACTTAAAATCATTTTAAAATGTTTTCAAAATGAGTCAGTTGGGTGTATTTACCAGTGAAAGCTGACGTATTTTTAAAAGACTAAACTGTAGGTACAATACGAAAATAGGCCGGAGGTGCTCGGTAGTGATAGAGGATCTTGCAAATCCTAAATCTGCCCAAAGTCTGTTTTATATTCTTTCCATTTACAATTTATGATCCGCCTGTGGATCTTCTATTACGAGCCTGTATATTATTTTGTATTTTCGAACATTCGGTTTGTAATAGTAATTTTACTCCAAGACTTCCGTTGTGCCGTGTTTAATTGATATGATGATTATCAACTGACGTCACGATACTCCCCACCCGGGCCCACCGGTGTATGGATTTGGGTTGGAAATCCGGGGTGTGATAGTATCACCGTCATATAATCTTGTACCCCTCATATTTGAGACTCAAGCATTGGCTGTTGTGTTTATTTATGTTTTGTAGATTTTAGGACAAGTCACATAGAACTAATCGTGACTTGCTGACAAAGCCAATGAATATTTGACAAGGATATGGTGGATACGCCGCTGGTACTTCCTATATATAAGTATTCTTGTCAAATGATCAAAAGCATTGTTGGACGGTTATTAGAAGTTTCGTGTAGGTAGTGTAGATCTTAATTTGGATAACGATGTGGTTGAAGACTTCGTTTTGTGATATAACTGTATCTTTTCGACGTTTCGATTTTCTCAAAACCCCTTTATCATGAGACCATATCTAGTTTGACACCTCGGGTTTACAACTCTTTCTCACTTCTATGCCTCAGGCATCAAAAAGCGATTCCTGTAACAGGGTATTCAACCCTCAGTAGGAACGTTACCGCCTCAATCGAAAATTTAAACATCGCACTCACCTGGTTATGTAAACCCTTAACGTCAAATCCAAACATCACACCCCCTTTTCTGTTAAAAGATATTCAGATTTTTTTTAATCGATGCATTTCATTAAACGACTCGTAGAATCATGGATTTTGGTGAGAATCGTTTAAGACGAAGTCGAATTCCGATAGTCAGAATGCGTTGGGAGTCAAAACGAGGACCTGAGTTTACTTGGGAACGCGAAGACTCAATGCGTGAAAAATACCCGCATCTCTTTCAAGTTAGGGGATACTGTAACATTCGTTGTAAAACGGGTTCTAAAACCCGCTCTACGTGAAATTCAAATATATGATACGAGGTTTCGTTATGTATTTAAGTTAATAGTTCAAATTCGTTAGATTAATGTCATTAAGTAATAAATAAATAAAAAGGGTTAAAATAATAAATAATAAATAAAACTAATAATAATAATTAATAAAGTAAAAGTAATAAAAATAAATATAAAGGGTGACCACGGGTTTTGAACCCGGGTCCCCATTGAATTAACACACACTCCACACCACTGAGCTACACACACTTGTGATCAAATCTGAAAACAATTAAATCTTATACTGAAACAACCGCCAAACCTGCAATTCAAATCGCAGAATCAGTAATAATCGGAGCATGAGTAAAGTCAATTAACCGTTGTTCTTTTTTATTAGTGTGTGTAACCAATGTCAATTATCAGTTATAACTGAAATTCGGAATCAATTCATGTGAAACCGACCGAAGTCGTTGATCTTTAAATCAAAGATTTGAAACCAAAAGCATAAATGTTTTCTTCACTATAAATAGCGACCCTGCACCTCAATTGAACTCGCTCACATCCAATCATCTTTTCTAAAACTCTCGAAAGAACCTCTGTGTTCAATTTTGCTCTTTGCTGGAAAACTATATATCATCGGATTCAACCGGAGAACTCACAATTTCGGTACAAACACTTAGATTCTTTTATTTTCAATTGTTTTATGAATAGTTATAATAAATCAGTTAATCCAACATGTATAATTGGATTAACAGTCGAGTTTGTTGTTTTGGGTTTTAATCATGAAGAAGATGATGTTATGATAGTATATAAGAATAATTAAAAACATAGATTTAACTAGGTTAGAGACACAGTCCAGTGGTGGACTGTGTGCATTACAAACAAGGGTACCCGGGTTCGAGCCTCACACGTTACCGACTCCTGACATAAACCAATTTTTTTAAATACTTAATTAAACCATCAATCAGTAAGTGTATAAATCGTAGATATTCTAGGTTAGCCACACATCCCAGTTGGTAGGGCTGTGTGCAATTTATCGTATGGGCGCGGGTTCGAGCCGGTTGTATAACCGGCCTTGCAAACATAAAAACCTTTTTTAATAAAAACAAAATATAATTTAACCTAGTTAGTATATATATATATATATATAGATATATATATATATATATAATTAAAACCCATATTATTTCGGGTTAGACACGTAGCTCAGTTGGTAGAGCTGCGTGCACGTATACGGGAGGTCTCGTGTTCGATCCTTACACGCTACCAAAAATCAAATAAACCAATCGGTTTGACTCGGTTCAACCTTGAAAAGGGAATTTTTTTTATACATATTTTCTTTATTTTTGGTATATATATATAATTAAAACCCATATTATTTCGGGTTAGACACGTAGCTCAGTTGGTAGAGCTGCGTGCACGTATACGGGAGGTCTCGTGTTCGATCCTTACACGCTGCCAAAAATCAAATAAACCAATCGGTTTGACTCGGTTCAACCTTGAAAAGGGAATTTTTTTTATACATATTTTCTTTATTTTTAAATCCCTAAAAATACCTATAAAAATAAGACTTTTTAAGCTTAAATTTGTAAAAAAAAAAAAAAAAACTATACAAATAGTCTTAAAAGTCTAATAAAAGTCATAAAATAAAATATTAATTTCAAATAAAGGAAATATATTTATCGAATTATTACGTGAGTATTTAGGTTAGTTTTCTCGTCGGTTGGAATCTTTAATCGTGCGCATTTGTTATCAACTCAAGAAACGCACCCACTATGAGTGAATTCTTAAAAACTTCCCCTTTTTATTCATGTTTTGGGGTATATCATGTGTTGTTTATTTGTATCATTTATTCAAACACTTGTGCTACTACCATTATATGATCTAACGTGTTATATAGTTTTTGATTTATTGTTATATGTGGCAATATTTTCTCATTTCATTCAAGCATTCACATTAGGCCCATCAGTTTCTCGTTGGATACGAGTAGAGCATCGTGTTGCCTAATTAGATTGGCTCCGCTTGGTTGAGCCTTGATCTCATTTCACATCACTAATCATGCTTATGTCTTCAATGTTAGAGGTTTATGAGGTTTGTGGATAGTATACATATACGTTTGCTCATACTTGGTTATGCACATTTTTATTAAATTAATCACCATAATTATTTCTTTCAAATATTTTAACGGGATTCACTCGCCAACTTTTGTTGACCCAAATTTCCATTTTTACACATGATACAGGTGAACGAGTTGAAGCAGGGAACACATAGGAATTTGCCTTAGAAGAAAAATAAATAATTTCATAAATGTCATGTTAAGAACAATCTTGTGCTTGTATGGTTTATGTGTTTAATGAAATTTCTCTTTTTAATTTGAATTAATAAATATGAAACTTTGTTATAGTAAATGTCATGAGCTTTGATAAAAGCCCAATCATGCCCCGACTACCATTTCCGCTGCGGGTCAGGGTGTGACAGATTGGTATCAGAGCTTTTGACTATAGGGATTTAGGATAAGTTATTAGACCCTTAGAGCCTATACTATAGTCACTTAGAATTTAATTGCTTACATGTTAAGTTGGTTACATGCAAACCCATGATATTTACTTGTTTTACCCACACACAAATACATGCAAGCACTCCCACTATCGAATGATTTTGTGTGATATTTAATGTGTTATACATATTGTCAAACATAACATGCTTACATATATACGCATCATGCACGTTTCAATTCTCACATATTTAAAACATTTTCATGTTTCCTTTCTCAAGATTTTGTGATGTTTTCATTTTTCAGTCTCATCAAAGTGAGTTCTACGACGGGCATGTAGTAACTGGAAGGGTACAAGTACCGGTAGTCGAAACGTCCTGTCTAGGTTTGGTATTCGTATAAATCCAATATAACGGACCAGTTTGCCTACCTGGGGACTAACGATGAGAGTACAAAGGACCTATTAGGCCAAAGCATGCCACACCAAACGTCGTGTGAACTGAACCCACTTTGAGCTGTCACTGTGTCTACACCTGGACACCCTCCGAATTTATACCTTGCAATCATGTTTTACGATTTTCATTAGGTTGATGCAAGTGTTAACAGGCCAATAGCAATGTGAACTCTAAAAAGCCCAGTAGTCATGGGGGCCCACATGACTACCTAGGTAAATCTGAAGATGAACATCAGTCGGTGAAGATAAATCTGAAGATGAACATCAGTCGATGTCATTTAAGGTATGTATAATAATGTTACTTTAAAAAAATACACATGTGCATGCATAATGGTTGACAAGAAGTTCATATTCATGTTATTTATAAAATTGCACATGTGCATAATAACAAAAAAAGGTTGATGTACATTTGCATAATAAGATTAATAGTGAACACATCTAATGCACACGTGAAAAAAAACATTGATGCATATATGCATAATGGTTTGTTGTTAATATTAAATTTCATAATTATATTACTTATATAAAATGCACACGTGCATAATGAATATAAAAAAATTCATAATGAATAGCAAAAGGTTGTTGCACTTTTGCTTCATTAACAACGAACATAAAGCTGATGCACATGTGCATAATGGTGTGTTGTTATTATTGACGTTATTTTATTTAGGTGTTAATAATCAGGAACATATGGGTATAATTCAAAGGTTAATGGATGATACATTGAGGACAAAGGCATTATTGATTAAGGACCTGGATGAGGTTTGGTCTAAATATCTGAAAAATGAAAAGGTTGTAGAGTTTGTTAGGAAATATGATAAGGCATTTAAAGGTGAACACAAAATGTCAGATCTGTTAATTAGGATAGACAATGTTGATGGTAAAGATAAAAAATAATGGATGATAAGAAGAATACAAAGGATAGTATTTTAATCGGTCAGAGGGGTAGGATGAAGGTGTTTACCAGGTCGAAAAAAAGGTTTAAAACAAGGTTTAACAAATGATAGTGACGTTTTGGGTGGTGTATCGAAAGATGAAGCATGTGATGCAGGGCGAGTGGGTGAAGGAGTAGTAAAAGATAATGAAGAGATAGACTTAGATAGAATTGTTGGTGATGCGGTTAAGTTGGCAGATACCGTTAAGAGTGTTGTGAGGGGACAATCACATAGGAAAAAAGAGGTGGATAACATAATACCAAGTTTTATGTTGATGTCACAAAGCTCACAGAGTTCGCCAGAACCAGACGTGGATGAGAGTGTTGAAGGTAAAAAAGAGGTTGATTTGAATGAACCATTGAACGACGATGAAAAATTGGTATGGCAATATTTGTTTACAACGATGGACGATAAACGAAGGCATTTATAAATGTTATAGTTTTATGTTATGATTTGTCGTGTCATGATAACTTAGTAGGGCGGCGGGAAAAAAAGATAATGAGGAGGATCAAGTTGTAGACATCGAAAAGGAGATGAGGGAGGTCAAGTTAACTTCCAAGTAAGTTTACATATGCATTATTTTTTTGTTTGATGCACATGTGCATACATGTAATGGTTTATGTGATAATTGTTGTGTATTTAGAATGTATTACAAAATGTATTATTGTTTGATGCATATGCGCATATAAGGTATAATTGATGTGATTTATGTTATGTATATGACATATGAACACGTGCTTTATAACATTATAAATATTGTATATAATGTATGTAATATGTTCGATGCACATGTGCATACAAAGAATAATTGATGTAATGTATGTGATGTATGCAGTAAAAATATTTTTGAAACTTCGCACGGATTGATAACGAGAGCATATTTGAGAAATACATTAGAAGAGGGAAGGTGGATTTCACCTATGATAGATTGTTGGGCGACACTTATGAACTATATCGAGAGGAAGAACAATCAAGTAGGGAAAAGGCAGTTATGGTGTTATACGACAACAATCGTAAGTGTATCATAATTTATGTTTAATAAACGTAATTAGGCTAATTATATTTGCTTGTGACATGTATTAATGTAACGTGCAGCCGGAGTTTATGTTGAAAATGAAACAGACACAGAAAAAAGCATTTGCAACAGTAACCGCACATTTGAAAAAGGTGGTCGAATGTGATAATAAACTATTGGATTTTAAAAGATTCCACATTATTATAATACCGATGATTGAGAACAAGCATTTTTACCTGATTTGCTTCGATTTGGAGAACGCAAAGGTTGAAGTAATTGATAATATGGTTAATAACAGTGGGTTTTACAAGATGATGATAAGAACAAAGTTTAAAGAGATAGGGTCTCTGTGTAAAGTGGTATGTATTGATTTTATATCAAATGTTCTATTTGTGAATAAGGATATTAGTTTATGATAATGGATAACATTTGGTATTATTATGTATTGCAGAAACAGTACATGGTTGGGTATTTGAAAGATGTCGAACATCCGATGGCGTCACACATGGCGAACGCAACGTTGAAGAAGAAGAGGTTAGAATGGCAACAAATGACGATTTCAACGACTACGTTGTGTTCACTATGCGACACCTGGAAATGTATAGTGTGACAACCAGCAGTTTCCGATTGTAATTAAGCGCGTAATAAACAATAATATCATCATAAACAACATAATTATACGTAAATTAACTCGATCAGGCCTTTGGAAAGCCTAGGAACGTCTACTTGATTCACGCTACGCGATTTGGCAACAATCGAAGACTCTAAACGCGAATTTGAATGATAAGCAAACTGATGTCGAACAAATACTGACAACGCCTAAAAATACGAATTTTGTTGTATTTGTCATACAGTTATAATATGCGATAAATTTAAATCGTTGAACGTCGCAAAGCACACCGCGGAAGCTACGCGAAAACCAGAACGCACCGACAACGAAACGTGAGTCGCGGACTAGAGGTATGTCTAAATATTAATATGTTACGATATATTTGGCTTTGTTTTAAGATTTTAACACTCACGGTAGAAACTAGAACGGAAAACGGATCAGAAACGACAAACAGGGCAACTATGTGATTTTTAACGCAACGAACAGATTACGTGTCAAAACCTGACCTCCGATAAAAATTTTAAGCACTCTCGACTCCGAATAAACATTTTACGAGGTTTGGGAAACGATAACGGGCTTTGGAAGACGCATTGGGCTACAACACACGTTAACGGGCCTTGGGCCCAACCCGCTTAAAACCCTAAGTATATAAACAAGCTAACCCTACACCCTCTTCTTCATTTGAAACTTGAAACCGTAGCACACCATCTACCTTCCCTCTCTAGAATCCGGTCGCCGGATTCCGGTGACCACTGGCCGGCGACTCCGGTCACCCCTCCGACGCACACAACCACACTTCCACCCGCAACCTTCTCTTCTTTCACCATATACATACATCGCATACGCATACAGTCCAGACAGAAGAGAGAGAGAGACAGATCGAGCGAGAAAGAGCGGCAGTCGCCGCGTCTCAGCGGCGACCCCCCTGTTTCTTTGGCAGCGGCGGCGGTGCGCGGTGGTTGGGGATAGCAGAACAAACCGTAGCCAGTGGCGACGGAACTCAACGGCGTCAGCAGCCGTCGCATTTAAGTAAAACGCCGCAGGCGGCGGCCGCATTCTCTAGCTCACCGGCGACGGCGGCGACGTGTTTTGGATCTCTGGTTCAGTTTGGTTCAGTTCAATCCAGTCAACAGTTTTGTTTCGGGTCTCGGTTTGGGTTCGAAAAGAGTCGCAACAGTTTTGGTTTGGGTTTGTTCAAATGCGGCTCGGGTTCGGTTCACTTGGGTCGACTCAGTTCAACCCGGTTGAGTTCAGATCTCGGTTCAGGTTTCAGGTTCAGTTCATCTCCGGTTCGGTTCAGGTTCGGTTCGAGTCGAACCAGTCTCGGTTCAGATCAGTTTTGGCTCACTTCGCGGTTCAGGTTTCGGGCTCGACTCGGTTCGACCCGGTTCAAGTTCTAAACAGTTTCAATATTTCAGTTTCGTTTCGATTCGGGTTTATTTTTGTTTCAGTTTAAACATTGAAGTGTTTGTTTCAGGTTCGGTGTTCGGTTTAGTTCGGTCAATAAGCCAACGCGGTCAACTGGTCAAACCCAGTCAACACGGGTCAACCCAGTCAAACCTGGTCAAACCCGGTCAATGAGTCAACGCGAGACTCAGTAAAAATTTAATTACGACGCGAAGTTCAATTATATTAGTTTATAAATAATAATAGTAAAACTACTCGTTATCTGGAACACCGAGCTCAAACCGAACCGTAAACGATTATATATCGCCAAAGAAAATAAATAATATATAACAATCGAGCCGACTGCGTAACTCGTTTAAAATTATTAGTTAAAAATAACAATTAAGTCGACGTACGCTACCTTCGGATAATTATTAGTTAAAAATCGAACCGACGTCGTTATTATAATATAAGTCGAAAAGAAAAACTAAATGGCGAAACTTAATGTTTGAAAACGATGAAAATTTTATATATATTGTTTGTTTGCGTACATTGCAGGTTGCGTTTTGATAAATAAAATGACAACTTGTGTTGTCGGGATCGTCCGAAAACAAAGAAAACTCTGCCCGATTTTTGTAAAAATAAGTAATACGAAAACGCGACACATTTCAAATATTAAACGTCCGATTTCAAATGGTTATTATAAAATAAATATAGGTATATATTTATTTGACGACGCTAATTAAAACATTCGAAACTCGAGCCGACAACCTTTCAACGAGCGCGATTTCAAGAATAACAAACGTTCGGCAATCGACTACAAGATAAATAATGTTTAATTATGTTTAATTCAAAGATGAAACTCGGAAACTAGATTTCAAACCTCGATAAATTATTCGAACGATGTTATAAAAATAAGTATATCGTTTATACTTATTTCGAAACGCCGAACGCTTTTACAAGACGAATACAAGGCACGTATTATTTTAAACGACAGAGATTCGGAGATCGTATAACACGAATATAATTATATGTATTCGAACGTCGAGATTTGAATACTTTTATAAAATAAATATAGTATATTTATTACAAACGTCGACGACGCGAACACTCATGAATACTTTGAAGGATTTTATAACAATAATACAACATTGATTTTATTCGATTTCAACACCTAAACGAAGTGCGACACGATACGCAAGACTATTGCGCGAATACGAAATGCATTATCTATACAGATATATTTACTAGTGTATATGCATTATATCTTACGAAAACTATGAAAAGTCGTACTATTATCCGTCGACGTACGTAACGACTAAATACGATTTCATAAAATATAGTTATGTTTATATGTAAACATATATTTCAAGATGCTCGAAAACTAAGACAATTCTAAGAAAACCATAAGTTGGTTAACCGAGTTAAGACAATAACACATTCATAGAATCGTATGAGTAGCGATTAGTAGAGCTTGGTGACAAGTAGTTTAGCTACGTTATATCTAGAAACTTATGAGTTATTCCGTTTTAGGAATGCCTTAGATTGCATGCTAGCAAGTCAAGTTGTGGAGACAACACTATGGAAATCACATTAAGCTAGCTTTGCACAAGGACATCAAGGTGAGTTCATAACCCCCCACTTTTTACCGTTTTACATTTTTATAAATGTTTTTGGGGTGGAAAGACATGCAAGTTTTGCGAAAGCATAAAATGTTTCGATGAACGAAAATCATATATTTCTAAACCATGTTACAAACAGATTTCAACGAACTCAAATGGTTTACGAAAGATTTATGCTAAACTTACCGGTTTTCAAGCTATACAAAGCTTTTCGAAACATGCATGAGTTTTACGACTAGTGACGGGATTGTCATAGTCACAACTAGGGGGCGGGGCACCAATTTTATTTATAACATGGGCTCGGCCCAATGACAAGAAAACATGGGCTAGGCCCAATGACAAGAACATGGGCTAGACCCAATGACAAAAGAACATGAGCTAGGCCCAAAATCACATGAAAACATGGGCTAGGCCCAATAACACAGATTTATGACAATTGGTATGTAGCTATGGGATTAGATTATAACAGATCACTGTGCGTAAGTAGGGAAATAACAATAGTAACCATTAATCACGTAGTGACCAAGGTGCAAAAGGTATAGATCTATCGAGTTTGAGACACGCTCTAGTCCTGGTAAGTTAACTGGTTAGGAGTGCTTTTGTGATCCCAAAATGACAAAGAAGTCTCGGTTTGGTTACTTACTTATGACACATAGGTCGGTGTATTAGCTACACAATGACAGATCCTTAGATTCCATAGGAAAACTACATACTACGATTTCAACACCGGGTTACAAATATAACAGAAAACATTTCAATACCGGTTTATTTACATATATGATTGAAAACATTTTATCACTGGTTTATAAATATAACAGTTATATGCATGGATTTGCAAACAACATGGAAAACATTTCAACACTGTTATACAGACATGACATTTCAAATGCTTTGGGATACTATGATCCCACAAACCGCTTTTTCGAATGCAAGGCTTTCAAATATTTTATGACTCATTTGAAAACAGAAACAGACAAACTAAGAACTCGCCAACTTTATGTTGACTTTTCGCATGTTCTTTCTCAGGTTACAATTTCAAGTATGGCCCCGGTTGGAATAGGAGAATCTATGGGGATTCGAGTAGTTAGCGGGCGTTCATTTACTAGTAACCTTAGTACTCTCGTCTGCTTCCGCTGTGCGATGAAGATGCCATTCAGGTCACGCCCCGCTCTGATGTGAAAAGGCATTACATGGGGGTGTGACATATAGAGGGAGTGGTGTTAATTTTGAATGCGGTTTTAGTACACGTAAAGATATTCAAGATATGCAATTGAAGAACATGAGGATGAAGATAGCAACAAAATTGTTGTTGTCAGAGGCAAACGTGTACAGAGGATCTATTATGGACGTCGCAAAAGAGACAATACATGGATTGATTGATAAAAGAGTGCAACAGATGTTAGACAAAGAGGCGTTGAAGCAAGCGAAATGTTGGAATATGCTTAACAAATGGAAAAAGGAGCAGAAAGTATGAGAGTACGGGTTACAAACTAGTAATACGTATGAGGTTTCAGGTTACGTATGAGGTTTCAGGTTATAGGTTACGTATGAGGTTTGTTAGGTTATGTATGAGGTTTTAGGATACGAACTAGTAATACGAATGTTATATGTGGGTGATTCATTGACATGAAACTAGTATTTTTTTTTATTTTGACGTGTTGACTTGATGACTTGATGTGTTTTGACGGTAACAAGTGGGTAGCCGTTGTAATGTCGGTAATTTTGGTTGGCAGTGGTCTATTGTGATGCGGGTACTTTTGGTGGACATCACTTGATATTTGAAGTTTGTATTGGTTGTTGTTTTTATGCACATGTGCATTGAGGTGGTTAGATTTACAAGATGGTTGTTCATGCATGTTAGTAATATATAATGTGTTACAAATGGATATGATTGTTAATATATGATATATTATGTTGTTTAGTAAATGAAATGTTGAGTATGCACATATGCATAAAGTGTTATAACATACATTTGTGTAGTATGTAATGTATTACAACTGGATAAATTCATATGTAAAGTATAACAAATGGTTATATTCATTAATGTATGATGTATTTTTTTTTCATATTAATAACCATATATTAGTAACCATGTGGAGTCAAACAGTAAACACGTATGCACATGTGCATTTTTGTTGTTGATACATTAAACAAGTATGCACATGTGCATTTTTTTATCACAGTAAGATTGGCATTGTAAATTAGGTGGGTAATAATAAAATTACATTATGTTATGTGGGTAATAATAAAATTACAAAGGATTACATATAATATCTAATTGATAATAAGGTAGTATGATGACAATCATAAATATATGAATTGTTCATTCAAAAACATAATCAAAACAACTAACTATTGATAGTCATAAATAGTTCATTTCAATAATCATAAGTTGTCATAGATAATAGATCAATCAAGAATCACGAGTTGGGTTGGTTGATTTACGACGTCTGGTCGAACACCTAAGAGTTTGCTCAAGTTCTTGCATGTAGCAGGGTCTTCAGGGATGGGTCATCATCAGAAGAAGAATACTCATCAGAATACTAATCGGTGTCATCGAGATTAACATCATCGGAACCAGAATCAGGCGGGGCAGGGAGTCCAACAGCGATAGCATTAACACTTTTAGCTGCTCGTGCAACAAGTTTGGCAGCCTTGATTTTCTCGCAGTTGCGTGAATGATGGTCGAAAACATATTTGCTGCATTTATTGCATAAATGTGTGTCCTTCTTTCGCTTATCTGCTTTCTTTTGCTTATCTTTTATTTTCTGACCACCGGGGCCGATCCGTCGTTTTTTGGTCCCACACCCTTTGTTTCTAATACATTGAGGAGGATGAACACTTGTGCTTAAATCTGCAAGTACGTTTAATATATCACTGATGTTTGCAGTTTTTTGGTTCGATCGAGGCTCGAGGCTGAGGTTCAAAAGGGAACGTTTCAAATATGCGGTTTCTATTGCATTTGATTTCAGCAGATAACACAAACATAGATGATCGGGATTGCGTCTCAGTCGGGTCGTACATTGTGTCACTAGATCTATTATTTCATTGTTGATGATAGAAAATTCACTGCTGTCGGAGGAGTACATGTTCAATATGTTATGCACAACTAATGGGAAGCATCTCGTTTCCATCGTGGAATGTTGTGTGATTGGATTCGTTCAATTTGGTTGCAACATGATGTAGTGTGATGGGATTCGTTCAATTTGGTTGTAACGGAATACACAGAATGCATGTCGGCAAAGGTATCTAATGCGAGTAAACCCGAGGCATGTACAGCTTACTGTTTGTTCAGGTACATTGAGTGACACCTGCACATGTGCATAAAAAATTTAGTCAGTAAAGTATATACATTAAGGGTAATATGCACATGTGCATGGGTTATTTTAGGAAAAAATAATAGATTCAGGTACATTGGGTGACACCTACACATGTACATAAAAATATCGTAAGACAAACAGTTACATTAACGGTAATATGCACATTTACATAGGTTGTAGTAATAAAAGAATAATGGATGCATATGTGAGAATATGATTACTGAGTATGATTCTTGATGCATATGTGCATGATGCGAATAATAATGTTAACATTTAAAAACAGTAAGTTGTAAATGTGATATTGTATATATTGAATAGTAAATTGATACCTCGAATTCATTGACATAATCCATGTTTTGTTTACAATGACGAACAGTGTAATTTTTTATATCCGTTGATCCATGACGTTCAATGGGCATGCAATGCAACATGCCCCTATATATTTCTTTTCGAACTTCAAGAAACATAGACCATGTGTACGTTCAGACGCATGTGATTCTATACGAAGACCTGTGGTTAATCGGGGTTCGACATGTCACTTTTAAATTCCAGTTGTCGTTTTGTGTACCGCTGAGCATCAAGACTGGTGTCGAAACACATTAGAAATTGAAGTAATGTGTTGGTTTCAGTTTATTTAACTTTAAAACGTGCATTTGAGCTCTTGCATCTCGACGTACTCTTCATCAAACAGCACATAGGTACTTCTCTGAAGTAACATGGGACCCATTCATGTCGTATAGCAAACATTTCACATAGCCAAGGATGATTGTTTAAATGATACTCATCCATTAATAAATGCCATCTTTCTTCAAATGTTTGTGGTATAATGAATAAATTCCACACCAATTTGTGGATTGATGAACGAAGGGTGGTATTAGCAAGGATGTCGTTTGATATCTGAAAAAAAGATATGTGAAACATAATAATCAAAATCGGAAATCATATTATATAATTTAATTGTAAACATTTTCATATGAACATATAGTATTTACCTTGGACGGAAGCTTTCTCATGATGTCCACATACATAAACGATGAATGGATTCTATGAACACAGTTCACACAGCTTGTTTCATTGCTGCGTCTTGGTCAGTGAGTATAAGTGTCGGTTGATTTTCTTGGGCAGCCTGGAAAGTGTTTAGTAACCATAAGTATGACTCAATAGTCTCATCATATAACATGTCGGTGCCAAATATAACACATTTTTTGTGATGATCAACTCCAGTAAATGGCACAAAAAAATTTTGTACCTAGAAACATGTGTTTGAAAACTATTAATACAGAAAGTGTTTATGAAGGTAATAGTTGCACATGTGCATGTCGTTAATTTGTTATAATGTTATAAATCATAAGAGTTGCAGATATGCAGGCTGGTAATTTTTTTTATAAAGTTAATGAATAAAACATCTGACACATGTTGGAAAGTAGGATATCTTACTTGTTAGTGTCATAAGTAGCATCAAATGCGCACGCATTACCAAAGGCCTCGTAATTACGTAACGATACAAAATTAGCCCAAAAGAACGATCGTAGCTCGTTATCAACTATAACGTAATCAAAATAATAGCCTTTGAGGTTGGTAACTCGGGTTTTCATGGTGTGTAAGATAATGTCTGCATCGTGTTCACCGATAAATAAACGTATGTCTCGGGAACAATTTTTGAAATATTCTCTAGTGCCACATATGTCTCGGGAACAATTTTTGAAATCTTCTCTAGTGCCACGAACATTGTGAGGCCCGCCTTTTAATGATACTTGGATGTTATGTGCAACATTTGGCCCGATCTTGTTAAGGCTAACTTTGTGGATGAATTGTTGTTCTTCAAATCAGAGTTTTCTATTTTGTTTCAACATGCCAGCGTTATCGCTACCAATCATGCAATGGTTGTGCACAGGGATGAAATCGTGTATCTTGAATTGTTTAGTGTCGCGGTCATAACTCACTTTGATACGCGCACGACACCCGAAAACTATGTATCGGCTTCATCGGTGATGTTGCCTGGATGGAGCATTGGGTTCAGATTCGGTGATTCTTGGTTGTCCTTCTCTTGAGCATAATATATATTGATGTGTACGTATGTTCATTGTAGGATTTCGATGTGTACGTATGTTCATTGTAGGATTGTCGGAATATTTTTTGTTCTTTCATGTGCCAATACGAATAGAAAATCCGGATTTTGTAGCATACGTGTTGTATCATGACAACATTATCCCAATTGATAAACGTACTATTTATAGTAGGAATGTATTCAACATCAACTTCAGGCATCCAATATGGGGTACCACGTAACTGTTCCTGGGTAATTAATAAATAAAAATGTTTAACGTTTGTAAGTATTACGTGATGGGATGCACATATCTATGATAAGTATATGTAATATACGTACAAAGTAACAAGATAGTTGTATGTTGTTTATTAATGATAACTATATGGCAGTAGTTATTTTTTAACATATGTATGGTTATGTACAGTTGGATAAAAGTTTATCTATAATGATTACTTTGTGATGTTTACAGATTGTCATTAGATGTATACATAATGTAATTGTAAACATGATGCACATGTGCATATATATTAATGCATTATCATTTACAAACATAATGTAACTAACATAATGCATGTGTACATATACTTTGACGCAGTATCATTTACAACATAATGTAAGTGTTAACATGGTGCAAATGTGCATATCATCTAGTGAAGTACAATTTTAAAAATAGACATATAATACCTTTAGTATCAAACTGTATGAACTGTAAATGTTGATGTTCTGTATTTGTAGGTGTTGTCCCAGTCGAAGTGGTATCACAAGATTCAGATACAGTAACATTGTCAGATAAGATAAAATTGTCTGATGTATACGTAGAGTCAAAAATCTTGATTTCTAAGTTATGAGGAATATGTTAACTTTAATCTTGTGACTGTCAACGGTATTAGAGAATGTATGAGGAGGAACACCAGATGTGAGGATAGACATGTGATGAATCAGAGGATGCCATATAGTGATGTAGAGTTGTCGTTAGGGTATGTTCGGTGTAAATGGTAGGTTGTTCGTTGTGGATGCCATATATATATAGGGGAAGATTTTATGCAGAACACTAAATATTGCAAAAACACTCAGAAGAAAATGAATCACCCATTTTTCCAATCCTAAAAACCTAAAAAGTAAAGGAAATGTTACAAATGGAAGAGTTATTGTTTCTCACATTAGAATTTAAAATAAAATATGATTTTTTATTTTTTATATAACCTACACATATGTGTGTTCTGTGTAGGTTAAATTACCTACATGTATGTAGACTAAGTATAGATAAAAATAAAAGGTTTTCCATGCATATATAATATACACACGAATGTAGGAAACATAAAATACAAAAAATATGAACTTATAAATTATAAAATCTAGTGATTTAGAGTTTTTTTTGTTCTCGCAATAACTAGTATTATGTAATGATCCTCATCATATATATATATACACACACACATACACACATAGGGGAAGAATAAAACGAAAACTCACTTGAGTTGAGAAAACTCAAAAAACCTTTATAAAAACCCCATGTAACATTTTTATTTTTTTCTAAAAAAATAGGAAATGTAACATCCATATATTTGAACATTTTTATAAAAGAAAAACAAAAAGTGGCGAGTAGTTTATTTTTTAGAAAATGTTAAAAATTTCATGTTACATAATATATATGTCCAAAAAAATGTAACATACAAATTTTGAACGTTTTAAAAAAACAAGTAGACGCTTTTTACATTTTTTTATAAAAATGTCCAAATACATTTATGTTACATTCCCTGTTTTTTAGAAAAAAAAAATAAAAAGTTACATATGTTATGAATATATCATTTATAGTGACTCTCCACATTCTTAACTCCTCATTTTAGTTACTCTTATGTTAATGTTGAACCTATAAAGAGGCTTTGTATTTCATACATACACATCAATAAGAAAATCTATTTCCCATTCTCTCGTTCTTCTTTCTATATTGCTAACAGGTTTTAGTTGTTACACAACACGTTATCAGCACGAGCGCTTTTAAAGTTGGACCATGTTATCATAAGTCAAAGTGACCATCTTTATATTAGTTTTTCTTTACATCGATCTACAAGGAACCTGAAATCCATCAATGTTACACAAACAAGTTTTGTTTGAAAATCTCATATGAACAAAGATCAAGGTATGATTCGATTTCCTTTTCTTTTCCAATTTTCTATCATCTAACTTATTAGATTTTCAAATATGAGATTTTGTCAGATTACCTGAAACCAAATTTTTCTTGAAAGCTGTTACATGTGAATGTGGTACTAATATTAATATGTATCATAGATATATTGACTCTTCAAAATTATAATTGATTTGCAATACGGTTTGAATCATATTATCACAAGTCCACTTTCTTACTATTTTTCTTTGTATCTTATTTTAATTTATTAATAGTAATATAACTTAAATTCGATCAAATGTAACTAAAGAGGGTTAACTGAATATTAATAATTGTAAAATTGAATTGAAAAGTATTAATTGTGATATTATTTCTCATTAACCTCATTAAAAAAACATTATTCATTTGAATTTATGTTTCTTTATTTTTTATCCTTAATTAATTGGATTAAAAAAGGTTTATCAAAAGTGATAATAAGTTAAGTTTACATTATTATTATTATTATAGAAATATAACAGTGGTACTAGTTTTATTATGAAGTTATTTCATGTTATCTTTATTCAGAATTATATTGTAATTAAAAGTTCAATATGAGTAGAAGTGTAGATATATAATAACGCAATTGTTTAATGTATGCATGTATAATAGCCTAATTGTTTAATTGTTTTATTATCGGAAGATTAATGTTTACCACATTATGATAATATGATGTAAAGTTATGTTATCATGTAGAAAGCATAATTTACATTGGTCGATGTTATCACACACATATTTATGTTTTAACTTCAAATTTTTTTTATTAATTACATGAGATTAAAGTTTGAAATGTTTGTATGAAAAAAATGTATGTTTTATGATATTCGTCATTTGGCCATGTTTAAAAATTCTATAGATTGCAAGATTTGCTATCGCTTATCATTTATTTTATTACAATTAAAGATTATGTAGTTTTATAGGCATGTAATCAGAAGTCAAATGAATGATATTAATATTTTAATGATCTTATAAATCTTCTGAGTGGATAAAAAATAAATTAAAAATAAATCAGTATTGAAGTGATCTAGTTACTATGGCTACATAATAAATGTGTATGATTTATCATTCAGTATTGTGTATTTTAGGAAAATATCTTTTCATATACAATTGTGTATCATTTAAACAATTATATTATACCATTATCACTAAACGCATGATGTATGTACATATATATGTTTACTATAATAGTTTTGTATGCCTTCCTTTGATTATGTTGAAAGATTTATATATGATCAAGAACTTTTGTTAAGAAAACCTATGAAATGTGTCATAGTGTTTTGCAAATAACACATTATCATAACAAAAGATATAATTTGTATGTATTACATTAAACCTTTTTATAGTGTCCTTGATATATTTTCAATATTCAACTATGATAATAAAGAAAATTAATTATGTGTAATTTATTATATTTGATGAGAAGACATCTATACGAGATTAAAAATATAAACCACACATATTTGCATATGTTCTTAATTCATAAAGTTTTTGTATAACTTGTTTAATATAATGATATGTTATAACATCATATACTATATAATTTGACATTATATTCAGCATACTATTATTTGTATGTTTGGATAATATATCAAAGTTGTTTATTATTATTTCTGAAATCTTATAAGCATGTTTAAATTCATGCTTACTTTTAAGACATTTTGAGGTAAAGACATGACACCCGAAGTGTGAACCATTATAAATATATGGAGGCTTGTATGATTACACTAATAGATCATAATGACTTGGTCATGTCATTACTTCTCGATATATATCATGAGATGAGAAGATTATTTATAAGAATACGTTAAATAAAACAACTTCCATTTGTCAAACCTAAAATATGCTCATAAAGTAGCAACAAGAATATATAAGGTTTGAAATGACCGGAATGAAGGTTGTGTTGTTCTAATCCATTCCATGAAATAAATATGATGATATAATGATTTGGGTCGTGATCATGTACATAATAAAGGCAATTGTAATAGTGCCACCATGAAAGTTGTGTATTTATAATTCATTCCCTAAGGTGAATGTGATGATATAATGATACGTGTAAAGTTTGTGGTCATGGTAGTTGAGGAAATTGTAATGATCCTAATGTTGATAATAAGATCAACCATGTTAAATTGACCACATGAAGTGGCATACTAAGGGAGTGATTATAGACGAATAAAATATGAAAATATGTTATAATATGAATGATTGAAATAATAATTATTATTCTCTTGTATCTTGTATTAAACAAACACGAGCAACGAAAGGCATATATGATGATCATAAACCTGAAGCTTATGGATCAAAATTATTTAATGATTGGCATGACTGGTTAGACCACACCGAGTCAATGATGATGTGAAATCTACTAAAGAACCTGAAGTGTCTTCATGATAATTATACATGTAATGTTTGCTCTCTAAGGGAAGTTAATTATTTACCAACTACAAGTTGGGCGTAAATCCCTAGAGTATTCTGGAAATGACATCGTACATTTCATTTAGTATTTTTAAATCGATACATCGTCTAAATGGTTATCAAATTCACAACCTGAAGTTTGCTTGAATGTGGCTTACTTGATAAGATAGCAAGCACATTATTCTAAACTATTATATTAATTTGATAAATGCGGTGATCTTGATTCCCATTTTACTTATGATTATTGGAATAAATATTAAACTATATGTGACAAATATTGTTACACGAATTGCTTTTGTTGAAAACGATGACCAAACGTCTTTGATTGATTGCGAAACCAATAATCATGAGAGCAAAAGTTCATATTCACATCAAGAAAGCAAGTAATTAAACTTCTGCCCCATTATAGTTCGTTTTGGTTAGAAACCAAATATTTCCCATCAAACCTTTTATTGTGCGGTATACATTGGAATTGATCCACCACAACACATAAAGATTGAAACTCAAATAATATCGGGAATATATGTTGGATGAAAATACTATTTATGATTACATACTTAGAGCAATTAACGAGAGATTTATTTATGGCTCGTTAAATCCTACTTTAAGTAAATTAACATTTCAACATTAGAGGGAGATTAATGGCAGTTGAAAAAGGAATTAGTATGCATGAATTATCATTGATCCTCAAACTAAATTGTGCGAACAAGAAGTTCAAAAGATAATTCATTACCTAGATTAAAGAATCAATCACCAAACATGTTCACTGACCTAAATATAGTGACTAAGTAAGTCACGTAGTCAACTGCTAATGCTCCAATTAAGTTAATTGTCCTAGCAGCGCAAACCATATATTAATGAGTCTATTGCACGCATGAAGCGTGGTAGACTAGTCGATTCCAAGAAAATAAAAATTCCTCGAAAAATTGGAGCAAATAATGAAGATGGTCAAGTCGAGGTTATAGTAAAAAAAGGGTCTCTTGAAGAGACATTAGACATGATGGTTCTAGAAGAACCTCAGGTACCGGAAAATAAAGAGATCTTAGTAAATTATATCATGTCTAGAAGTGTATGGAATCGAAACAAAATCGACGTCGTTATACTTTTGTATATATAGCGCTTGAAAAGATGAAATGATGAGGATCAAGATTTAAAATCTGCCTATGAATAAATACAAAGAAATGATTGGCCAAAATGAAACGACGCAAATGAGGCAGAGTTGAATTCTCTATTGAAATGGAAAGCTTATGGGCCAGTAGTCCATAAAAAAGTTGTAAAATATATTTAATATAATTAGGTCTTTTATGTGGATCAACAATTTATGGCACAAGGATTTCGCAAAGACCTATGATTGATTATGAGGAGACGTATTCTCAGTGGTGGATGCAATAGCTTTCCAGTATTTAATTAGTCTGGTAATATAAAGAGAGAAATGATATGCGTCTTATAAATGTTATGCATCATTTAGATACTAAACTTTACATGCAAGTCCTTAAAGGATTTAAATTATGTAATTCATGTAAAGTAAGTTCTCGAGAACAATATGATCGTTGTATACAAATTTATTTTTTAATACGATTGAACTCCTGATGAGTTTCTTAAAGCAATTGAGTACTTTAAAGGTGAATCAAAACATCTTAACGATGTAATTCTTGTGCACCAATAAACATACATTGAAAACTTGTACCCAGTGATTGTGATATCTCAATAAATAGTGTACACGCATGGTACAATATGGATTTTGGAGATAAAAGCAAGTGTTCATGACACTTTTACATGATATAGATATCTATGTGTTAAATGGGCAAATTTATATAGCAAAACTCCTAAAGAGTGAAAGCACATGCATATATGGATAAGATGGAAAGAATTCCCTCATGGATTGATAATGCTAGAAGCATTGATGTCAAAACCTCAAGAACATACTATATGAAGTTGACAAAATATGTGTGGACTAAAATAGTCGAGTCAAATATGATATAATTGACTCATAGTGAGCTCGAAAACGAGAAATACATATGGTGATTATGATATCCAATTCTTGTACAATTGGAAATGAAATAATTGTTAACGACTTCTATGAATATATGATATAGAAATTGATATTTTAAATGATGAAGTTTGATGGCATACTCTTGAAGAGTGCGTTCACGTACATCACTTTTCAATATGGAAGGAAGTCCATGATAGACTGTAGCCTAGAAGAAAATTATATGAATGCAATAAGTTCTGTATACGGAATAAAATATCCGAGTCAAACATGATATAATCAACTCGGAGATTATCTCAAAAAAACAAAGATACGGATATGATGTACTCAGTCTGTGTATTTTAAAATTGACACCACCATGTTTAGAAATATGAAAGTATATGTTGATGATAGCATTGTATCTCCTGAAGAGATGATAAGCGAGTCGAGAATTTATATAATGATATTTTTATATATCAATCAAACGACATCCAGAACATGTTGGAATACATTGATATGGACAAAGTTCATATATAAGAGAGTTGAAGAGGGTTAAATCATTTGTTATAGAAAAAATTACTCTTATCATCTCCAGAATATAAATTATTGGTAGTTATTTAGAAATGCACCTTTTTATTTCGAGTTTTATTCATAACTGATATATCATTTATTTAAAATTTCTAAGATATAGCTCATGTTAATGAGGAGACATTGAAATGACTCAAAAACTAATACTTTGATACCCTTAAGGTATGGAAGATATGATTATATATTTACTAACCCATCAAAGAGTTTGGTTAGTCTTGTTGATGCAGGGAATGTAACATAACATGGTTGTTGATCTTGTGATACGTATTTGAGATGAGGCACTGGAAGTTTGATATGAAGATCATACATCATTAATTAGTTTAAAGGATTGCACATCAAGAGATCAAGCAACAATTCATTGACTACAAAACTTTTGAGCAACTTTATAGAAGATCAACATTGCCACTTAAAAGATACATATTAAAATGAAGGGGAGTAACATACACATTGCACTATTTTTTCCTTCACTATGTTTTCTCCCAGCAGGTTTTCTTAGTAAGGTTTTTAACAAGGTAACAAATTTGATCCAGAAGTATCAGAAGGAGAAAATACGCGCTGCACTCTTTTTCCCTTAGCTATGTTTTATCCCACTGGTTTTCCTAGCTAGGTTTTTAATGAGGCAGCATTAGGAAGCGTATTACCAACATCATGTGGATAGTCAAGGGGGAGTGTTATGAATATATCATTTATAGTGACTCTCCACATTCTTAACTCCTCATTTTATTTACTCTTATGTTAATGTTGAACCTATAAATAGAGGCTTTGTATTTCATACATACACATCAATAAGAAAATCTATTTCTCATTCTCTCGTTCTTCTTTCTATATTGCTAACAGGTTTTAGTTGTTACACAACAACATAGAGTTTTCTCAACTTAAGTGGGTTTTCGTTTTATCTTTCACCTATATATATATATATATGGTTTTCCAAAACTTTAACAAGTGTTGATATGTGTCAAATTGGTCCACTTTTCATTTGTTCACACCCATGGCGCGAGTTCAATTCTACTGACACTCAGTTTCTTTGCATTTATTGTTGTTTTTTGTTCTGGCCAGGCCCAATTTATTTCTTAATATTTTCTTAATGCTGCATTTGTTTTTTTTACATTCTTAATTTTTATTCTGAAATAGTAAACTAGATAGTCTATTATAGTTACATAGTTATCGTTTAGCTTGACCATTTTCTTTTAGCTATTATAATTTAGATACATAGCTTATCACATACAACTTGAATCTTAAAGTATTTAATTACTACTACTAAGTAAATAATTTATGAACCATGATCGGTAGGACATGTCTCAAATTTTATTTTTTAACCTCAAATTTATAGACTTTATGCATTTGATTTTAATCTTTTGGTAAGTGACATATTTATTCCTAACTTTTGTTTTTAACAACTTTGACCTCTAATTTATTTTCTACTTAATATCTTCACACCTCATATTCTCTTACACTTAAAATTGTTTTGTTTAAATTATTTTTACGACTTTATACCACAACGTACGAGCCATTATACTTTTTTTATCTATTTCTAACCACAGTTAATATCACTAATATATTGTGTGTAACAAAGTAAAAAAAATATGTCAGGTCACGCATTGGCACCACACATGAATGTAATCACCGTAGCACATGTAACAAAGTTACAAAAATGACATTGTTGCCATAACGCGTGACATGAATAAAAATCCAGTAAACACATGCACTAAGTGTCCCACTATTCTCACCACATCTATATTTCGTTCCATTTTCACCTTACCTTGATTTGATGCATGTCTCATTCCTCACCTTAAGTTTTGTATGACTAAAAATCTGAAATTATTTATATATAAATATTTATCGTTTGTTAACTTACATTAAAGAAAATCACACATGTTTTTTTAATGTTGACTAGTTTTATTTACACATCTTCTATATATTTTGAAACTTTTAGTTAATTATAATTTCATCCAATTTTCAAGTTCATCATAACTAGTCCAATAGATCGGACAAGTAAATTACTATAAACACCTCGGTCATGTTTCAAAACACCAATAAAAACCGACACCAATAAAATAAGGTATATGCCAATTATCTCTAAATCAAATGGTAACAGATTTGCATTTCTTTTAGAAGATACAAGTTCAACTCTCACTTAGTGCAGAGTGGTGGCTAATGATAGGAGACTCAGGGAAAACCTGGTTCAGGGACGGACCTAGGAATTTTTTCATGGGGTGCAGAATGTTTTTAAAAATTTTATGCCGCCTATATAAAATTCAGTTCAGGTCGGGTCATGTAAAACGAAGAACATCAACTAAAATTTATATAATCATCAAAAACACGTCAAACATTGTTACAAGCATATTTAAAATGTCGTCCTACGGGTTTTTATTTTTTGAAATCTATCCAAAACATCATCTATAGGTACTTTCTCAAGCAAGTACTTACTCATTGTGCCTATCACGTACAAAATAAACAATGATCTTTGAGTGTTCAACCATCAATATTTCTTAATTTTCAAATTTTGAATTTCAACTTTTCAAACCCTATCCTAGAATCAAATAATCAATAAGAGATTAAGAAACAACAAACCCATCCTATAAAGACTAAAACAATCCAAATTATCTCAAAACACATAAAAGTTTAAACTTTTTTAACTTATCTCATGAGTCTTGAACAAAATCACATAAACATCAAAATAACAAAAACAAAACATGTACCTATTTATGGCCGGAATTAAGCTGTTCGTGGCCGGAATTTTGCAGGGGGGGGGGGGTCGGACGTTGGATGGGGGTGGGGTGTAGCAGGTCGCTGGCAGTGAGGAGAAATAGAGGGAGGGCGGGAGTCACACAGATTGGCAACGATTGGGTTTGTTTGTAAACTGGACTTATTTTGTTTCATTAAAGTAGTATATTTGGGTTGGGCTTGAATTGTTATTAACTTATTGGGCTTGATGTAATGAATTCAAGTTTTATTAAACGGGTTAGTGGGTTAAATTGTTTACGTAATTAAGTCGGATTTTAATTCGTGTTCACAATTTTTTTGTATAAATTACTAACACTTTTTTTAAGGGGTGCGAACGAAAATTTACAAGGGTGCGGTTGAAAATTTCCAAAGGGTGCGGGCGAAAATTTTCAAGGGGTGCGGTTGGGATTTTCGCGGAAAATACCACTAATTTTTTTCAAGGGTGCGGCCGCCTACCCAGTCATAGGGTGGGTCCGCCCCTGCCTGGGTTGGATCTTTGAACCAAACGGCGTTTACCAATAATTACACCGTCCTGCCTACGAACGGGTGGATTACCTGGTTTTCCTCAGTATTGGTAGTAAACTCGGGTAACTCCCGAAATATTTCGTTTAATCCAGTAAATGCTCTGAAAATACCTAAAATTGATTTTGTTAGCCGTTTTGAAAAGATAAAATAAAATAAGGTATCTAAATCCCATTTGTCCTTTCATAAAAGACTATGAATCCGATCCCTTCTTCACCATTCAAGGTTTACTAAAATTTGATGCGATTTGTTTCCTTAAATAAAAATTAAATATAGAATCTTCACAACTCACCTTATGCTTTGCCTCGACTTCCAGTCACATCAACGACAAAACACCGAACGCGTCATCTCCACCCGATCATTTCCGATCCAATGGCTCTCAGTCTTTTCACGCATTTTGCATGCCTGCCACGTATTCAACTCTCACATTATTATTCCCCTGAAACTCATTATTCCCTTTTCCCCTTTCTGTACAGAACTCATCTCACACACCATACACGCACATGGAACACCAGCTCCTGAAGTTGAACTATACATGCGACACAAATTGATCGTATTCTCCATGATTTTCGACTTTGAAGGTTCAATCGGACGATTTGTTGTTACTTCACCGGTGGATCTTGCTGATTTTGTTGACCTGCCTAGGGTTTATGCGAAAGTTTGCATAGATTTGAACTGATTTTGGTTTGATTTCGTCTGATTTGACTCCACAGGTGAGTTTTATCGGTGTTTTAGTGCCGGTTGTAGTGAATTTGAATCGCCATTGAGTTTGTGAGTGTCTGATTTAGCTTGTTTGTCTCTGTGTAAATGTTTGCTAATTTGCATGTATTAGGATGTGTAAAACTTAGACTTATTAAACTGAATGATTTTGATTCGATCCTACAGTGTTGCCGATTGTGGTGAATTTGAATCGCCATTGAATTTGTGATTATTTGATTTAGCTTGTTTATCTGTGTTAATGTCTGATGATTCACTCGTATTAGGATGTGTAGAACTTAGAATGATTAAGCGGAATGAATTTTGATTCGATCTTACAGGTTGTAGTGAGTTTGAATCGTCATTGAGTTTATAGCTATTTGATTTAGCTTCTTTATCTGTGTTAATGTTTGCTGATTTGCTCGTATTAGGATATATAAAACTTAGAATGATTAAGCGGAATGAATTTGATTTGATCCTACAGGTTGTAGTGATTTGAATCGTCATTGAGTTTATAGCGGTTTCATTTAGCTTGTTAATCTGTGTTAATGTTTGCTGTTGGAATGATTAAGTGGATTAATTTTGATTCGATTCTGTAAGTGAGTTTTCTTGATGTTTTATTGCCGATTATAGTGAATTTGAATTGTCATTGAGTTTATAGCTATTGATTTAGCCTTTTTATCTGTGTTAATGTTTGCTGATTTGCTCGTATTAGAAATTGTAAAACTTAGAAGGATTAAGTGGAATGATCTTGGTTTGATCCTGCAGGTGAGTTTTCTCGATATTTTATTGCCGGTTGTAGTGAGTTTGAATCATCATTGAGTTCATAGATATTTGATTTAGCTTGTTTATTATATGTGTTGATGTTTGCTGATTAGCTAATATTAAGATGTGTAAAATGATCAAGCGGAATGATTTTGATTAGATCCTACAGGTGAGTTCTCTCAAGGTTTTATTGCCAGTTATAATGAATTTGAATCGCCATTAAGTTTGTAATTATCTGATTTTGCTTGTCTATCGATGTTAATGTTGCTGATTCGATCGTATTAGAATATGTAAGACATAGAATGATTAAGCGGGAGCGATTTTGATTCGATCCTACAGGTGAGTTTTTCTCGATGTTTTTATTGCCGGTTATAGTGAATTTGAATCGTCATGAGTTTGTAGCTATTTGATTTGCTTGTTTATCTGTGTGTAGGATGTGTAAAACTTAGAATGATTAAGGGGATGATTTTGATTTGATTGTACACGACTACATGTGAGCTTCTCGATGTTTAATTGCCGGTTATAAGAATTTGAATCGCCATTGAGTTTATAGTTATTTGTTTTAGCTTGTTATTTGTGTTAACGTTTTCTGATTCACGCGTAAGTAATTAAGCGGATTGAAGTTTGATTCAATTCTACAGGTGAGTTTTCTCGATGTTTAATTGCCTGTTATAATATGAATCGCCATTGAGTTTATAGCTATTTGATTTAGCTTGTTAATGTTTGCTGATTCCCTCAGATTAGGATGTGTAAAACTTAGAACAATGAAGTGGAATGGTTTTGATTAGGTCACGTTTGCTGGACAGTGTTGCAAAAAAAGGGTAGTGATTGTTATGCAATAGGAGATCAGTTATTATGTTATGTGTATAACATCTGGATTGTTTTGATATGTTCATGTGGAATTGTGGATTAGGTAGTTGAGGAAAGATTTAAGTGAGTTTTGGTCTTTTTTTGGGTGTTAATTATAGTAATTTGGTTTACCTGTTCAGATGGTATGTGAAGCTGTGTTTTGGTCAAAGTCAATTTGTTAGTCATATGTAATAGCAATTAAATATTTGATGTATCAAAATGTAAGTTGGCTTTGATATCAATGGTTATCTGGATAAATATATTTTAATGAATAGAGACTCGACTCTATGCATACCTATGTTCAGTTGTATATTCTTTTCTACTTATACTTAAATAATTTAGGATACAATACAGTATCAATTTTTGCAGCGTTCAAACTAAGTTTTGTATGGGTAATTGATGCTAATGATATTTGCTTTTACTACTCACTTATTTTCCTCGCTGTCCAAAGCTGTGTTCTTTTGTACCTGGAACAAGCTTTTTAAGATATGCAGCTTTAAATTGACATCTTTAAATTTCATTTTTTCCTACATAAAACTTACACCTTTGTCTTTAGCATGTATTCTTAAGCCACCGTGTCTTGCTTTTAGAGAACATTATATAGGTGTTGCGAATTTACCTGTGTTAAAACATCTACACACACAGGCTAACATAATTGTCGGAATTTTTCTCGTGTTGGAAAGCTTTCCCTTGGTGATGGTTGTTCACTTATCTTCAAAATGAGATTGTTAAAAAGTTGAGAATTTTTATATTATCAATCTTTAACGTTTATAGGTTCTATCCACTCGTAGATTAGTGAGTCCAAAAATTAGGAGTGTATTGTCTGCATCTGACAAGTATACAAAGATTTATGCCAAGAAAATAGTTAAGTAAAAGCATGAGGACAAGCTTATGTCAAAGGACGATACTTCCAACTGACTCATCGTGATCATATATATAATCAATAAAATGAAAGAACCAATTCCATTCTATCACTACGGAGGTACAGAACCCTACCATTCTCTTCACTCTGTATGCTTAAATTAACAATGTTGACTGCCCTTCAAGTAAAACGATGGGATTAGTAACCAAAAAGATTTGTTATAGAATTCAGGTTCATCTTTTTGCAAGTTCTATTATTATATATCAGCATCACAAACATCTTCTATCTAGGGTCTACAAACAGTTTAGAATAGAGATGCCATCTATGGAATTTCATTAAGTGTGAGGTGTCATGCTGCACTAGAAACTAGGAGACCAGGAAGTGTTATTTACGAGGTTTCAGAAACTAGTACATTGTATGCTTAGAAAACTCACGTCAACTTGTCTTTCCCATAAGCTTGAATCTTTGTTATATGGATTTTTCCATCTTGTGACCTGATGTTAAGTTGACATATTTGAACAACCTGACAGACATCGTATGATGGGATGTAAATATTTAAATAGTCTTTAAAGTAAATTGTATGATGTATCTCAAAAAAAGAAAGCGAGGTATCATGTATGAGTGAGACTCGAATTCTATTAGGTTTAGATGCAAAGTGACTTATAAGGTGTTGCAAATCATAAATCAACTGATCGCTGTATCCTTGCCTAATTATGTTTAAGCATCTCTTCTGCTTAATAACCCCATTGCTATCACTTAAAAATTGTTTTAGAATTTAGATGGAATATTATCTGATTGCACTATTACTTTCTCTTCTTTTGAAGAGAACTTGTGAGCCTGAAATGGCATCCATATAATCATATTCCAGAATCTGATGATGTTTGATGTTTATTCCTCATTGTGTCAGAATGACAGAGGAGATAAAGTTAAATGGAGATGTTTACTTCGGTAACGTGAAGGGTAAAATTCCCCACGGTACGGGTAGATACACATGGTCAGACGGTACAGTTTACGATGGCGACTGGGAAGACGGAAAAATGTCAGGGAGAGGACAAATCTCTTGGCCATCTGGCACAACTTACGAGGGTGATTTTTCTGGGGGTTATCTTCACGGTTTTGGAACATTGACTAAACCCGATGGATCGGTATACAAAGGCTCCTGGAGATTGAGTATTCAGAACGGGCTCGGAAGAAAGCAGTATAGGAATTCTGACGTTTACGATGGTTGTTGGAAAGATGGTGTGCATGAAGGAAGTGGTAAGTATGCTTGGAGTAACGGCAACATTTATATCGGAAACTGGAAAGCTGGAAAAATGTGTGGTAGAGGAGTGATGAAATGGCTGAACGGTGACCTTTTTGACGGTTCATGGTCAAACGGTCATAGACACGGTTCAGGTGTCTACCGGTTTGCAGACGGCAGTTATTATTTCGGGACGTGGACTAAAGGACTCAAGGATGGGCAGGGCACGCTTTACGCTGCAGGAAGTAAGTGTAAGTCCCAATCGTTTAGAAGATTTGAGAAAAAGAAAGGCCTGGTATCTGATGGTTCTTCTGGTAGGTCTGAGAGATTCAGGGATTCGGAACGTAACGTTGGTCGAAGTCTATCAGAAAAAATTTCGTTCAATGGATTCTTTAGAGACTCAGGTCGGATATCGAGCAAGAGACTGCCACCCGAAGAAGATTATAGCGTTGGGGATTCTGCTATGGAGTTATCGTTATCTACTTCTGAGAACACAGATATGTTATCTCATATATCAGATGAAGGGGAAAGTGAACTAGACAGTGATAGTACTGTGGCCTGGGAAAGGGAGTATATGCAAGGTGTTTTAATGAAAGAGCGGGTTAAGAATAATGCGGGATTATCATCCAAAAACAAACAGCAGACCAAATTGCATGCAAACGAAGTGAAGACTAAATCATGTGTGGATATTTTTGAAGGCCATAAAAGCTACTGGCTGATGCTAAATCTGCAACTAGGTATCAGGTAAATGAACTCAACTTGTACTTCATAAATCAGTAAACTCTATTTCATTTTTTGTTGGTATTATAGAAACTGTCAAGAAGAAAAGAGTCCTAGAGAATATAACATATGAAATTGCATTGAATTAGCAAGGTTCATTGTTTTATATCTCAATGTGTAGTTTGAAAAGTCATTATGTTATGTCAGCTTATGAGCTCTGATATGGCTTCTCCGTTTCTTATTAGCATGCACAAATATCATTCCAGAATATGATTCTTGTTTTTCATCTACACTGCAACTCATGTGTTGTATCATTTGAAGTTTACAGGTACACAGTTGGCAAGATTACACCAGTTCCGATGCGTGAAGTGAGATCTTCAGATTTTGGAGAACGGGCTAGAATAAGAATGTACTTCCCAAGGAAAGGCTCACAATTTACACCTCCACACTCTTCGGTTGACTTTTATTGGAAAGACTACTGTCCTATGGTCTTCAGGTATCTTTCTAGCTGTTGGCACACATGTTGGGTTTGTGTACTTTATTCATTTTTAAAAGACCAGATATTTTAATTAGCGGCAACCTTATCAGATTAAGAACCTCTTAGTTTTTATGTTAGACAAAGCTCATTTCCTAACATTTGATTTATGTGTAATTCCGGTATATTTGATGATTTTTTTTCAGGAATTTGAGAGAGCTGTTCAAGTTAGACGCTGCAGAATATATGATGTCCATATGCGGGGATGATGGTTTGAGAGAGCTTTCTTCTCCAGGGAAAAGTGGCAGCATATTCTATCTCTCTCATGATGACAGATTTGTAATCAAGACATTAAGAAGATCTGAGCTTAAGGTTTGAACCTTTTGAAGCATACATGCTACATTATCTTAAAGTAATATATGCTTGTAAATGTTTAGGGCTAAAATTTTTTTTTTGTTATCCGGATAGAACCATTAATCTATATGAACAAATCAAACCTCATTAGAAGCTTTCTCTTACAATATATTGTAGGTTTTACTCAAGATGCTTACAAGCTATTATGAGCATGTAAAGATGTATGATAACACGCTGATCACAAAATTTTTCGGCCTCCATGAGATAGCACTGAGAGGTGGCAAGAAGGTAAGAATCACTAACTAATGTATTCTAGTTTTCTTTAACATTTTTTAACAGATTTATTTTTTTGTTTTGACGTCATTTCTAGGTACGGTTTATAGTCATGGGAAATATGTTCAAAACAGAACTACGGATACATCGACGTTATGATTTGAAGGGTTCTTATCACGGAAGAGTTACAAATAAAGATGATATAGATGAGGGCACAACATTAAAAGACCTTGATCTCGCATATGAATTCCACATGGACAAGTCATTGCGTGAGGCACTTTTTAAGTAAGCCCATTCATAGGGAATCCAAAGTTACATACAGATCGTCATTCATATTAGTCACGTAACTTTCTTTAAACAAATCTAACTGCTTTTGCAGGCAAATCCATCTAGACTGCAAGTTTTTGGAATCTCAACAGGTCATAGATTATAGCCTTCTTCTGGGATTGCATTTTAGAGCACCCGAGCATTTGAAGGCTCTCTTGGAACCACCAGATGCAAAACACCGGTCTGGTTCACCTGTTGATGGTAAATTTGTGAATAATAACTACCTGATACAAATGTTGTGATTTCCGTTCTTGGTTTTTTGAGTGTTTACAACTATCTTGTAGATTCGGTAGCAAGGGACCTCTCGATTCCTCCAAAGGGTCTTCTTCTAGTGACACATGAACCCAGTTCCGTCACCACCGCACCGGGTCCTCACATTAGAGGAAATACGTTGAGAGCGTTTTCTGTAGGTGACAAAGAAGTCGATCTCCTTCTTCCTGGCACCGCTAGGTACTATAATATATGATATTAGTTTCTTTTCATCTTTGTTATATTGAGACAAACTTCAATCTATGGATAGCGTTAGCTGGGCTCTGTGAGTTTTCCCTATCGGTTTCTCATGGTCACCCAGTAAGAGTTAATAATACAATTTCGAGAGTTAGATGCCATTTTCGTCCTTGAGGTTTGGCCAGTTTGCGACTTTCGTCCAAAGGTTTGTTTTTCCACATCTGGATCCAAAAGGTTTGAAATCCTGTGATCTTCATCCGGCTTGTTAACTCCATCCATTTTTCTTGGTTAAGTCCGAATTGTCCTTTAAGTTAACAAAAAAGACAGAAATACCCTTGACTTAACGGAGAAAAATGGATAGTTAACGAGCTGGAGGAATGCCAGATTTCAAACCTTATGGATCCAGGTGCAGAAAAACAAACATTTGGACAAAAGTCGCAAAAACTGGCCAAACCTCAGGGACGAGAATGACTTTTTACTCTAATTTTGAATGGTAAAGTCTTTGTGGGATATTCATGTTTTTTTATTATTTTTTTCAGATTACGAGTGCAGTTAGGTGTGAACATGCCTGCTCAAGCAAACCGCAAGGTCTCGCAGGATGTTTCAGATTCAGCAGAAGTAGAACTTTTTGAGGTATACGATGTTGTGCTGTATCTGGGCATAATTGATATATTACAAGACTATAGCATGCGAAAGAAAATCGAACATGCATGTAAAACAGTTCGATATGATCCAATGTCGATATCTGTTGCCGATCCAAAGTTCTACTCCAACCGATTTATCAATTTTCTGGAGAAGGTTTTTCCTATTGATCCTTGAACTCCCTGCTGCAAGTATGATTCTTTGTTGTTGTCATAGTCAGTATATATAATCATTTCAGAATCCTTTTTGCTTGAAGCTGTATTTGCATTTGTGTCATATAATAATATTCGAGTATATCTTCATTTTTGGGTTTTATTATGTAATAAACTAATAATTTAATCTCGGACCAATCACTTCACAGTTGATACCTGCATGACTGCATATGATTGTATGTAATCTTCAAAAGTGCAAGGCCCATCTCGTTCCTTAAACGGGCCTTAAATAACTGGGACACACACATTGCCATCGTTTTGGTCTTGGTTTGGTAAGTTTCACTTTTTTTTTTGTTTCAACAGAAATTTCTAGATTTTCTAGGATAAATACACTACACCAACACTCTGCAGGATTTGAACTTTCAAACCTTATGGTTGTGGAGTGCACTTGCACAAGATGTCCCCAAGAGGACCGAACTTTGGATGACAATTTTGAATATGGTTTCTCATCCTTTGATTTTGACCTTAACTTTGGTGGGACGATAAACTTTGGAGAAAATTTGGAATATGGTTTCTCATCCTTCGACTTTGCCCTCGACTTTGGTGGGACGATTTTGATTTTGTTTCTTGGTGGTTTGGGATTTGGGTTTGAGATCTTTTCTAGGTGGTATAATACTGTAGGCGATGGTGGAAATGGTGGTGTTGTGTTGCAGAGTGGCAGATACGGTGGAGTTGGGCGACACATGAGTATCCTCAAGACTACTTGAAATCAACTGGACAAACACAATTATATTAGAGAAGTTATAAGAAGGTAGCAATTATATATTTACTATAGGTCTCCATTGAGAACAATGATTAGATGGCATAGTAGAAAGGGTGAATAAGATTTATGTCTAAACCCGAACTACCCAAATAACCTGACCCGAGCCTGAAACGAACTTGATTGTGATACGGGTCGGTTATCAGGTACCACGGGTGGACGTAGTTAAGTAGTAGGGTAGCACCCGCTACCTCTCAACTTTTACGACGCAGTGAAGTTTATTTATTTGTTTTTCATTTATTATATTGTGTTATCCTGGAAAAAAATTCGTTACCCTTAAGATTATTTTAGGCTACCCATAAAAGAAAATTGAGCTTTTTATTGAAAGCCCAACCCGTAAATTTATGATTAAAAGCCCAATAATAAACGGTTAAACCACCACTATAATTTACTCAATAACCCACATAATTAAAACACAAAAGCCCAAATGGTTGGTTAAAACTTAAAAGCCTAAGTGATTTGGGTCGGCACACAACGCGCAACATCATCAAGTTAGCGACCTCACCTCCGCTCTCCTCCACTCTGCCTCTCACTGCCAATTGCCAAATGCCGCCACTCCACCTCCCACTGACCCATTGCCGATTGTCGACCACCTCCAAATCTCAAATCTCCATTGTAAAGATGGTATGTGCAATTGATTATGCATAAAATCTAGTTTTAAATTCTAATTGATTATGTGCAAATTGCAATTTTTTATGGTTTACATTGAATCGTTGATGGTGTATAATTGTATATGGAATTGATAAGGGTTTTTGTGCAATTTGTTTTAAATTTTCTAAGGTTTATGTCATTATAATATTATACTGTTCACTTATAAATTGTTCCTAATTTTTATCTTGTTCACTTATAATTTTAGTAATTTGTGCAACTGATTGGAAGATGAAACCATATTCTAAACAAGCTCATATTAACAATATGTTTTAAAGAAAAGCCCTAGAAAATGATAATATTGGTTTAACTCCAAGTCCAAATAATGTTAATAATGATATGCAAGAGAAAATTTTTTTGCTTACATTGTAGTAAAGTAGGGTATTTTTTTTTGAACGTTATCCTTGAAATTTTGGTCTAGATCCGCCATTGTCAGGTACAATATCTTACACAAAAAACATGAATAACTAACCCGAACAAATTGAAACTTGAATAATAAACCCGAACAACACTCCTAGTTGGACCGGGCATCAACCGTGATGCTTTTATCCAATATTAATTGATTGATATGCGACATATTTGAGAAAGTAAGATATGAACATATGAATAATTATATTTTTCTTTTCTATCACATATTATATACATTGTTTTTAAATGTATTTCGTATCTAGGCACTAGCAATAGGTGGTTAAGGTTTTAAATCATACCAAAAGATGATTCTTTTTTATTCTGTCATCTAACTTGATGAAACTGTTCATTTCGCACATGTAGATTTAGCGCACTTATCTGGATTTGATAATAGCGCATGAGTTTAAGTTTAAATTTCAATGTTTCATTGTTAATACATATTTATATATTAACACAGGAAAAGTCTAAAAAATGATAATTTCTCTTTATACGATAATTATACACACGCAATAATTCTAAAATGTATTCCAATTTTTATGAAGCATCGCTTGAAAAGAAACGTGAGCGTAATCACTTCGTAAAGATGTACATAAACTAACAAGCTAACAAAACGTAGTACACTCATACCTGACCAAATGCAATACATGCCACAAACAAAATGTAAATCTATTTTCACATTTGTTCTTCTTTGGTGTGTATTGAGATTAGAATATAAATACACGACATTCACATCATCAAAAAAGTATAATGATGTCATGAGATATGGTTAATGAAACTGAAGTAGAAAATTATGAAGTCATGTTGCTTCAACAGTGGGATGTTACACATTTGTTTGAATTCAACCCTATTAACAAAAGATAGTATGCTGTCTTTTGGAAGGCTACCAGCCCACAAGGCAAGGTTGTCTACAAGAAATACATAATAGCTTGATATAGACTATTAGCCCTCAAGATATCCAGCCCAGCCCACATCAATGTATGAGATCAAACGATGTAATAAGTATGGATAAAGACGAAGGCCATGAGTAGGAGTACGTTAAAGGTGTTAAGCAATGTGTACTAATTATGTATATAAAGACATACCTATTGAACCGTAAAGGCAATATCAGGACAAGTAACAATCAGATTGCAAGACCAATGTGGGGCTAGCTCACTTGGTAGTGGCTCCTGCCTCTTAGTGGGATATCTCAGATTCAATCTCAAGCAAGATGATACTTTGGTGTAATTTAGTAGTAATTAGGAGTTGTTTAACATTAGCTGTTAAAAAATCAGATGGAACTAAGAAGGCTATGATAAATAGTGAGATCAAAGACCAATAGATGGCGATTTTGATTTTGTGCCAACCAATGTGCTGCATGGATTAAAAGTATTGGTTAACTAAAATCAGTTAACATATGTTTTTAACAGAATCTTGATGTAACAATTTCATAGTTAGCATGTCATGTCTATTACAACAACACTCACCATATAGAAAATATATTTTTCCCATAAAATATTGCAAACCGATACAATACAAAACAATTCATATAAGTTTGCATTACTTAAATTAAACAGGTTATATACGTGAACCCAAACCCATTATAGACTTAACTTAAGTCCGCAAATTTTATATTAGACTCATGTGATGTTTACATGTCGTGTTAAAATTGCTAGCTTCAACAGACATACTAGTTAAAACTCGCATAGTTTTCTTCCAGCATTGAATTTTTAGATGAAATATTTGACAACTGATTTTGGCTTTATATTAATCAAGGAGAAATATCAGAAAATGGGTTATAGTCAACATCCGTACACATCACAACTATATTATTATCCAATGCTTTACTTTATATATTTCTCGATTAGATAAATGCAATATTTGACTTCATATTAAAAGTGATTTTCGACTGATACAAAATAATAAAAAGAAAAACATTTCGACCCAAAACACTATATAAGTAGTTATAAATTATAATAATTACTAATTAAAATGAGAGCCCTTCCATGTGTACATTGGTCTTATAATTGGAGCCAACATGAATAGATTAAGCCATTGGACGTTGGCTTTGTATACTTTTGATAAACTCCTCTCTTTATAAAAAGCGTCGACCCTTTCAACCTGGGTAGACCTACCCTTATGAAGGTGGTTTTAGAAACATTGCTTGTCCAATCAAAGCGGGTGGTTTGAGTCTTGCCCCGCTTAGAGATGCAAATATTGCTCTCCTTACTAAGTGTTGATGGAGATTTACAATTGAAACAAACGCCTAATGGAGGAAAGTGGTGATATCCATTCATAGCTCAAACCGTTCATGGCCTATTCTTCCATACTCTAAGGTGTTGTTTGTTTTTTAAGAGGTAAAATGTCTTTAGTCTGCGAATCACATCTGCAGAAGAAGAGGTGGACCAAACCTCTGCAGTCTGCAAGAAGAAGGTTGTTTGTTTTTTAACGTATGTAGACTTCTAAAATAAACTGGTATTGGTGTATGGACGGTGGTGGTTGGTGGTGGGACGGTGGTCCTGGACGGTGGTGGCGGGTGGTGGACAATGGTGGTGGTGGGTGATGGACGGTGGTGGTGGTGGTGTTGATGGACGGTGGTGGTGTTGATGGACGGTGGTGGTGGTGGGTGGTGATGTTTAACCCTCTGCTGACCTTAGAAGATCTTATAAGTGGTTGGGCCAAGTCTGCCTCGTGTAGATTTTTTTTAATGAAACGTCTTCGGAAAAATAAACAGTCTGTAGATGACAATGCCTGTGCATGGTCTGCGCGACGCAGACAGAAGAGACTGCAATGATCTTTTTTAGAAAGACAAACACCACCTAAAAGTGTGCACGGGACTTGAAGTACGATCGCTAAGCTTAAGAACCATTTGGCTCATTTGAATGGGACTTTGGGGAGTCTTATAAAACGGGAAGTAGGAAGGGGTGATAAAATATGATTTTGGCTTGACCCATGGTTATCTGCGGACCCTTTACACAAGACTTTTCCAAATCTTTCTCACTAGAATAGGACAAATCAAAGCTCGTTAAAGATTGTTTTGAGATGGTGAACAGGGTGGCGTCATGGAAGTGGAAATGGAAAAGAACTTTGAACGGGGTGGAAGATGTCAAGCTTCAAGATTGCACCCGGATGTTGGGTGATTTTCAGCCGCAAAAAATAAAGAGGATACATGGTGTTGGCCGGGTAAAAAAAGGGATCGGTTTTCGGTCTCCTCGATGAAGGAGATCCTGTTTGATGCCTCCTACCGGCCCTCTTCGCACGTCTTATACTGGAGCAAATGGATTCCCAAAAAAGTGATGATTTTGGCATGGAAGGCCAACCAAAATAGGATCCCTACAATGAAGGAGCTAGAGAAGCGAAACATGATCGTCGAGTGCTCTGACTGTAGGCTCTGCTCAAATGAAGAAGAGACGTATGAGCATCTTTTTTCTAGATGTGCCTTCGCCTCTCAAATGTGGTCGGCTATATCTAGTTGGTGCAATACCTCCTCAATTTTTGCCTTCTCGACACTGGACCTCTTTCAGGTACACAAGAACTACTACTTAAAGAAAACGAAAAGTGAAATTTTGTATGACATCATTCTTTTAGCTTGTTGGACTACATAGAAAGCAAAGAATGAGCGGGGTGTTCTCGTCCGGCATTGTGAACGTTGCCAAAGTGATGGAATATATCAAATCGTGTAGTTTTCTTTGAATTAAAAATGAAAGTAGCCGTTCATGTAAAAAAAACACAAAAAAATAATTAATATACGATAAAATTAGATCGATAACTATACACACAAAATAAAATTATTTATTAATTAACAATGGAATGAAATAAAGCTATGAATTCTCAGTAGCGTAAATTATTATATCTTCTCTTACAAATTAATCCAGTTTAAAAATTGGATTTTGGTATATAATTGGACACTGAACAAACTAATAAATAATAGTTTATACTTTATAGTAAGAAATTGCAATAAAGACAATGAAATTAAAAAAATAAAATGTAATAAAGGCAAATCTTTTACTTAATAAGCAAGGAGTAGGTTACACACATCACTCTACGGTGGGGCGACCCAAATTTTTAATAGAAACATAGACTCAATAGTAAAAATAACGTTAATGGAAGGAATTCATTTGATGTTGGTTCGATTCATTAAGATACCGGCACTTACCGAAAGAGAAAACAAAAAAAAGTCATGATACGACCAAAAAAATACCGAGATGTGTTTACATTGATCAAAACAATAAAAACGAATATCAATTTCGGTATTGACGTTGTTGGTCAGTATTAGACCATTCGTTTTGTTACATATACAACACCAAGTTCGATTGGAACTTAAAAAACAAAAAAATAGAAAAGAAAAAGAAAAGATGAAAAAAATTTACAAAAACAAAAAGTCACAAATAGACAAAAGTTACTGTATCTAAAAAGTTAATAAATTATATATAATAATAATTAGATTCTATTAAAAATTCAATTTTTAATGCAAATTATATTTAATTATCTTATTAAAATGCTAAAACAACAAATTACAAGCAAATAGCAGGTAAACGGGCAACAAGCTACGTTGCAACCCCTTTTGAATTGCAAAACCAATCCTACTGAAGAAGAATCGATTCTTGGGGGTTGAGGAATTGCTATTCATGACCAGTTGGACTATGTTTAGGAATTCCACGGCCTTTGGGGCTAGGGAACCAAATGTATCAAAAGCAAATGGTAAATACATGTTGATTTTCCAAACAAGCTTTCTCGTGTTTAACGACTTTGCCTTCAATGCAACTTGACCAGCAACAAACCTATTATTCCTGAGCCTAACAAGAGAGGACATTCCTGTAAGGTCCACACAATCATGTTTTCCTTCTGCCCACCCAAACACAAGAATATCAGCTGGCCGAAGAGTAGACCTCTCATCGAACGGATCCGACAGAAAGTTAACCGGAGCCTCCTTTTTTGCCGAAATCCCTGTCCGCTTTAGAATATCACAAAGAATATCTCTAACTAAATCATGTATGTATTTAAACCCAGGTAACTCCTTGCAATGGACTGCGTGCTCACCAAAAGTATCTAAACAAACCTTGTTGAAAACTGGACAAGGCTCATCAATCGGAAACTGAGGGATCATTAGCCTGGACTTGAGAATTGCCTAGTACTCCACAACTGACATGTGTTGGACTAGGCCTTCAATAAGGATAGCTGTCAATGGATTTTGTAAAACATCACACAACAATTTACTATGCAACTGAACTCTTATTAGTTATTACATTTAAAAAATTAATAGATGTAATAGAACCTGGGAAATGATAGATAGAAAACCCTTTTAATTGAGAAAACCCAAAAAACTCTAAGTTTCCGACATTTCTTTGAACAAAATCACACATGTAATATACATGTTTTTAAGGGTTTGAGGAAAAAATGAAAAAAGTGCCGACTAGATTTAAAAAAAAATAATAATAAACAAGTTTTTGTGTAAAATATGTTACTGTTACGTTGCGCAAAACTTGTTTATTTTTTTAAAAAAATATCCACCCGGTGTTTTGTAGTTTTTTTTTGCTTAAAACGCTTATAAATATGTGTAAATTTTTTTCAAAATAAAAAAATGTCGGAAGATTAAAGTTTTCTAGATTTCCTCAAGGGTTTTCTGTCCATACTTATATAACCTAACTTTTATATGATACAATCGAGCTTCCATTAACCAATATGCTGCATAGTGAAACTTTCAAAAGCTTATGGTGTTGGTTTTGTTTGATAAAGTGAGATTAGTTATCTAAAAAAGACATCCATTGAAATTCACAAAAAAAACTTTATTACGATAGTCTTCATGACATCCGTTGATTTTTTTTTTTTATTATTAATGTTAGCAATATACTTCCATTCCACTTGGACTCCAGTACGAATTTAACGTTGTTTGTATTTTGAATTTATGTAGATACAAATACAATTACTTCTTTCATTATCTTTTATCTTCAGACACTCATATATAATTGATTTCAAACACTCATATCTAACTGATTATTACAAATATATAATATAATGTTTCCTAGAACTTTTATTAGCACCGTTATATATGTTTGTAATTTTTGTGTAGATTTGTACATGTATATTGTCCAATGAAATAGTTATGGTTGTTAGTTAACTACAATTTGTTTTAAGTGAAATTATTTCAATGAAGATTTTAATTTGAAAAACATAATGGATTTATACAAAAAAAAAATTGACTTGTACAAATATAATTGATTATTACAAAAGAAATTGACTTTTTTACAAAGATTTTCTTCTTGATTGTTTATTTGGAAATAGTTATGGCTGTTATTGCCTAAAATTAGTTTTATGTTAGATTATTTCAATGAAGGTTTTAATTAAAAATGGATTTAAAAAAAAAAACTATCACAAAAAAAAATTGATTTTACAAGTGAAATTGACTTTTTTTCCAAAGATTTTCTTCTTGATTGTTTATTGAGAATAGTTATGGCTGTTATTGCCAACAATTTGTTTTATGTTAGATTATTTTATTGAAGGTTTTACATTAATAAAATGAATTTAATAAAAAACTCTTACAAAAAAATGATTTTTACAAATGAAATTGACTTTTTTTCCAAGGATTTTTACAAATGAAATGATTTAATAAAATGATTTTTACAAAGAAAATTACGTTAAAAATAGGTACTCGATAAATTACACTTAAAAAAGTAAAAAGCTAGTATTACTTAATTTGTGACGAAAGGACTATGCATTTTTTGAAATTATAAACCAAATAAAAAACAATGTTTGACGACAGTTTCTGTATTCAAAAACAGAAGAATCGTTTACACATATTGTACATACCATTTATAATTCAAATGTAATGTTTTTAATTTTCTTCTCAAACGCAAATATAAACAAAAATTCGTTGATTTGAAAACCCTAACCTTTTGTTTGCTTCTTTGCTATCAATTCGGAAATCAAGAAAAAAAAAAGCTAATGAAGAAAAAAAATAATAACCCGACGAAGAAATATTATTCGATCTACATCACAATTATACAAACACACACTATCATCTTGAATTCAAAATTTATTAATCCTTTTAATTAATAACAAAATTATGGCAGTAGAAAATATAAATTACAGATTTATCTTTCACCACAAGAAAATTGTTGGCATTCAGAGAAAGTGTCACGGAGTAATAATAAATGTCAATAAAAGAAAACATATGTCATTAAAATTAAGTAATCCTTCAAAGAAAATGTTAACATAGACCGTAATATATATGAGTCTGAAAGAGAATAGATTTTTTTTTCTCTTTTACACATACTTTATATAACTGTACGTGACTAAACTTTAAAGGGAGAGGCTGAATATGGCCCACACCCTTATAATCTAATCAGTAATCACACACCTTAAATAAATGGCTGTTTGAAAAGGAATCAAAGGCTTGTTTGAAAAGGATTAGTGTATTTTTACAAAAAAAAATGTAAATTGCACCTTTACAAATTTGGTTAAGTTTCACCGATTGCCCAACAGAGGAAAATTTTTGAGTCCGTCATTGTTTCACTGAATTTCAAATGACTGTTTGTAGATATGTTGAATGGTCGTTTGCAGGTTTTTATGTCAAATCATAGCCCTCTGAATTTCAAATAAGAATGTTTGCGTATACATCGAACGACTATTTGATGATGTGAAACGGTGCAAGGTTAGAAAGTAAGAATGTGAATATAGCATGATCCTATTTAAATATGATGTCATATACATATCACTAAATGATAATTTTCGAAGCTATTAAGAATCATCGTGTAAGGCGTATGTAATTACATATACATAGTGAGTGTATGGTATGTTATATTATAATAATAATTTCCTACATATTAAAAATAATTTGGGGTTGCCTGACACTTGCTCTTAGTCTAATCAATTTACGATTTTATTACCAGTTTAAAATTACGGTGTCGCCATCAGTTTAAAATTACGTTTTTACCCCTAGCTAAAAATAAAATTATGCTTTTGTCCACTGCTCAAAATTACAATTTTGCCTTTAGTTCAAAATTACGTTTTTCCCCTCGTCCAAAATAAAATCATGCTTTTACCCATAGCTCGGAATTACGATTTTGCCCTTAGTTAAAAGTTATGATTTTCCCCTACTTCATAATTAAATTATAGTTTAGCCCCAAGCTTAAAATTACAATTTTGCCTCAAGCTTAAAATTACGATTTTGCCCTCAATTCAAAATTATGATTTTGCCCCCATTTCAAAAATTACAACTTTGCCCCAGTTAAAAATTGTACTCTTGTTTTAGTTTTTAATTTTTTCGCAAAACGATAGTACTGTTTTATTTTACTTGGTTGACTTAACGTAACTTTTATTTGTGTCAAGTAGTTGTCTAGCACTCGCTCATTGGTCATTACAGATTACTATTTTACCCCCAACTCAAAGTTGTAGGCTTACTATCGTGTTATTTTTTTTCTTAATTGGTTGACTCAATGTTTTTTTAAATCGTATTATAAATAATATATACAAGTAACCGAAATACATACTGATATATTATAAAACTAAGAAATATTTGATTTAACGCCCCGTAACACAAGCACACGTAACAATAGTTATTATAGAAAATGCTACATTTATGGCTTCAATCAATCAATTTGTTTTTCAGTGATGTTAATTAATTGCTTTCGGAATCGAAGTGCACGTACTTGCATATACAAAAGACCAAACTTTTAAGAAAAGTCAACAAAAATGTAGACATAGTCTAGTTTTGTTGGCCCGTTTATATTTTCTTTTTGTGTTTGGTTTTTTCATTTGTCGTTTTTTTATAAAGTGCTAGTTTTTGTTTACCACCTACATTTGTTTTTTTATGTTTCAGTTTTTGATAAAGTTTCACATAAAAGTCAACAAAAAACTTTAACACATTTGGAAAGTCAACATATCTTAACAAGTTTCATAAAAGACACCAAAAAGGTGTTTTGAAGAGGGTGATGTCTCCATATGATAGATATGAAAGCAGTTCTTGTTCAGATTATCTAAACACCATCTTCAAAGTTTAAATATTGACTATCCATCTTTATTAAAGCACATAAAATGGCATATCTAACTTGACGTGTTGAAAACAAAATTTGAAAACCTCAAAAAATAAATAAATTAGGTGACTAGAACATGACGCCCAAGAAGCATAGCTTTGTTTTCGGTAGAAATCAGTTTTGCCAAACAAAAAGGGTCGTGGTGTTTACTTACCTCTCTATCGTAATTGTACCTTTACTATTATAAAAAGTTTCATTTTTGGAACAAATGCAGTTGTAAATATCAAATTTCCAACTAAATGTAACCTATCTAAATCGAGAAATCTTGAATCTTGGATCTTAACTCAGCACCAAAATTCAAAAGATTTCTAAATAACATCTCTCTCTCTCTCTAAAAACCCTAAAAAACAAAATATAGACAATGATATGAAAAGAAGTAAGGGATTGTAAGGTGGGTTTTGAGAGGAATGAAGCCTGGTCCGATGTTGTCATCTTACACGAAGAAAATGTAGGGAGAGAAACAAAATCTCTCCTGTAAATTCATTAATAGATCGAAAAAGATGAATACATCGAGCCAGCCACCATTCTTCACAAACCACTACTTCGATCTTCTTTTAGAGATGATGGATTTAGAGGATCTTTATCTCCCCTTAACCATTTGTTTCTACTTTCTAGAGAGAAAAAGCGATATATATAGAGAGAGGGGGGGAGAGAGATTTGATGTGAGAAGAGAGTATGAAAACCCTAAGGCATTGAACAAGAGTATAAATAGAGGTAGGGGGGGGGGGGGGGGGGGGGTTAGGGTGGAGATTCTTTGACTTGTAAACCTATCTTTTGACAGTTTTCTCCAACCTGCAAGGCTCGTACAATATAAAATACTCTCCTTTTGAGCTTCTTTATGCAATATGAGAAATTTTAACTCTAGCAAATATATTATAACTAGTAAATTTCTTAGCATGTTGAAGAATTGTCTAAACGTAAAGTATCTTGAATATATAATAAAAATGTATTATTTTTTGACCCGACTTCTTTTCTAATAAAGTTATACATTAAAATGTAAACTAACTGAAAACGTATATAAAAATAAGCACAAAAACGTATTATATTTGACCACACTTATATTTTGAAAGAAACTTACATTGAAATGTAAACCAACTTAAATTTATACGGACACATACATAAATATAAATACATAAAAATATAATGTTTTATCAAGTTAAAGAATGGCATGGCACGTTGCGACGACATTAAATCATAAATTAACTTGAATTTATATCGTCTAACAAAAATGTATTATATTTGACCTGACTCGTTTTAATTTACCTAACTGATTTTTCAAAAAAAAAAAAAACTTACATCGAAACATAAATCTATGCTCAAAGTTGCAATATGTTATAAAAAGACAAAAACAAAAAATACAAAAGAGAAAAGTCACAAAAGATTAAAAGAAAAACCACCTGCTATAGATCAATCTCGTTATTGTAGTATTATAGAATTATAAAATTTAGTATTATGTTTTCAGAAATAAAAGAATGCTATTAGGTGAAATTCATAAAAGATTATGTGAGGGGGTGAAATAAGTTTATAATATATTTAAGTTTCACCATAGTACTATTACAAATTACTAGAATTTGTTTCCTAGAAAGAATTGTTATTATAAGAGATAGTATATATGAATTTTATTTCGAATTTATACTTTTATCATTAGATTCGTAAAAACAATGTTATAATCCTAAAAAATATTGAATATTACACATCTTTTAATAAATATAAACTAGTGAAATTATATATATATATATATATATATATATATATATATATATATATATATATATATATATGGCGGTTCATTTGAGAAAAATCTTTTTAAAAAAACAAAAATAAATTAATGTAGACCCTAAATTTTTTTATCAATGGTTGTGCATCAAGATATCAGTTTTGTCCACTTTTAATTATGCTTTAATTACCCGGGGTAGTATAGACAATTTGATATAAAATATTAATAAATATTTTAAAGTGTTACTCAAGTATCATTAATCAACCATAATTTCCCTCTTCACCACTATTAATGTGTTGGTTCCTACGCTAATTTTATTAGAAATGACAAAATTATTTAAAAATGTTATGTCCTACACATATTTTATTATGAGTCATAACATTAGTTAAAAGTGTTCGGGTCCTACACATTCTGTATCCTACATCAAAATATTGTTTTAATGGTGTAGGAACGTTGATTACGTAAGATCATGTGCAGGGTTATTCTTATTGTGTAAGGTGCACAACTATTTTATAAGATAGGCTCATTAAATGATTAATATTTCATTCATTTGAATAGCAAAAATAAATAATAGACCCATTAAATGATTTGTTCAAATTACCTTTGTATCCTTTATTCTTTTTATTCTTAATTTGTATTTTTTTCTCATTTGAACTCTCCACTATATATACATGTATGCATGTATGATGTATATATAGGGATGTGTTAAAATAAGAACCACCTTAAGTTTGAGAACTAGGCCATTCAAAAGGTTTTTCTGATTTTCTTTTCTCAAAAATCATAAAAAAATCACTTATTTCAACAAAAAAAAATTAGCAAAAAATGCCGCATGCCCACATTTACGTGAGGCGTAAAAAATATTTATCTTCGTACAAAATTTACACCAGCGCGTAAAAAAAACATGCATCAGTCAAAACTACCGACTCGACAATTTTTTTTACTGATGTGCTTACAATATTTTCATCTACGTTTGTGCAAAAACAATTTGACCCAACTCGCGCGGGAAGAAAAGGTTTTCACGGTTCTCACAACTCGTGGTGGTTCTTATTTGAACCGAGTCTTTCCTCTCTCTCTCTCTCTCTATATATATATATATATAGGTAGCTAGAGGTTCATGTGAGAAAATTTAAAAGTATGAGAAGGATAAGAAAGATTATGGAGGTGACATGTGTCCCTTTTTATTTTGGTAGTTTAAGGGTATAAGTGTAATTTAACTAATAAAATCTAATTATGGAATGAATATATGCAACCGATTTTTGGCAGTTATTGTAGGGATTTTCGAATTTGAAATAAAACCCTAACTCATAAAAACACCACAGCATGAATATTGAAGGCATACATCTTATAAAGAACAGAAATATAACAAAAATAACACCATAACTCATAAAAACACCACAACAGTTATATTGAAGGCACACATCTTATAAAGAACACCCTAACATTGAATATAATAGAAATAACACCAGTCAACACTTTAATCAGAATCAAAATGAGAATAACACCCTAAATATATAAAAACAGAAATAACTCTACATAAGTATATCAATATGGTACTCATATTAAAGATAAAAAAATACTCGTTATTATGGTGTAATTTTTTTTAAAAAAAAAGAGTTACGTATAAAAGGTTATTGATGTTTAAAAAAGAAGGGGGAACTTTGCATATGTATTAATGTTAGTTTCTTAATTTAAAAATATTAAATTTACCTTTATACCCTTAATCTAGAAAATTAGTTAGTTTAATAGTCAACATTATTTACAGAATTGCCACTATAATCTCAACCATTAGATTAAATATCTAATGGTTTAGATTTTTTCTTATCCTTCTCACACTTTTAAATTTTCTCACAATAACCTCACCATATATATATATATATAGGGTGAGATTCTACACTTTTAAATTTTCTCACAATAACCTCACCATATATACATATATATATATATATATATATATATATATATATATATATATATATATATATATATATATAGGGTGAGATTCTAAAGTAAACACTAATGTATTTGTGAACTGAGTGAACAAATCCTGATCATTGATTTAAATCATCAAATCATAAAATACATTAGTATATTTTCATCATCAAATCATAGCTATTGATTTACACTTGTGTATTGATAATCTATGAACAGGATTAGTTCACACAATTCACTATTAAGGGGATTGTTAACAAATGAACCTAATATATATGATGGGGATCCGTTAGGAACATGCATGATTTTGTATATATGTATTTTTCGTTTTAATGTGATTTCTCTTTTTGTTTAACGAATTTTTTTCATTAAGTGTATGCTTTGTTTATATTTATAGAAAACCAAAATGTGTTTTAAGAAAAAAATAGATTAATCACTGATGGAATATCCGCAAATATGTGGATGCACTCCTTCGGTAAACCACCCATAAACATCTCGTCTCTTGAATGATACTACCATGTAACAGCCACTAAAGCTTCATTATTTTGTGTCAACCAAATATATATATATATATATATATATATATATATATATACACGTACGAGATGAAATTATAACATGCGTAATTAGGTTTATAACATGCGTGATTAGGTTTTTACCCCATGTGTGATTTCTGATTTTATACATGCATGATTATGGTTTTCAACACACGTGATTTAGAGTTTGGAGTTTTATAACGTGTGTAATTTCATCTCTACGTATCGTACGTTAAGGAATATTGTACGTTAACTCACACTTGTATATACATACATATATGTATAGTAAGGTTCATTAGGGAACACTAAACAAGTGGGGGAACCGACTCAAACAAACTCCGATTGAACTCATTCTAGCGATGTTGAAACCCGCTCGTCGAACCATAACTAGGATCTTTTAACCCTAACCCCTAAATGCTAAATATATTAGGGTTTGGCTGTTAGGGTCATTTATTAGGGTTTTACATCAGGGTTTAGCTTTAGGATTTAGTTTAGGGTTATTAATTAGTATTTAAGGTCTAGATTTAGGGTTTAGGGTTTGGCTTTAGGGTTTAGCCTTTAGGGTTTAGCTTTTGAAGTTTTTGGTTTAGATTTTACAGTTTAGCTTAGGTTTTAGTCTTATTATTTAGCTTTAGGGTTTCGAGTTTATGATTTAGGGTTAAAAGATCCTAGTTAGGGTTCGACGAGCCGGTTCCCCACTTTTTTAGGGTTCTCTAATGAACCTTCCCCATATATATATATATATATATATATATATATATATGGTTTTTATAAAGATTTTCTAAGTTTTCTCAACTCAAATGAGTTTCTTTATATCCTAAGCCTTTAGGGTTCCGTGTTACAATAAAAACTTATACTTTTTTTAAAATATAACTACTAGGCACTGTTTTATTTTTTGGCTCCAAATGTTCAAAAATATGTATGTTACATCCTCTAATTTTTTAGAAAAAAAACGTTAGTTATATAAAGTTTTTTGGAGTTTTTTCAACTCAAGTGCGTATTCTCTCTATACTTCCACTATATATATATATATACACACACACACGGATGGGTTAAAATGAGAACCAACTTAAGTTGTGAGAACTAGACCATCCAAAAAGGTTTTTCCGATTTTTTTTTCTCAAAAGCCATAAAAAATCACCTGTTTCAGCAAAAAAAATTAAAAATATAATACCCAATCTCTATTTATTGAATTTCTATAAAAATTTCACATTTGAATGTATAAGTGCGAATGTACGTTCATACATAATTTCGAATTTCTTAAAACTTCGTAAACATTAGACATTATATCATGTCAATATCGATTAGTTTCGTAACAACGAAACCAAGTGCGGAAGCTTTAGCTTTGATCGTGTTCGGTTCTTCGGCATAGCTTGATCATCTTCGTAATATTTGGTTAACGGTCCTCTTAGCCTAAGATTTTGAAAATTTGTTAGTATCATGTTGAATGAGTATATACATCATAACTATTTGCACAATAGATAAAAATCAGAAATTTTACAATTCACGTAATGACGTCGGCGACGGCTATCTGCCACGTCGGCATCGCCGTACCTTTTATGGCGTCGGAATTAAACTACCGTAGGCATTAGCTTAGAGCGTCAGACCATGTTGCTGCGTCGGTGACGACCAGTTATGGCGTCGACGACGCCACCTACTGCAGTGGTTTTGCTGCTGTATTGTTTATTTGTCCGTTCAGCCAGTCTCAAGTTCTGTACATCAAATCATGACTCTAGACTTACCGAAACACGCCCGTGAAATATCACTTCCTGTTTTCATTACTATAGTACCCTTATCATGAGTGTTTACATCACTTGATTTTAATTTCGTAAATCTTATAGTTTTGACCCGTTTGCACATTTGGGCAAACAAACTTGATATACTTTATTTATCTTTACAAAATTATTAATTTTATAAATATATCCCATTCTTCGGGATAAATACCTTATGGTTTACGCATTCGTTATTCAGTTTTAAGCATATTGCCCGATTTTACCCTTTAACCGCATTTAAAACAAACTAAGTATTCATGCATCCATTTCGGTATGCATTAAAACTCCATTTAACCCGTTTGGTTACCTTAGTGAACATCGCTTTATTCGACCAAACCTTTATTTACTTTATTATATTGACCCGTTTGGTTGTTTTAGCGAAAGCCATCGCTTATTTCAACCAAACCTTCATTTACTTTATCATTTTCACACTAAGATATTCATTTATTTTCCACCACAACTATATTTGTGGTGGATTTATTATTGTAAATTCATTTAATCCATTTTCTACCATTCGATTCGACAATTACGAAAAAGACCTGTTAAAAGGTATTAAACCAAAAAGGCTTATGCTTTTCACTTTTACACTACCGAAAGGGTCTACTAAATTATAAGACTCATTTTTGAACTACCCATAGGGTCATTTGCTTGTTTTATCATTCGAGGGCCTTTTGGTCAACTTAGGCCCCTCTTTTACGATGAAGGATTTCAATAGCATGTTTTGACCGAATGTGAACATTTTAACGATAATCTATTTAAAAATCATTATGCTCCTAAGAACTTAATGTCTACGATTTAGATTATTAGATTAACCTTACCTTAGTTAATCAAATGTTCGTTCATGACTCGTTTAACCCTCATCGGACCTTAAGTCCTTAATGAGAGTTTGACTTGTTACGCATACCTGGCTCTGGTCATGGCATTGACCCGTTTAAATACCTTGCACGATTAATTACTAACTAATAGTAACGCGAACCATAAGCTATTTCCCCGTGAGCACAAAACTTGACAAGCGATTATTAGTTATTATTGTCGAATGGTGATGACAACATCATTTGACTCATTTGGCCTAAATGACCCTTTTACCATTATGAGATGATATTTATTTACCATCTCACCATTTAACTGTTTTGGTTTATGCTATATGATCATAATACTTAAAGTCGTTTCTTGATTCGTTCGACCCATTACAGCTTACGCCATAGAGTGTCTTTTTCAAAGTTTACTATTTGTTTATCAACTCGTGACTAAAGTACTATTTCACCCTTTTTACTCCTTACGGTTTACACCATAAGGTAACTTTTCAAAACTCTTTTTTATCCGTCATTACGTTACTAAATTACTGCTTTACCCTTTTTTACCATCAAATATGGTTTATTACCATTTCACTTGTTCCGACCGTATCAATGCGCGTCGGAACAATGTATTTCAAAATCTCATTTCCGAATATCAAATAATTTATTCTCAGTCAAATACATATGTATATGTACTATTTTAAAGATGTAAGCATTACTTACATTAAGTTCGTTCATGCTTTCTCGCACCTTTGATCCGTTTGACCCATTCTTCTCCAAGCTTCCACCTAGCTCGTCATGAGTCAAACTATAATACAATATCCATAAGTTAGTTAGATTAGTCATCAATACCCTGACCATCACCCTTATGGACTTTTCTACCATATTTCGTATTCGATTCAATTATAGGCCGATTTGATTTTAAAAGTCAAACTGTCGTTTTACATATATATGCTCTAACAAGTTGAATAAAACTCATTAGGCATTTTATGTAACACTTGGTGGGCATCATTTTTAGGCCACCGATTTGGCTAATTTCCTTAACCAAATTTACCCTATTTCTTTCAATTCGTTAAGTTTACACAATTATTAACATCGAGTTAGCAAGACTTTCAATCATTATAGCTAATCCCTCAAATTACCATAATAGAATTTGGGGATTCTATTACTATCCTAAAAACCCATTACACCACATACATGGACCTTAATCCAAACATCAATTTAGCCAAATATCTCATATTTTCTTGTAAATATAAAGACTATATGCATGTTTTGACATCACTATACCATCAATTTCATTCTACCATCAAAAACCTCTTTACGTCATGTATGAACATGTACTCAAAAACATAAATTGTTCAAGTATCTTCCTATTGCTACTATGTATGATCATTCTAAGCATATGTTTATCATCACTTTCATCATGTTATCAAACCCCATTTAACTAGGTGTCGTAAATCATCCAAACACCCATATTATAGCAATCCATTCAAAAAATTTCAGTAAGGGTTTGTTCCTAAGCAATTGTTCATCCCTTATCTTATTTCAATTTCTGAAATTCATACATCGATGGAAATCCATGAATTTTATCAACATTCATAATATCACCAAATTAAGATTTTTGACATACCTTATGATCCCCTAGTTTAGGTGATCGTTAATATGCGTTCATGCACGGATTTGGTGTCACACCCCGGATTTCCAACCAAATCTTGGTGGGCCCGAGTGGGGAATATCATGACGTAAGTTGATATAATCATAGTTAATTAACACAGCACAACGGAAGTCTTGGAGTTTAAAATACTTATTACAAACCAAAATGTTCAAAGTTCAAAAATAATATCCAGACGATTTGTAACTAAAGATCCATAGGCGGATCGTAAAATATACAAAAGATGAACATCAGACTTTTAGGAAGATCTAAGGATTTGCAAGATCCTCTTAGATCAATACCAAGCAGCTTCCAGCCTATTTTGTTTTGTACTTGCAACTTAGTATTTTAAAAATACGTCAGCGCTGGTAAATACAATTAACTGACTCATTTTGAAAACATTTCAAAATTTGATTTAAGTGCACATGACATATTAAAATCTTTTATAACTTGGGAAAGTTAAGGTTTTAACCTTGTATACAGATTCACATGTTTGTCAATACATATGAGGCCTAGTACAGAGACCGAGACATGATTAACTTACACACCACTTATGACCACGAAGGAGTTATCCCCAACTTGTGGCTAAAAATATTTTAGCATTCGCATTTGAAGGGTGTATGCCTACACCCCGTGCTTTGGTCGTGGCCATTAGTAACTTAAATGAGCCAAGGATATCCCCGACACGGTTGTTAACACCCAATGTTTAAGTTATCAAACAAAACTGATCAAAACGGAATATGCAGATTTACTAGCCACAATCCGGCATTCTATTGATCCCACTCCCGACCAAGTGGTAATAATTTACCGTATCCCAAGCCCGTATAGGGTAAATAAGTTAAGAGTATTTACCTGAGCTAGCACTTGACTTTTAAATGCAAAGTTTATGTTAACTCAGCCGTTTAATCAATAGAATAGTGCAGATAGCATTTACTGGAAGGCTTCTAGTCTGGAATGATGGCATAAGCTAACCAATAGAATGCTAACGGTCTTATTTAAGTCACAGACTTAGACCGGTTAGCTTTAAAGGAACAAAACGGTACGATTCGCTAGATTAAGCGGTGATCTGATAGAATGTAGTTTAAACCCTAACAAGTACTAAGACTTGTTTGATATGGGTAAACAATTAACATTATGGAATTTGAGATTTAAAATGATAAGGTTAAACCCCTTTGGGTTAATTTTCGTAAACTTGTTACATATACTTAACCGTACGCATATAAGCGATATCGGGTAACCGGATGAGTCAAGAACAAGTTCTATATGCCATTATACTTTAAATAAGTTGTAATATCAGTAGGGTATCAACTTATATGCCCGTTAATGTTTTAAAATGAAACTATGCCTCATAAGGCGTTTATGGTTTAGGGTTTAGGACCAAACTATGCATCGAAAGAGCATTTTGGTCTTTTAAAAATATAATTTACGATATTATATTAAAACTTAGTTTATGATCAGAATCATAACATCATAATATGTTAATTATATTAACATATCAGTGGGTATTCCATTTGCAAGATCGTTGTTGATTAAAACCTTGTTTTATGTAAAAAGGGCATTTTAGTCAAAGGTTGACATTTTAGCGGAACTTGTGCATAAACTCAGATTATGATTATGATCAAGTAATATAACCTCAGTGAGTTATGCTATACTATATTATGATCATAATTCAACCATAAAACAGTGGTAAACTAATTTATGTCAGGTCAGAATCGAAAGTTAAAGCAGAAGTCAAACTTTGCGACTTTCGGTTGCGAACTGACCCTAGGACTGGAATTGATGGGTTGAACATGTTCCCACATGTTCTAATAATTATTATCAACTTGTTTACGTGTCAAAAACATATTTATAACATATATAAACTTATGTTTCAATATTTATAAAATCTGACCCGTTTGACTTTTTAAACATAAACTTTGACCCGTCAATTGACCTAGTAAACGTGATTCTTAGGAGGTGCCCTTTTTAGGGACTAATACCTACCAAATTAAGATCACTTAGCCATGTTCATTTTGAACAATGGCTAGACTATAATGGTCTTAACTGAAAGTTAAGGCATTTCTCGAAAATGCTTGACTTTTGGCTATTGAAAGCCTATAAAAGAAAAGATCAGATATGGAACACTTACAAGTGATCTAAGAGGAAGTTTATAACTCAAAGGGATACTCCTAGATGACCAGGAACTTCCAAGTGTGTAATAGAGAGGAGAAAGGAAATGAGCAAGGAATAGAGTGAACTTAGTGGGCTATTTATAGTGCAAGAAGGTTATGAGGATGAAGCCACATGTTGTAGGATCAATACAAGTGGCTAGTTAGGTGTCGAGCTGCAAGATAGTGGCAATTTGCAGGATAGGTTGCATCTTGACTTAAATTTGGAGTTTTGACACATTTAGTCCTTCAAAAATAATTTTATGAATTGTCATGAATTGTCCCTTGACGTAAATTCAATGACATAATGACACAACTAGTTCTTTTTGTTCAACACGTGGTGTATTGAAGAAAAGCACGAATAACCGGACATTAACGTGTGTTATACTATGTGCGTTAGTGACTTATAAGTGGTCATAAGCTTAGAACGCGACAAATACGAGTTCTTATGGTTTTATAGGCTAAATTACCTAAATTAGTAAAGTTAAAGGTTTGGTGATAATGTGGAACACTTAAGGTTAGTGAATCAAAAGATATCGTCTCAACCGAGAGACTTTCGGATCGAGAGGTGACTTGATTAAGCAAGAAATACGAAAATAATAAAGTCTAGGGCCTCCGGGTCATTCGTTGAAAGTTATAATAATGAAAAATAGAGGCTTCTGAGCCTCGTCGTAGGCTACGGTCAGCAGACCGTAGCTTACGGTTAGTAATAATATGTTTCAGCATGTTTAGACCGTAACTTACTATCCCTGACCGTAGGTTACGGTTAAGTTTGTTTTCAGACCAGAAATGCTGAACTGTAGCTTACGGTTTGAGACCGTAGCTTACGGTCAAGTATATGGAAATTTTGTGATTTTGAATATGTTTGAGCGAGTTGAGCATTTAACTCATTTGTGGTATCATCCGAAGGTTCGTACACGCGTCGGTATATTACCGGACGCGAATTTTACGAGGTGTTACATGTAACATCCGTCGAAAAACGGGTTTTCAAAACCCGCTTCGTTTATTAATCGAATATTTCAGTTATAATTTTCGTTGCGTATTTAATGTTCATATTAATTTGAAACGATAAATAACTAATAAACATTGTTAGAATTTTAAAACATAATTAATAAAAACAGAGAAATAGTGAATAAAAAAATAAATACCGCTGCCGGGTTTCGAACCCGGGTCAGCCGGTTCATTCAACAAACAATGTCAGTTACAATGAATCAAATAAAACTTAAGTTCCACCCGTGAATCATCTGTTTGCGACAAGGACTGAAACCGCCCAACGGTTTTCAAATAATCAGAGACTTTTGGCGTGGTTGCGAGGTTTCTGAGTGTAACCGATGGTGCAATGTCAGTTACAACCCACGTCCTTAATCAATTCAATCTTCAATGACTCGATTCATATGATTGTCGAGATTGAAACCGAAATGAAATTACTTCCAATTTACACTAATAATACCATCGCCTTACATCTCAGAAACACTCGCAAAACCCTCAATTTTTCACTCTAACTTCTGTTCGTCGGAATCACTATCTGCAATCGCCGGAGTTGGTCACCAGAACAGCAAACTTCGATTTCCGTTTGGTATGCGTCTTAATTTTTATTCTGTGTAATATGTTCAATTTATGTTTAGTATTTAAAACATCAGGGTAGTTAAAATCATCTGTTAATCGAGTTCTGGTTCAGTGTTGAAACCAGTGAAGAAGATGGGTTCTCGGTTAGTAATATAAAAAGAAATAATAATCGGATCTTGACTGAGTTAGACACACAGTCCAATGGTGGAATGTGTCCGTAAATAACATGCACAACTTGAGTTCGAATCCCTAATCATCGCCGGTTTTCTAATCAGAATGTTTTTTTTAAAACTAAACTAAATCAGTTCTCAAAAAGTATATAAATATAAAGTAATTTCATTATATAATGGGTTAGACACCTAGCCCAGTTGGTTGGGCTGGGTGCAGAGTAGCATAGCGGTTGCGAGTTCGAGCCTCAGTAGGCGTGGCGGGTTGTTTGGTCTAAAAACTTTATTTTAAATTTATTAATTTCTGAATAAAGCTAACAAGAGTATAAGTATAATTGAAATCAGGAATTCTAACGGGTTAGACACGCAGCCTAGTTGGCCGGGCTGCGTGCACACAAACGAAAGGTCCTGAGTTCGATTCCGCTCAGCGCCTGAAAAAAATCACTGTCTGACCGGTCAGACCCGGTCAGACCTGACAAGTCAACCCACTTTTTATATTATTTTTACTTATTTCTTTTAATTGAAAAATTATTTAAAAATAGTTAAAAATAATATTTTTCAAATTAGAAAACGTCCTTAGACTCACAAAAATTAATCTAAAAAAACTATTAAGATTATGAAATAAAATCCATTTATTTACCGAACCATTTCGTTATTATTTTAGGTTAGTCTTCCTCGTCGATCAAATCACAAAACTCGTGCGCATCCAAGTTATCAAAAGAACGCACCCAATGTGAGTGAATCTCTACCAAATTCCCCGTTTTAATCACATTTTGGGGTGTATCATGTGTCGTACAATTCTGTTATTCTATAAATATAAACACTTGTGCATTCATCATATCTGTGATCTAATGTGTATCAAATGTGTACAAATTGTTGTGTGAATTATGTTTAGTTTGGATTTATCATTTTCAGTGCAAGCATTTCATTAGGCCCATCAGCTCCCCGTGGGATGCGGGTTGAGTACAGGTGCCTCATTCGATCGGCTCCGTTTGATTGAGCCTTGATCTCACATACATCATCATTAATGTCATACGATCGGCTCCGTTTGATTGAGCCTTGATCTCACAGTCATCATCATTCATATTATAAACTCATTCTAAGTGGTTTGTGTTTTGTTATATACATACATTTGCTCACATGTGATTATTGCACAACTTTTCAATATTAAATACAACAAGAACTTAATAACAATGTTTTATCAAGGTTCACTCGCCAACTTTTGTTGACCCAAAATATCCCCCGTTTTACACATGATACAGGTGATCCAGTTGAGGCAAGAAACACATAGGAAGGCCTAGAAGAATAAAATCAGTTTAAGCTTTGGATTGTATTATTTAGTTTCATTTTCCTTGTAATTGTATGGATTTGATTTTGACTATTTAAGTTGTAATTTGAATTTAATAAATATAAAACATTTTAGTAAACATCATGAGCTTTGGTGATAACCCAATTATGCCCCGACTCTTATTCCGCTGCGGGTCGGGGTGTGACAGATTGGTATCAGAGCCATGACTATAGGGATATAGGATAGGTTATTAGACCCTTTGAGCCTATACTATAGTTGATTATAATTTTTAAATTGTTTATGTGTTACATACAAAATTCATGATGTTTATATGCTTTATGTTTATTGTTACATTCCATGTTATGCAAGCATGTTCATAAGTACATATTATTATACAATGCTCATCATATCCTCATAACATATCATATTCATGAGAGCACACACCTCACAATTCCCATGACTTTTGCAACGATTTTTGTATTTTTCAAATCACATCAAAGTGAGTTCTCATGATGGGCATGTAGTAACTGGAAGGGTACGAGTACCGGTAGTCGGAACGTCCTGTCTAGGCTTGGCATTCGTATAAATCCAAAATAAAGGACCAGTTTGCCTACCTGGGGACTAACGATGAGAGTACGAATGACCTATTAGGCCAAAGCATGCTATACCAAACGTCGTGTGAGCTAACCCCACTTTGAGTTGTCATTGTGTCTACACCTGGACACCCTCCTACCATACATCTCGCAATCATATTTCATGTTTTTCATTCGGGTGATGCAAGTGTTAAACCGCCAACACCAATGTGAATCCTACTAAGCCAATAGTCATGGGGGCCCACATGACTATACAGGCGATGGTATGGGGGACATTGTAGGCCCAAACATGAGCAAACCCAAGACATCCTATGGATGTAGATGCATTATTGATGATTATGTTATTTTTTTATTTTTTTTTACGACACATGAAACCTAAAAACTTCTTAAACTCACAAACTTCCTATGTATGTTCCTGTAGATGTCGGCTAGGCAACTACGTGGAGGTAGAAAGCCAGGAAGATCAAACGAACTCTTGGCCACCCAAATCGCAAAACAAATGGCTGCAGTGCTTCCTGACATCGTAATTCAAGTTCAACAAGCTCTCACCGCGAATCCCATCAACCCTCCCAATCAAGAAGACCGGAACGTCGACAACCCTCCCTCCAAAAAGTGCTCCTACAAACACTTCAAGTCTTGCGATCCCCCCAAAATATGAAGGGACCGAAGGTATCACTGATCTCCTCCACTGGTTTGAAGAAATGGAGAACACCTTCCTCAATTGCGATTGTCAAGAGGATCGCAAGGTACGTTACGCAACTGGGAGACTGTTTGGGGTAGCCCTTACCTGGTGGAACACAGAGAAGGGTAAGAGAGGAATCGAAGATGCAATGGCCTTAACATGGGAAGAGTTAAGGGAAATCATGACTAGACGCTTCTGTCCAATAAGCGAAATCAAAAAGTTGGAAGATGAATTCCACTCGCTAAAACAAAAGGAAGAGATCATACTTCCTACAACAAAAGATTTCTTGAGCTGAACCAAATGATCCCCAACTTGTTCACCCCAGTGTACCGTTTAGTTGAACACTATATTCGAGGCCTCCCCACGAAAATTCAAGACTCGGTTCTAAGCACTTCGCCTGCAACACTTGAAGCCGCTATGGAACTAGCTACCGAGCTTACAGAGAATCGCATCCGAAACGGCAATTTTAAGGATGAGAAAAAGAAAGCCCCCATTGAGGCCCAAACTTCAAACCATTCCATCTCCTCTTCAAAGTTTGCTGGAAAGAGGAAACGAAACAGCAGAAATTTTGCTGAAACACACACAAACTCTCCTATCACTGCCGCACCCATCACCCAAGTTGCTCCCTAGCGGCACCCTATAAAAAGCCATACTCCGGCCCATACCCAAAATGCAACCGTTGTCAATACCATCACCTCCCTGAACATCCCTGCCAACATTGCACCAGCTGTGGCCGTGCGGGTCACACCACCCAAACCTGTCGCGCACTTCAGCGAATGAACCACAATCAACCCACAACCCAAACCCACCATCAGATAGTGGGTCAAGCCCAACAACCTTTACTCCTACCACCTGCCCAACATTTAGCCCAATCCTACTACCAACCCAACTACCCCATGATGCAACCTATGCGAGCTTGTTACAACTGTGGAGACCCAAACCACTTCAGGAACACATGTCCCCGTTTGGTGAACATCATTCATGCCCAAGCTCAAGCAAATCCGGTAAACCAAGCTAACCAAGCTCCCCCACCTGCTAGAGGAAGAGCTTTCAACATGAACGCCAACCAAGCTAGGGCTGACAACAACGTGGTTAACGGTACGTTTCTCATCAATGGTAGTTATGCATCCATGTTATTCGATACTGGCGCGGATAAGAGTTTTGTGTCATTAGAATTTGAACCTATTCTCAACCAAACTCGTGATAATCTCATGGAATCTCTAACGGTGGAAGTTGCTGACGGAAAACCAGTCTCGTTAAACTCTATTATACGAAATTGTACCCTCACTCTAAACGATCACGATTTTCCAGTTGACCTCATTCCTATGAAGTTGGGAAGTTTCGACATTATATTCGGTATGGACTGGCTCAGCCAACATCACGCTGAAGTAGTATGCCGCGAAAAGTTCATTCGCATTCCTCTTGCAGACGGCCAGACCCTACGAATCTTCAGAGAAACCCCTTCGAAAGGACTCAAATTGATGTCCTGCCTTCAAGCCCGAAAATATCTCCGCAAGAATTATGTCGCATTCCTAACTCACGTCGTCAAGAAGGGAAATAAGGAGAGGAAACTTGAAGATATACCTGTAGTGAAAGAATTCCCACAAGTCTTTCCCGACGACGTCTCAGGACTTCCTCCTGTAAGAGTATTCGAATTCCGCATGATCTTATACCTGGCGCTACACCAGTCGCAAAATATCCTTATAGGTTAGCCCCATCCGAAATGCAAGAGCTGGCCAGTCAACTGCAAGAGTTGACTGACAAAGGATTCATACGTCTTAGCTCATCGCCTTGGGGTGCACCTGTTCTTTTTGTGAAGAAGAAAGATGGAAGGTTTCGCATGTGTATCGACTACAGAGAACTCAACAAGTTAACGGTTAAAATCGCTACCCATTACCTCGAATCGATGACCTTCTAGACCAACTTCAAGGCGCCACCTGTTTTTAAAAATAGACCTTCGTTCTGGTTATCATCAACTCAGAGTACATGAAGAAAACGTCCCAAAGACCGCCTTCCGAACTCGTTATGGTCATTACGAATTCATGGTTATGCCATTTGGTTTAACCAACGCCCCAGCTGTCTTCATGGATCTAATGAATAGAGTCTGCAAACCCTACCTCGACCGCTTTGTTATAGTCTTCATCGACGATATTCTTATCTACTCAAAGTCTAAATCCGATCATGAACGACACCTTCGACTTATCCTTACACTCTTAAGGACTGAAAAGCTGTACGCTAAGTTCTCGAAATGTGAATTCTGGTTAAGGGAAGTACAATTCCTTGGACACGTCGTCAATGACAAGGGAATTCATGTTGATCCTTCAAAAATCAAGGCAGTGCAGGAATGGCAAGCGCCACGTACCCCTACCGAAGTAAGATCATTTCTTGGGTTGGCTGGTTACTATCGCCGTTTCATTGCAAATTTCTCCCGTATTGCTGTACCACTCACGGCTTTGACTCATAAAGGAAAGCCCTTCATATGGGGACCTAAACAAGAAAAGCCTTCCAAACTCTAAAGCAAAAACTCTGTGACGCACCTATCCTCACACTTCCTGAAGGTTGTGATAACTTCTTGGTTTATTTCGACGCGTCAGGGCAAGGACTAGGCTGTGTACTGATGCAAAGAGGAAAAGTGATAGCTTATGCTTCTAGGCAACTCAAAATTCATGAGAAGAACTACACCACCCACGACCTGGAACTTGGAGCCGTTGTGTTCGCTCTCAAGATATGGAGACATTACCTCTACGGTACCAAGTGTGAAATATACACTGACCACAAGAGTCTCCAACATATCTTCAATCAAAAGGAGTTGAATATGCGGCAACAAAGATGGGTCGAACTTCTTAACGACTACGAATGTGAAATTCGGTATCATCCTGGCAAGGCAAACGTGGTGGCCGATGCGCTTAGTCGAAAGGGTTATGCAAACTCCATTCGTCTTCTATGTTCGCAAATCATAACCGACATCAAAGATCAAATCCGAGAAGCCCAACATGTTTCAGTAACGAAAAACGACGTACGCAAGGAGCTGTCTTGTCGAGCTGAACTTAAAATCGAAACTAAATCCGACGGTATTCTGTACTATCTAGATCGCATATGGATTCCCGATCACAATAACCTTCGTGATATCCTTATGAATGAGGCGCACAAAACACGGTACTCTGTACACCCAGGAGCCGACAAGATGTATCAGGACCTTCGATACACCTACTGGTGGCCTGGCATGAAAAAGGATATCGATGTTTTTGTTTCCAAGTGCCTTACATGTTCCAAAGTAAAAGCTAAACATCAAAGACCCTCAGGACTTCTACTCCAACCCAAAATACCTGTATGGAAGTGGGAAAACATAACTATGGATTTCATTACCGGGTTACCTCGCACCTCCAGTGGGTATGACACTATATGGGTAATCATTGATCGTCTTACAAATCAGCTCACTTCATTCCGATTCGCGAGGACTTCAAGAACGAGAAGTTAGCTCGTATCTATATCAGCGAGATCGTAAGCCGTCATGGTGTACCTTTAAGCATCATTTCAGACTGTGATGGTCGTTTCACTTCACGAACATGGCGAGCTGTACAAACCGCTTTGGGTACACGATTAGACCTCAGTACCGCTTATCATCCTCAAACTGATGGACAATCTGAACGCACCATCCAAACTCTTGAAGACATGCTTCGAGCATGTGTCATAGACTTCAAGGGAAATTGGGACTCTCATCTTCCATTAGTTGAATTTTCGTACAACAATAGTTATCACTCAAGTATCGGCATGGCTCCTTTCGAAGCTTTATATGGTCGTAAGTGCCGATCTCCAGTATGTTGGCACGAAATTGGGGAAGCACAAATCACCGGTCCAGAATTAATTCAAGAAACAACAGACAAGATCCATCAAATTCGAAACAATCTTCTAGCGGCACAAAGTCGTCAAAAGAGTTATGCAGACAAACGACGAAAGCCCTTGGAGTTCAACATTGGTGATCAAGTACTTTTAAAAGTATCACCGTGGAAGGGAGTAGTTCGTTTTGGCCAGAAGGGCAAGCTAGCACCATGCTACGTAGGACCTTTCAAGATACTCGAAAGAGTAGGACCTGTAGCATACAAGCTTGACCTACCGGAAGAACTCAACAGAATTCACCCCACGTCCACGTATCAAACTTAAAGAAGTGCCTCGCCGATGAAAACCTCCATATTCCCCTAGAAGATATTCAGATCGATGAATCTATGCACTTCATTGAAAGACCAGTAGAGATCATGGACTTCGGAGAAAAGTTTAAGACGGAGTCGTATTCCAATTGTTAGGGTACGCTGGGAGTCGAAACGAGGACCTGAGTTTATTTGGGAACGTGAAGACTCAATGCGCGAAAAATACCCGCATCTTTTTCCAGTTACCACTACTACTTAAATTTCGGGACGAAATTTCTAAAAGTAGGGGATACTGTAACATCCGTCGAAAAACGGGTTTTCAAAACCCGCTTCGTTTATTAATCGAATATTTCAGTTATACTTTTCGTTGCGTATTTAATGTTCATATTAATTTTAAACGATACATAACTAATAAACATTGTTAGAATTTTAAAACATAATTAATAAAAACAAAGAAATAGTGAATAAAATAAATAAATACCGCTGCCGGGTTTCGAACCCGGGTTAGCCGGTTCATTCAACAAACAAGCATTTCACCACTCCGCCACTTGACTTGTTTGTGTAATCAATGAATCAAATAAAACTTAAGTTCCACCCGTGAATCATCTGTTTGCGACAAGGACTGAAACCGCCCAACGGTTTTCAAATAATCAGAGACTTTTGGCGTGGTCGCGAGGTTTCTGAGTGTAACCGATGGTGCAATGTCAGTTACAACCCACGTCCTTAATCAATTCAATCTTTAATGACTCGATTCATATGATTGTCGAGATAGAAACCGAAATGAAATTACTTCCAATTTACACTAATAATACCATCGCCTCACATCTCGGAAACACTCGCAAAACCCTCAATTTTTCACTCTAACTTCTGTTCGTCGGAATCACTATCTGCAATCGCCGGAGTTGGTCACCAGAACAACAAACTTCGATTCCTGTTTGGTATGCGTCTTAATTTTTATTCTGTGTAATATGTTCAATTTATGTTAAGTATTTAAAACATCAGGGTAGTTAAAATCATCTGTTAATCGAGTTCTGGTTCAGTGTTGAAACCAGTGAAGAAGATGGGTTCTCGGTTAGTAATATAAAAAGAAATAATAATCGGATCTTAACTGAGTTAGACACACAGTCCAATGGTGGAATGTGTGCGTAAATAACATGCACAACTCGAGTTCGAATCCCTAATCATCGCCGGTTTTCTAATTAGAATGTTTTTTTTTAAAACCAAACTAAATCAATTCTCAAAAAGTATATAAATATAAAGTAATTTCATTATATAATGGGTTAGACACCCAGCCCAGTTGGTTGGGCTGGGTGCAGAGTAGCATAGCGGTTGCGGGTTCGAGCCTCAGTAGGCGCGGCGGGTTGTTTGGTCTAAAAACTTTATTTTAAATTTATTAATTTCTGAATAAAGCTAACAAGAGTATAAGTATAATTGAAATCAGGAATTCTAACGGGTTAGACACGCAGCCCAGTTGGCTGGGCTGCGTGCACACAAACGAAAGGTCCCGAGTTCGATTCCGCTCAGCGCCTGAAAAAAATCACTGTCTGACCGGTCAGACCTGACAAGTCAACCCACTTTTTATATTATTTTTACTTATTTCTTTTAATTGAAAAATTATTTAAAAATAGTTAAAAACAATATTTTTAAAGTTAGAAAACGTCCTTAGACTCAGAAAAATTAATCTAAAAAAAAACTATTAAGATTATGAAATAAAATCCATTTATTTACCGAACCATTTCGTTATTATTTTAGGTTAGTCTTCCTCGTCGATCAAATCACAAAACTCGTGCGCATCCAAGTTATCAAAAGAACGCACCCAATGTGAGTGAATCTCTACCAAATTCCCCGTTTTAATCACATTTTGGGGTGTATCATGTGTCGTACAATTCTGTTATTATATAAAAATAAACACTTGTGCATTCATCATATCTGTGATCTAATGTGTATCAAATGTGTACAAATTGTTGTGCGAATTATGTTTAGTTTGGATTTATCATTTTCAGTGCAAGCATTTCATTAGGCCCATCAGCTCCCCGTGGGATGCGGGTTGAGTACAGGTGCCTCATTCGATCGGCTCCGTTTGATTGAGCCTTGATCTCACATACATCATCATTCATGTCATACGATCGGCTCTGTTGATGAAGCCTTGATCTCACAGTCATCATCATTCATATTATAAACTCATTCTAAGTGGTTTGTGTTTTGTTATATACATACATTTGCTCACATGTGATTATTGCACAACTTTTCAATATTAAATACAACAAGAACTTAATAACAATGTTTTATCAAGGTTCACTCGCCAACTTTTGTTGACCCAAAATATCCCCCGTTTTACACATGATACAGGTGATCCAGTTGAGGCAAGAAACACATAGGAAGGCCTAGAAGAATAAATCAGTTTAAGCTTTGGATTGTATTATTTAGTTTCATTTTCCTTGTAATTGTATGGATTTGATTTTGACTATTTAAGTTGTAATTTGAATTTAATAAATATGAAACATTTTAGTAAACATCATGAGCTTTGGTGATAACCCAATTATGCCCTGACTCTTATTCCGCTGCGGGTCGGGGTGTGACATTACATCCTCACCCCTTAAAAGAAATCTCGACCTCGAGATTTTATTCAAAAAGATGGGGTAATTTTTTCGCATAGTGGACTCAACCTCCCATGTATACTCGGGGCCTCGAAGGGCATCCCACTTAACCTTTACAATAGGTATAAACTTCCTTCAGAGCTTTTTAATCTGTCGAACCTCGATCGAAATTGGTTTCTCAATGAACCTAAGGTTTTTATCAATTTGCACATCTTGATGTGACACTGCTAGCGATTCATCGGCTAGACATTTCTCTAGATTAGATATGTGGAATATATCATGGATTCTGCTGAGCTCCTTAGGTAGCTTGAGCTTATAAGCTACAGAACCGACACATTCAGTTACCTCGAATGGTCCAATATATCTTAGGCTTAACTTTTCCTTCTTTCCGAAGCACATCACGCCTTTCCAGGGTGATACCTTCAACAAGACTTGGTCCCCTAATTGGAACTTAAGAGGTTTTTGCCTCTTGTCTGCATCACTTTTCTGCCTATCACGGCAGCTTTGAGACGATCACGGATTTGTATTATCTTGTCCGTGGTTTCTAGGACAATCTCAGGTCCAGACAGTTAGGCTTTCCCAACTTCAGCCCAACAAACATGCATTCTACATTTTCTCCCATACAAGGCTTCAAAAGGAGCATCCTTGATGCTTGTATGATAACCATTATTATAGGAGAATTCTATTAGGGGTAAGTGGTTGTCCCAACTTCCACCTAAATCAATCACACATGCTCTAAGCATGTCTTCCAAGGTCTGGATAGTACGCTCACTTTGTCCATCAGTCTGTGGATGGTAAGCCGTACTAAAGTTTAATCTTGTGCCTACTGACTGTTGGAAACTTTTCCAAAAGTGAGACGTATATCTAGTATCTCTATCAGATACAATAGATACTGGCATGCCATGTAGGGACATAATATCGTCCACATATAGCTTCGCCAACTTGTGAGAATTATAAGTTTCTTTAATTGGCAAGAAATGTGATGACTTAGTCAGTCTATCCACAATGACCCAAATCGTGTCATTACCATGTTTGGTCTTAGGTAATTTGGTAATCAAATCCATAGTTACCATTTCCCATTTCCAAGTGGGAATTTCAAGTTGTTGTAGAAGTCCTGACGGTTTCTGATGTTTGGCTTTAACTTGCAAACACGTCAAACACTTTGCTACGTAAGTGGCTATGGATTTCTTTAAACCCATCCACCAATAATCCTTTTTCAAATCTTGATACATCTTGTCACCACCCGGGTGAACTCAGTATCTTGAATTATGCGCTTCTTGGAGGATTAGATCCCTCAATCCTCCAAAAGATTGGAACCCAGATTCTGTCATTAAATCTAAGGATTCCATCTTTTCCAGGCACTAAGTGAACAATGGTTCCGCCTAATCCTTCATTAGAAATATTAGTCTCTAATAGGGCTTGCTTTTGTGTATCTAATAGCTTCTCATTCAAGCTACTTCTAAGCTCAATGCTCTTGAACAAATGTTGGAGACTCTTATGGTCAGTGTATATAATACACTTTGTACCATATAAATAATGTCTCCTCAACTTAAGTGCAAATACAACAACACCCAATTCCAAATCATGGGTGGTGTAATTTTTTCGTGCACTTTTAATTGTCGTGATGCATAAGCAATCACTTTGCCTTTTCGCGTTAGCACAACCCATGCCAGTGTGCGAGGCATCACAATAAATGATAAAATCCTCAATACCCTCAGGTAGAGATAGCACAGGAGCATTACTCAACTTGTGTTTTAGAATTTCAAAGGATTCTTGTTGTTTTGGAGCCCAGTCAAACTTGACATTCTTACGGGTCAAGGTAGTTAAAGGAGTGGCTATCCTCGAAAAGTTCTCAATGAACCTCCTATAATAACCGGCCAACCCTAAGAAACTACGAATCTCTGATGGAGTTTTGGGTACTTCCCAATTTATTATGGCTTCAATCTTGGCGGGATCCACTTGGGTACCACGCTCGCTTACAACATGTCCAAGAAACTGGACTTCTCTAAGCCAAAACTCACACTTAGAGAACTTACCATAAAGTTTCTCTTGTCTAAGCAATTCTAGGATGCACCGTAGATGTTTCTCGTGATCAGTTTGATTACGAGAGTAGATAAGTATGTCGTCTATGAAGACAATGACAAACTTATGTAGATACGACTTACAGACTCTATCCATGAGATCCATGAATGCTGCAGGTGCATTTGTGAGCTCGAAAGGCATCACCAGGAATTTGTAATGACCATAACGGGTCCTAAAGGCAGTCTTGGGAACATCCTCACTTCTAACCTTCAGTTGATGGTATCCTGTTCTCAAATCGATTTTAGAGAAGTAACTAGCCCTTGGAGTTGATCGAACAAGTCATTGATCTTGGGCAAAGGTTAACGATTCTTGATCGTTATTTTGTTTAGTCACGATAATCATTTCACATTCGCATTGAACCATCCTTTTTCTTATGAAAAGGATAGGAGCTCCCCAAGGTGAGGAACTAGGCTGAATGAAGTCTTTCTCTAAAAGTTCGTCTAATTGTATTCTCAATTCCTTCATTTCTGTCAGTGCTAGCCGATACGGAGCTCTTGCAACAGGTGCCGCTCCTGATAGGATATCAATTTAAACTCCACTTGCCTACCTGGAAGTAGACCCGGTAATTCTTCAAGGAAAACATCAGGATCTTCCGAGATGACTGATGTCACATCCCCCGACCACACCCTGGGCGGGAGCCGTGAACCAGTTATTGGTGGTATCAGTGTTTATTAAATTGGCAGCGGAATTTATCATCAGGATCGTAGTTAGGAAATATTTCAGAGTTTGTAAAAGCACCAAAGTTTAATATTAAACAAATGGGATAAAACCCATATTTCATTCAAATATTTTTAAAGGGATAAACCCTAGTTTTCAAAACATAAATTTCTTCTTTTATTCAGGTAGTTATAGCCACTTTATTTAAGCCTTCAGTGCTCCATAGCAGACTTCTATTACTTTCACAGTAAGTTACTTGAAACGCGTTTAAAAACATTTATCAGCAAAAAATACTGGCGCGATTTTTATGAAAATAAACATTGTTATAATTTACAGTATCAAGGGTGATTACATTGTTTTTATCTATCAAATACTCAATCAGTATTTGTCACTCGATGGTAGTCCGATGTTACGGTGGTCATATCACTCATTGGCTAACTTTCGTCCGATAGTGAAGATTATCAAGTATTGTATACAAAACTCCACATACCAGCAGTAATTTCAGAATACAAAAACTTAATCACTGTAAGTACAACTAGAAAACATTTAAGATTTTGAAAGCATTTGATAAAAAGAAAGAATGCATCATATTATAGTTTTAGAGTTTTAGCTTAAAGCTTCCTGGTGCTAACCCTAGGTTCCTAATAAAAATACAATGCAACCGTTTTAGTGTAACACCCCAACTTAAACTTTAACGATGCATCACGAGAAAAAACTCCAACGTAGTTTACAAAGTATAGCCGAATACAGACAGTACTTTGACATCCGTTGATGGGTTTCAGATCAATCGGACAGGGTATCGTACCAGTAGTAAGGGTTTAAAACACTTACAATGGAGCAAAGTTTAGAGTATAGAGAAGAATAGCAGAGAGAGAGAGAGAGAGCGCAAAAGAAAAGATTGAGCAGTTTGGAATGCCTACCACTGCTTCTATTTATATTTGAAGTATCAAGGGTGTCGTCACTTTATTCTTTCGTATCTCCTGGAAGCTACCCACGTAAGTATACGAATATCTTATGTGTTAAATTACTTATGAAGAACACCAGTTTCTTCTTACGAAGAATGACTCACAAAGAATATAAATTGTCTTTTGTGTGTTAAAATTTATTATTATTTTATAGATATAATTAATTCAGCTGCTTCACTCATTTATCGTTTATAACTTATAAAATATAACGTTTTATAAAACGATGAATATGTCATTAGAACGAGCATATTTTTATCTACATTTTGACCTAAGTTTCATTAAAACGGAGTAAGGTCAATTATAATAATATATATTATTATTAATTATTAAACGGTTCCTATAAAAGTAAATGTTCGTCTAGATACCTCATATTTCTAACTGTCAACTTACTCGTAATCTGCCCGTTTATATTTCATTTTAATCTCTCTCTCTCTCTCTCTATATATATATATATAAATGCAAATGTTTCATTCTCCCTACCTTTATTTAAATCTCGTCCTCGAGATTTAGTTGAACAAGTGGGGGTATATTTTTTCATCTCCGATTCTAGTTCCCAGGTATATTCCGGTCCTCTTTTTGAATCCCATTTCACTTTAACTAGAATCTATCTTTTACGCTTGAGGTTCTTGACCCTCCTGTCTTCAATTTGTAGGGGTTTTCAATAAATTTCAGTTTCTCATTTACCTCTATGTCTTGAAGAGTTACTATCAATGATTCATCGGCTAAACATTTCTTTAGGTTACATACATGAAATACATCATGTACTCCTGGCATTTCTTCAGGTAACTGTAGCTGATAAGCTATTGGTCCTATGCGTTTGATGACTTCAAAAGGTCCAACATACCTTGGGCTTAACTTTCCTCTTTTACCAAATCTAACGACTCCTTTCCAAGGTGAAACTTTAAGCAATACTTTATCCCCGACTTGAAATTCTAATGGCTTTCGACGATTATCTGCATAACTCTTTTGACGATCTCGGGCCGTTTTCATTCTTTCCTTGACTTGAATTATTTTGTCAGTTGTTTCTTAGACAATCTCAGGTCCTAATAATTGCTTTTCTCCTATCTCTGCCCAACATACAGGTATTCGACATTTTCGTTCGTAGAGTGCTTCAGATGGTGCAACATTAATACTTGTATGATAACTATTGTTGTAAGAGAATTATATTAATGGTAAATGATAGTCCCAACTTCCTCCAAAGTCTATCACACAGGCTCTAAGCATGTCTTCCAGAGTCTGAATCGTCCTTTCACTTTGTCCATCTGTTTGAGGGTGATAAGCTGTACTTAGATTTAATCAAGTTCCCATAGCTTTTTGAAAACTTGTCCAGAAATGAGAAGTAAAACGACTATCTCTGTCGTACACAATAGATAAAGGGATTCCATGTAGTGAGACTATTTCATTCACATACAGCTTAGCTAATCGTTCTACACTGAAAGTTTCCTTCATTGGTAAGAAATGTGCAGATTTAGTCAATATTTCCACAATCACCCAGATTGTGTCATTACCTTTTCGTGTCATGGGTAGTTTGGTAACAAAGTCCATTTTTATCAATTCCCATTCCCAAACTGGCATCTCTAATTGTTGAAGTAAACCTGAAGTTTTCTGATGTTCAGCTTTAACTTGTGAGCAAGTTGAACATTTTGAAACATAACTTGCTATGTCCTTTTTTATTCATATTTCACCAAAAATCCTTCCTCAAATCTTGATACATCTTGTCATTACCAGGATGCATCGTATACTTAGACTTATGAGCTTCTTCTAAAATTCAGTTTTGTAAATTTCCTTGGATAGGTACCCAAATTCTTTTCTTATGGAATTTCCAAATTCCATCTGTTCCTTTTTCTAATTCTTTGATTATTCCTTTTAATCCTTCAGCCTCATTCTTGATTGCTGTTTCCTGGATTTTCTTTAATTGTTCTATTAAATCTATTTGCAGATTTAACCTGAGAGCACATACCCTTTTTGACTTCTCATGGTATTTTCGACTTAAAGCATCAGCTACTATATTAGCTTTCCCGTCGTGATATCGGATATCACAATCATAACCACTGAGGATTTTCATCCAGCGTCTTTGTCTCATGTTCAGTTCTTTTTGCTCGAAAATATATCTTAAACTTTTACGATCTGTAAAGACAGTGAACTTACTACCATAAAGATAATGTCTCCAATTTTTGAGGGCAAAAACTATCGCTCCTAATTCCATATCATGTGTTGTGTAGTTCTCTTCATGCTTTTTCAATTGTCTAGAGGCGTAAGCAATCACTTTCTGACATTGCATCAGTACACATCCAAATCCTAATTTTGATGCATCAAAGTATACTATAAAATCTTCAATTCCTTCTGGTAAAGCAAGTATTGGAGCATTAGTTAGTCTTTGTTTTAGAATCTTGAAAGCTTCCTCCTGTTTTGGTCCCCATTCAAACTTAACTGATTTACATGTTAACTTGGTTGATGGAATGGCTATCCTAGAAAAATCTTGAATAAAGTGTCTATAGTATCTTGCCAATCCAAGAAAACTTCTTAATTCTGTTGGTGAATTAGGGACTTTCCATTTTGTAATTACCTCGATCTTTGTAGGATCTACATGAATTCCTTCATGATTAATCAAATGTCCAAGAAATTGTACCTCTTGTAACCAGAATTCACATTTTGAGAATTTAGCATAAAGCTTTTCTTTTGTCAACAATGTCAGAAGTACTTGTAGATGTTCAACATGTTCTTCCTTGCTCTTGGAATAAATAAGTATATCTTCTATGAAGCAATTACAAACTTACTAGGTATGATTTACATATCCTGTTCATCATGTTCATAAATGCAGCTGGAGCATTTGTTAAACCAAATGGCATAACTGTAAACTCATAATGTCCATACCTTGTTCTAAAAGCAGTTTTAGGAATGTCCTCTTCCTGTACTTTCAGTTGGTGATACCCTGAGCGTAAATCAATCTTTGAAAAGAATCGAGCTCCTTGAAGTTGATCGAAAAATCATCGATTCTTGATAGCGGGTACCGGTTTTTAATTGTGACTTTATTCAATTATCTGTAGTCAATACACATGCGCATCGATCCATCTTTCTTCTTGACGAATAGCACTAGTGCTCCCCAAGGCGATAAGCTAGGTTGTATGAAACCTTTTTCCAATAGTTCATCTTGTTGATTCTTCAATTCTAGCATTTCTGTTGGCGCTAGACGATAGGGTTCTTTGGCAATCGGTGTAGTTCCTGGTATTAGGTGAATCCTAAATTCAACCTCGCGGTCAGGCGATAGTCCAGGTAGCTCTTCTGGGAAAACATCTGAAAAATCTGACACTACAGAAATATCTTTTAGTTCTTTTCCTTTAGTGCTAATGATCACAAAGATCATATACACTATTCCTCCTTTTCGTGCGTAGCTTATAGCTTTCGTCACAGAGATGAACATCATCGATGTTGCCGGCTTGTCTCCCTGGATTGTGATACTTTCTCCTGTTGGCGTACGATCAACAGAATTTTGATCTCATAAGATTTGCGCATGATTGGCTACCAACCAATCCATTCCTATTACAACATCGAATCCAGCTAGATTCATTGGTAACAAGTTGGCTGTGAACTTTTGTCCTAATAAGTCTAGCTTTCCTTTTCGAAGGATTTCGCGTATACTGATAGAATTTCCATTTGCTGTTTCCACCGTACAGTCTTGGCGAAGTTTAGTTAAAGGTTGTTTGAGAAATTGACAGAAAGTAGTATTTATAAAACTTTGGTTTGCCCAGAGTCAAATAATACTTTAGCATAGACATCATGAACTAGAAACGTACTGGTAATTACATCGGGAATCAGTTCGGCTTCTTTTACTATCAGTATGAAGGCTCTAGCATTCTTCTTGGGTCCTTCAGTTGTCTTTGCCTTGTTGTTAGATGCTGTAGCTAGTTTCGGGCTATTTGGTCGGATATAGTATGCCTCTCCGCAGCTGAAGCGTACTTTAGCGTTAATTTTCCTTCTACACTCTTCTTCCTTATGTCCCGGTATCTTGCAGAAATTACAATATACCGTACATTTTCTTGAATGTTTCCTTTTATAGAACTTACAGAAAGGTGAAGAAGATGAGCCTGCTCCTTTCTTTCGGTAAGAATTACAAGAACATAGTTCCTGGGTAATCCTTTGGGCTAAATCCTTTTTATGATTTTCTTCCGTGTGCGTATCAGTCCATCTGTTAAAGTGTTAGCCAGTTCAACCGCATCTTCAATAGTTTCTGGTCTAGCTGCCTTGACCATTTCTCTGATTTCACTAACTAAACCCCATATATAACAGGAGATTAATACCGGTTTTGGCGAAGCCATGACTGGTACTATCCTTGCATATTCAATGAATTTGGTAGTAAATTCGTGGCAATTTACACCAATCATCTTATGGTTTAGGAACTTATTGGCTATCTGTTCTTTTCGTGAGGAGGATAAATTTCCTTTCTGTCATTTCCTTAAATCATTCCATTCCATGGCATAAAACATGCCACTACCTTTTGATTGAAGAATGGTATTCCACCATTTCTAATGCTTCATCTTTAAAAAGATTAGAAGCATACATTATTTATCTTCTTCAGCACACTTACTAATTTTTAAAACTGCTTCAATCTTTTCCAGCCAGCGCAAAGCTGCAATGGCTCCTTCATTACCCTGAAATTCGATCAGTTTACAAGACAAAAATTCTTTATAAGAACAACCATAAGCGATGGTCTTCTTTCGTTTAGGAAATGGAGCTTTGACAAGAATGCCATTATCTCCATTGATGCTGAGACTAGGTTCAGTGTGGGTACTGCTTATAGTATTATTATTGTTTTCAGGTGTAAGTTTCTTAATAGCTCCAATAATAAATGGCATAACATCAATTATTCCTTGAGCTACTATATCATCTATAGCACTTTTATCCATGTGGTTTCCGTTATCACTATTATTCCGAACATCCTGATTTACCTCAATCGACATCTGAGTTTCAAACATTATCAGATATTAATATCATGAAAATAAAACCAGAAACAAAAACAAAAATCAAAACAGACAAATATTCAAATACAATTGATCAAAATCATCGAACATTGCAACGTTCTACTCGTTTTTTTTGCATTAACCATATTATTACATGCCCGTATTTTAAATTTTAGTATGCCTCGATATATATATGTATATATGTTAGATGTAGATATGTATATTAGTATATTGTTATATATTATTATTATTATTATTATTATTATTATTATTATTATTATTATTATTATTATTATTATTATTATTATTATTATTATCACAGTAGGCCGGTCTCGTCTTCAGAATTGATATTCCCTCTCGTCATATTTCCAGACAAGATTTTCTCCAATTGTATGGATCTGGTTTCCTACAAACATCAGCTCCTCTCCATATTGCCTAAGCTCAGCTTCGTTCTCGTGGCTCATTGCTGGATAGGCATTCGGTATGTATGGGCGGAATTGTGGTGGCTAGGGGTAAGGGCCTTGCATGAGATTTTGGAATTCCCAATCATTAGTCCACCACTGTTCCATTGGATTTTGTGCTGGCACTGGTATCCTCTAGGTTAAATAGTGGTATTGGTTGTGGGTTCATTTGGATAGGTTCTGGGTAAAGTGGTATTGGTCCTAATGGTTGCTCTGGTTGAAATGGTAGCATTTGTGGTTCAGGGTCTGCTAACAGATTCAAGTTTATCTCACTTTCTATGGGTTGAAAAAGGTCACAGTTTGCTAGCCTTTGGTTCAATTCCTCCCACAGTGGTTTAGTAATGCTTATTTGGGCTAGTCCTTCTGCTAGTTTTATAGTGGGTTCCTGAGTTTTCTTTTTCCTTCTTTTTTCTCTTTTTTCCTTATTAAACCAACCTCTTTTCTTGGGTGGAATGGTTTCAGTTGGTTTAGCTTGAAACGCAAAAGGTTCCTCCACATCTGATTCATATCCTGATACAGCTCCAGATGGTTCTTCATCCATCTCCAAATCAGACATATGTTGAAAAGCGTTGGACACACTTTTGTCACTCATACTGTGAACTCAGAAGTTGTTTAAATAATATAAAAATTATATTGTATAGTCATTTTATATAAAATTCCAAACATTAATATTTAAGTTTAGGTATTAAAAGAACACCTAAATAGCATAAACTAGTGGCTCTAATACCACCTTCTGTCACAACCCCCGACCACACCCTGCGCGGGAGCCGTGAACCAGTTACTAGTGGTATCGGTGTTATTAAATGGCAACGGAATTTATCATCAGGATCGTAGTTAGAAAATATTTCAGAGTTTGTAAAAACACCAAAGTTTAATATTAAACAAATGGGATAAAACCCATATTTCATTCAAATATTTTTAAAGGGATAAACCCTAGTTTTCAAAACATAAATTTCTTCTTTTATTCAGGTAGTTATAGCCACTTTATTTAAGCCTTCAGTGCTCCATAGCAGACTTCTATTACTTTCACAGTAAGTTACTTGAAACGCGTTTAAAAACATTTGTCAGCAAAAAATACTGGCGAGTTCATTCATTTTTATGAAAAAAACATTGTTATAATTTACAGTATCAAGGGTGATTACATTGTTTTTATCTATCAAATACTCAATCAGTATTTGTCACTCGGTGGCAGTGCCGATGTGACGGTGGTTATATCACTCATTGACTAACTTTTGTCCAATAGTGAAGATTATCAAGTAGTGTATTCAGAACTCCACATACCAGTAGTAATTTCATAATACAAAAACTTAATCACTGTAAATACAACTAGAAAATATTTAGGATTTTGAAAGCATTTGAGAAAAAGAAAGAATGACTCACATTATTGTTTTAGAGTTTTAGCTTAAAGCTTCCTGGTGCTAACCCTAGGTTCCTGATAAAAATACAATGCAACCCGTGTTAGTGTAACACCCCAACTTAAACTTTAATGATACATCACAAGACAAAACCCCAATGTAGTTTACAAAGTATAGCCCTGTACAGACAGTACTTTGACATCCGTTGATGGATTTCAGATCAATCGGACAAGGTATCGTACCGGTGATAAGGGTTAAAAACACTTGTTAGAGTATAGAGCATAAGAGCAGAGAGAGAGAGCAAAAGAAAAGATGTGAACAGTTTAGGATGCCTACCACTGCTTCTATTTATATTTAAAGTATCAAGTGTGTCATCACTTTATTCTTTCTTATCTCTTGGAAGCTACCCATGTAAGTATACGAATCTCTTATATGTGTTAAATTACTTACGAAGAACACCAATTTCTTTGTAAAATGACTCATGAAGAATATAAATTGTCATTTGTGTGATAAATTTATTATTATTTTATATCTATAATTAATTCAGCTGTTTCACTCATTTATCGTTTATAACTTATAAAATGTAACGTTTTATAAAACGATGAATATGTCATTAGAACGAGCATATTTTTATCTACATTTTGACCTAAGTTTCATTAAAAACGTAGTAAGGTCAATTATAATAATATGTTTTATTATTAATTATTAAACTATTCCTATAAAAGTAAATGTTCGTCTAGATACCTCATATTTCTAACTGTCAACTTACTCGTAATCTGCCCGTTTAATAATAATATAAGCTTTATATATTTTACTTTAATATATATATATATATATATATATATATATATATATAAATGAAAATGTTACAACTGAGTGGTCTTCAATCTTTGTCTTTGGCGCGTTAATAGTTATTTGTGCCCTGTAAATGACACAACCTTACTTAGACACTTGGATGCCTTAAGCAATGACACTTTGTGTGGCAATCCATAGTGTGAATCTCCAAGTATGGTGAGAATTTCACCAGATGGGGTTTTAATTTCGATGAGTTTCTTATCACAGGCAATGCGGGCTTGGTTATGAGATAACTAATCCATGCCTAAGACTACATCGAACCCCGCTAATTTCATTGGCAGAAGAGATATAGGAATAGAATGATTCTTAATGGATATAAAACATCCATCAAGAATGGAAGAGGTTGTTTCTATGGTTCCGTCAGCAAGTTCTACCACATAAATTATTTCTAGGGTTCTTGTGGGTAAGTTTAATAGTTTGCTAAACTTATGGTCTACAAATGACTTATCTGCACCCGAATCAAAAAGAACTCTAGCATATATGTCACTGATGAGGAATGTACATGTTATAACATTGTTGTTATTAACAACCTCTCTAGCATTCATCTGAAAGGCACGTGCATTTCCTTTCTAGCCTCTACAGACTTTGCATTATTACTCTTGGGATCTTTAGGGCAGTTAGGCTTGATATGCCCTTTTTTATTACAGCCGTAGCAGACGACATCCTTAAGATCCTTGCATTCTGGGGTCTTATGCCCCTTTTTCTTGAAGATACCACAAGGCTTAGCCTGTGGGCCAGAATTGCACTTTCCCCAGTGCCTGCGGTTGCAAGTTCTACATGTCTGTTTCTCGCTCGGCCTATCTTGGTTCCTTCTGAACCCAAATCTCCCCTTATTCTTCTTATTGGGAGTTATCATCCCTCTCTCTTACTTTTCCCGTCAGCGTCAGTCTTGACTGACTTTTGTCTTACCAAATCTAAGTAGTAGGCTGAGCAGCCTTCACCATGCCTTTAATCTCAGGTGCTAACCCATTTATGAAACGTGCAATGCGTTTAGGTTCAGGAGAAATTAGATAAGATACCAATCTGGATAAGGAATTAAAGTCGGTAACATACTTCCAACAGTCCAGATTCTTCATTGTAAAAGTCAGAAAATTTGACTCAATCTTCTCCACCTCATGAGGTGGGCAGTAAGTTTCCTTGACAAGGTCAGCAAACTTGGACCATCCCAAGTTATACAGGTGTACTTTTCCTGTTGACTGGACCATAGCCTTCCACCATATTAAGGCATTGCCCTTAAAGGATTGGGATACAAATTTCACCACATCCTTATCAACACATCCGCTGATATCTACTATACTTTCCATTTTATCGAGCCATCTCAAGGCTTCTATGGCCCCTTTTTCTCTGTTAATGTCTTAGGGCTTGCAGGAGACAAAGTACTTATAGGTACATCCCTCCTTGGAAGAACGGGACCTATCATGAAACTCTAGTTTCTTTGGTTCACTCTTCGCATTCGATGAGTGAACAGAGCTCTCCTTTCGAGCTGATGATGGTGGAATAGATAAAGGTTTGGAGCGAGTAGCGCTCAATTTCCTTAAATTTTTCCATGGCCTTTCCAACAGCTGCCTCAATGCGAGCTTGGAAATCATCAACATTTATGGCTATGTTTTCAGCATTGTCCGTATTATTATCACGGCGACTACTTTCCGCCTCATCTATATTAGCCATTTCTGATGTTTTGGTACTAAATACCAAATTAAACATATATTAGCCATGGCATTAATAACCATATAGGCTATAAAGTTTGGATATATAGATCCATTGCCTATTTGGATCAGTGTGCTTAGAATCACAACTGTTAGGCTTAATATTTTAAATGAATATTCTTTGAGATATCTATGTATAATTGGCCTAAGTCTCAAAGAAACCATCAAAGGCTCTCTAAATTTGGACGTAGTCTGTATATTATTGGACAGTGGATCATAAATCACAACTGTCATTGTCATATTTGACAATATAATATGGCTTATAGGTAAATCAATTAACACTATCTAAGATGTTAAGATAGATAATCATCGCACTGATGATATTAGTCGCGATCTCATTGATCATATCGACTATGAGGCTTGAGTATAACTCACCACCTTGGACAGGGAACCATAAGGTTACAACTGTCATTTTCTTAATTGACAATATAGAACGGACAAAGGGATCTATTGCTACACAAAAATGCCCTTCGAACTGCGTAATGCGGGAGCCACCTATCAGCGCTTAATGGACCATGTATTTGGGGATGACATTGGTGAAACCGTGGAAGTATACATTGATGACTTAGTCATCATGAGCTCGGATAAGGAGAAGATGTTGGCAAACATCTAAAGAACATTTGCCTCCTTGCGCAAGGCAAACTTGAAGCTGAACCCTAGTAAGTGCTCTTTTGGAATGGAGGAAGGCAAATTTATGGGATTCATCGTCACGCGCGATGGCTTTAAAGTTAACCCAGATAAATTGGAAGCGATTCAGCGTACACCATCACCCTCAACTATAAAAGAAATGCAACAGTTGGCAGGGCGGCTGAACAGGTTCTTGGCCAACCACGCGATGAAGTCCTTCCCATTCATCAGCACTCTGCGGAATTGTGTGAAGAAGAACAAGTTTTAGTGGACTCCAGACACGGAGAAGGCCTTCACCCAAATGAAGGAATGCTTGATTCAGCTACCAACACTCACCCGCCACAAAAGAAGGAGCCACTGATACTCTACCTTTCCGCATCAGATATCGCTCTGGGAGCAGTTCTGCTAGTAGAACGCGCAGGAGTTCAGACTCCTATGTACTATGTCAGCAAAATGCTCACTGACCCAGAGACCCGATATCCCATGATGGAAAAGCTAGCTCTAGCTCTGTTGGCGCATCCTGGCGGTTGCGCCAATATTTTTCAGGCCACGAGATAACAGTTCTCTCGAACTACCATCTAGGCCAAATTTTGTAAAAACCGGATATCTCCGGTCGCCTAGCAAAATGGGCGATCGAGCTCGGCGGATACAATGTTGTGTATAAGCCAAGACCGGCAATAAAGGGCCAGATATTGGCTGATTTTATCGTGGAAGTCCCCCAAAATATGGCGCAGGAGTGTGAAGAAGTACAGAATCCTGCACCGGCTACGGATAGCCGCGCATGGATACTTCACACCGATGGCGCATCCAACGATGATGGCGCAGGGGCAGGTCTTCGCCTCATAAGCCCCGACGACCAAGAGTTCATATATGCCATCAGATTGGATTTTAAAAGCACAAATAATGAAGCTGAGTACGAAACATTCCTCGCAGGTCTTTGGTTAGCAATCAAGATAGGTGCGCAAAATTTGGAAGCCCATGTCGACTCACTCCTAGTCGCCGGACAGGTCAACGGCCTGTACGATGCAAAGGGCGAGGTAATGGCCTTATATCTAGAACAGACCCAAACCTTAGTAACCAAATTCAAGATAACCCATGTTAACTGAAGCGAGAACAAACATGCGGACGCTCTCAGCAAGCTAGCCACTACAAGCTTCAAGCACCTTGCGCGCGAAATGCGCATTGAGGTACTAAAAAACCCTTCGGTTCCTTTGCGACAAGTCAACATCATAGAAATGGGGAACCCATCATGGATGTCTCCCATCATCATGTTCTTGCAACACGGGAGTCTCCCCGAAAGCAAAGAGGAAGCAAGGAAGATCCATAACAAAGCACTGAACTATGAAATGGCGGACGGTATCTTATACCGGAAGTCATACCTTGGACCTCTCCTCCGCTGCGTTGACGCGCAAGACGCCAAGTACTTGATCCGTGAAATACACGAAGGGTTATGCGGAATTCACGCTGGACCGTGCATGGTCGTTGCAAAGATCATGAACGCCGGATATTATTGGCCTGACATGCACCTTGATGCGGTCGAAACATTGCGAAGATGCGCCTCATGCCAGCGCCATGCTCCAAAGACACTACGCCCCAAAAATCCCTTGATTCTGGTAACAACAGCGTGGCCTTTTCAACAATGGGCAATCGATATGCTGGGACCATTCCCAGATGCCCTAGGAGCGGTGTAGTTTATAATCGTTGCAGTCGATTATTTCACCAAATGGGTAGAGGTCAAACCTCTCGCATCCACCATAGCAACTGTAGTGCGAAAATTAATTTGGGAGCATATCATATGCCGTTTCGGATTACCCTTGCGCATAGTCAGCGATAACGGCCCCAATTTCGCAGCCGAAGAGCTACATCAATGGATGCAAGAGATGCATATCGAACACGTTTCACTTCGGTCGCGCATCCCCAAGGAAACAACCAAGTGGAAAGGATTAATAAAAGCATTGTTGAAGGAATCAAGACAAGGTTGGGAACAACACGCAAAGGTTGGGTAGATGAGTTGCCAAGCATCTTATGGGCTCATCGAACCATGCCTAAAACCAGCATGGGCGAAACTCCTTTTAGCCTTGTGTATGGCACGGAGGCAGTGATTCCTGCAGAAATAGGCCTCCCATCACCGCGCATGTTGGCTGCGCAAAAACAAAACAATGAGGAAGAGCGCATGCTAGATTCGTACTTGCTAGAAGAAAGGCGTGAAAACGCTGCCATCAATGAAGCAAAATACAAGTCCAAGCTAGAGAAATACTACAAAGCGCGAGTCTGCATATGCACCTTCTTACCCGAAGATTTTGTTCTACGCGACAATGAGGCATCTAATGCTGAACGTCCTGGAAAACTAGCACCCAAGTGGGAAGGTCCTTATGTTATTTATGAAGTCCTGGGAAAGGGCGCTTATACTCTTAAGCGCTTAGACGGAACAAGCATCCCCAGGACATGGAATGCGTAGCAACTAAGGTGATGTTACATGTAAATTCCAAAGTACATAGCCTCTTGTCTATCTGGAAATGCGGCCTTTGCGCCCAATTATGTAATAAAGATATGACTTACCTTCTCTTTTTATCTTAATGTTTCGCTACAAATGCGCGGAAACACTTTGAGTATACGCAAAAACAACTCGGTGCGCAATGACTCGTAAAATATAAGTTACTACCTACGCAATATGCACAAAAGCTGATATCCAAGTGCGAGTTCATTACCAGTTTTATTCGCTATACTTGTACAAAGTCGTTTCAATCCACGTAAATATTGTAACAGAAAAGAAACATTTCATTAAAAAGATAAAAGTGTATACATAACCGCGTTATGCGTGGAACAAGCAATGATCCTACAAAGATATTACATCACGGATCCTACATTAGTCTTCGTCTTCAGCAGCGACTTCAGCATCTTCCGGAAAATATCTTTCAAGTGGTCAACGAAGTCATCATGGGTAAGAGCCTCGCTCACCAACTCCAAGGCAGGAATTACAAGGCGATTATACCCCTGCTGCGCCTTCTCGAAGACAAGTCCAGTATTAATCCCATGAGTGGAGGCATGGCTAGAATCCCATTAAGTGTCCAAGGCATGAGCAACTTGTTGCGCAAACTCCGCATAGCCTTGCGCATGCCCATCATGGCGCGCAACGACCACCAGCTTAGCCACTGCACCATCCAACTGCACGAAATTCACAATGGAATCGGCAAGCTGCGAATTCAAAGGAAAAATCAGAGCCATTCTATAAGGTTCAGAATAAAACACAAGTGCAAGCACTTACAAGGTCAATTCCATGTTGTTGGAGCCACAACATGTTGCTGGTGAGCGATTCCACCAACGACTAGGAGATGGCACGGGAGTTCTCGGAGTCTTCTAATTTCTTCTCTCCCGTTTCCACCTTCGCCTCCGCAAGTTGCAACTTTCGCACGAGTTCAACATTTTTTGCTAAAGCTACCTGGAGATCTCTCTTAGCGCTCGCCAAAGCAGCGCAAGCTTCGACCTGTTTAATTTCAACAAGGTTAGCAACATACCTTAAAACTTAACAAAAGAATAGACACAAAAGACAAGGAGGTACCTCTTTCTTCTCACTGTGCTCACGTTGCACACTAGCTTGTGCAGCTGGGGCAGCGGACGCCTCTTTCCCTTTTCTCTCGCGCGCCACATCGGCGCGCAGCTGGGTCAACTCATCCCTCAGGGATCTCTTCTCCCTGTTGTCTCTCTCGCAAGCCTCCTTCCATAACTTGCGTTCCTCAGCAAGTTTGGCTTCTGAGGCTTCAGCCTTGTTCTTCCACCCCTGTGCAGACCACCCTTCAATGTCCTGGTTATCAGTCTCCCTTGCCGACAATGCAGCTTCACACGCAACCACTTGGGCTCGCTCCTTTCCAAGGGTCTCTTGAGCAGCCTCAAGATTCTTCTTTTCCTTTACCAGGCCCCGCCAGTCTCGAACAATTTTGTAAGTCCCCAAGGCGGACCTGGCAGCTGCTTGGAGGTACGTGTGACACGTCTCTTCTTCTTCACGATTAGATTGCAGACGTACCTTCGCCGGGGGAAAGCTCCCTTAAAAAACACACGGCACGCCGACCAGTGAGAAAAGTCACCTCCTTTCTCCTACTTACACACAGGAGTGTGGATCTCTTCAACATGGGAAGAGGAGAAGGACCTATAGTAACAATCCCCCGGAGTCTCATCCGAGCGGATGGGAGACAAACCAAGGGCGGCAGATCCTGCGCTGCCCCCAGGAAACGGTTCCTCCACGTGCCCTTGTGGAGCACTAGTTTGAACCTCTTCGGCGGACGCCGCTCCCGACGGCCCCGCCTTACGAGCATTAACCGCGCCACCTTGATGCGCGCATTCTTCCCCCGCCACAGCGAGTTCTTCCAGCACCACATTGGGGTCCTGATCAAAGAACCCCGATTTTTCCAATCCCACGGTAGGTTCCCCAAGATCCACCCAGGATTCCTCAACAACAACCACATGTTCTTCAATATCCTGTTGTGGTTGCATCAATGGAATGCCCAGAGTTTCCAAAACTAGGGAACCCACATTAGTACCGATACCGCTACCTTCCACCTCCACGTGAGGCCCCTCCCTCACGCTGACCGGTTCTTCTGCCCCAGCAGCAGCATTCCCTTCTTGACCACCGGCCTGGGTCATTGGGGATTCAGCCTCCCCAGCACTTGGGCCGGAATACACCAAAACCGGCTCATCCCTCACAACACAATGATAAGTGTTAGCCGCATACAACACAAAACATGGAAGAAAATATCAAGGGGTATAAAATACTTACAGAGGGATATTCTGGAGGTTAATGAGCTCAAATCATCCTGCTTCTCAAAATGTCTCTGCGCAACCTTCTTAGGGGGTTGCACGGAGAGGGTCTCCTTCGGATGCCTCTTCCTCTTCAGAGGCACTTCTGGAACCTCTTCAGGCTCCTCCGGGCTAACTGATATGGCGGCTGATGCAACCGCCTGCTTCGGCGCAGCCTTCTTCACCCTCCCATGAGTTAGAGATGACCACACAAGTTTTCTACTTGTCAGTGATAACGCGCTTACTTTTGGGAGAGCCTGCATCGGGTTTATTCGCCTCCCTACCCGCCGCCACACTGGACCCTGCGCGCCTCTTTTTCTTGTGATCTGGGCCAATGCCCAAATCCATCAGAGCGCTTGCATGCAAACCAAGACAACAAGTAAGTCATCTACAAGGGCGCGCAAACAAACAATATAAACTCACCAGTTGGTGGCGCAGGAGCCGCTAGATCCGCGTCCTTGATTAGGGAAAAATTATCAAGGACCTGCGCGTACCAGGTAGGCTCATCTGGCTTCAACGAAACCTTCTCCATCCGCCCCTCCTTCCTTTGGAAGGCGGCCAAGAACAGCGGGGCTCCTGCAAGTATAACACACGCATCATAAGTGAATGTACAACTCTCAATCAATCAAGAAAAAGGGAATAAGAAATACTTACTGCGATCGCCCACAAAGTACACTGGTTGGCACCGGCGCTCGGGTCCCTACACCAGGCTTATGCCCGCAACCACAGGCACTCTCTCCAGCAACTGGATCATCGGGATCTCTTTCAAGTCGCCATACCAGGCGTCAAGCACTGGTATGGGAAGGGTCTCCGCCGGAATTTCTTCCGGCCCCCGGAACGTCATCACAGCCGGTATCACACCAGCCTTAATAAAAAAGAATTTTTCCTTCCATTTGTGGAAGGACTTGGGGGAGAGAGCAAAATCTTCCGCGCCTGCGCACGGAGCTGGAAAGAATAGAACCCCATCGAACAATGGAGTTGATAAAAAATACGAAACCGGTCGACGGTGGGAATAGACCCAGTCGACTGGCACAGGAACTCAAAGTGACGGATTCTCACCATTCCCATCGGATTCTGTTGGGAAAGGTGGAAGATGTAGTACTGAAGCAAATCGACAAAGAATTTGGTGGCGAGCAACCGAAAGTTACCCTCACCAAAGAAATCAGCAAATAAGGATATGTAACCCGCCGGAGCATTGGCGGCCGTCTCACCTTCCGCCGGCATCCAGGAGTCCTTAGAGGGAGGAAAACGGAGACCGAACCAGATATCATCGAATAACTGTCGGCTTAACTTGCAAGCCGGCATAGGAGGAGGAGGAGCAGCGCCACCAGCGGCGGCCTCAGGCTCTCTTGCCGCCATAGAAAAGGGAAACAAGACAAGAGAACTTTGAAAAAAATTTTGAAAAAAAAATTCAGACGAATTCATCAATGCAAGAAGAAGAAGAAAAAAACTTTGAAGAATCTGTGAAGGGATGAAGAAACCCTACCAGAGCACCTCTATTTATAGTGCTTGCATTTAATGCGCTCGGAGAACGTGTACAACACGTGGTTATGACGACCAATCACATAAGGACGTGTGGCGAGTGAATGGGGAGTGACGGTTAACCTGCGCGCGATCAGACACGCTCTCTGCCCATTCATTAAATGAATGGCAGACGAAGCGGCTAAGTACACGCCACAACTGTCAGACGTCCTTTCAAATCCCCCTTTTTCTCACCAAACCACCTGCAGAAGTCAGAAAATCATATTTTCAAATTCCAAAAGTGAAGACCACTTGCAGACGTCAGAAAATCATATTTCAACCACCAAATAAACGGTGTAAGGATCAACTTTTCTAGTCCAGCACTCCTCCCAACTTACAACATGCGCGTAGGAACAGCACTTGACTGGGGGGGACTTGAGGAGGTATGGTCGCACGCAACCATATCCTTGACCCAAATGTCACAAAGAAAACCATGCGCGCAGCGTGCAATGGTGCACCTTCTTTGGATTCAGTAGGCCATACAATGAGCCTTGCGCACTCAGCGCAACGGTGAATTAGACCAACCTTCACAGGTCACACAATGAGCCTTGCGCACTCAGCGTAACGGCGAATTAGACCAGCTTCTATAAGTCACATAACGAGCCTTGTGTACTCGCCACAACAGCAAGTTAGACTCATGCGCGCAGGCTACTAGACCCTGCGCACAACAACATTCCTCTAAGCTGTGAATCCCAAAACCTTACAAGGGCAAGACACAAATGAGAAGCGCCACATAGTCTCAAGACAAAAGGATACACCCCTGACACCCTGTGCTGGCGGGAAAAACCTTGACAGCCTCGCAGAAGGGGGTAAGCACTAATGTAACACCCTATAAAATCGTGTCCAATAATATAGTGACACGTGTTGTATTTTTAAATATAGTCTATTAAAGACTAATATGGACTAAAAGTGACAACATGCTCAAACTGAGCCTCTGGATGACTTTTTGATGTCAACATGCATAAACCTAGCCTCTGAACGACCATTAGTGTCGTCATGCATAAAAACGTAGCCTCTGAATGACCATTAGTGTCGTTATGCTTAAACTCGGCCTCTGAGTGATTGTGTCAACATGCCTAGCCTCTGAGTGACATCGGGTCAACATGCTTATATTGGGCCTCTGAGTAATCCTTTACGAAGTCCTAACTCTCATATGAGCCGCTAGATGGACGAAAGGGATTATGTAACACCTTGTGAAATTTGTGTTAGCTAATATACCGACACGTGTACATATCCTCGGATCATATCTCAATAAGCTAGTCACCCAAACATGTTCAAAAATCTCAAAAATTCACAAAACTAACCACAACCTACGGTTGATAACCGTAGCCTACGGTTTGAAGCTGCTGGAACAATTTATCATAGACCGTAAGCTACGGTCTAGCGACCGTAGCCTACGGCAGGCTCCTAGAGCCTTAAGTTTTTCCTTGTTTTAACTTTTAGAAAATTACCCAGAGACCCCTAGACTTTGTTATTTTCATATTTCTTATATTACTAAGCCACCTTAAGACCCGAACGTCTCTCGGTTGAGATGATATATTTTTATTTACCATCCTCAAGCATTCCGCTCTTTTACCAAACCTCTAACTTTAATAGTTTGGGTAATTTAATACATGAATCCGTAAGTATCGTGTCTTTCACGTATAAGCTAGTAAACATTTATAAGCCGTGAAAACACCTAGTGTGACACCCGTTAACGTTCGGTTATTTGTACTCTTCTTCAATATATCTCGTATTGAACATAAAGAACTAGTTGTGTCATTATGTCATGAAATATAAGTCAAGGGAAAATTCATGACATTTAATAAAATTATATTTGAGGGGCTAAATATGTTAAATATCCTAAATCTTTGTGAGGAAGCCACTTAGCCTGCAAATTGCCACACTTCTCCAGCTCTTGACACCTTGCTAGACACATGTGATGATCCTACAACATCCTTAACACTTGGCATCATCCTCACACACCTCCTTGCACTATAAATAGCCCACAAGTTCACCTCATTCTTTGCTCATTCACTTCTTCTCCTCTTTATTACACTCTTGGAAGTTCCTGAACATTTGGGAGCTTCCCTTTGAGTTCTAAGTTTCTCTTGGATCACTTGTAAGTGCTCCATCTCTGCTCTTTTCCTTTTATAGGCATTTAATAGTCAAAAGTAAAGCATTTTCGACAAATTCCTTGACTTTCGGTTAAGACCTTATGGTCCAGCCATTATTCAAAATGGCTAAGTGATCGTAATTAGGAAGGTATTAACCCCTTAAAGGGGCACCTACTAAGGATCACGTTTACTAGGTCAATTGACGGGTCAAATTTATTGTTTTAAAAAGTCAAACGGGTCAGCTTTCATAAAAATCATAATATGAGTTTATACATGTTATAAATATATTTTTGACACTTAAACAAGTTGGTAATAATTATTAGAACATCTGGGAACATGTTCGATCCGTCAATTTCAGTCCTAGAGTCGGTTCGCAACCGAAAGTCGTGAAGTTTGACTTCTGCTTTGACTTTCGATTCTGACCCGACTTAGATTAGTTAACTTCTGTATTAAGGTCACATTATGATCGTAATGCAATGTAGCATAACCCTCTGAGGTTATATTACTTGATCATAATCATAATCTGCGTTTATGCACAAGTTCCGTAAAATGTCAAAATTTGACTAAAATGCCCTTTTTACATAAAACAAGGTTTTAATCAACAATGGACTTGCAAATAAATTTCCTACTGATATGTTAAAATGATTAACATATTATGATGTTAATATTCTGATCATAAACTGATTTTACTATAATATCGTAAACTATACTTTTAAATGACCAAAATGCCCTTTCGGTGCATAGTTTGGTCTTAAACCATAAACCACACTTATGTGTGCTATCTTACTGATATTATATCACAAATTAAGTATTTTTCCAGAAAGTTTATGATCATAACATCAGAATACATGCAAGTTCCTTTTATACGACATATAATTACCAAAACGCCCTTATAAGGTGTAGTTTCCTTTTAAAACCTCAACGGGCATACAAGTTGATATCCTAATGATATTACAACTTATCATTTTATTCTCAAATTCCATAATGTTAATTGTTTACCCATACTATACAAGTGTTAAGTACTTGTTGGGTTTAAACTACATTCTATCCTGTCATCGCTTAATCTAGCGTATCGTCCCGATTTTGATCCTTAAAGCTAGTCGGTCTAAGTCTATGACTTAAATAGAGATCGTTAGCATTCTAATGGGTTAGCTTATGCCATAATCCAGACTAGAGCTTTCCAGTAAAAGCTATATGCACTTATTTCATTTTAAGTACGGCTGAAATATTAAATCTTACATTTTAAATCAAGACTAGCTCAGGTAAAAACTCTTGACTTATTTTCCATATACGGGCTTGGGTTATGGTAAATTATTACCGCTTGGTCAGAAATGGGATCAATCGAATGCCGGATTATGGCTAGTAAATCCGCATATTCTGTTTTAATCAGTTTTGTTTGATAACTTAAACATTGGGGGTTAACAACCGTGTCCTGGATATCCTTGGCTCATTACATTAGATAATGGCCATGACCAAAGCACGGGTGTCGGCATACACCCGACAGATGTGAATGCTAAAATTATTTTTACCCACAAGTTGGGGATAACTCCTTCGTGGGTTCATAAGTTGTGTGTACGTTAATCATGTCTGGGTCTCTGTACTGGGCCCCATATGTATTGACAAACATGTAAAGCTGTTAACAAGGTTACAAAGCTGACTTTCCCATGTTATAAAAGATTTGTGCCCTGTGCACTTAAATCAAATTTTAAAATGTTTTCAAAATGAGTCAGTCGGGTGTATTTACCAGCGAAAGCTAACGTATTTTCAAAAGACTAAGCTTGCAGGTACAATACGAAATGGGCTGGAAGTGGACAGGTTGGTGTTTGGTTTGAAATTCGGGGTGTGACAGGTTGGTATCAGAGCTAACGTTTGAGAGAATTAAACACTAGCCTTCTTGTGTTCAATCTCAAACTTACACAAGCACATTCCTTAGACTTCCGAGTCTAGCTTTGACCTAGGATTATTCTTTTCATTATTAAGTTATTAGTATTGTTTTGATTTGATTTTTAAACAGGAAAATGCCGCCAGGACTTAGAGGACAAAGTGGAAGAGGAAAAGGTCCAATGAGGGGAGGACCATCGGGGCGCATCCCTTCACAACCTCACAACTCAGATTCCTACCAAGAATCAGGAGATTCGTCTCCTTGGAAACCAGCGATACATTCTGTCTCTAATAGACACTCGCCCCCACATTACCAAAATTCTTACCACTCTGACCACTCCTATCATTCACACCATTCTCACCATTCCCATCATTCCCATTCACACTCTTACCATGAAGAATTTAACCCTAATTACTATTTTAACACACCTCCAGCTGACCAAAATCAGTTGGATCAACCAAACCCAATGGACGAAGACTCCAATCCGGAGATGCCGCCATCAGGATCGAACGCACATCCTATTGAAATCTTGAGCGATTCCAACTCTTATGCTGGATCGCCATATCAAGGTCCTAATGAGTGGGACCAATATTGGAGTTAATTTGCCTTTACTAATACTAATTCCCATCACTCTCAACCACCTCCCATACAGGAAGATGTCCACATGGAACCCGTGGACCAACCCCAACCTCCACCTGAGCCACCAAGGAGAAAAAGAGGAGCACGTATGTCGGTACGTGCGGGGCGACGGTCGGGATCGCTGCCACCTTTGCCCAAACCTTACCCAACCATTCAAGAGGATCCACAAATGGGTGGACCCTCCAATGTTTCACATGTGGTGGAACCGACACCACCACTAGTGGTTCAACCACCACCATCGGATTTTAATAACCCTATTCCTACATATCCGGATATAACTGGATATGATCCTTTTAACCCATCTATGCCGGTAAATTACCAGGCACTATCACATGACCCTTATATACAAGCGATCATGCATAACGCACTTTACCCGTCTCCTTTCCCACTTGCTTATCCACCTACTGGATATCCAACTTATGGGTACCAGTATCCTATGATGCCACAACCACAACCACAACCTCCCCCGCAACTCGAGGCCATTAACGAGGCCTTAGAACGAATGAAAGAAATGCAACAACAAGTGGAGAAGACGGAGAAGAAGACAAATAAGTTCTTCAAGAAGCTCTCCAAGTTGGTTAAGGGAAAGAAAGATGAGTGAAGTCTTTTCTTTTATTATGTTTAGTCCCTATGTGGACATTGTTATTTCATAAATCCCTGCATGAACATTTTTGTCTCTTTTAGTCCTTGTATGGACAATCAGTTTCATTTATTTATTTCAAGTATTGTACTTTCTATTATCATTTAATGAAATATTTTGGAATTATATATATATATATATATATATATATATATATATATAACATATATATATGTACTCAACCTCTTCTAGTGATCATCTCGATTTTACTCGAAATTTATGATCAGCTATATAATTCCAAAAAGATCTTAATGGTTTTGATTAGCCAAGTGGCATAAACCACATATTTGGCCAAAAGTATAAATTGTAGTTAAGTACGTAGGGGTCTTCTATCATGACAGTTAAGGGAAGTTATCCTTCTATCCGGAGGTGGTGGACTTAAGTTCAAGCCTCCAAGTCATTAAGGTCAATGCGACAGGGACTATTTAATCAACCATTAAGATACTCTTATGTTAACATTCAAGAATGTTCATACTCTTGGTAGTGTAACTTGAGGAATCACACTAGCCTTCTAGGTGATGGACTATGTCCTAACCTTATATAGCCTATGTGATCAAATTTGATCCCGGCTAATATCATCAGTGCGATGATTAAACATCCATTAGTGATGTATTGCCCTTGGGGCTATAATTAAACAACCATTAGTGATGTATTGCCCTTGGGGCTATGATTAAACATCATTAGTGATGTAATGCCAATGTGCCATATTTTATGTCCATTAGTGACAGGCCAATGTGCCATATTTTTATGTCCATTAGTGAAAGGCCAATGTGCCATATTTTTATGTCCATTAGTGACATGCCAATGTGCCATATTTTGTGTCCATTAGTGACATGTCAATGTGCCATAATTAATGTCCATTAGTGACAGGCATGTGTGCCATAATCAAATGTCCTTTGTGACAAGCCTAAGTGCTATATACAATTGTCCAACTGACAATGACGGTTGTGACATCACGATCCACTGTCTAATAATATATGGACTATGTCCAAATCGTAATTTGCCTTTGATGGTCCTTTTGAGACCTAGGCCAAATATAGATAACATTCATCTAAAATGTTAAGCCTGACAGTTGTGATTCCATGCACACTAGTTCAAATAGGCAATGGATTTATATATCCAAACTTTATAGCCTATATGGTTATTAATACCATGGCTAATATAAAATTTATTGGTATATAGTACCCAAACATTAGAGATGGCTAACTCAGATGAGGCGCAAAGTAATCGTCGTAATAATAGTGCTGACAAAGCTGAAAATATAGCCATCAATAATGATGATTTCCAAGCTCGCATTGACGCAGATGTAGGAAAAGCCATGGAGAAATTTAAGGAAGTGAGCACTACTCGCTCCAAACCTTTATCTATTCCACCATCATCGGCTCGAAAGGAGAGCTCTGTCCACTATTCAAATGCGAAGAGTGAACCAAAGAAACTAGAATTTAATGATAGGTCTCGTTCTTCTAAAGACAGATGTACCTATAAATACTTTGTCTCCTGTAAGCCCCGAGGTTTTCATGGAGAAAAAGGGGCTATAGAAGCTTTGAGATGGCTCGATGAGATGGAAACTATTGTAGAGATCAGCGGTTGTGCTGATAAGGTGTGGTGAAGTTTGTATCCCAATCCTTCAAGGGCGATGCCCTAATATGGTGGAAGGCCATGGTCCAGTCAACAGGAAAAGTACACTTGTATAACTTGGGATGGACCAAGTTTGCGGACCTTGTTAAAGAAACGTACTGCCCACCTCATGAGGTGGAAAAGATAGAGACAGATTTTCTAACTCTTATAATGAAAAATCTGGACTGTCGAAAGTATGTTAGCGACTTTAATTCCCTATCCAGATTAGTATCTTATCTGATTTCACCTGAACCCAAACGCATCGCACGTTTTATAAATGGGTTAGCAACTGAGATAAAAGGTATGGTGAAGGCTACTCGGCCTACTACTTATAGGTCTGCTGTTGACCTATCTCTCTCACTCACCTTGGATTTGGTGAGACAAAAGTCAATCAATATTGAGACTGACGGGAAGAGGAAGAGAGAGGATGGTAACTCCCAAAGATTTAATAAGATGAATAAGGTGAGATTTGGGTTCAAAAAGAACCAAGATAAGTCGGGTGTGACGCTGACATGTAAGACCTGCAACCGAAGACACTGGGGATAGTGTAATTTTGATCCACAGGCTAAACCCTGTGGTATCTGTAAAAGAAAAAGGCATAAGACCCTAGAATGCAAGGATCTTAAGGATGCAGTCTGCAATGTCTGCAATGAAAAAGGGCATATTAAGACTAACTGCCCTAAGAATCTAAAGAATAATAATCTGAAGCTTGGGGATGCCAGGAAAGGCAATGCTCGTTCTTTCCAATTGACTGCTAAGGAAGCTGTTAACAACAATACCGTCATAATAGGTACTTTCCCCATTAATGATATTTATGCTAGAGTTCTCTTCGATTCGGATGCGGATAAATCTTTTGTTGATCATAAGTTTAGTAAATTATTAAACTTACTCATAAGAACTCTAGATAAAACTTATGAGATAGAACTTTCCAACGGAACCTTAGAAACCACAACTTCCATTCTTGATGGATGCTCTATATCCATTAGGAATCATTCCATCCCTATCTCTCTTTTGCCAATGAAATTGATGGTGTTCGATGTAGTCTTAGGCATGGATTGGTCATCTCATAACCAAGCCCGCATTGCCTATGATAAGAAACTCATCGAAATTAAAACCCATCTGGGGAAATGCTCACCATCTTTGGAGACTCACACTACGGATTACCAGACAAGGTGTCGTTATTTAAAGCATCCAAGAGTTTGAGAAAAGGTTGTGTCATCTACATGGCACAAGTCACCATAAATGAGCCTAAATCCGATATCCAAGACCTTCCGGTTATCTCAGAGTATTCCGAAGTTTTCTCAGAAGAATTACCAGGCCTACCTCCAGACAGACAAGTGGAGTTCAAGATTGACATTATACCAGGATCAGAACCAGTAGCTAGAGCTCCATATTGGCTAGCACCAACAGAAATGAAGGAATTAAGGACGCAGCTAGACGAACTCTTGGAGAAAGGCTTTATTCAACCTAGTTACTCGCCTTGGGGAGCTCCAATCCTCTTCGTTAAGAAGAAAGACGGATCAATGCGGATGTGCATCGACTATCAGGAATTGAACAAGTTAACAATTAAGAATAGATATCCTATGCCCAGGATCGATGATTTATTCGACCAACTTCAAGGGGCTAGTTATTTCTCTAAGATTGATCTGAGATCTTGATATCACCAGCTGAAAGTTAGGAGTGAAGACGTTCCTAAAACAGCCTTCAGGACCCGCTATGGTCACTTTGAATTTTTAGTGATGCCTTTTGGGCTCACAAATGCACCAGCAACATTCATGGATCTCATGAATAGAGTCTGCAAACCTTATTTGGAGAAGTTTGTCATTGTCTTCATAGACGACATACTTATCTATTCTCGTGATCAAGCTGATCACGAGAAACATCTTCGGTGCATTCTAGAATTGCTAAGGCATGAGAAGCTTTATGCTAAATTCTCTAAATGTGAATTTTGGCTTAGAGAAGTCCAATTTCTTGGCCATGTAGTAAGTGAGCGTGGTCTCCAAGTGGATCCCGCCAAAATAGAAGCCATAATGAATTGGGAAGTTCCCAAGACTCCATCAGAAATTCGTAGTTTCTTGGGATTGGCTGGTTATTATAGGAGGTTCATCGAGAACTTCATAAGAATAGCCACTCCTTTGACTACCTTGACCCGTAAGAATGTTAAATTCGTTTGGGGTCCAAAACAACTAGAATCTTTTGAGATTCTAAAACACAAGTTGAGCAATGCTCATGTGTTATCTCTACCTGAGGGTATTGAGAACTTTGTTGTTTACTGTGATGCCTCGCACACTGGCATGGGTTGTGTGCTAATGCAAAATGGCAAAGTAATTGCCTATGCATCACGACAACTAAAGGTGCATGAAAAGAATTACACCACCCACGATTTGGAATTGGGTGCCGTTGTATTTGCAGTAAAATTGTGGAGACATTACTTGTATGGCACGAAGTGTATTATATATACTGACCATAAAAGTCTCCAACACATGTTCAATCAGAAGGAATTGAACATGCGACAACGCCGTTGGATGGAAACACTTAATGATTATGATTGCGAGATTCGCTACCATCCCGGCAAGGCAAATGTAGTCGCTGATGCCTTAAGTCGCAAGGAAAGGGTTAAGCCCATAAGAATTAATGCCAAGAGCATCGAGCTCAGAAATAGCTTGAATGATGCGCAAAAGCAAGCCCTATTAGAGGCTAATATTCCTAATGGGGGATTAGGCAGAACTGTTGATCAGTTAACGCCTGGAAAAGACGGAATCCTTCGATTTAATGACAGAATCTGGGTTCCAATGTTTGGAGGACTTAGAGTCTAATCATCCAGGAAGCGCGTAATTCAAGATACTCAGTTAACCCAGGTGGTGACAAGATGTATCAAGATTTGAAGAAGACTTATTGGTGGATGGGTTTGAAGAAATCCATAGCCACTTATGTAGCTAAGTGTTTGACGTGTTCGCAAGTTAAGGCCGAACATCAGAAACTTTAGGACTTCTACAACAACTTGAGATTCCCTCTTGCAAATGGGAAATGGTAACTATGGATTTGATTACCAAGTTACCTAAGACCAAACGTGGTAATAACACGATTTGGGTCATTGTAGATAGACTGACTAAGTTAACACATTTCTTGCTAATTAAAGAGACTTATAGCTCTGACAAGTTGGCTAAGTTGTACGTGGACAAGATTGTGTCCCTACACGGTGTGCCGGTTTCTATTGTATCTGATAGAGATACTAGATACACTTCTCACTTTTGGAGAAGTTTCCAACAATCGTTAGGCACGCGATTAAACTTTGGTACGGCTTACCATCCGCAGACTGATGGTCAAATTGAGCGTACTATTCAAACTCTGGAAGACATGCTTCGGGCATGTGTGATTGATTTAGGTGGAAGCTGGGATGACCACTTACCCCCAATAGAATTCTCCTACAATAATAGTTATCATACAAGCATCAAGGCTGCTCTTTTTGAGGCCTTGTATGGGAGAAAATGCCGAACGCCCGTGTGCTGGGCAGAAGTTGGCGAAGCCCAACTATCTGGACCTGAGATTGTCCTAGAGACCACAGATAAGATAATACAAATCCATGATCGTCTCAAGGCTGCCAGAGATAGGCAAAAGAGTTATGCAGACAAGAGGCGAAAACCTCTTAGTTCCAATTAGGGGACAAAGTATTATTGAAGGTATCACCCTGGAAAGGTGTGATGCGCTTTGGAAAGAAGGGCAAGTTGAGCCCGAGATATATTGGACCATTCGAGATAATCGAATGTGTCGGTTTTGTAGCTTATAAGCTCAAACTGCCTGAGGAGCTCAGTGGAATCCATGATGTGTTCCACATATCTAATTTAAAGAAATGTCTAGCCGATGAGTCGCTAGCAATGCCACATCAAGATGTGCAAATTGATGAAAACCTGGGGTTCGCTGAGAAACTAATTTCGATCGAGGATTGACAGGTTAAGAAGCTCCGAAGAAAAATGATACCTATAGTAAAGGTTAAGTGGGACGCTTTTAGAGTTCCCGAGTATACATGGGAGGTTGAGTCCACTATGCGATAAAAGTACCCCCATCTTTTTGAATAAAATCTCGAGGTCGAGATTTCTTTTAAGGGGGTGAGGATGTAACACCCTGTGAAATCGTGTCCAATAATATAGTGACACGTTTTGTATTTTTAAATATAGTCTATTAAAGACTAATATGGACTAAAAGTGACAACATGCTCAAACTGAGCCTCTGAATGACTTTTTGATGTCAACATGCATAAACCTAGCCTCTGAACGACCATTAGTGTCGTCATGCATAAAAACATAGCCTCTGAACGACCATTAGTGTCGTTATGCTTAAACTCGGCCTCTGAGTGACCGTTGTGTCAACATGCCTGGCCTCTGACTGACATCGGGGTCAACATGCTTATACTGGGCCTCTGAGTGATCCTTTACGAAGTCCTAACTCTCATATGAGCCACTAGTTGGACGAGAGGGATTACATAACACCTTGTGAAATTCGTGTTCGGTAATATACCGACACGTGTACATATCCTCGGATCATATCTCAATAAGCTAGTCACCCAAACATGTAAAAATTCACAAAACTAACCGTAACCTACAGTTTGAAGCTGCTAGAACAATTTATCATTGACCGTAAGCTACGGTCTGGCGACCGTAGCCTACGGCGGGCTCCGAGAGCCTTAAGTTTTTCCTTGTTTTAACTTTTAGAAAATTACCCAAAGACCCCTAGACTTTGTTATTTTCACATTTCTTATATTACTAAGCCACCTTAAGACCCGAACGTCTCTCGATTGAGATGATATATATTTATTTACCATCCTCAAGCATTTTTACCAAACCTCTTAATAGTTTGGGTAATTTAATCCATGAATCCATAAGTATCGTGTCTTTCACGTATAAGCTAGTAAACATTTATAAGCCCTGAAAACACCTAGTGTGACACCCGTTAACGTTCGGTTATTTGTACTCTTCTTCAATATATCTCGTATTGAACATAAAGAACTAGTTGTGTCATTATGTCATGAAATATAAGTCAAGGGACAATTAATGACATTTAATAAAACTATATTTGAGGGGCTAATTATGTTAAAAACCCCAAATCTTTGTGAGGAAGCCACTTAGCCTGCAAATTGCAACACTTCTCCAGCTCTTGACACCTTGCTAGACACATGTGATGATCCTACAACATCCCTAACACTTGGCATCATCCTCACACACCTCCTTGCACTATAAATAGCCCACTAGTTCTCCTCATTCTTTGCTCATTCACTGCTTCTCCTCTCTATTACACTCTTGGAAGTTCCTGAACATTTGGGAGCTTCCCTTTGAGTTCTAAGTTTCCCTTGGATCACTTGTAAATGCTCCATCTCTGCTCTTTTCCTTTTATAGGCTTTTAATAGCCAAAAGTCAAGCATTTTCGACAAATTACTTGACTTTCAGTTAAGACCGTTATGGTCCAACCATTGTTCGAAATGAACATGGCTAAGTGATCGTAATTAGGAAGGTATTAACCCCTTAAAAGGGGCACCTCCTAAGGATCACGTTTACTAGGTCAATTGACGGGTCAAAGTTATTGTTTTAAAAAGTCAAACGGGTCAGATTTCATAAAAATCATAATATGAGTTTATACATGTTATAAATATATTTTTGACACTTAAAAAAGTTGGTAATAATTATTAGAGCATCTGGGAACATGTTCGATCCGTCAATTTCAGTCCTAGAGTCGGTTCGCAACCGAAAGTCGTGAAGTTTGACTTCTGCTTTGACTTTCGATTCTGACCCGACTTAGATTAGTTAACTTCTGTATTAAGGTCACATTATGATTGTAATGAAATGTAGCATAACCCTCTGAGGTTATATTACTTGATCATAATCATAATCTGCGTTTATTCACAAGTTCTGTAAAATGTCAAAATTTGACTAAAATGCCCTTTTTACATAAAACAAGGTTTTAATCAACAATGGACTTGCAAATAAATTTCCTACTGATACGTTAATGTAATTAACATATTATGATGTTAATATTCTGATCATAAATTGATTTAAGTATAATATCGTAAACTGTACTTTTAAATGACCAAAATGCCCTTTCGGTGCATAGTTTGGTCTTAAACCGTAAACCACACTTATGTGTGCTATCTTACTGATATTATATCACAAATTAAGTATTTTTCCAGAATGCTTATGATCATAACATCAGAATACACGCAAGTTCCTTTTATACGACATATAATTACCAAAATGCCCTTATAAGGCGTAGTTTCCTTTTAAAACCTCAACAGGCATACAAGTTGATATCCTAATGATATTACAACTTATTTAAAGTATAATGACATACGGAACTTGGTCATGACTCATCCGGTTACCCGATATCGCTTATATGCATACGGTTAAGTATATGTAACTAGTTTACGAAAATTAACCGAAACGGGTTTAACCTTATCATTTTAATCTCAAATTCCAGAATGTTAATTGTTTACCCATACTATACAAGTCTTAAGTACTTGTTGGGTACTACATTCTATCCGGACATCGCTTAGTCTAGCATATCGTACCGATTTTGATCCGTAAAGCTAGTCGGTCTAAGTCTATGACTTAAATAAAGACCGTTAGCATTCTAATTGGTTAGCTTATGCCATAATCCAGACTAGAGCCTTCCAGTAAATGCTATCTGCACTTATTTCATTTTGAGTACGGCTGAAATATTAAATCTTACATTTAAAATCAAGACTAGCTCAGGTTAATACTCTTGACTTATTTTCCCTATACGGGCTTGGGTTATGGTAAATTATTACCGCTTGGTCGGAAATGGGATCAATTGAATGCCGGATTGTGGCTAGTAAATCCGCATATTCTGTTTTAATCAGTTTTGTTTGATAACTTAAACATTGGGGGTTAACAACCGTGTCCTGGATATCGTTGGCTCATTACATTAGATAATGGCCATGACCAAAGCATGGGGTGTAGGCATACACTCGACAGATGCGAATGCTAAAATTATTTTTACCCACAAGTTAGGGATAACTCCTTCGTGGGTACATAAGTGGTGTGTACGTTAATCATGTCTCGGTCTCTGTATTGGTCCCCATATGTATTGATAAACATGTAAAGCTGTTAACAAGGTTACAAAGCTGAGTTTCCCAAGTTATAAAAGATTTGTGCCCTGTGCACTTAAATCAAATTTTTAAAATGTTTTCAAAATGAGTCAGTCGGGTGTATTTACCAGCGAAAGATGACGTATTTTCAAAAGACTAAGCTTGCAGGTACATTACGAAATAGGCTGGAAGCTGCTCGGTAGTGATATAAGAGGATCTTGCAAATCCTTAGATCTCCCTAAAGTCTGTTTTACATTTTGTACATTTTACGATCCGCCTGTGGATCTTTCGTTACAAGCCGTCTGTATATTATTTTTGTACTTTAAACATTTCGGTTTGTAATAGTAATTTAAATCCAAGACTTTCATTGTACTGTGTTTATTGACTATGATGATATCAACTTTCGTCACAATATTCCCCACCCGTGCCCATCGGTGTTTGGTTGGAAATTCGGGGTGTGACAGGTTGGTATCAGAGCCAACGTTTGAGAGAATTAAACACTAGCCTTCTTGTGTTCAATCTCAGACTTACACAAGTACATTCCTTAGACTTCCGAGTCTAGGCTTTGACCTAGGATTATTCTTTTCATTATTAAGTTATTTGTAATGTTTTGGTTTGATTTTTAAACAGGAAAATGCCGCCAAGATTTAGAGGACAAAGTGGAAGAGGAAAAGGTCCAATGAGGGGAGGACCATCGGGGCGCATCCCTTCACAACCGCACAACTCATATTCCTACCAAGAATCAGGAGATTCGTCTCCTTGGCAACCAGCAAGACATTCAGTCTCTAATAGACACTCGCCCCCACATTCCCAAAATTCTTACCACTCTCACCACTCCTATCATTCACACCATTCTCACCATTCCCATCATTCCCATTCACACTCTTACCATGAAGAATTTAACCCTAATTACTATTTTAACACACCTCCAGCTGACCAAAATCAGTTGGATCAACCAAACCCAATGGATGAAGACTCTAATCCGGAGATGCCGCCATCAGGATCGAACGCACATCCTATTGAAATCTCGAGCGATTCCAACTCTTATTCCAGATCGCCATATCAAGGTCCTAATGAGTGGGACCAATATTGGAGTCAATTTGCCTTTACTACTACTCATTCCCATAACTCTCAACCACCTCCCATACAGGAAGATGTCCACATGGAACCCGTGGACCAACCCCAACCTCCACCCGAGACACCGAGGAGAAAAAGAGGAGCACGTATGTCGGTACGTGCGGGCCGACGGTCGGGATCGCTGCCACCTTTGCCCAAACCTTACCCAACCATTCAAGAGGATCCATAAATGGGTGGACCCTCCAATGTTTCACCTATGGTGGAACCGACACCACCAGTATTGGTTCAACCACCACCATCGGATTTTTATAACCCTATTCCTACATATTCGGATATAACTAGATATGATCCTTTTAACCCATCTACGTCGGTAAATTACCAGGCACTATCACATGACCCTTATATGCAAGCGGTCATGCATAACGCACTTTACCCGTCTTATTTCCCACCTACTTATCCACCTACTGGATATCCAACTTATGGGTACCAGTATCCTATGATGCCACGACCACAACCACAACCTCCGCCGCAACTCGAAGCCTTAGAACGAATGAAAGAAATGCAGCAACAAGCGGAGAAGACGACGAAGAAGACAAATAAGTTCTTCAAGAAGCTCTCTAAGTTGGTTAAGGGAAAGAAAGATGAGTGAAGTCTTTTCTTTTATTATGTTTAGTCCCGATGTGGACATTGTTATTTCATTAATCCTTGCGTGGACATTTTTGTTTCTTTTAGTCCTTGTATGGACAATCAGTTTCATTTATTTATTTCAAGTATTGTACTTCCTATTATCATTTAATGAAATATTTTGGAACTTTATATATATGTACTCGTCCTCTTCAAGCGATCGTCTCGATTTTGCTCGAAATTTATGATCAGCTATATAATTCCAAAAAGATCTTAATGGTTTTGATTAGCCAAGTGGCATAATTCACATATTTGGCCAAAAGTATAAATGGTAGTTAAGTACGAAGGGGTCTTCTATCATGATAGTTAAGGGAAGTTATCCTTCTATCCAGAGGTGGTGGACTTAAGTTCAAGCCTCCAAGTCATTAAGGTCAATGCGAACGGGACTATTTAATCAACCATTAAGATACTCTTATGTTAACATTCAAGAATGTTCATACTCTTGGTAGTGTAACTTGAGGAATCACACTAGCCTTCTAGGTGATGGACTATGTCCTAACCTTATATAGCCTATGCGATCAAATTTGATCCCGGCCAATATCATCAGTGCGATGATTAAACATCCATTAGTGATGTATTGCCCTTGGGGCTATAATTAAACAACCATTAGTGATGTATTTCCCTTGGGGCTATGATTAAACATCCATTAGTGATGTAGTGCCAATGTGCCATATTTTATGTCCATTAGTGACAGGCCAATGTGCCATATTTTTTTGTCCATTAGTGACAGGCTAATGTGTCATATTTTTTTGTCCATTAGTGACAGGCCAATGTGCCATATTTTATGTCCATTAATGACAGGTCAGTGTGCCATAATTAATGTCCATTAATGACAGAAATGTGTGCCATAATCAAATGTCCTTTGTGACAAGCCTATGTGCTATATACAATTGTCCAAGTGACATTGACAGTTGTGACATCACGACCCACTGTCTAATAATATATGGACTATGTCCAAATCGTAATTTGCCTTTGATGGTCCTTTTGAGACCTAGGCCAAATATAGATAACATTCATTTAAAATGTTAAGCCTGACAGTTGTGATTCCATGCACACTAGTTCAAATAGGCAATGGATTTATATATCCAAACTTTATAGCCTATATGGTTATTAATACCATGGCTTGTATAAAATTTAATTTGGTATATAGTACCCAAACTTTAGAGATGGCTAACTCAGACGAGGCGCAAAGTAATCGGCGTAATAATAGTGCTGACAAATCTGAAAATATAGCCATCAATAATGATGATTTCCAAGCTCGCATTGATGCAGATGTAGGAAAAGCCATGGAGAAATTTAAGGAAGTGAGCGCTACTCACTCCAAACCTTTATCTATTCCACCATCATCAGCTCGAAAGGAGAGCTCTGTCCACTCTTCAAATGCAAGAGTGAACCAAAGAAACTAGAATTTAATGATAGGTCCCGTTCTTCTAAAGACAGATGTACCTATAAATACTTTGTCTCCTGTAAGCCCCGAGATTTTAATGGAGAAAAAGGGGCTATAGAAGCTTTGAGATGGGTCGATGAGATGGACACTATTGTAGATATCAGCGGTTGTGCTGATAAGGATGTGGTGAAGTTTGTATCCCAATCCTTCAAGGGCGATGTCCTAATATGGTGGAAGGCCATGGTCCAGTCAACAGGAAAAGTACACCTGTATAACTTGGGATGGACCAAGTTTGCGGACCTTGTTAAAGAAACGTACTGCCCACCTCATGAGGTGGAAAAGATAGAGACATATTTTCTAACTCTTACAATGAAAATTCTGGACTGTCGGAAGTATGTTACCGACTTTAATTCCTTATCCAGATTAGTATCTTATCTGATTTCACCTGAACCCAAATGCATCGCGCGTTTTGTAAATGGGTTAGCACCTGAGATAAAAGGTATGGTGAAGGCTGCTCGGCCTACTACTTATAGGTCTGCTGTTGACCTATCTCTCTCACTCACCTTGGATTTGGTGAGACAAAAGTCAATCAAGATTGAGACTGACGGGAAGAGGAAGAGAGAGGATGGTAACTCCCAAAGATTTAATAAGATGAATAAGGGGAGTTTTGGGTTCAAAAAGAACCAAGATAAGTCGGGTGTGACGCTGACATGTAAGACCTGCAACCGAAGACACTGGGGATAGTGTAATTTTTTTCCACAGGCTAAACCCTGTGGTATCTGTAAAAGAAAAGGGTATAAGACCCTAGAATGCAAGGATCTTAAGGATGCAGTCTGCTATGTCTGCAATGAAAAAGGGCATATTAAGACTAACTGTCCTCCTAAGAATCTAAAGAATAATAATCCGAAGCCTGGAGAGGCCAGGAAAGGGAATGCTCGTGCTTTCCAATTGACTGCTAAGGAAGCTGTTAATGACAATAACGTCGTAACAGGTACTTTCCCCATTAATGATATTTATGCTAGAGTTCTCTTCGATTCGGGTGCGGATAAATCTTTTGTTGATCATAAGTTTAGTAAATTATTAAACTTACCCATAAGAACTCTAGATAAAACTAATGAGGTAGAACTTGCCGACGGAACCTTAGAAACCACAACTTCCATTCTTGATGGATGCACTATATCCATTAGGAATCATTCCAACCCGTATCTCTCTTTTGCCAATGAAATTGACGGGGTTCGATGTAGTCTTAGGCATGGATTGGTTATCTCATAACCAAGCCAGTATTGCCTGTGATAAGAAACTCATCGAAATTAAAACCCCATCTGGTGAAATGCTCACCATCTTTGGAGACTCACACTACGGATTGCCAGACAAGGTGTCATTATTTAAGGCATCCAAGAGTTTGAGAAAGGTTGTGTCATCTACATGGCACATGTCACCATAAATGAGCCTAAATCCGATATCCAAGACCTTCCGGTTATCTCAGAGTATTCCGATGTTTTCTCAGAAGAATTACCAGGCCTACCTCCAGACAAACAAGTGGAGTTCAGGATTGGCATTATACCAGGATCAGCACCAGTAGCTAGAGCTCGATATAGGCTAGCACCAACAGAAATGAAGGAATTAAGGACGCAGCTAGACGAACTCTTGGAGAAAGGCTTTATTCAACCTAGTTACTCGCCTTGGGGAGCTCCAATCCTCTTCGTTAAGAAGAAAGACGGATCAATGCGGATGTGCATCGACTATCAGGAATTGAACAAGTTAACAATTAAGAATAGATATCCTCTGCCCAGGATCGATGATTTATTCGACCAACTTCAAGGGGCTAGTTATTTCTCTAAGATTGATCTGAGATCTTGATATCACCAGCTGAAAGTTAGGAGTGAAGACGTTCCTAAAACAACCTTCAGGACCCGCTATAGTCACTTTGAATTTATAGTGATGCCTTTTGGGCTCACAAATGCACCAGCAGCATTCATGGATCTCATGAATAGAGTCTGCAAACCTTATTTGGAGAAGTTTGTCATTGTCTTCATAGACGACATACTTATCTATTCTCGTGATCAAGCTGATCACGAGAAACATCTTCGGTGCATTCTAGAATTGCTAAGGCAGGAGAAGCTTTATGCTAAATTCTCTAAATGTGAATTTTGGCTTAGAGAAGTCCAATTTCTTGGACATGTAGTAAGTGAGCGTGGTATCCAAGTGGATCCCGCCAAAATAGAAGCCATAATGAATTGGGAATTTCCCAAGACTCCATCAGAAATTCGTAGTTTCTTGGGATTGGCTGGTTATTCTAGGAGGTTCATCGAGAACTTCTCAAGAATAGCCACTCCTTTGACTACCTTGACCCGTAAGAATGTTAAATTTGTTTGGGGTCCAAAACAACAAGAATATTTTGAGATTCTAAAACACAAGTTGAGTAATGCTCATGTGTTATCTCTACCTGAGGGTATTGAGAACTTTGTTGTTTACTGTGATGCCTCGCACACTGGCATGGGCTGTGTGCTAATGCAAAATGGCAAAGTAATTGCCTATGCATCACGACAACTAAAGGTGCATGAAAAGAATTACACCACCCACGATTTGGAATTGGGTGCCGTTGTATTTGCAGTAAAACTGTGGAGACATTACTTGTATGGTAAGAAGTGTATTATATACACTGACCATAAAAGTCTCCAACACATGTTCAATCAGAAGGAATTGAACATGCGACAACGCCGTTGGATGGAAACACTTAATGATTATGATTGCGAGGTTCGCTACCATCCCGGCAAGGCAAATGTAGTCGCTGATGCCTTAAGTCGCAAGGAAAGGGTTAAGCCCATAAGAATTAATGCCAAGAGCATCGAGCTCAGAAATAACTTGAATGAGAAACTATTAGATGCGCAAAAGCAAGCCCTATTAGAGGCTAATATTCCTAATGAGGGATTAGGCGGAACTGTTGATCAGTTAATGCCTTGAAAAGATGGAATCCTTCGATTCAATGACAGAATCTGGGTTCCAATGTTTGGAGGACTTAGAGATCTAATCCTCCAGGAGGCGCATAATTCAAGATACTCAGTTCACCCAGGTGGTGACAAGATGTATCAAGATTTGAATAAGAATTATTGGTGGATGGGTTTGAAGAAATCCATAGCCACTTATGTAGCTAAGTGTTTGACGTGTTCGCAAGTTAAGGCCGAACATCAGAAACCATCAGGACTTCTACAACAACTTGAGATTCCCACTTGCAAATGGGAAATGGTAACTATGGATTTGATTACCAAGTTACCTAAGACCAAACGTGGTAATAACACGATTTGAGTCATTGTAGATAGACTGACTAAGTCAACACATTTCTTGCCAATTAAAGAGACTTATAGCTCTGACAAGTTGGCTAAGTTGTATGTGGACAAGATTGTGTCCCTACACAGTGTGCCGGTATGTATTGTATCTGATAGAGATACTAGATACACTTCTCACTTTTGGAAAAGTTTCCAACAATCGTTAGGCACGCGATTAAACTTTAGTACGGCTTACCATCCGCAGACTGATGGCCAATATGAGCGTACTATTCAAACTCTGGAAGACATGCTTAGGGCATGTGTGATTGATTTAGGTGGAAGCTGGGATGACCACTTACCCCTAATAGAATTCTCCTACAATAATAGTTATCATACAAGCATCAAAGCTGCTCCTTTTGAGGCCTTGTATGGGAGAAAATGCCGAACACCCGTGTGCTGGGAAGAATTTGGGGAAGCCCAACTATCTGGACCTGATATTGTCCTAGAGACCACAGATAAGATAATACAAATCCATGATCGTCTCAAGGCTGCCAGAGATAGGCAAAAGAGTTATGCAGACAAGAGGCGAAAACCTCTTAAGTTCCAAATAGGGCACAAAGTATTATTGAAGGTATCACCCTGGAAAGGTGTGATGCGCTTTGGAAAGAAGGGCAAGTTGAGCCCGAGATATATTGGACCATTCGAGATAATCGATGTGTCGGTTCTGTAGCTTATAAGCTCAAACTGCCTGAGGAGCTCAGTGGAATCCATGATGTGTTCCACATATCTAATTTAAAGAAATGTCTAGCCGATGAGTCGCTAGCAATGTCACATCAAGATGTGCAAATTGATGAAAACCTTGGGTTCGTTGAGAAACCAATTTTGATCGAGGATCGACAAGTTAAGAAGCTCCGAAGAAAAATGATACCTATAGTAAAGATTAAGTGGGACGCTTTTAGAGGTCCCAAGTATACATGGGAGGTTGAGTCCACTATGCGACAAAAGTACCCCCATCTTTTTGAATAAAATCTCGAGGTCGAGATTTCTTTTAAGGGGGTAAGGATGTAACACCCTGTAAAATCGTGTCCAATAATATAGTGACACGTTTTGTATTTTTAAATATAGTCTATTAAAGACTAATATGGACTAAAAGTGACAACATGCTCAAACTGAGCCTCTGAATGACTTTTTGATGTCAACATGCATAAACCTAGCCTCTGAATGACCATTAGTGTCGTCATGCATAAAAACGTAGCCTCTGAACGACCATTAGTGTCGTTATGCTTAAACTCGGCCTCTGAGTGACCGTTGTGTCAACATGCCTAGCCTCTGAGTGACATCGGGGTCAACATGCTTATACTAGGCCTCTGAGTGATCCTTTACGAAGTCCTAACTCTCATATGAGCCACTAGTTAGACAAGAGGGATTATGTAAGACCTTGTGAAATTTGTGTTCGGTAATATACCGACACGTGTACATATCCTCGGATCATATCTCAATAAGCTAGTCACCCAAACATGTTCAAAAATCTCAAAAATTCACAAAACTAACCGTAACCTACGTTTGATAACCGTAGCCTATGGTTTGAAGCTGCTAGAACAATTTATCATTGACCGTAAGCTACGGTCTGGCGATCGTAGCCTACGGCGGGCTCCTAGAGCCTTAAGTTTTTCCTTGTTTTAACTTTTAGAAAATTACCCAGAGACCCCTAGACTTCGTTATTTTCATATTTCTTATATTACTAAGCCACCTTAAGACCCGAACGTCTCTCGGTTGAGATGATATATTTTTATTTACCATCCTCAAGCATTCCGCTCTTTTACCAAACCTCCAACTTTAATAGTTTGGGTAATTTAATCCATGAATGCATAAGTATCGTGTCTTTCACGTATAAGCTAGTAAACATTTATAAGCCGTGAAAACACCTAGTGTGACACCCGTTAACGTTCGGTTATTTGTACTCTTCTTCAATATATCTCGTATTGAACTTAAAAAACTAGTTGTGTCATTATGTCATGAAATATAAGTCAAGGGACAATTCATGACATTTAATAAACTATATTTGAGGGGCTAAATATGTTAAAAACCCCAAATCTTTGTGAGGAAGCCAATTGCCACACTTCTCTAGCTCTTGACACCTTGCTAGACACATGTGATGATCCTACAACATCCCTAACACTTGACATCATCCTCACACACCTCCTTGCACTATAAATAACCCACTAGTTCACTTCATTCTTTGCTCATTCACTTCTTCTCCTCTCTATTACACTCTTGGAAGTTCCTGACCATTTGGGAGCTTCCCTTTGAGTTCTAAGTTTCCCTTGGATCACTTGTAAGTGCTCCATCTCTGCTCTTTTCCTTTTATAGGCTTTTAATAGCCAAAAGTCAAGCATTTTCGACAAATTACTTGACTTTCAGTTAAGACCGTTATGGTCCAACCATTGTTCGAAATGAACATGGCTAAGTGATCGTAATTAGGAAGGTATTAACCCCTTAAAAGGGGCACCTCCTAAGAATCACGTTTACTAGGTCAATTGACGGGTCAAAGTTATTGTTTTATAAAGTCAAACGGGTCAGATTTCATAAAAATCATAATTTGAGTTTATACATGTTACAAATATATTTTTGACACTTAAACAAGTTGGTAATAATTACTAGAACATGTGGGAACATGTTCGATCCGTCAATTTCAATCCTAGAGTCGGTTCGCAACCGAAAGTCGTGAATTTTGACTGCTGCTTTGACTTTCGATTTTGACCCGACTTAGATTAGTTAACTTCTGTATTAAGGTCACATTATGATCGTAATGCAATGTAGCATAACTCTCTGAGGTTATATTACTTGATCACAATCATAATCTGCGTTTATGCACAAAAACAAGGTTTTAATCAACATAAAACAAGGTTTTAATCAGCATAAAACAAGGTTTGAATCAACAATGGACTTGCAAATAAATTTCCTACTGATATGTTAATGTAATTAACATATTATGATGTTAATATTCTGATCATAAACTGATTTTAGTATAATATCGTAAACTATACTTTTAAATGACCAAAATGCCCTTTCGGTGCATAGTTTGGTCTTAAACCATAAACCACACTTATGTGTGCTATCTTACTGATATTATATCAAAAATTAAGTATTTTTCCAGAATGTTTATGATCATTACATCAGAATACACGCAAGTTCCTTTTATATGACATATAATTACCAAAACACCCTTATAAGGCGTAGTTTCGTATTAAAACCTCAATGGGCATACAAGTTGATATCATACTGATATTACAACTTATTTAAAGTATAATTAAATATGGAACTTGTTCATGACTCATCCGGTTACCCGATATCGCTTATATGCATACGGTTAAGTATATGTAACTAGTTTACGAAAATTAATCGAAACGGGTCTAACTTTATCATTTTAATCTCAAATTTCAGAATGTTAATTGTTTACCCATACTATACAAGTCTTAAGTAGTTGTTGGGTTTAAACTACATTCTATCCGGTCATCGCTTAATCTAGCGTATCGTACCGATTTTGATCCTTAAAGCTAGTCGGTCTAAGTCTATGACTTAAATAAAGACCGTTAGCATTCTAATTGGTTAGCTTATGCCATAATCCAGACTAGAGCCTTCCAGTAAATGCTATCTGCACTTATTTCATTTTGAGTACGGCTGAAATATTAAATCTTGCATTTTAAATCAAGACTAGCTCAGGTAAATACTCTTGACTTATTTTCCCTATACGGGCTTGGGTTATGGTAAATTATTACCGCTTGGTCGGAAATGGGATCAATCGAATGCCGGATTGTGGCTAGTAAATCCGCATATTCCGTTTTAATCAGTTTTGTTTGATAACTTAAACATTGGGGGTTAATGACCGTGTCCTGGATATCTTTGGCTCATTACATTAGATAATGGCCACGACCAAAGCACGGGGTGTAGGCATACACCCGACAGATGCGAATGCTAAAATTATTTTTACCCACAAGTTGGGGATAACTCCTTCTTGGGTTCATAAGTGGTGTGTACGTTAATCATGTCTCGGTCTCTGTACTGGGCCCCATATGTATTGACAAACATGTAAAGCTGTTAACAAGGTTACAAAGCTGACTTTCCCAAGTTATAAAAGATTTGTGCCCTGTGCACTTAAATCAAATTTTTAAAATGTTTTCAAAATGAGTCAGTCGGGTGTATTTACCAGCGAAAGCTGACGTATTTTCAAAAGACTAAGCTTGCAGGTACAATACGAAATAGGCTGGAAGCTGCTCGGTAGTGATATAAGAGGATCTTGCAAATCCTTAGATCTGCCCTAAAGTCTGTTATACATTTTGTACATTTTATGATCCGCCTGTGGATCTTTCGTTACAAGCCGTCTGTATATTATTTTTGTACTTTGAACATTTCGGTTTGTAATAGTAATTTAAATCCAAGACTTCCGCTGTACTGTGTTTAATTGACTATGATGATATCAACTTTCATCACAATATTCCCCACCCAGGCCCACCGGTGTTTGGTCGAAAATTTGGGGTGTGACAACTAAGAGATGTTGACTATACCTCAGGGTACGGAATGGCAAAGCTGTGACCAAAGGTTACTTGGCAGGTTGTGTGTGACAGCGCTCATGACAATAAGGCAAGTGTCAGACCATACACCAGCCACTGTTCTGCCAGTGACTGTTCCACTTTCTCCATTTCGGCTGGCGACAGGCGTGTCACCAGAAACGGCTACTTTACACGTGGCACCACTCAACACGCGACAAAGCATACCTCCCGACAGAGAACATTAGTTCTCCTGCACGGAGCGTTTAATGTCTGATGCAGAGGGACAAAAGGGATGTTTCTGGCTGTATGGGCCTGGCCCAAGGCCCACCAGCATTTCTCCTCAACATATCTTCTCCCGGCTATATATAAATATCGGATCTCCAGGTAACGACACGCTTATAGAGGCATATACTTGCTACACCACTTAACACACACATAAGCTCGCGCTTACATCTGTAACCACTTAGTTTCCTTACCCAAAGTACTTATTCTCATGCCGGAGTCTGGTCACGGAGAAAACCACCCTTCCTCATGGCGAGACTAACAGCGTTGCTAGTTTTGCAGATCATCCGGAATGAGGTTGAAAACCCAAAGGCGAAGTGAGAGATTAAACATTTATACAGAAACACCCTGGTTGCGACTTATGTATCCCTGGATATCCCTAGGTTCAAACGGTGCTTCTTCAGGTCTTAATTGACAATATAGTATTGCTCATAGGCAAATCATCACTAATAGATGTTAAATCATAGCCCATAGCATTCATCACTAACGGTTGTTAAATCATAGCTCGTAGGCACTTCATCACTAATGGATGTTAAATCATAGCCCGTAGGCACTTCATCACTAATGGATGTTTGATCACATAGGCTATAAGGTCAGGACGTAGTCCGTTACCTAGACGGCTAGTATGGTTCCTCAAGTCACACTACCAGGAGTATTAACATTACTTGAATGTTAACACAGAATTATCTTAATGGTCGATTAATAATAGTCATGGTCGCATTTGACCTTAACGATTTGGAGGCTTGAACATAGTTCACCATCTCTGGATAGAAGGGATAATCTTCCTTAACTATCATGATAGAAGGCTATTCATCCTTAATTATCTTTTATAATTGGCCAATTAATATGGACTTTGCCATTTGTCTAATCAAAACCATTAAGAAGATCCTTTGGAATTATATAGCGGATCATAAATTTCGAGTTAAAATCAAGACGATTGCTTGAAGTGGATGTAACGATTACATAAATTCCAATTATTTCATTAAATAACAATATAAAACTACATTACTTGAAATAAATTAAACTGATTGTCCTTGTAGGGACTAAAAGAGACAACTTGTCCATGTAGGGACTAAAGAAATAACATGTCCACGCAGGGACTAAAGAAATAACATGTCCACGTAGGGACTAAAGAAATAACAATGTCCACATAGGGACTAAGAGAAATATTACAAAACATAGAATCGAAGCAACTTCACTCATCCTTCTTTCATTTGACTAATTTGGAAAGTTTCTTGAAGAACTTATTTATCTTCTTCTCCGTCTTCTCGGCCTATTGTTGCATTTCCTTCATCCGCTCCAAGGCCTCATTAATGGCTTCAAGAGGTGGCAGAGGTTGTGGTTGTGGTTGAGACACAACAGGATACCGGTACCCATAACTTGGGTATCCAGTAGGTGGATAAGCAGGTGGGAAGTGAGATGGGTTAAGTGCATTATGCATGACCGCTTGCATATATGGGTCGTGTGATAGCGCCTGATAGTTTAAGTTCGTCAGTGTAGTCGGGTTAAAAGGATTATATTCAAATGTATCAGTATATGTAGGAATAGGGTTATTAAAACCCAACGGTGGTGGTTGAACCATAGGTGGTGGTGTTGGTTCCACCACAGGTGAAGTATTTGATGGTCCACAGGAATGGTAGGGTAGGTTTTAGGCAATGGTGGTAGTGAACTCGACCGTTGTCCCGCACGCACCGACATACGTGCTCCATGTTTCCTCCTCGGTGGCTCAGGTGGTAGCTGAGGTTGCTCCATCGGTTCCATTTAGACGTCTTCCTGTGTAGGAGGCGATGTTGGAAAGTGGTACGAATGAGTGTTAACAAAAGTGAATTGACTCCAATATTGGTCCCATTCATTAGGACCTTGATAAGGTGATCCTGCATAAGAGTTAGAACCGCTAGAGATTTCAATGAGGTGTCCATGCGATCCTGACGGTGGCATCCTCGGGTCGGAGTCCTCGTCCATAGGATTTGGTTGATCCAACTGATCTGATCAGCTGGAGGTGGGTTAAAATAAGGATCTGGGTTACACTCTTCATGATATGAATGTGAATGGGAATGATGGGAATGGTGAGAGTGGTGTGAATGATGGGAGTGGTGAGAATGGTGTGAATGGTAAGAATTTTGGGAATGTGGGGGTGAGTATTTTTGAGAGATAGAGTGTCTCGCTGGTTGCCAAGGAGATGAATCTCCCGAATCTTGATAAGAATTTGAGTTATGGGGTTGTGAAGGGATGCGCCCCGATGGACCTCCCCTCATTGGACCTTTTCCTCTTCCACTTTGTCCTCTGAATCTTGGCGGCATTTTCCTGTTAAAATCATGTAAAAAAACAATAATAATAACTTAATAATGAGATGAATAATCCTAGGTCAATGCCTAAACTCGGAAGTCTAAGGAATGTGCTTATTGTGTAAGTTTGAGATTAAACACAAAAGGCTAGTGTTTAATTCTCTCAAACGTTCGCTCTGATACCAACCTGTCACACCCTGGATTTCCAACCAAATCTCGGTGGGCCCGAGTGGGGAATATCATGACGTAAGTTGATATCATCGTAGTTAATGAACACAGCATAGCGAAAGTCTTGGAGATTAAAATACTTATTACAAACCAAAATGTTCAAAGTTTAAAAATAATAGACGGTTGGTAACTAAAGATCCACAGGCGGATCGTAAAACATACAAAAGATGAACATCAGACTTTTAGGCAGATCTAAGGATTTGCAAGATCCTCTTATATCAATACCAAGCAGCTTCCAGCCTATTTCATATTGTACCTGCAACTTAGTCTTTTGAAAGTACGTCAGCTTTCGCTGGTAAATACAATTAACTGACTCATTTTGAAAACATTTCAAAATTTGATTTAAGTGCACAGGGCACATTAAAATCTTTTATAACTTGGAAAAGTTAAGCTTTTAACCTTGTATACATATTCACATGTTTGTCAATACATATGGGGCCCAATACAGAGACCGAGACATGATTAACTTATACACCACTTATGAACCCACGAAGGAGTTATCCCCAACTTGTGGGTAAAAATATTTTAGCATTCGCATCTGTAGGGTGTATGCCTACACCCCGTGCTTTGGTTGTGGCCATAAGTAACTTAAATGAGCCGAGGATATCTAGGACACGGTCGTTAACACCCAATGTTTAAGTTATCAAACAAAACTGATCAAAACGGAATATGCAGATTTACTAGCCACAATCCGACATTCTATTGATCCCATTCACGGGAAATCGGTAATAATTTACCGTATCCCAAGCCCGTATAGGGTAAATAAGTTTAGAGTATTTACCTGAGCTAGCACTTGACTTTTAAATGCAAAGTTTAAATTAACTCAGTCTTTTAATCAATATAAACATTTACTAGAAGCCTTCTAGTCTGGAATGATGGCATAAGCTAACTAATAAAATGCTAACGGTCTTATTTAAGTCATACACTTAGATCGGTTAGCTTTAAAGGATCAACAGGGTACGATTCGCTAGATTAAGCGGTGGTGACCGGATAGAATGTAGTTTAAACCCCATCAAGTACTAAAACTTGTATGATACGGGTAAACAATTAACATTCTGGAATTTGAGATTTAAAATTATAAGGTTAAACCCCTTTTGGGTTAATTTTCGTAAACTTGTTACATATACTTAACCGTACGCATATAAGCGATATCGGGTAACCAGATGAGTCATGAACAAGTTCTATGTGTCATTATACTTGAAATAAGTTGCAATATCAGTAGGATATCAACTTATATGCCCGTTGAGGTCTTTAAAATGAAACTATGCCTCATTAAACGTTTTGACCTTTATGACGTATAAAAAGGAACTTGCATGTATTCTAATGTTATGATTATAAACATTCAAGAAAAATACTTAAGTTGTAATATATTATCAGTAAGAAGTCTTAGATGAGTGTGGTTTATGGTTTAGGACCAAACTATGCATCGAAAGAGCATTTTGGTCTTTTAAAAAACTTAGTTTACGACCAGAATAATAACATCATAATATGTTAATTATATTAACATATCAGTAGGTATTCCATTTGCAAGATCGTTGTTGATTAAAACCTTGTTTTATGTAAAAAGGGCATTTTAGTCAAAGTTTGACATTTTAGCGGAAGTTGTGCATAAACTCAGATTATGATTATCCTCAAGTAATATAACCTCAAAGCGTTATGCTATACTATATTATGATCATAATGTAACCATAAACAGTAGTAAACTAATTTATGTCAGGTCAGAATCGAAAGTCAAAGCAGAAGTCAAACTTTGCGACTTTCGATTGCGAACCGACCCTAGGACTGGAATTGACGGGTTGAACATGTTCCCACATGTTTATAATAATTATTATCAACTTGTTTAAGTGTCAAAAACATATTTATATCATATATAAACTCATATGTCAATATTTATAAAATCTGACCCGTTTGACTTTTTAAACATAAACTTTGACCCGTCAATTAAACCTAGTAAACGTGATTGTTAGGAGGTGCCCTTTTTAGGGAATAACACCTACCTAATTACGATCACTTATCCATGTTCATTTTGAACAATGGCTAGACCATAATGGTCTTAACCGAAAGTCAAGGCATTGGTAAAAAATGCTTGACTTTTGGCTATTGAAAGTCTATAAAAGAAAAGGGCAGATATAGAGGAAGTTTAGAACTCAAAGGGATGCTCCTAGATGACCAGGAACATCCAAGAGTGTAATAGAGAGGATAAAAGGAAATGAGCAAGGAATAGAGTGAACTTAGTGGGCTATTTATATGCAAGAGGGTGTATGAGGATGAAGTTAGGTGTTGGAGGTGTTGTAGGATCAATACAAGTGGCTAGTTAGGTGTGAACAGCTGCAAGAGAGTGGCAATTTGCATGATAGGTGGCATCTTTATAGAATTTGGAGTTTTGACACATTTAGTCCCTCAAAATAGTTTTATGAAAGGTCATGAATTGTCCCTTGACTTATAGTCAATGAAACAATGACACAACTAGTTCTTTTCGTTTAACACGTGGTGTATTGAAGAAGAGTACGAATAACCGGACGTTTACGTGTGTTATACTATGTGCTTTAGTGACTTATAAGTGGTCATAAGCTTAGAACGTGACAAATAAGAGTTCTTATGGTTTTATAGGCTAAATTACCTAAATTAGTAAAATTAAAGGTTTGGTGATAATGTGGAGCACTTAAGGTTAGTGAATCAAAAGATATCATCTCAATCGAGAGACTTTCGGGTCGAGAGGTGACTTGATTAAGCAAGAAATACGAAAATAACAAAGTCTAGGGGCCTCCGAATTCTTTGAAAGTTAAAATAATGAAAAACAGAGGCTTCTGAGCCTCGCCGCAGCCTACGGTCGCTAGATCGTAGCTTACGGTTAGTAATATTATGTTTAAGCATGTTTAGACCGTAACTTACGGTTAAGTTTGTTTTCAGGCCAGAAATGCTGAACCGTAGCTTACGGTTTGAGACCGTAGCTTACGGTTTGAGACCGTAGCTTACGGTCCAGTATATGGAAATTTTTTGATATTGAATATGTTTGAGAGAGTTGAGCGTTTAACTCGTTTGTGTATCTTCCGAGGGTTAGTACATGTGTCGGTATATCACCGGACGCGAATTTTACGAGGTGTTACATTTGGTATCCAATTTCCCTTTCAATTTGATGATTTTGTAGATTAGGTCAAGATGGGGTTTCCCTCTCCTTCTCTGCTCCTAACCGACACACACACACACACACTAGGTATGTGTTGTGTTTTAAATTTTCTTTTAAATCACAATTTCCCTCTTTACCAACTTTGATCCCTTTAGTTTGTTCTCTTTCTTATTTAAAGGGCTACTACTCATTGTTTTATTACTATTTCCATGTTACTAACTAGGTTAATTTGTTCCTAGTTATTTTGTTTATGGGTTAACTTTTACCGCTAACGGTTCTTTACCCGCTCTTTAATATTAACGTGGTTTGATTACCAAACCCGTTTTTGGGGTGCTACAAGTCTACCCCCCTTAAAGAGGTTCGTCCCTGAAACCTTTCTTACGTAGTTCCTTGGGTTCAACCCAATGGACTTGGTTTTGTTTTCACCTGAGTGTTGCTCATATTTTAATTATTCAGAAATCTTACCAGGAACATGCGACAATGTCCTTCGGATTCCCAATTGATGTCCAACCCCTTTCTTGCTCTTTTCTTAATTGACATTTCATTTTCAAAGCCTTTAATCTTTCGGCCAAAGATTATCATATGCTTTGCTGCATGCGCCTTTCATGTGTGAGGCCTCATGGACCGTGACTTTCACCTAATATTACTTATTTTTGTCATTTACTTGATCGGGTTGTCATTTGGCAACTCGGCCATACGAGTCCGTTAACATGTCTATTCCACGCTTATCCTATATCGACAAGCGAAATCAAACAAGTTATAAGCATCATTTTCACCTTGGTCTTGCCGGTTAGACTGATTAATCACCGGTCACATTATGCCCCGTCATTCGGGTGCACCCACATCGCCTTTCCCGGCTTTACACGCATTTAAGATCTCACGTCTCGTAGCCCGCACTACAGTGGAATTATATATATTCTATGTTATTCTTATTGACCGTGATTGGATCACGTCATATTCTAGTTTATATCAATGTTTCATTTTCGAAAATTTTCTTTTCGAATTTATCGTCTTGCACCTATTGGTGTCAAAACCTGTTTCTTTTAATATTAATCATTTTCCAATTCATCTCATACTATTTATTTTTGTTAAAACATTGCTTTTAACTAAAAACCAAATTTTTTAGTTTAACGTTTTCCTTCTAACTTATGTCAATTACTCGCATCGAGGAATTGACAATCTAGCATTTCTTCTTTTACAGTTTTTATTTCGCGCGGGGAATCGTAAATATTTTCTTTAGGCTTTCACCCTCCCTCTTTTATTTAAGTGACTCGTAGGCCCCTTTTTACTTAGCCTCGTAAGCCATTTCTTTAGGCTTTCACCCTCCCTCTTTTTTAAGGTGAAGTCTTTAATGCTCATTCCTCTTGATTCGTGACCCGAAGGTCATTTTGGTTCTACAGACATGTACACTATTTATAACTCGAAGGTCGTGGTGATCTCGTAGATCATCCCTTTACCCGTGTCGTTTTTTAAATATATTTGGTGTCAATGCACCTTTTTTATTTTTGAAAGGAAAATTATTTACATTGTCTTTTCTTTATCCGCTAATCATGGCTCTTTTTATCATAAAGGCTAATTTATTTTATTTCAAGTATGGTCCTCAGACCATGTTTGATCCGAGTTGTTAACATTTTCGTTTTCTATGACTCCGCGATTCATTTATGAGTCGCATTCACTTGTCGGATCTATTAGTCGTTTCATCTCTATTGGGTAATGAACATTTGCGTCTAAGCCTGGCGCAAGGTTAAATGGCATTGACCACTCGTCAACACCAAGTCACAACTACCATCTTTAGTGGCAACCACGACGTTTTGTGTATGTTTCCCAAAACACTTATTCATATCAGACACTGTTTGTTGGTATCCGCGCGCGCCTGCCTGATCGTAGTCCATGACTAGATCGGTTTCCGTTCGGATAATTCTTCCGACTCTATGACTTCATATGTCATTTATGCGTCGGTTTGTCTCACACTTACCATTATCCGGTTTATGCCTATCTTTCTTTGTAACCTGTTACCCGGGTTCTTTATCTTAATGTTTTAACGCTCCCGTTATTCGTTTTGCGTTTTCATTTATATTCATTTCCGACCCTTTACACGGGTTCATTAATATTTCGCATTCCAATTATTCGGTTTGCGTCTACATGTATATTTAATCACGTCCCATTACACGGGCTCATTATTCTTTTGTTTTAACGCTCCCGTTACCCGGTTTGTGATTACTTTTAAATTCAATCACTAAACTCCATTGGACTTGTTAGACTTGTTCATGTGAAATCCATCACTTATGAACGATCAAATTTTATTCTTTATTTAACATGTTTGACTTGTTCGTGTGAAATCCATCACTTATGAACAGTCAAACTTTATTCTTTATTTAACCCGTTTGACTTGTTCGTGTGAAATCCATCACTTATGAACAGTCAAACTTTATTCTTTATTTATCCCGAAGGATTCCTTTTTAACTCATCCCATTAGCCTCATCTTTACTACATCAGATGTACATGTGCTCATTATAAGAAGTTCATGGTATCATGTGTTTACTACTTACTTGGCCAAAGTAAGCGATAACACATTGTACGCATGACCTTATTATAACTATCACATTACTTCCCATGTAAGTAAATCCTCGGTTCATGTCCATATTTCTTATTTTATTTGGTAAAACCTTGTTTCATTGTGATTTAACAATTATTAGTTTTTACCTTTTTCATCTCAAAACATATAGAATGTTTTCCTTTTTATAAGACTTTTATGTAACCACATTTATCCATGTGATTGTTACTTTTCCTCAATAGTGTCTTATTAAAAATTTCTACTTGGTTGGTCGATCCCATTCAAGTTCCTAAATCGGAATTTTTTTAATTGTTTTGTTATTCATGATTGTGAATAATGCATAATTCCCACCCAATTTCCCTTGGGAACATCGTCTTGGATGGGTATCTCATCCGGGTTTCCCAGTCCTTAAAAATTTTGTATGCAAGTGTTATTCATTGCACATCTATTGCATACTACTATTCGTGCAATAATTTAATATGTGGACCTGGGTGATATTTGCCCTCATGGGTTTGCATTGTCTTTCACCTTTATTCCGTATCCTTATTTGATTTAGGTCCTTGGTGAGCATGCCGTACTTGTCATACTTCGAACCATTTCTTCATCATATTGGTAGATCCTTAGACTCCCGTCATCTTCAGATGCGAGGGTCCTTCAACTTGAAATCCGATTATAAAAGATTAGTAGCGTTGACATTAATAAGCGCACATACTATAATACAAGGCTTTCTACGATACGTGTTAACACACGTACTTTATTAACTATACAGATTTTATGCCAATTTAATTGGTTAACGTGCCTTTACACGATAACCTTGTGTGTTGTCTACAACACTTTAACATGCTAGACCCTTAATAGTCATAATAACTTACCGGATCATGCGATCAAGTCTCGAATCAAACACATTTAATCATTAATCTTGAGCTCTAATTACCAACTTGTAATACCCAATCTCAATTTATTGAATTTCTACAAAAATTTCACATTTGAATGTGTAAGTGCGAATGTACGTCCATACAAAATTTCGAATTTCTTAAAACTTCGTAAACATTAAACATTATAACATGTCAATATCGATTAGTTTCGTAACAACGAAACCATGGGCAGAAGCTTGAGCTTTGATCATGTCCGGTTCTTCAGCATAACTTGATCATCTTTGTAATATTTGGTTAACCGTCCTCTTAGCCTAAGATTTTGAAAATTTGTTAGTATCGTGTTGGCTGAGTATATACATCATAACTATTTGCATAATTGATAAAAATCACAAATTTTACAATTCCCGTAATGGCGTCGGTGACGGCTATCTGCCGCGTTGGCGACGTCGTACCTTTTATTGCGTCGGAACTAAACTACCGTAGGCAATAGCTTAGAGCGTCGGACCATGTTGCTGCGTCAGCGACGGCTACAATTCCCGTAATGGCGTCGGTGACGGCTATCTGCCGCGTTGGCGACGTCGTACCTTTTATGGCGTCGGAACTAAACTACCGTAGGAAATAGCTTAGAGCGTCGAACCATGTTGCTGCGTCGGCGACGGCCAGTTATGGCATCAGCGACGCCACCTGCTGCAGCTGTTTTGCTGTTGTATTGTTTATTTGTCCGTTCAGTCAGTTTCAAGTTCCGTACATCAAATCATGACTCGGGACTTACCAAAAGACGTCCGTAAATATCACTTCCTGTTTTCATTACTATATTACCCTTATCATGAGTGTTTACGTCACTCGATCTTAATTTCGTAAATCTTATAGTTTTGACCCATTTGCACATTTGAGCAAACAAACTTGATATACTTTATTTATCTTAACAAAATTATTAATTTTATAATATCTCCCATTCTTCGGGATAACTACCTTATGGTTTACGCATCCGTTACTCGGTTTTACGCATATTGTCCGATTTTACCCTTTAACCGCATTTAAAGCAAACTAAGTATTCACGCATCCATTTCGGTATGTATTAAAACTCCATTTAACCCGTTTAGTTGCCTTAGCGAAATCTATCGCTTTATTCGACCAAACCTTTATTTACTTTATCATATTGACCCGTTTGGTTGTTTTAGAGAAATCCATCGCTTATTTCAACCAAACCTTTATTTACTTTATCATTTTCACACTAACATATTCATTTATTTTCCACCACAACTATATTTGTGGTGGATTTATTATTGTAAATTCATGTAATCCAATTTCTACCATTCGATTCGACAATTTACGAAAAAGACCCGTTAAAAGGTATTAAACCAAAAAGGCTTATGCTTTTCACTTTTACACTACCGAAGGGGTCTACTAAATTATAAGACTCATTTTTAAATTACTCTTAGGGTCGTTTGCTTGTTTTATCATTCGAGGGTATTTTGGTCAACTTAGGCCCCTCTTTTACGATGAAGGACTTTTAATAGCATGTTTTGACTGAATGTGAACATTTAACCATAATCTATTTAAAAATCATTATGCTCCTTAGAACTTAATGTCTACGATTTAGATTATTAGATTTACCTTACCTTAGGTAATCAAATGCTCATTCATGACTCGTTTAACCCTCATCGGACCTTAAGTCCTTAATGAGAGTTTGACTCGTTACACATACCTGGCTCTGGTCATGGCATTGACCCATTTAGGTACCTTGCACTATTAATTACTAATTAATAGTAACGCGAACCATAAGCTATTTCCCTTTGAGCATAAAACTTGACAAGCGATCATTAGTTATTGTTGTCAAATGGTGATGACAACATCATTTAACCCATTTGGCCTAAATGACCCTTTTATCATTATGAGATGATATTTATTTACCATCTCACCATTTAATATGTTTCGGTTTATGCCATATGATCATAATACTTAAAGTCGTTTCTTGATTCGTTCGACCCATTACAACTTACGCCATAGAGTGTCTTTTTTCAAAGTTTACTATTTATTTGTCAACTCGTGACTACATTACTATTTCACCCTTTTTACTCCTTACGGTTTACACCATAAGGTAACTTTTCAGAACTCTTTTTTATTCGTCATTACGTTACTAAATTACTGCTTTACCCTTTTTTCCGTCAAATATGGTTTATTACCATTTCACTTATTCCGACCGTATCAATGCGCGTCAGAACAATGTATTTCAAAATCTCATTTCAGAATATCAAATCGTATTCTTAGTCAAATACATATGTATATGTACTATTTTAAAGATGTAAGCATTACTTACATTAAGTTCGTTCATGCTTTCTCACACCTTTGATCTGTTTGACACATTCTTCTCCAAGCTTTCATCTAACTCGTCCTGAGTCAAACTATAATACAATATCCATAAGTTAGTTAGATTAGTCATCAATACCCTGACCATCACCCTTATGGACTTTTCTACCATATTTCATATTCGATTCAATTATAGACCGGTTTGACTTTTAAAAGTCAAACTGCCGTTTTACATATATATGCTCTAACAAGTTGAATAAAACTCATTAGGCATTTTATCTAACACTTGGTGGGCATCATTTTTAGGCCACCGATTTGGCTAACTTTCTTAACCAAATTTACCCTATTTCTTTCAATTCGTCAAGTTTACACAATTATTAACATCGAGTTAGCAAGATTTTCAATCATCATAGCTAATCCCTCAAATTATCATAATAGAATTTGGGGATTCTATTACTATCCTAAAAACCCATTACACCACATACTTGGACTTTAATCCAAACATTAATCTAGCCAAATATCTCATATTTTCTTGTAAATATGAAGACTATATACATGTTTTGACATCACTATAACATCAATTTCATTCTACCATCAAAAACCTCTTTACGTCATGTATGAACATGTACTCAAAAACATAAATTGTTCAAGTATCTTCCTATTGCTACTATGTATGATCATTCTAAGCACAAGTTTATCATCACTTTCATCATGTTATCAAACCCCATTTAACTAGGTGTGGTAAATCATCCAAACACCCATATTATAGCAATCCATTCAAAAATTTTCAGTAAGGGTTTGTTCCTAAGCAAGTGTTCATCCCTTATCTTACTTCAATTTCTGAAATTCATACATAGATTGAAATCCATGAATTCTATCAACATTCATAATATCACCAAATTAAGATTTTTGACATACCTTATGATCCCCTAATTTAGGTAATCGTTAATATGTGTTCATGCTCGGACTTGGTGTCCAATTTCCCTTACAATTTGATGATTTTGTAGATTAGGTCAAGATGGGTTTCCCCCTCCTTCTCTGCTCTTGATCGACACACACACACACTAGGTGTGTGTTTTGTTTTAAATTTATCATAATTTTTGTCTTTACCAACTTTGGTCCCTTTAGTTTGTTCTCTTTCTTATTCTACTACTCATTGTTTTATTACTATTTCCATGTTACTAACTAGGTTAATTTGTTTCCAGTTATTTTGTTTATGAGTTAACTTTTACCGCTAACGGTTCTTTACCCGCTCTTTGATATTAACGTGGTTTGATTACCAAGCCCGTTTTTGGGGTGTTACAAAAAAATGTCACATACCAACATTTACATGAGGCGTAAAAATATTTTTATTCGTACAAAATTTACACAAGCGCGTAAAAAAACTTGCATTAGTAAAAACTACCGACTCGACAGCTTTTTTACTTTTTTTACAGATGTGTTTATAATATTTTCATTTACGTTTTTGCAAAAAAAAAATTTGGCCCAACTCGCGCAGAAAGAAAAAGTTCTCACGGTTCTCACAACTCGTGGTGGTTCTCATTTGAACAGAGTCCTATATATATATATCAATATATATATATATATATATATATATATATATATATAGGGTTAGGTTCATTAGTGAACAAACCCTTGATTGTGAACACTTGTGAACTAATCCTAGCCATTGATTATAAATACACAAATGTAAATCAATGGTCAGGATTTGATGATGAAAATATACCAGTGTATTTTATGATTTGATGATGTAAATCAATTGTTAGAATTTGTTCACTCAGTTCACAAAAACATTATTGTTTACTCTATAACCCACCATATATATATATTAAACATGGGCACCGAAATTTTGAGGGTCCAAAACTAGAGATTATTCTTTTAAATGGGTGGTCATGTATATTGTTAAATATAGTCCAGTTGGTTTAGGCCCGTTCATGAGTCGAGCCGAGCTAGGGCAAACTCGGGTTTGGCTCGATTATAAACTGAGCTGGCTCGGTTTGGCTCAGATTTGAAACGAAGCTGAAAATCAAAGTTCGAACTCGGTTTGATTTGACTCGATTTTAAAAATAAAAATTAGTACATAGCTCTAAAATTAAATAGTCTAGAATATTATTCAATACTTCAAAAGAACATATCCAAAATAAGTTCAACCTAATACATCACAAGCCAAACTCAAGTTAAACAACATAAAATAAGTTTTAAACTTTGACTAAATACAATATTAGTTCATTAGCATGGTAAACCTTCAAATGAGCCATAGATATCAAATTACAAACCTAAATACATGTAAATAATAATTAGTTTTTTGTAATATATTATAATGTATAAAAAGTAAAATATTTTATAAGTAAAATGATCCGAGCTAAGCTGAGCCAAGCTAACAAGCGAGCCAAACCGAACCAATCCGGCTCATTACGAGCGAGCCAATCTAGATTCACTTTTTAACTAAGCCAAATCGGCTCGGCTCACTTTCAAACCGAGCTATATGGAACGAATTTTTCCAAAACTAAATACAAACGAGCTCCGAATCATGAGCTTTCTGAACAACTCTAGGTTAGTAACATATAATAAAGTTCTGCTGTTTTCTCCGTTATGGAGCTCAACTTTCTAACACCAGTCGAGTTCTATTTCATTAAACATAAACTGGTTTATGGGTAACGATTTCTTTCCATTTGTCCTCCAATGATATTTAAGCAATAGGTCTCTCTTACTTTTTTTAGTTAAAAAATAGGCAATCTAATTATTATATATATAATTGAAGAAGTTGTCAGCTACACTGAAAATTATATTGATATATAGGCGATTTACAAGCATAATCTTATCTAATCATATATAATGTGATATCATCTCATTAATTAATACATACTTTATATGAAAAATCTAAATGGATATTGTTGTAATTTTATTACTTGTGTATTATTATTAATATACATATAATTTGTGAAGTGCTTAGCGTCAGTTGACTATTAAGCTTTTGAAATATGACTAAAAAATTATTTTAATTCACACACTATTGATCCCTCAGATTTAATCATTAACACTTTTAGTCCCTCAGATCTAAATTGCATGTTTCCGGACAGTCTTCCACCACCTGAAACCCGCTATCTGCAGCAGGTCAAATATGGCTAGACTAAAATGCAGGCAGGTCTGATGATGGGTCGGAACGAAACGACAGATTGGTGACAATGATATGGGAGACTCCTTCTTTGATGCGGCAAAGGTCTTTCTTCACAGACCCAACAACGTCGACAGTAGAAACGGAGATACGATTTTTTGGCGTATTTCAACCTCCGACGAACAGATCTATGGCCGGGAATTGATTTAGCGACTGACGAAGACTTTGACAGTGGTGGAGTTCGTTGGGGCAGCTCACTGGTGGCATTCGTTGACGTCCGGCATCATTTTAGGATTTTGTTTGGCGATAGACGGTAAAGTGAACTGGGAGAAATGGATGTGTAATTTTAATTAAACACATTGTATCTTTTTTTGGTGTACGTCTTAATAAAAATAATAATTATGTTGAAGAAGATTAATAGTTACTGAAAAGGATACGTAGATGTCACTAACTTTTCCATCAAATTATACTATTGTTGAAATTTGTAAACTATTGTGAAACAACGGTTTATTAGCAACTAATATATATGTATATAAACATGAGAGCTAGACTATGAAATCAAGTTGAGAATAGAACATGGAGAATTCTTATTCATTGATCTAACATCATATACAAATGCCATTATATATAGGCACTCACATTAGTACAATAGTAAATAAGAGAAATGGGTTATACGTGTGGAAAGTCACTACATAATGGATGCATTCATAGATAGGGGTTATACATGTGGAAAGTCACTACATAATGTATGCATTCATAACACTCCCCCTTGACTATCCACATGATGGAATGCTATTCTTTAATACGCTTAATGATGTTGCCTCATTAAAAACCTTGCTAGGAAAACCCAATGGGACAAAACCTCAGCTAAGGGAAAAAGAGTGCAACGTGTATTGTCTCCCCCTGATAATTCCGGATCAGGTACGTTGTCTCAAAAAAAAACCTTACTAAGAAAATCCAATTGGATAAAACTTAGTGAAGGGTAAAGAGTGCAATTTATGTAAAACTCCCCTCAATATAATATGTATCATTTCAAGTAACAAGTTCCAATCTTCTATGAAAGTTGTTAACTTTTGTAGTGAGTAATTTGTCGCTTGATGGGCAATCTATTAATGAACTTGATGTATGGTCTTCATGTAAAACTTTAATTACCTCCTCTTGTAAGTAGATATCATAAGATCCATGAATGTGTTTTGTTATAATCCCTGCATTTACAAAACTAAGCAAACTTGTTGATGTGTTAGTAAAATATGAACCCATACCTTTCGTACCTTAAGGGTATAGAAAATAAATGTTTTACTCATTACACTATCTCCTCGTCGTACACAAGTTAAATCTTGCCAATGAATTTAATGGTATATGTTCGTGTGTGGCTAGCAAGATATATTAATACAATTTGTATTGAATTATGGTACTTCATGACCAAGGATCTTTGCTTCTTTGATAGAAGATGATAAAAGTCATTTTTATCTATATCAAATATTTGAACATCATTAAATGTACTTATACCAAAAGCTTTGTCCATATGAAAATGTCCAACATTATCTAGATGTATTATGATTGATGGATTATGATATAACGTATGTCCTACGTATCGAGCCATAAATTTGCAATATTGTATTACATTTGCAAATTCTTGCTTATATATTTGAGCTCTTTTTTCTCTTCGGGAGATTCAATGACATCATCAACATATATTGCAATACTTGTAAACCTCATATCGTTCTTTCAATGAAAACAAATGGACCAACTTCACCATATGTATTTCTCGTTTTTGAGCTCACTGGTGAGTCAATTATATCATATTTGACTCGACTATTTTAGTCCACATATTTTGTCAACTTCATATAGTATGTTCTTGAGATTTTGACATCAATGCTTCTAGCATTATTAATCCATGAGGAAATTCGTTCCATCTTATCCAAATATGCATGTGCTTTCACTCTTCAGGAGTTTTGCTATATAAATTTTCCATTTAACACATAGATTTCTATATCATGTAAAAGTGTCATGAACACTTGCTTTTATCTCCAAAATCCATATTGTACCATGCGTGTACACTATTTATTAAGATATCACAATCACTGGGTACAAGTTTTCAATGTATGTTTATTGGTGCACAAGAGTTACATCGTTAAGATATTTTGATTGACCTTTAAAGAACTCAATTGCTTTAAGAAACTCATCAGGAGTTCAATCGTATTCAAAAATGAATCTGTATACAACGATCATATTGTTCTCGAGAACTTACTTTACATGAATTACATAATTTAAATCCTTCAAGGACTTGCATGTAAACTTTAGTATCTAAATGATATATAACATTTATAAGACGCATATCAATTCTCTCTTTACATTACCAGACTAATTAAATACTGGAAAGCTATTGCGCCCACCACTGGAGAATACATCTCCTCATAATTAATCATAGGTCTTTGCGAAATCCTTGTGCCATCAATTGTTGATCCACATAAAAGACCTAATTATATTAAATATATTTTACAACTTTTTTTATGGACTACTGGCCCGTAAGCTTTCCATTTCAATAGAGAGGAGTTGAAGATGCCATGGACTTAACATGGAAGAGTTAAGGGAACTCATGACAAGACGCTTCTGTCCAAGAAGCGAAATCAAAAAGCTGGAAGACGAATTCCACGCACTGAAACAAAAGGAAGGAGACCACACTTCATATAATAAGAGATTTCTCGAGTTGAACCAGATGATCCCAAATTTGTTCACCCCCTTGTACCGCTTAGTTGAACATTACATTTGAGGCCTCCCCTCGAAAATTCAAGATTCGGTTTTAAGCACATCGCCTGCAACACTTGAAGCCGCAATGGAGTTAGCTACATAACTCACTGAAAATCGCATTCGAAATGGCAAGTTCAAAGATGAAAAGAAGAAAGCACCCATTGAGACCCCAACTCCAAACCACCCAGTCTCATCCTCGAAGTTTGCTGGTAAGAGGAAGCGAAATGGCAAGAATTTTGTTGTCACTCAAACCAACCCTCCTGTCACTGTTGCACCAATCACCCAAATTGCCCCTCCAGCTGCACCATTCAAAAAGCCATATACTGGCCCACACCCAAAATGCAACCGCTGTCAATACCATCACCCTCCCGAAAATCCCTGCCAACATTGCACAAGTTGTGGCCGTGCGGTTCACACCATCCAAACCTGCCGTACCCTTCAACGAATGAACCGCAATCAACCTCCAACCCAAACCCAAAATCAGATAGTGGGCCAAACCCAACAACCCTTACTTCTACCACCTTCACAACACGTAGCCCAACCTTACTACCAACCCAACTACCCCATGATGCAACCCATGCGAGCTTGTTTCAACTGTGGGGACCCAAACCACTTCAGGAACACATGTCCACGCCTAGTGAACATCATCCATGCCCACCTGCCAGAGGGAGAGCTTTCAATATCAATGCCAACCAAGCCAGGGCTGACAACAACGTGGTCAACGGTACGTTTCTCATCAATGGTAGTTATGCATCCATATTATTCGATACTGGTGTGGATAAGAGCTTTGTGTCTTTAGAATTTGAATCTATCCTCGACCAACCTCGTGTTAATCTCATCGAATCTCTAACGGTGGAAGTTGCTAACGGAAAACCCGTTTCATTAAATTCTATTATACGCAATTGTACTCTCACCCTAAACGATCACGATTTTCCAATTGACCTTATTCCTATGAAGTTGGGAAGTTTCGATGTTATAGTCGGTATGGACTGGCTCAGCCAGCATCACGCTGAAGTGGTGTGCCACGAAAAGTTCATTCGCATTCCTCTTGCAGACGGTCAGACACTACGTATTTTTGGGGAAACCCCTTCGAAAGGACTCAAATTAATGTCCTGCCTTCAAGCCCGAAGATATCTCCGCAAGAACTATGTCGCATTCCTAACCCACGTCGTCAAGAAGGGAAACAAGGAGAGGAAACTCGAAGATATCCCAATTGTGAAGGAATTCCCACAAGTCTTTCCCGATGACATTTCAGGACTTCCTCTTGTGAGAGAAGTCGAATTTCGCATCGATCTTGTACCTGGCGCGACACCAGTCGCAAAATCTTCTTATAGGTTAGCCCCATCCGAAATGCAAGAGCTGGCCAGTCAACTGCAAGAGCAGACTGACAAAGGATTCATACGTCCTAGCTCATCGCCTTGGGGTGCACCTGTTCTTTTTGTGAAGAAGAAAGATGGAACGTTTCGCCTGTGCATTGATTATAGAGAGCTTAACAAGTTAACGGTTAAAAATCGCTATCCACTGCCTCGCATTGATGACCTCCTAGACCAACTTCAAGGCGCCACCTGCTTTTCAAAAATCGACCTTCGTTCTGGTTATCATCAGCTCATAGTGCACGAAGAAGATATCCCGAAAACTGCCTTCCGGACTCGGTCATTACGAGTTCATGGTCATGCCATTTGGTTTAACCAACGCCCCCGCTGTCTTCATGGATTTAATGAATAGGGTATGCAAACCCTACCTCGACCGTTTCGTCATAGTCTTCATCGACGACATCCTTATTTACTCCAAGTCTAAATCTGATCATGAGCGACACCTTCGACTCATCCTTACACTCTTAAGGACTGAAAAGCTTTACGCTAAGTTCTCAAAATGCGAGTTCTGGTTAGAAGTACAATTCCTTGGACATGTCGTCAATGACAAGGGAATTCATGTCGACCCTTCAAAAATCAAGGCAGTACAGGCATGGCAAGCGCCACGTACCCCTACCGAAGTTAGGTCATTTCTTGGTTTGGCTGGTTACTATCGACACTTCATTGCCAATTTTTCCCGTATTGCTGTACCACTCACGACCTTGACTCATAAAGGAAAACCCTTCATATGGGGACCTAAGCAAGAGGAGGCCTTCCAAACTCTAAAGCAAAAACTTTGTGACGCACCTATCCTCACACTCCCTGAGGGTTGCGATGACTTTGTGGTATATTGTGACGCATCAGGCCAAGGGCTAGGCTGTGTATTGATGCAAAGAGGAAAAGTGATAGCCTATGCCTCTAGGTAACTCAAGGTTCACGAGAAGAATTACACCACCCATGACCTGGAACTTGGAGCCGTTGTGTTCGCTCTCAAGATATGGAGACATTACCTCTACGGTACCAAGTGTGAAATATACACGGACAATAAGAGTCTCCAACATATCTTCAACCAGAAGGAGTTGAATATGAGGCAATGAAGATGGGTCGAACTTCTCAACGACTACGACTGTGAAATTTGGTATCATCCTGGCAAGGCAAACGTGGTGGCCGATGCGCTCAGTCGAAAAGGTTATGCGAACTCCATTCGTCTTCTATGTTCGCAAATCATAACCGACATCAAAGATCGAATCCGGGCAGCTCAACATGTTTCTGTAACAGAAAATGACGTACGCGATGAGCTGTCATGTGGAGCTGAACTCAAAATCGAAACCAAATCTGACGGTATTCTATACTATTTAAACCGCATATGGATTCCTGATTGCGATAACCTTCGTAAATTCCTCATGAATGAGGCGCACAAAACACGATACTCTGTACACCCAGGAGTCGACAAGATGTATCAAGACCTACGATACACCTACTGGTGGCCTGGCATGAAAAAGGATATCGCTGTTTTTGTTTCCAAGTGCCTTACCTATTCCAAAGTAAAAGCTGAACATCAAAGACCTTCCGGACTTCTAGTCCAACCCGAGATACCTGTATGGAAGTGGGAAAACATAACCATGGATTTCATTACCGGGTTACCTCTCACCTCCAGTGGGTATGACACCATATGGGTTTAATCGATCGTCTTACAAAGTCATCTCATTTCATTCCGATTCGCGAGGACTTCAAGAATGAGAAGTTAGCTCGTATCTACATCAGCGAGATCGTAAGCCGTCATGGTGTACCATTAAGCATCATTTCAGACCGTGATGGTCGTTTCACTTCACGAACATGGCGAGCCGTACAAACCGCTTTGGGTACACGATTAGACCTCAGTACCGCTTTTCATCCTCAAACTGATGGTCAATCTGAACGCACCATCCAAACCCTTGAAGACATGCTGCGAGCATGTGTCATAGACTTCAAAGGAAACTGGGACGCTCACTTACCATTAGTTGAATTTTCGTACAACAATAGTTATCATTCAAGTATCGGCATGGCTCCTTTCGAAGCTTTATATGGACGTAAGTGCCGATCTCCAGTATGTTGGCACGAAATTGGGGAAGCGCAAATCACCGGACCAAAATTAATTCAAGAAACAACCGACAAGATCCTTCAAATTCGAAACAATCTTCTAGCGGCTCAAAGTCGTCAAAAGAGTTATGCTGACAAACGACGCAAGCCCTTGGAGTTCGACATTGGTGATCAAGTACTTTTAAAAGTATCACCGTGGAAGGGAGTGGTTCGTTTTGGCCAGAAGGGCAAGCTAGCACCACGCTACGTAGGACCTTTCAAGATACTCGAAAGGGTATGTCCTGTAGCATACAAGCTTGACCTACCAGAAGAGCTCAACAGAATTCATCCCACATTCCACGTATCAAACTTGAAAAAGTGCCTCGCCGATGAAAACCTCCATATTCCTCTAGAAGACATTTAAGTCGATGAATCGATGCACTTCGTTGAAAGACCAATAGAAATCATGGATTTCGGAGAGAAGCGTTTAAGGCGAAATCGTATTCCAATTGTCAGGGTACGTTGGGAGTCAAAGCGAGGACCCGCGTTTACTTGGGAACGTGAAGACTCAATGCGCGAAAAATACCCGCATCTTTTTCCGGTTACCTCTACTACTTAAATTTCGGGATGAAATTTCTAAAAGTAGGGGATACTGTAACATTCGTCATAAAACGGGTTTCAAAACCCGCTTCGTTTAATAATCAAATATTCGGTTAAGTTTCGTTGCGTATTTATGGTGTCGGTTATTTTAAAAGATACCAAATTAATAAATATGTTGGAATTTAAAACCATAATTAATAATAATAATGATAAGAAAATCAAATAATAAAAAAATATAATAACACGGAAAAGGGTAGCCGGGTCTCGAACCCGGGTCTCCGTGTAAACACACACACATCACACCACTCCGCCACACACCTCTTTTGTGATAAATACATAAACAAATATCACTTGACGCAAAACAGGGAAAGTCAAAACCTGTAAATCAGCGCGCCCAGAACTCGCAATCGCCGGAAAAACTGAAACTCCGCAAATGTGGCTATTTTCCTTTGACTGAAACGCGTAAACTGATTTCGACATCAGTTATAACCGTTGCCTAACACTCAATTTTAGTCAAAAACCGTTTGAAATCATTGACCGCGAATCTTGACCCCAAATTCGAACCCAATCGGCCTGTCCCTCTTATAAATACCCACTCAAACTCCTTGTAAACACTTCACTCAGAACCGCACTCTCTTTCTGAAGCTTTATTCCTTCCAAAGCACGTCGCCGGAGATTTTCGCACTCGCCGGAATATCGCCGGAATCACTGATCAGAAAACCGCAGTTGTTCTTCAGACGGTATAATTGTCTAAACCTCCTTACTATCTCTTGATTGATAATTTAATTGCTCAAATCAATAATCAAAAACTGTTAAATCAGTTCATTCCGCCGGGATCCCTGTCGGGATTTTGAAAGATGAAAAAGATGAAGTTAAGTTAGTGTTTTAATATAAATCAAAACGGGTATTTAACCGGGTTAGACACACAGTCCAGCGGTGGACTGTGTGCAAATACAAAACACACGTCCCGGGTTCGAATCACACAAGTTTCCGACTTTCTGAAATAAAACCAACATTTTTAAACTTATTCAGATCAATTCACAGCATATATATATATATAATTAATATAATCCAGTGTTTATACAGATTAACACATAGCCCAACTGGTTGGGCTGTGTGCACTCGAACCAAAGGTCCCGAGTTCGATTCCGGGTTCTGTAACCGGTTTCGGGCATATTAAATCATTTTTAATAAAAACTTAATAAGGTTAAAGTTAGTTAGTATATATATATATATATATATTTAAAACAGAGAATATTTCGGGTTAGACACGTAGCTCAGTTGGTAGAGCTGCGTGCACGTATACGAGAGGTCCCGAGTTCGAACCTCACTCGCCGCCTGGAATACATGCTGTCTGACCGGTCAGACCCGGTCAAACCTGACAAAGTCAACCCATTTTTATTTATTTTTATTTCTTTTTATTTATTTATTAAATTGAAAAATTATTTAAAAATACTTAAAAATAAGGTTTTTAAAGTTAGAAATTTGCATTAAACTCATAAAATTAAATCTAAAAATCTCATTAAAGAGCACTAATTAAAAATAATAATCTCAAATAAAATTTATTTATTTATCGAATCATTTCGTTATTATTTAGGTTAGTTTTCCCTCGTCGGTTGAATCATAAATTCGTGCGCATTCATCATCATCAAGAAACGCATCCACTGTGAGTGAACCTCTACCAATTCCCCGTTTTAATCATGTTTTGGGGTGTATCATGTGTCGTACCATTCTTTTATTTTATTTAAACACTTGTGCATACATCATATCCGTGATCAAATGTGTATTGATTGTTGTGTGAATTATATGTAGGTTGAATTTATCATTTCAGTGCACGCATTTCATTAGGCCCATCAGTTCCCCGTGGGATACGGGTTGAGCATCAGGAGCCTCATTAGATCGGCTCCGTTTGATTGAGCCTTGATCTCAAATACATCATCATTCATGTCATATACTCATCCAAAGTGGTTTGTGATTGTTTACATATATATGTTTGCTCACATATGATTAATGCACGAATTTTCTTTAATAAATAAAACAAGAAATTAGTTAAAATGTTTTATCAAGGTTCACTCGCCAACTTTTGTTGACCCAAATTCTCCCCCGTTTTACACATGATACAGGTGATCCAGCCGAGACAGGAAACACTTAGGATGGCCTAGAAGAATAAACAAGTTTATTCTTTGGAATAAATATATAGTTTCATTTTCCTTTGTAATTGTATGAATTTTGTTTTTGGATATTTAAGTTTGTAAATTGAATTTAATAAATATGAAACATCTTAGTAAATATCATGAGCTTTGGTGATAACCCAATTATGCCCCGACTTTTATTCCGCTGCAGGTCGGGGTGTGACAACAGATGTGTACTTTAATGAAGACCACTTCCAGGTGTGAGAGTGCAAACCACTTGTTCAAATCCAATTCTAGTCCTCACAACACCTTGGTTCAGTTCATGTTGTGTTACGACACATCTGTTGATGGGATACGGAACGAACAGAGGGAATTAACGCATCAAACTGACACCACTAATCCCGAATTCAAAACATCTTGGCCTATTGAACGGCATGCAAACGACATATACACACGGAGAATTTTTTATGATGTTCAAAAGGAAATTATCAACGGCAAGGAAAATTGTTATATTGCTGAACGATGTGTATCTGAAGGTATAACCAGCTTTGTGATCGCACACCAAGACCACATGAAAGAAGTTATAAACGAGTTCAAGGTCGGTTTTTTACATCCAGTAAACTGTCTTTTTATCATATTAGAATACAAGTGTGCATTATTATACTACACAAATGTGTGCATTATTATCCTACACAAATCTCTTTTACTTATACATCTTGAATCATTATATTACAGGTCACCTTCAACAAAGAAGAAGTCTTGGCTTCGTGTGAATGCATGGGTTTTACGAGAAACGGATATATATGTCGTCATGTATTCTACGTTTTTGGGCACCATAACGTTCATAAGATTCGGTATACGATATATTCACCCAAGATGGAGGAGAGACGCTTTGCCATCTAGTGTATATAGCGTTGATAATAGATTATCTGTAGATCAGAGTCGAAGTGGAAGAATCTGGCGTAGGATACTTGAGAATATTGAACTGTGTCGAGAGAGAGTTCGTCGTAGGATTGATAAATTACAGGAATTAGATGAGCAAGTACAATTGTTGAAAGATAAGATTTTTAGTGAACTTCAACCGGATCTGCAACTTAAAAAAAAGTTCTTCGTTTACCAGGAAATTCTTGCTCATAACGAACCAGAAGAGGTATCATGTACCGCACCAAAGAAAATATGAAACAAAGGATGTGGTAATCACAAGCGTCCAATTGGTCCTCGAGAGACAGCAATAAAACAGAGCAAGAAACATAGAAGAAAATGCAACTATTGCGGCAAAAGGGTGAGAACGCATGATAAAAGAAATTGCCCATTGAAAAAAGGTAACATCACAAAGGACGATTCGTCTACAGACAAAGACGGCGAGGGAGACGATGGTGAATCAAAAGAGTATGATGACCGCACCGATAGTGGAAGTGAAGCTCAAACGCATGACAGTGAAGACGATGACATTATGAGTTGAATTAAATTATATGATGCATAACAAAATTTATCGATACAATGTAACTGGTACATTTTTTATTGATTTCCAACACATTTTTTTGGTGTATATGGCACATTTTGGTTACAGTTTCTTCCAACTATATTTTATATTTTATTGGAGATGTGTTTAATAAAAATTCAAATACGATGGTGATACACAGTGTACCATTATTAGCATATTTGAATCCACAGTTTTCATATACTATATAAGTGAACTTCAAATTAAATTCAATTAATTGAACTCGGTCAACAAATAAAAAAACAACACATATGTACATTTCACATAGTACACGTTGTATGTTGAGCGTATTATTAAAACAAAACATCATTTACTAGATATTTAACAAGTGCTTTATACTATAGAATACCTTTTTTGTGTGGAATGATATGTAATTCAATCAAATAAAAACACCACATACTAACAGTTCACATGTGTATTCTCGACTGTACACACAATACACAGATGTATCCCTGCATATAAATAATAGTATACACACAGTTACCCTTTTTTTCCATGTTTTGTCCATTATTAGCTCAAAACAACTGTATCGCTCAGATACAATTATACATGTACGTATATTCTAGATAGGTTTTTTTAACATGTATTAATAAGGACAATACACAAATGTATAAGCCTAACAAATACCACTGGTAATATCCAAGATTGTCATTAGTACATGCCACTGCAATGCTTAACCGCCATTGAGGATTCAAATCATATGTAGCAACCTATTAAATATCAAACATCACATCTAATGAATTAAATTGTTTTTATTAGTACCACAACGATACACAAACACCCACAACGATACGCTAATTTTCCATAAAAATTTTACCAACTTCGTACACTAACGGAAATAAAATGCTTTTTCAAACTCCTCTGCTTCAGCCAATACACGGTCACGGTGGATGTTCACCCTCGAAGTCACCAATTTAACCGCATATTTCTTGCGTAGCTTTGTCAAGGTTGTCTTCTTCTGTGCATGACCAAGAGGTAATCCACAATCCCATTTTCCTTCGGTAACCCCAAACCATGTTTCCAAGTGCCTCATGACAAACACACGGCACTCAACCGTTTTACCCACACTCTTCCACGGAAAGTCGATATTAGACGGGACTGCCTTTTCAATCTGCATAGCTTTTGGATGATTCACCAGTTTCAAATACTTGGTGAAAATGTCCCACTGAAAGCATAATAAAAATCAAAAAAATCCAAATTACTGTTATTGAAAACTAAAGTAAAAAAACCAATAACAAAAAAAAATAATAATAATAATAAAAATTCTTACAACTTTGTACGCAGTACTTTTCTTGAAAAGTTCGTCATTTATGAGTTGGACCGGGCTTTCATTTGCCGACATATTATCAATCACCGTAACTGCGGGCCTTACAAGATCAAAGCTAACAATGAAAACATGTCCATGATCAAGAATGGGGAAGCTTACTACGCAATAGGTTGACAAACTCATCAACGATGTCTTCTTATCCACAACGAGAAACAACGAACTTCTAAACTTTCTACCCGATCAACATCTACATACGCGTTATTATTCAGCGTATCATCAGTCTGCAACATGTAGTAAATAATCTCAAAACAACAATTAGCATATAATTTAATTTTTCAAATAAAATATTTAATATTTTTATTTCAATCGCGAATCACTTACAAAACAGTTTGTGTGACAACACAAACACGGCTTCAATCAACTCTCTTGATCCAAACCTCCAAAACATTTTCCCCGGCGAGTCTTTGACTTTCTTCATGGTTTAGCATTGATGCGAAGCAATTTATAACCGCACTATTCACCCACTGGCTTGGTTGAAGGTCTTTCATTTGAAAATGGTAAAGACCAACTCCCGTTTCGGTTTCAAACACAAGCCGCCTGATAAAAAGGTCATAGACTTCTTTGTTTATATATTCAACACACAATCTGCTTGCTTTACATTTATTGTACCTTATTCGGTACACATACCGTTTCAGAATTATTTGTTTTATATATTTTTTCAGTACAATTTCTGAGCTTTCCAATAAAAACTGAATCTAAAAACATAACAACTAACGGTCACCATAGTTTACATGTGTACTGTTTTCTATACATATATGGTTCAAATATTATACCGCATAAAGCACCAATATGGTTACATACATCTTACATGTACATTTTTTGTTCAGCACACTTGGGTCACATGTATTTGTAGATATTCAGTACACAATCTGATTAATTTTTATTTTAATGTACCTTATTAAGTGCATATAAAGTTATAGACTTCTTTGGTTTCCGTTTGTTTTTCAGTACACATGTGAACTGACCGAAAAAGTGTTTAATCTATAACCAACTAATCATGGTCATGCCAGTATACACATGTGTACCAAATAACCAATAACCTATTTTTACACAAACACTACCTAGTATACATGTGTACTGTTTTCAATAGACATATGGTTCAAATTATTAGACCTCATACAACACCCATATGGTTACATACATATTTCATGTACATTTTTTGTTCACCGCACCTGGGTCACATGTATTTGTAGATATTCAGTACACATTCTGATTAATTTTACTTTTATTGTACCTTATTTTAGTGCACATAAAGTTATACACTTCTTAGTTTTCCATTTGTTTTTAGTACACTTGTGAACTGACCGAAAAAGTATTAAATATATAACCAACTAATCCTGGTCATACCAGTATACACATGTGTACCAAAAAACCAATAACCTATTTTGACTAATGTACTTAAACTAGACAAATTCCTAACAATGTGTTATGCGGTTAACCTTATCCTGATTTATCACAAATATTACTAAACATAGGTTAATTTTACGTCAGATAATTTAGATTTACTTACACATTTGTAGCTTCGACCTCTGCCGCTTCTGTTACATCCCTTGATCTGTTCGCGTCATCGTCTACCCTTTTTTTCTTAGCTTTCGCCATCCTGCGTATGACATTAAAAACTAAAGCATGCTTTCAAACTATAATAAGGACAATATTAAAAAACATTATTGATTAAAAATTAGAATAGGAAAACTAAACAATTTTAGAAGTAATTATAACGTGCGTATTGTCGTCAGCAGTAGTAGACAGGTATTTCCATAACATACTTTCCCTCTTGCTTAACCAGCTATTCACACTCACTGCTTTTGTCAAAAAAGGCGATTGCACATATTTCGAACCAACCTTCTTTCGTTTGCCTTTACTGGCAGATACAACATCTTCCCTAACACGTGTTTCGTCCTCAACATGGGTTTGCACGTTCTCTTGGTTTTCAAACTCGTCCTGTGTCATGCCAAGGCTGAATGTAGGTATATCATCTAGCCTTTGGGTGTCATACGCCCCTGAAATGATATCCTCAATTACCTCTGCAGACTTCATAAAAAGCTGAGTTGTCGGAGAAGCAAAATGTGTTGGTATAGGAGTATCCCTATGCATTTTTGTGCCACTTGGACTCTTTGTTTTCCCTATCCGGTCAGCCACACCTGAAACTTCTTAATATTAAAGAATTTATTAATGTTCCAAGTAAACTTCCCATGTCGTATTTTAAAAAAATTACAGTTTTCATTTACCAGTTTCTTTCATCATTGGACTTGTAAAACCATCTTTTCCTTCTGAGGTATCAACAGCTGACTTGTTAAAAAATTCCTTATACCTCGAAAGAATTGGTATAACAGACACATGTGATGGGTATCGTGTCGTATGCTCCTTTATTACAGCCTCCAATTTCATTTTATACATCTCACTTTCATCAAACATTGATAAAATTATTCCACTACTCTCCTACGGGTTCAAAAAAGAAAAAAATAAAAAAAAAATCAAATAATGGAATAAAATAACATGAAAAAATAGAATAAATGGAATAACTATACATTTAATACCAATTGGTGCAACAAAATTGTAATTATAGGATAACATTTAATATACCTCTGCAGATGACCAATCTTGCGGACCCTTTTCTACCCCATCACGATTCTTCGGTTTGTCACCCACCCTTTCTCCAGTCACTTCCTCATCATCTTCAACATCATATAAATCCCTCAATTCTCCAAGCCCAAATTCGCCATTTTTAATCTCTTGATTCTTCCGTTGGTTCATTAAATCAATTGTCCAAAATTTAAGTGGCTCTCACGTCGTTCATGATTGAATCCGGGACATTCGGTCTCATCCAAATACAATAGCTAATACAATTAAAAAGTTAATTAGTTACATTTTATAGAATAGCTAATACAGTACACATGTGCATTCACATTAGCTACTACAGTAGCTAATATAGTACACATATGCACTCACAATAGCTAATACAGTACACATGTGCATTCATATGTGCATTCACATAAGGAAACACATGTGCATACACTGTTAAAATATGTAAAAAGGTTTCTTAAACATACCACAAGATAGGTAAGCGGTCCCCGAAAATACACATTTGTATCACATCTTACCCAATCATCTTTGCATTTTTTACAGCATCAACCACGAACTGGCACCAATCGTGTTGATTGAAACTCTTTTTATGATTAAACAAGTCCAACATGTTGTACATCACGCTACCATTTTGGTGCATCCGATCATCGTCGATATAAAGAGCAGCACAAAATCCAGAATGAACATATCTCTATCTTCATAGGAATCTTCCCTAATCTTATCAACAATATTTTTAAAACTAACCGGTATCTTATCAAACCTAGCCAACCATTTCCCTTTCACTGGATGACCATTTTCATCTATATTTTTTTATACCTTTATGTCTCCTGCAGGTACCCCAAGTATTTTCCGAACTGAATCTTTATCAACCACGATATGCCTATCTCCCAAATTAATCCTCATATTCGACGTATGTAACCTATCTACCACAAAATGTCCTATGTGAGCTGAAACCTCACTAACCTCCAAACCCAACAACTTTCCAAAACCTAAATCCCTAATCATCTCCTTCTGCCATGCTTTCATAACTCTAATAGCTTCATAAAGTTTATTTGGTGAGGTCCTAACCCTAATCGATGGCAGACCACTTCGATGTTTCGATCGTTTGGTGCGCGGTAACTTGTCCTTTTTCTTTATTTTCGTGCTACCCATCTTTCGGTAGTTAAAAAGTTCATTGCAAACATTTATGAACCATAAATTATTATAGTAAAATAAGAATATTACTGGATATTGATTACAACAGGAAATGTTAACTGACAAACTACAACAAATTTTGTCTCAAAAATTACCTAAGTCTTCTTCATCGTCATCCTTCACGGAAAATCCTTGCCACCCTTCAAACCTTTTGTATCAATCATCTCAATCCCTACGAATGATAAACATCATAAAAAAATGGTACACAACTTCATTGTACAACATGTATAATTGAGAAACAAAAACCTACCTTCATCTTCAACGGTTTCTTGATTGACTGCTATTTTACGACGTGCTTTTCGATGTTTAGGTGAATTGCCTTCTTTACGTGCATCATATCCTGCTAAAACATTTCATTGAACACGATGTTAAAACATAGAAATTCTATTTTAGTAATACAGTTTCACCAAAAAAATGATACATGTCTACTGGAAATCATAACATACTATAGGAAATACCAACTACTACTTTTTGATAGTAAACATACCTGTTTCTTCTTTACCTACATGCTGTTCCGTCTTCTGAACCTTTTGCGCTTTGCAATACTAAACTGACTACCTTTAACATCTACACCAAACAATATTAATTATTTTATGAAATAAACTGGTCCAGTACACTTTATTTATAATAAATAAACCAATCAAACCTTCTTCGTCGTTCCGGAAAGGGACTTGAACCGTGTGCAATTTTTCCTTACAATTTTGTTTGTTGCTTTACTTTTCTTCCTACCTTTCATTCCCACATGATTCCCACTATGATCACTATTACTCTGAGTTTTTTCCCTCTCATTTGTGTCTTGTTTACCACCGGAACTTTTCAAATTTTGATAATCATCTTCAACTGCACCAACAAGAATTTAAGTACAATATAAAAAAAACATTGACACACGTGTCACAGTGAACAACTATAAACATCACCTGTATGCATTTTGCGGACTTTAGGTCTCACCTTCCCCCGGTCCGGTTTGGGACTTATGCTTCCTAGCATAATAAAACAAAAATTAAAAAAAAAAACAAACCAATCATAACTGAATTATAATGCGTTGTCCAGTAAATGCTCAATACAGTTAGATATATGTTTTCTTTTTATTTTAGACTATTCAAAAACAACATGTCCAAATTCTATTTACCTTCCACGTCTTTATCGGAAATCATTTATCGTCAGAAAATTCAATGGGGTCATTAATTGTGTTATTGAACCTACTCGCTCTCATACGAGCTATTCTTTCGCTTTTAGTACCTTCAAGACTCAATGGGTAATATTCATTAAAACTATATACAAACTCATAAGGTACACATAAAACTAGTAGATTAAAAACTTACGCTTCTTCATTTTGGTATAAGTTCTTTGGTATCGTCTGCATAACAAACAGCTTATTAATCTAATCTTTTTACAATTATTATATTACAACTAAAAATAATAAAGACCCTAAACAATATTCAGGAGTGGTCCTAGCAGTGTTTACTATATTAAATTACAACATACATAACATCAGCAAGTTATTCAAGATTCAATAAAGAGACTCTTAAACATATAATAGAATTAAACATCATCAAATTTGTCAACATACACTAAAAACACTCACAAGTGTACTCTACACATGTGCACTTAATGACAGCAAAAATTCCATTCACAGAATAAAACTCCCTGTTTTACTACTTAATAATCCTATTTCGCAAATACTAGAATTATACAACTTCGTGGTGGTCAAAGTACACCAAACACTCAAAATGCAGCTGAATCAAAAAACAATAACAACATACACATGTGTACCTCAGAGTTACTCGTGAATGCTTCACTACTCATACATCAGAAATCAGTTATATACAAAAAAACAACTCTTTTGGGGATTAAGCATTACTTTACATTACTATACAATTCTCTACAGCAAAGCACAATCGTCGACGGACCAGTATTATATACCTTTTATTAGTTTTTAAGTAACCTAACAATGGAATGCGAGTAAACGAGTACATCGACTACATTATCCTCATATCGGACTACGATTTTAACAAACTGAACGATTTTAACGAACAGACTAGAGCGTACCTCTGTCCTTAAAGCTCTGTTAGGGTTAGTTTTTCAAATACACTGCCGCCAGAACAACGATCGTTAGGTTCCTTTCTTCAAATTTATGCCGCCACTAATCTTCGATTTCTTGATTTTGTGGGATGTATACGCGGTCAATGAAGGGTTAGGGGGGAAGTGATTGTGTTTCCAAACAGAATAATGCGCCTTTTTGGGGGTGATATTCAATCAATTTCAAAATCACTACCATATGAAACCGTTTGGTTTCCAAATAATAAATGTATTTTGTATTTTTTAAATTACTGATTTACCCTTTATCTTTAAATTTCAAATTAAAAACATATAATCTTAATTACAATCATGCCACCACTTAATATTCCAAGATAATTAAATTCAACGGCCCAGATTAGTTCTCAAAGTTCACTCTAACATACTTGTTCACTCTTGATCCCTACCCTATATATATATATATATATATATATATATAATAACTTTTAAAAGCAAATGAAAAAAAATATATAGTTAAGAGTTCAATCATGAGACTACATCCTAGAATTTATAGTAATCATCGGTTTTAAGTTTATATATGTATATTAATAAGTGCCACCAGTAAGATTGATGTATCATCATCATCAAATATAATATGAAATAATCATACGAAGAATTATACCTTTATTAGTAGATATTGCAGATCCGAAGATCAAACATTTTGTCAGCCATGGCTACGTATCTACAGTTTCCAACTTTCCATCACACAAGAAACCCATCTTTTATCATTTTGGATAATTATTGGGTTGATTTCTCAAATTGCGAGATTGAGTTAGGCTGGAAAATAATGCACATCAAAGGCAAGGAAAAAGGGATACCAATGGTGGCAAAATACATAGAGCACGTTCGTGCTGATAACGTATTGTGAAACAACGGTCTATTGGCAACTAATATATATGTATATAAACATGAGAGCTAGACTATGAAATCATGTAGAGAATAGAACATGAAGAATTCTTATTCATTGATCTAACATCATATACAAATGCTATTATATATAGGCACTCACATTAGTACAATAGTAAATAAGAGAAAGGGGTTATACATGTGAAAAGTCACTACATAATGGATGCATTCATAGATAGAGATAATACATGTGGAAAGTCACTACATGATGGATACATTCATAACATAAACATCATAATCTGAAATTTTAATTGTTGAAATTTGTAAACACCATAATCTGAAATTTTAATTGTATTAGATTTGGATCATTTGTATAAGTGTTTTTTGTTTGATTCATGTATTTACTTAATTTTAGAAATGTTTTTTTATATAACAGAGCATGGATTAGGTATAGTAATTTAATTTGTTTTTTTTTAATCTTACCTTTTAACTTTTAACATTTTACATTTACATTTGCACATCCTCAATTTTTTAAAAAGTTTGTAAATTATCATTCTGGCCCCTTGAGTTTACGTACTTATTTTTATGTGCATTTCGGTATAAATTCAAGTTGTTTTATATTTCGACGTAATTTTTTTTCGAGAACAAGTCATATAAAATATAATACATTTTATTGCTTATTCTATGGGACATTTTCAATTGTTCTACTTTTGACGTGATTTTGTTATGAAACAATTAGGTCAAATATAACACCGTTTCATTAGACGGTATAAATTTGAGTTACTATATGTTTTATGAGTCATGTTAAATATAAGACGTTTTCATGCTTATTTTATGTACATTTTCAGTTGGCCTATGTTATTAATCGATAAGCAATTACAAAAAAAATCAATACATTCAAATTACATTAAAAGAAACCGACCCTGCAACACGGAGAATAAATTCTAGTTTATTTAGTAACATCCTTATTTTATAATTAAAATGAATAATAAAAAGAAATATTTTTTATAAAGTCATATGAGTTTAGTATTTGTGTCGTGTGTACATTTACTAGAAGTCTATAATTAATTGAAAACGTTCGATTTGAAACAGTCTATGAGATCCATCTACGATTAATAAAAACAAAATTGCGGTAAAATGCGGGTCCAACCACATTAACACACCATGAGATCCGACTACAATTGATTTCTCAAACAACTTTGGAAGTATCTGAAGGTTAGAAATGTAATCGCTCATTATTTTCACTTCAAAGACAATTGAAAAAAAAGCGTACGCTCAAATCATATTAAAAAAAATTCTGAGCTCGTAACGCAGGGAATCAGTTCTAGTTTTATGAATTATAGATTAATGTTAAGATACATTTATTGCATAATTATGATAGCGGTATTTTTTTATATATAATTTGCTCTTTTATTCACCAAAAAACTTGTTAAGTTACATCAAAACAGAAGGTAGACAGGCAACAACTGTGCTGTCACCCCTTTCTGAATTGCAAATCCTAACTTTCCGAAGATAAACCCCTGCCTCGCTGGGGTTAACAAGTGTTGTGGATGGCCCGTTGGACCCTGGTCAAGAAGTGGATAGCTTCTGGCGCTAGGGATCCAAATGTATCAAAGGCAAAAGGGACAAAGACATGTTGATTCTCTGCGCAAGCTTTGTGTGCTTATCCACTTTCTTTAATTCTGCATTTCTTACTGCTTGTCCAGCTACAAACCCGCTTTCCCTTAAACCAACCAATGGGGAAACACCTGTGAGGTCCACACAAGCATGTTTCACCCCAACCCAGCAAAAAACTAGCAGATCCGCTTGTCACATAGTAGATCTCCCTTCCATAGTGTTCGTGAGGAAGTTCATAGGGGCCTTTTTCTTAGCAGAAATCCCAGCTCTTCTTAGGATGTCCCACAAAACATCCCTCACCCAGTCATGCCGATATTTGAACCCAGGGAACTCTTTACAGTGAACTGCGTGCTCCCTGTATTTATCCATACAAGCTTTACGGCATATCGGGCAGGTTTCATCTTCCGGGTACATAAGGATCATCAACCGGTATTTGAGAATGACTCTGAATTCTACTGCAGACATCATTGTCCCAACCCCTCAATCAGGATAACGGTCAAAAAATCCTGAGCATGGAGACCCTTCAGGCACTCAAACACCGCCTTCTAACGGGATGACAAATCAAAAAATTCTCCCAGGCTTTAAGCGATTTTTCTAAACAAAGCATTCGCCAAAGTTTTTTGCAGCTTCAAGGGGGCAGTGTCCTTATAAGAGAAACCGTCAATATCCAAATCTGAATGAGAGACATTTAAGCGTTTAAGAGGAACCGCCATATTACGTCCTTATTGCATTTTTTTTAAATTATACGTTACATTCTTGTAATGTAACCTTCTTTGTCTAATATTACTGTGCATTTTTTTTTAAATTTAATTATACGTCAAATGTTTTTACTTTTGTCTATATCATGTTGTAAATAATAAAGTTATAAAAATAAATTAGTTTATTTCATGAAAATACTTATACTAAGACGTAATATGGTTGATGTAGTTCTTAGTTGGATTTTTAAAAAAAATGACGAAAGCAATATGTATTTTAAACTAGTTAAAATGTTCTATAAATGTACTTGATATTAAAACAACTTTTTCAGTGAGTATAATAAAAAGAAGAAAACTATATATTTATGTTATTTTTAATATAATTTTTTTATTATTCATGTTAAATATAACCTAATAATTCAGAATAATAAAACAAAGTCCAACCAAAACCAGAATATTATAACTATTTCCTTATGTTTGAGGGTTGGTGATAGTATCAATTTTGTGCACGAGACGATCCGTTGGTAACTTACTCAAATTGACTAGTATCCTATATAAGATTGAACCTAACTTAGAGTTTATTTAATAAATAAAGATGTTTCACACGTCAAATTTGACTAGGTTTGAGTCTAAAAAACATCTTATTTATATAAATATAATATATATTAAGTTTTATAATAAATATATAATTACAGATAATATATTAATGTGTATAAGACTATGATAAAAATAACTAAATAATAAATTTTATCATATTTATAAAACTATAATTACTAAAAAAATGTATAGAGGATTGTATACAATTAAGACAATTAAATATGTAATAAAAATTTATCTGAGCCCGAGTTAAGCCTCTTTTAAATGATTAGAGCTCGAGTTTAGAATAACTTAAAGTTAGTTCAACTCCTATGCATTAGTATCTAAAACACAAAAATTTTATTTTTTTTATATATCAATGATTAGGTGACAAACTGGATTTTTAGAAAATAAATTCTCTTTCAGTTATATATTTATTTGAGGTGATTGAAGCAACATCTTTTTCTAGTTTCTGATTTACAGTTTCTTTTGCTTGTTGTGTGTTCACCTTTTTATCTCAGGGGGTCAGATGTAATTTCAGAAATTCAATTAATGAGGTTTAACGTTTCTATTTATGAAATGTTCAAACTACACCCTTCACTTTGCTCGGCTATTCATCATAAATCCATAAACTCAAATCGATGTTACTTTCTAAGTATAATTATTTTTCTTTCTGTTGCTGATAGCATATATAAATGGATATATGATCGAAGATATTATTATTTAATTTAAATTTTAGATTGATAAATATTATTATGTTTCTTTTTCTTAATTTGTATTTATCAACCTTCATAATCTACTTTCTTGGTCCAATTTCTTAATTTATATTTATAAACCTTAATTAATCTACTTTCTTGGTCCACTTAAAGTAAAACCAAATTAAATTAAATATAAAAAATATATAGTTGGTCTACTTAAAGTAAAACCAAATTAAATTAAATTAAATATAAAATATAAAATATATAGTAATCTCAAAGCTTTTTCTGGTCCCAAATCGAATTTTTAACTTGGGCACTTTTCATAAATTTGCTAAAGATAACAATAATCTTATTAGTCTTGTTACATATATAATTATGGTAAGGTTATTGTACGAGACAATAGATATGTGCGAAGTGTAAGACACTAGAAAAGCTAACACATGTACTTTAAGTCAGGGTATAATAACCCATGTAAATATCCGTAAGAATATGTTCAGTAAGTACGTAATTATGTAGTGTTACGTACCACCCTTCCACCGTCGCACCATCCAAGGCACCACCCTTCCTCCGCCACACCACCCTTCACTGCCGCACCCTTCCGTTGTCGCATCATCCTTCCGTCACATCACCCTGCCATCGTGACACCCTTCCACCATTGCGTCGTCGATTTGTCAGAAAGGTAAATTTGGTGGTGGTGCACTGGTGTGTGCGTGTGTTTGAGATCAAAGAGAAACAAGGAGGGGTGGTAAATGACGGGTGTGTTTGAGATCAAAGAGAAACAAGGAGGGGTGGTAAATGACGGGTACCACTATTCGAGTGACAACCTTACATACTTCTTTAATTTATTTTATTATTTTATTTATCATTTTTTTAATATAAACGACAGTTTTATCATTTCACATGAATTTAACTGAACTAACTAACTTCCATCTAGTCAAGGGACTATTCGAGTGACAATCGAATAACACAGGAAACAATACTGTAATTTCAAAAAGTTTAGACCTAAAGGTGAAATTTGGGAAAACCACGGAAACTACTCGGACATTTTTCTCATAAATATTTTAAGATTGATTGGTCCGTTTGCTTTGTGAGATGCAACTAGCTGTTCACCACTATCAAAGTTAAGTCAAATAATCACTGAATCGTCCAAGTGGAAGATTGCTGGATATGAGATGTTTGAATAACGATTAATTTAATGTTGCTTACAAGATAATCCAAAGAGTTACACTTTGAACAACGAACAATAAATAATATTTATTAGATAAATATTATGGTTCACATATGTCGAAATTTAATGGTAATGCGGTTTAAACATTGGGTGAAACGTTTAGGGTATTAATTGTTTATGAAATAATTAATCATGTATTTCGTTGTTTATTTATTTAAAGTTCATTAAATAAATAACTAAATAAAGGTGGATGAATATTATTTATGATATAAATAATATATGTATTCTATTTATTAAATAATTAAAATGTTAGGAGATAATTATATAATATATATTAGATAAATAATATATGGATATTTATTGAATAAATATTAGGAAGTAGTATTTGAGTTAATATGTATTGTATCTATAATTACAAGGTCTCCTTAGGTTTAGAACTACCAAAATTCATTAGATTTTGAAAAAACACCAAAACACATCACCACCACCACCTCTGTCGATCTCCCTCTTTCGTCGGACCACCCACGCCCTTCTTCGTCGAACACCGCCGCACCCACTGGCCACCTCCGGCCACCCCCATCGCACCTCCACTGCCGCCGAAAAATGGACCAGCCTCGCTTTTTACCAAGTTTAACTTTCCGTTTGACGAGTTTGACTTTTGACTATGAAGGAGTTCTCGGGTATTAAGGTTTCAAGATACGGGTCAAGGAGTTTATTCGGAATCCCATTCATGAACAAACATCAACTAGCTTGTCGGTTCGTTGACTCAAGGTGTAAAACTTTGGTTTTCATAAAAGTTTATTATCTCGAAAAACACTATATGGTTGTATAATAGTTATAAAAAATTGCAATTGGATCACTGGACGGGTTTATCGATTTTAGTTTGTACACACTTCGGCTTTGTAATTAAAATGAGATACTAATAAATAACAAAATATATAAGATTTTATTTAAAATTAAAATTGTACATAAAAAATTATCAACATTGGTATTAGAGCCGCTTTTACATTCATTTTAACATTGTTTTTTAAATTGATCTAAGTTTTATTTGTCAAAACTTTTGTTCGACAAAGATCGGACCTTTTTCGTTTATGTGCTTGTGATTTATAAAAATCAAGCACTAGGCTATCCGAGTTTTTTTTGACATTGTTTTATTGTTGTTAATTAACATTAGTATTGTTAGGGCTGGTTTTAATTACTTATGGATCAGTGATCCTTCTTTGTATCAAGGATATATTATCCTCACACTGTGTAACGGATACTAGAAGGATCAAGGATCCTTAGTCCTTGTAATGGTTTCTAATGATTGTCTTCGTTATGTTATTTATATTTGAAGCAGGTACAATAGATGGATTTGGGCAAGCGGGAATATCATGAAATATGCTTGGATTTAGGCACGTGCAGATGAGGCAATAGCCGTTGTGGATGATCGTGGGTGCTCCCTTGATTTTCGTTTAGTTAGTTACTAGATAATTTACTAATTCTATCAAGGGGTATTGAGCTTAATTAGAAAACACTCTTGCACACCTTACCATTCTCGAAACTGCTCTCAAACACACACCAGAATTCGTTTGTAACAAGCTCAATATCATCTGAAGTTATATCAAATTGTTGGTTACTTGTTCAATAGAGTTGGAGACCGGTAGTATCCATCACCCGAGATTTTTTATGTCGGAGATCTTCTAAAGATCAAGGGCTTTTTCTCGTATAAATCATTGTGTTCATTGTCATTTACATTTCATATTTGATCATACAATTGTTCAACATTCAAGCACACTACCTCATAAATCAGATTTGGTTGCATTATCCTTAGTCCGACTTTTGACCAAAACAAGTATTTTCGTTAGTTTATATGGAACACCAATGAAACAGATAGGCTTTATTATTTTATCTAAAGTTGTTTATTGTAAAATTGTAAAACCAAATAAAACAAATATTGAAGACCAAAGACGGTGCAACCAGATTATAGATGGTGATCTCGGACTAAGTTGAAGCTAAAAGATAAGGAGTCGTTTTCTGTGTCCCTTTAGACTCGTTCGATGGCTCGAACGAAACCGAACAAATGTCTAGATGCCTAGTTTTTTGTTTATTATTTATTTTATGTGTGGTTGGTATATTGTTTAGGAAATAAGTATACCACGAAATATATATATTTTTACAATCAAGGTAAAACGACAAGATAATTAAAAATGTGTTTTTAAGTAACTCGGAAAGGTATAATTTGATAAAAGAAGTTTTATTAAAGGACTAAACACATTCAGTTTTACAATTACAGAATTTATTTTTAAATTCATAATTAGTAAAGGTGTTTATTAATTAAAATCAAGTTCGCGATAAATGACCAACGTAGTTTTAAATAGGGTATTTAAAATCGATCGTATCAGTTGTTGAAAGGACTCTCAATTATTACGAATGGACGTAATTTTTTTATAAAATTGCAAGATTTTCCCACAGTACAAATTGTTCAAAATATTTTTGACCAGTAATGATAATAAACATTAAAGTAAATCCCATTAACTAAAACCAATTTTGTTGCACCACCCTAAGTTGATGACATTATATCCGATCAATCTAAACCCCCTGTTAGCGATTACCCTGCATTGGGCCTACGGATTTTGAAGAGTTGAAGTACAAGTTCCATACGTCATAAATTGAAGGGCTAATACCACTTTAAGAATTAGAGTGGGCGTAGTTAGGGTTAAACATACAATGTCTTGACTATATTCGTCATGCGATCCCAAACCGAGAGTTGTGTAGTTGACACAACTGGTAAACGTTACCTACTTGCGTGGCAATACAAAGTGAACAGAGCTAAGCCATTAATGATATATATATATATATATATATATATATATATATAATATATATATATATATATATGAAACGGGATCTTACTTACTAAAGATGAATTTTTTTCAAATTGGTTCTTAAATTAACTAGGATATCAAGTATGAAAGTACTAAATTCAATCTATTTAAATTTTGTAGATGACTTCTATTACATGGCGTCGTGTGAATTAGGTGTATTAATTTAATAATATTGAGTACACTTAAGTGCGTTAATTTAATAACTTAGGAACACGATTATCTAGTTTTAAATTTATAAAAATTATTTTTATTTAAACTAAATACACACAATGGGTAGAGAACCCATCGCATATAGTATAACTTTGGACAAATACCAAACATCGTCCAAGGATACGCTTCATCTAATTGCAAAAATATAAACTTCAGTGTTTGTTGATTAAGTATCAAACACCTAATTAGGTTTTTGCAATTATCATTATGACTCTCCTTATTTGTAGTTAGTTTAGTGACTAAATAGTAATATAAGACTCTTGGATAAGTCTTTATTAATTAATTTAGTTTATTTTATAAAATGAGAAAAATGTTTAAGTCTTTGATTTTATCTTTTATATAAATTAGAAGCGGCTTCCTTGGTCCGGTTGCCAACATACCTCAATCTTGCCACAACATATTGATAGACCGGTCTAGAAATATGTGCATAATGAACCTCTTCCAGCCTTTCGACTAGTAAACGATATATCACAACAAGATTGGTTTAAAGCCATCTTGGTTATATTATGTTTTTATAACTTAATTAATTAGTTCTTTATTTCAAGCTTAACAAATCATACCATGTTTAGGGATCTTTTAAATTACCGAAGTGATTTAGTCATCAAATTAATTAAGTTACCAGATAAGCACAATAGGTCCCTGATGACTATCGTGAGTGTCATGCAAAAACCTAAATAACCTAAATAGTTAAGGTAAGCAGGGTATCGAATCCAGAGGAGTCTGGTGGAAAGTGTCTGTTGATTAAGTATTAAAAACCTAATTGCAAAAATGTAAACTTGAGTGTTTGATTAACTAAAACGAGTTTATAAACAGTGGGAGAAAAGGTGGTTCCTCCAAGTTTCAGATTCAAAGTGGATTCAGATTATTAGTTTTAATTAAGAAAATCACAGACATGATTCAGATAGTTAATTAGCTAATTGTGATAAACGAGGACTAAGTACTTTGATTGATTAACAACGAAAAGTTATCACACGATTATCATTTGAAGATTACCAATCCCAATCCCCATCTAATATATCCCAATTACTAGAACTCTCGGGAGTTGAAAGAATCAAAACTAGGTTTTAAGTAAAAATCAGACGGTTACAATCAAACTAATAAATTACTAAGCAAAAAGCATCGAATGCTTAAATTGCTAGTCTCAATTACAAAGAAAAACTAAAAGCAGTCATCCACTTACAAGAATCCTCCACTCGGAGGAAACCACAAGGAAATTAGGTGTTCATCTCGGTAGATTGATCTTCACAAGCTTGAATGGCGGTTGAATTCATGTTCTCAATATTTGATTCGGTAAGAATGATGATGATTGTAGGTGAAAAGTGCTCAAAATTGAGTCTTTTGTCTTCAAAATTCATCCTAGGAAGTGTATGATGAGATTAAGGTTTATAAAACCTTTTATACATCCAAAACAAGTCAAAACACGCGTTTTCTGGAACCCACACCGTAGCCTACGGTCTAACCACCGTAGGTTATGGTGGCACTCTGATGTCTCCCTTTGGATCATCTGGCCGTAACCTATGGTCTCCCACAGTAGGTTATGGTGGAACCTTGCTGCTTCCTTTGTTGTTTGGCAGTCCTGGCCGTAAGCTACGCCAAGCCCACTGTAGCTTACAACGGGACTTGGCCAATTTTCTTTTCTTCACAAATAACTTTCACAGACTTTATTCCTTTTTGTTTCTTGCGCATCCAAGGTATCTTTCGGCCCGAAACAGGTCCCGAACAACACTTTTTGCTATGTTTATCATCCACGGATGTTCCGCTTCATCTTTAACATTTCTAACTTCGTCGAATTAAGCGATTAACCTACAACACAACAATTTCTCGTAGTTATCACATTCAAAGCATATAATCACTTAAAACGCACAAAAACACATAAGATAAGAACATGAACACTTGGGTTTCACCCTCTCCATCACATTTCCACACTTAACCTTTCTTGTCCTCAAGCAGCCATCACAAACATTACTCACCTTGTTAACATATCTCTTTTGAATCCCTTACCAATTTAACAATTTAATGTCCTAAGTCTTACCCATCCCATAGACTAACACAATCGACGTTGACAATTTGACAAATTATTTATGCATATTCAAAACAATTTAAGACTTGCATCACTAAAACTAACATGCTTATGATACTATACAACACGCCCCTCACAATCAACTCTCCTCTCGGCTGTATCTGGACTAGCGTGTACTGTGCTAGTATATATATCACTCAAAACCAGAATGAAACTATATACTCATAAGCTTGTATAGCAATCACACGTCAACTGTATCAAATAACTTAGCACATATCAAAAGGACTTTTGGGTTCAGGTAAAGGTAAGGAATTTTGGCTTATTTTTTTTCTTTTTATGTATGTGGCTAACAAGGAAAGATAAACCAAATTATAACAACTATTATTCACAAAGAACAACTACACTTTGATAAATTACACTAAAATGTTTCTTTCTTTTTTTTTGAAATAACAAATATCTAAATACACTTGTCATACATGGTTGGTAATCAAACGGGTCAAATGGGGTGTAACAAACAAAAGGTACGAGGCTCAAAATGGTTTACAGGTGGGTTGAATAAACAAACACAGGATATAACAATGAAGGGAACCAAATGCCTTTATCATTTATGTGCATACGCTAAGTCCACAGCCTCAGCACGTATCAAACACACAAGTTCTAAAACAGAGCAACATATGGCCTACACTCAATAAATGAACATTAATTGCAATTCAAACTAACAAATCTAGTAGGCTCAAACATCTCACAGAATGAAAGGAGTAAGGGTTACCGGCATGTAGCATGTGTAATTCCTAAAGCATGTTACCCCTAGTAAGCATCTCTTTTCAACTATTCTCTAAAAACACCTGTTAGATATACTATCATGAAACTTAAAGGGACAACCATGACTAGGGATCTAAGTTAGTTTACTATCAGCAAGAAACCCTTTTAGCGATTGAAAATTTTGGTTTTCATGTAGTTCAAGCATGCTTAAGACAAAAATTTTCAAAAATTCTCAGTTTTAAAATTTTTCACCCACTTTCAATCCTTCAAGCGTTTTCAATAATTCATCCCCCTCAGGTTACCACATCCCCACACTTGGGATACATTATCCTCAATGTATGGTGTAATTCATAAACCTAACACGAGATCTACCCAACACCTCAACAAGCGACCAATAACTCAACAAACCAACTATTAAATAACCACCCCCAAACACAAAAAATCACACCAACAAACACAAATAAAAAAAATGCAAGATAGAGAGACACCTAGACCTGATCACTAAATTAGTGGGTGCCAATGGTAGTGCACTGCTGCGATCTATAGGAACATAATCATCTCAAGGGTTCTGATCATATATCAATGGGGATGTTGCCAAACATTCCCACACTTGAACACTTGCATTCATAGAAATTCCAATGTAGTAACCTGCAAGAACACATGCACACACACACACACACCAAAATAAACAACCAATACAATACTCTACATCCTCGGGCTGCTTCCCGAGAGCGCTAAGTTTAAAGGTCTTCAGCCAAACTGTACCTGATGGACTCAAGGAGGTTCAGATGACTGCTTGCCTCCCCACTTCTCTATATACAATTCCATCCAGTTGCTTGGGAGGTTCGCAGCTTCATGCCAGTTCGGGTATTTACGTCTAAAGATAGATAAAAATAAGCACATCGTAATGGCGTACTCGGAATTTTATAAAACATCATATTTTTTAAGTTACAAAGAAAAAACTTAATCTGTTCAAAAGAAATTAAAAATAATTATAAAAATAAAGGAAAAACAAATTTTAACTTCATTGCCCCTTCGAATTCCACTATCAGATGGTTTTCCATCATCCACTGACCTTCTCACATTCGCCCTTTTTCCTTGATCTCCATTGCTCTTCAACTTAGACCTATAACACTCAATGCCATTCTCATCTCTCATGTCATTGCTCACATGTGAAGCAGATTCATTAATAACAACCGTATAGCACAAATCATCAACAATATCGTAATTAATGGATTTTGAAAACACATTAAAGCACAACTTACAATTCTTGTAGCTCATAGTGACTAACCCCTGTCTGCAATCGATTTGGGCATTTGTTGTATGCAAGAATGGGGGGCCCAAAACTACCTGTGACTGCTCGTATGTCCTTGATGGCGCGTAATCCAACACCATAAAATCCACCGAGTAATAGAATTTGCCCAATTGGATCACCACATCTTTAACAACCCCCGGGGGTTGCTTCCAACTCGCATTCGCAAACATCGCCATGCTATCAATTGTATGTAGAGGACCAAAGTCATACTGGTCATACATGCTACCTGGGAGGACACTCATCCCCGCCCCATAGTCCAGCAACGCTCTGTGGATCTTGAACTTCCCAACTCGGATCTGGATGACCGTCTCCCCTGAATCACTTCCACTTCCTTCTTCCTTTGCTTCACTTAATCCTACAATCACATGAGAACCAGTTAAACAATTATCATCATATGTATTCTTTGGTGCGACACTTACCTGTTGATTGTTATGTTCTTTGCATTCTTGGGGTTAGTTTGAGTATCACTTGGCAACTTCCCGTTATGCTGCTTCAGATTAGCTACCTCACTAGCTAACTGCCCTATCTGTGTTCTCAACGATTGGATGGCCTTGTCACGAATCTCATCCTTTTGTGCCCGTGCATCATCCAACTGAATTCGCCTTTGCATCTCCTTCTGCATCGCCTTCAACATCTCCATTATTTCATTACCCCCCGCGGCAATAGAGAACCCAGATGATCCTCCTTGATTATTTTTTTGGTAATGGGATTGACCGAAGTTTCTTTGCCCACCAATTTGATTATTACCTTGAAATCCCGGGTTGAGCTGATTATTTGCATTCCTATAACCAAAATTTGGATGATTTCTAAGCCTCGGGTGGTAGGTATGAGAGTTCACACCGAAGTTCCTACCACTACCACCACTACCTTGAACAAAGTTTGCATCTTCAAACCCACCAACAATACTAGGGCACTGATGGCCAAAATCTCCACAATGTCCACACATTGGCCACTATCCCTCAACCTCAGATGTATTCTCTACCGTCCTTATCACTGAATGTCGGCCTCTTCTCGATGATGGAGCCTTTTTCTTTGAAGTACTTGCCATTTTCTCCAAATAATCCCAATCCACATGCTCGTAATTTGTACCAAAGGTACCATTTGATATCGAGCTGAGGTCTAGTGCATCCTCTGGTGTTAACCCTTCATGAAACATGTTAAGTAATTCCCACATTTGTACTCCTTGGTGTGGGCAATTCTTCAACAACATCTTGAATCGGTTGAACGCATCATAAATAACTCACCAAATTGTTGTTGGAAGTTTCTGATATCCCTCTGAGCATCACTGGTCCTTTGAGGAGTGTAAAACTCATCCAGAACTAGTTGTTGCATATCGGGCCATGTGAAGATAGAAGCCGAAGGCAAAGAATGAAACCACTGTTGTGCCTTGTCTTCTAATGTGAATTGGAGTAGTACCAATTTCACATCATCGGGTGTAAAGTCTTGGCCCCCAATAGCATTACAATGAGCATCATAAGCAGCAATATGCAAATACGGTTCTTCAGTCTCTAAACCATGATACTTGGGTAAACTTTGGATCGATTGAGCTCTGACCTCAAATGAACGACCTTGTAATTAAGGTATTACAACCGGTGATGGGTTGTTAGCAATTGCAAGTTTAAAGTGACTTTCAACCCCCCGCACTGGTCCTCGATCATGTCGTCTAGTAATGCCTTCGAAGTTGTTGACCGGTTGGACTTTGTTCCACGGAAGGGGCCTTTGTGGTACCGACATTTGTTGTACCAGTGGCGGTATTGGAATGTTTATGGGTCTTACATGAACCGACTGTTGGTTAATCGGATCGGGTTGTTGAACATGTTGTTGATACCCGGAAGTATCCGGGTTTCCTCTTTCTGCAAATCCAAACCCCGTGTTAATTCCTTCGTAATTCCCCAAAGGCATCACTTGCCTCTCACATTGATTCCCATAACTTTCATATTCATCATAACCATCTCCGAATTCCCCTGAACTATTCCCTTGATCGAACATCGAAGTTCTGAATGAGAACTGTTGTTGCTGAGCTGGTTGGTAATGGGAAGGTTGGGTTGGTAGAGGAATTGAGGTTGATGAGTTAACAGGTCGAGTTTAACTTGGTGGAATGGTGTTATCGTCGGCAACAATCCTCACATATGGTGAAGAGTGTTGAGCATTAGATGTTTGGGTGAACGACGGGTATTGGAAAGATGTGATTGGTTTAAGAATGGTGGTAAATTGTCTAGATGGCATCGGTGGAACTTGAGTGGTAGAAGGTTGAGTGAATTGTGGTGGTGTTTCAGATGTCTAGTGGTGTTAGGTGAAGGTTGGGTGGGAGTTGGTGAGAATTGAGTTTGTTGTAGCGGGTTTGTAGCTTGCTTGTCTGGGTTTCCCGAGTTCTCCATTACTTTGATTGTTGGTACAGGAGATTGTATTACTTTGTTCTCTTGATGTATGACTCGGGTTTACCGAAATGTTCTTTCAATTTCCAGACAAAACACTAATGGCGGTGATTTTCCGGAGTTCCTCATATGATGCAAACACGTAGGAAGTCACCTGCACAACGCAGACAAGAAACCATACGTAATTCTGAACAAAAAGAAATAACTCTATTTTTGGATTTTTTTTAACTATTTTTCTAAAAACACTTAAAACAAAACATTTTACGCACGACTCCCCGATAACGACGCAATTTTGATGATTGTCATGAGTGTCATGCAAAAACCTAAATAACCTAAATAGTTAGGGTAAGCAGGGTAACGAATCCAGAGGAGTCTGGAGGAAAGTGTTTGTTGATTTAGTATTAAAAACCTAATTGCAAAAAGGTAAACCTTAGTGTTTGAGTGTTTGATTAAACCAAAAACTACTAAAAACGAGTTTGTAAACAGTGGGAGAAAAGGTGATTCCTCCAAGTTTCAGATTCAAAGTGGATTATTAGTTTTAATTGAGAAAATCACATTGACATGATTCAGATAGACCGGCTGCCAACATACCTCAATCTTGCCACAACATATTGATAGACCGGTCTAGAAATATGTGCATAATGAACCTCTTCCAGCCTTTCGACTAGTAAACGATATATCACAACAAGATTTGTTTAAAGCCATCTTGGTTATATTATCTTTTTATAACTTAATTAATTAGTTCTTTATTTCAAGCTTAATAAATCAGACCACGTTTAGGGATCTTTTAAATTACCGAAGTGATTTGGTCATCAAATTAATTAAGTTACCAAATAAGCACAATAGGTCCCTGATGACTATCGTGAGTGTCATGCAAAAACCTAAATAGTTAGGGTAAGCAGGGTATCGAATCCAGAGGAGTCTGGTGGAAAGGGTCTGTTGATTAAGTATTAAAAACCTAATTGAAAAAAATGTAAACTTGAGTGTTTAAGTGTTTGACTAAACTAAAAACAAGTTTGTAAACAGTGGGAGAAAAGGTGATTCCTCCAAGTTTCAAATTCAAAGTGGATTCAGATTATTAGTTTTAATTAAGAAAATCACATAGACATGATTCAGATAGTTAATTAGCTAATTGTGATAAACGAGGACTAAGTACTTTGATTAACAACGAAAAGTTATCACACGATTATCAATTGAAGATTACCAATCCCAATCCCCATCTAATATATCCCAATTACTAGAACTCTCAGGAGTTGAAAGAATCAAAACTAGGTTTTAAAAATCAGTCGGTTACAATCAAAGTAATAAATCACTAAGCGAAAAGCATCAAATGCTTAGATTGCTAGTATCAATTACAAAGAAAAACTAAAAACAATCATCCACTTACAAGAATTCTCCATTGGAGGAAACCACAAGGAAATTAGCTGCTCATCTCGGTAGATTGATCTTCACAAGCTCGAATGATTGTTGAATTCATGTTCTCAATATTTGATTTGGTAAGAATGATAATGATTACAGCTTAAAAGTGCCCAAAATTGAGTCTTTTTTCTCCAAAATTTGTCCTTGGAAGTGTATGATGAGATTAGGGTTTACAAAACCTTTTATACATCCAAAACAAGTTAACACATGCGTCTTTCCGGAACCCACACCGGAGCCTACGGTCTAACCATCTTAGGTTACGGTGGCACTCTGTTGTCTTCCTTTGGATCATCTGGCCGTAACCTAGGGTCTCCCACCGTAGGTCATGGTGGAACCTTGCTGCTACCTTTGTTGTTTGGCAGTCCTGGCCGTAAGCTACGCCAAGCCCACTGTAGCTTACGCCGGGACTTGGCCAATTCTCTTTTCTTCACAAATAACTTTCACATAATTACCAAACGACCCCCAGACTTTATTCCTTCTCGTTTCTTGCGCATCCAAGGTATCTTTCGGCCCGAAACAAGTCCGATTACGCCGGGACTTGGCTAATTCTCTTTTCTTCACAAATAACTTTCACATAATTACCAAACGACCCCCAGACTTCATTCCTTCTCGTTTCTTGCGCATCCAAGGAATCTTTTGGCCCGAAACAAGTCCCGAAACCCATTTTTTGCTATGTTTATCATCCATGGATGTTCCGCTTCATCTCTAACGCTTCTAACTTCACCGAATTAAGCAATTAACCTTCAGAACCACAATTTCTCGTAGTTATTACATTCAAAGCATATAATCACTTAAAACGCATAAAAACACATCAGATAAGAACTTTAACGCTCGAGTTTCACCCTCTCCATCAGTCCCATTTCACCAGTTATCTTCTATTCCATCGGATTGCCTGATTCCCCCATTATTTTATTATTTCACGTGCAAGTATGTGTGCAACAAAGTGTCCCTCAACTATCGTCTATTATATATGTTTAGTGAACTAATCTAACGATGCCTTATTCTTAACATGGATGATAAAAGGTAGGATGTAGGATCCTAGCTTTGGAGAGGTCTCGGTTGACATGAAGGCCTTCCCTAAGGATCAACCTCTCGCTTCCAAGCGAAAGGAGCTTGGGAAGCATCATTATCATGGCATACTTGGCTATTGGTTAGTCAAGCTCTATGGATCATCCACACTTTCTCTAAGGGACTAGAGCCTTCATGTGTGAGAGAACAAGGCCAACGTGGCACAAGTCTATTAGCCTTGGTGTAACACTCGTTCCAGTTTATATCAATATTTTAAATATTTAGATGATTAGGTCCTAGATTTTTTTAAATAAATAACTTTCAAGTTTAGGATAGTTGATAACCTTGACGAACCGACTTGACTAATGATTACACATATATTAAAGTCCAAAAACAATAAGGTTTTAGACTCGAAAACTTTTTCATGCATGATCATGCTTTAACTTTTCCGAAAAGATATTCCCGAGGAAGGGGTGGTTTAAGAGTGTCCAGTTCTTCGCGTGCTTGATCATCCATCCAGTGTCCACCTTTGCAAAAGGCTATCATAAACACAAAAATAAACTAGTGTTTAAGTTAGACAAGTTAAATTGTCGAAAACAACAAACAAAACACTTTTTGTTGATTGTACTCCTCCAGGCGTCGCAAAGGATCAAGGTCTTTCTCCCATAAAGCGCGGACGGAGCCCGTTTTCTAGAAATTTTCCAAACACTTTTTACACCTAACCAAAGTTGTGTTATTTTTCGTTAAGTTTGCAACCAAGTTGGTCCAAACACAAATTATTTCACTTGGGACATCTCCTTACTTTTAATCTATATTCCACTATCCGGACCCAAATTTTTTAAAATTTCGTTTGTTCGATTTGGTGTTTATCACCCAAACCGACCCATTAGGATGGCATTGAGCTTTTTAGATCAATGCTTCCATTTCTTTATTCTCATTCTTATTTTCTTTTTCTCAACTACCATTATATGCAAGTATCACAAATTCCTTCGGTTTTAAGCTTTACCCAACCAACCTGTTAAGAAGGCATATGAGCTTTCTAGCTCAAACCTTCTATACTTCTTATCCTTGATTACCTTATTAACCCCTAACCATAACCAAAATTACGGTTGGTTTCTTTAGGCTATGCCTTAGCATTCTAAAGATATCTTTCAGTTAGGCGTTTTACCCCAAACCCATTATGCGAAGGCGTTTTAGTCAAATTTAAGTCTTTTTATTCCAAACCGAAGAACTTTTATAAGTTTAAATGAAAACTAGCGGGCATGTTTAGCTTGTTAACCCATTAAGATTTATTATATCCCTATGAACATAAAGATTTCCAATGGCCTTGTATCTAAAAACTCATTTAACCATAATTCGCATCAAAGACATATCCTTGGCTCTAAGGGCCATTTTACCCAATTACTAGTTAAACCTCACTTGGGTGGTCTATTATCCAATTCTGACCCAACCATCTTTAGTCAAACCCATTAGACATACCTGGCGGGGTCAAGGCATTGACTCATTATCAATATCTTGCAATTCTTTTGCTAATTCATGGCAATGCATGCCTACACATTATGTTTACCTGTAAGTATGGAACTTAACAAGACAAAGCATTAAAAACCGAGTTCAAGTGGTGATATTATCACCATTTGACTAATATAACTCGTTTATCCATTTGACAATTCTTGGTTTTCCCTTTAGGCGTCTCAACCATTCCATATATTGTTTATCACCAAAATGTGATTCAACACAATTTTTACCATTTGACTCGTTATGGTTTACAACATTGGGTCTTATTTCTACACTTTTTTGTTTAATCACCAACATGTGTTATCTTACCATTTTACCCATTTGACTTGTAATGGCTTGCACCATAGGGTCTCATTTTCAAATCCTTTATGTAATTACCAAGATGTGATTTACTTACCATTTTACCCGTTATGGCTTACACCATAGGGTCTCATTTTAAAATCCTTTGTTTAATCACCAACATGTGATTTACTAACCATTTTACCCATTTGACCCATTATGATTTATACCATACGGTCTCGTCTTATCAAAATGCTGTTTGTCACCAAAAGTGATTCAATACCATTTTTACCCATTTGACCCGTTATGGTTTACACTGTAAGGTCTTGTCTTAACAAGTTATTATTGTCACCAAAAGGCGATTCAATACATTTTTTCTACCCGTTTGACCTGTTATCGTGTACACCATGGGTGTTATTTCTACAAATTCCTTATTTATCATAAGCATGTGAATTCTTACAATCTTACATGTTTGACCTATTATGGCTTACACCATAGAGTCTCACTCATACACCGCTTTGTTTATTAACCAAAACACTCCCCGTTTCCCAAGTCGTGGCTCTATTCTAGGAGGTGTAAGCTTTACTTACCTTGTGTCTATTCGAGCTTCCTTATGTACTTGACCCGTTTGACCCATTCATTTCCAAACTCCCACCTAGCTTGTCAAGAGTCAAACTATCAGATCATACCCACAAGATGACTAGATTCCTCAGTTAATACCATGAGCATCATCCTTATGGATACTTATACTTCATTTATTATCCCATTCTATGTTGGGTTAGTTTGGCTTTTAAAAAGTCAAAGTACCAATTGACATGCATATATAAACTAAACATTCGACAAAAAATCACTTAGACATTTTATCAACTACTTGGTTAGCATCAATTTTAGGTTATCATATTAGCTAAAGTTCCCAACCAAACTCACCAGGTATCTTTTAACTCAACAAGTTCATACATTCCTTAACATCTAGTTAGCCCAAACTCTTCATTTATCAGGGCAATTTATCAATTTAAACCATACAATAGTTTGGGTTTCATACCTAGGTTAAAATCCACTTCATAGCATGTTTGAAAACTTACTTGAATCCCTAAATTGTTCAAGTATATTACATTTTTTTTAATGGCAAAATTCGATCACTGACGGACCACTAGAGTATCATCATGCCACCAGCGGAACCATCCGATCATATCTATCTCCACTAGGCATAATGCCTAAACACCAACTCAGGAGGAAATCCAATAAATATGGGGAAAAACCATAAACAAGCAAGTATGATAATCATAAACATCAACACAACATCCATATGCATTTTTATGGTTACTAATTCACTAGGTCTTCTTATTTCAAGTCTTCTTCTAAACAAGAAAAACCCACCAAAAGTGAAATTACAACATACCTTAGGTTTAGATAATATTGGGTGATCGAAACCTTCAATCATGTAAGAAAACTCCTTTGATTTCATCTCCAATTTTGCAGATTTCTTGTTTTGAGATTTTAGAAGGTTTTCTCCCCTTCTCTCTCTAGACATGGCACACACACATACTCCATGTGTATGTATATTTTTCTTTTTGCCTTTTTATACGTACCATTTTCATTATGTGTTCCATTCTAATCCACATAGTTTGGGTTGGTTAGTAAGTAAGCCACTACCTACCTATTATACTTAACAAATAACATATTTTAACTAGGTTAAATATTCCTAGTTACTACACTTTATGTTACCCGTCACAATAACATAAAAAAGCAAAATTTAGAATTTTGGGGGTGTTACACTTGGGGCTGTAGCACACCAGGGAACAAGAGAGCAAAGAAGGTTTGACACCTCAGAAAATTATATCAAATGATATGGCAACACGTGTCTCATAACTTTCAAATATTCCCGATATGCTGGACGAGAGGGACCATATTGTACAAAAATTGGAAGATGATAAGTGGAGGGATCAAACATGAAAAAATGCCAAATTTTTTGCCTCTGACGGTCCCTTTTGGACTGCAAGCTATAGCTTTTCGGTCCATAAGGGATTCAAACAAACTATGAGCACGCAGGGTCCCTTACAGATCGTAACCAAACCCTTACAGTCGGTAAGGGGCGTCGTTGGTAGAAGGGTGTGGTGGCAACTGTAGCCTGCAATAAAAACCACCACACTCGTGATTTTTGCCACCTTGCTCCTTCTTGAGACACCAGGGGTGCCACCAATATGATTGACACCTTAAGGGGGCACTTGGCATCATCTGGGAGCTCCAAGATTAATATAAATAGGTGATCAAGTTCACCATTTAAACTTGCACTTTCAATGTTTCTTTCTCTCTATCTTTGGAATTGCTTCTGCTCAAAAGAGGTATGCTAACTGAAGTCTAAACTTCCCTTAACCACTTGTAAATGTTCTCCATAGTCTCTTTTCCTTTCCTAGGCTAGTTATTAGTCGAAAGTGAAGCAAATTGACTTTTTCTTTGACTTCCGGTTATGACCATTCGGTCAAGCCAAATTTCGAATCGAACTTTGCTACGTAATCGTAATGATGAAGGTGTTAATCCTTGTGATGATGCCCTCTGAAGATCACGTTAAGTTAGTAAAATGATGGGTCAAAGTTTTATTAAATAAAAGTCAAAACGCAAATTTTTGTAAATTACGCTAAATGAACTTTTAAGTATTGAGGCCTTCTTTTTTAACATTATAACAATTTATATAACATATCAGGACATGTTTGATCATGTTCAACTCGTCATTTTCTGCTTAGAGCTCATTTTGCAGCTGAAAGTCAAACAGTTTCACTTATGCTTTGACTTTTGAGTGTGACTTGTTTGAGCAAGTTTAGAGACTGATTAAGGATTGTTATATGATCATACTATTGTAAGGAATAACCCTTAGACGATATACCTTCTAATCATATTGTTTGTTGGGTCTATTGCAATGTCCACATATTATGCCAAATAAATGCCCAAAATGCCTTTATGGCACAAAAGATGGTTTTAAAACCAAATAAACATGTAATCGGATTATGAAAATGATGTTATGAAAATATGAAATATATTTTGGCATAATGGACTTGTCTTGGACCCATTCGACCACCCGATACCGTAAATGTGAATACGACTAGTTTAATAAGCATAAATTATATAAACTAGCTGACTCGGGTCAGTACCTTTCCAAATCAGTTCTAGTTAGAATGTTTGGTTATTTGACTCATATTATACGAGACTGTAATACTCTAAACGCGTTTTGACCCAAAATGACGTAGCGGAAATATGAACCATAAAATTTCTTCCTTAACATACTTTAAACCATTTAAATCAACTTTCTTTAATTTAAGTACATCATTCATTCAAAATTAAGGTAACTATGTTAACATATGATTAAAACTACGTTACCACTTCTCCATACAATTTATGATCTTCAACTCGATCTTCATCCACTCATCTCCCATGATGACAATGATGATCTGACTAACCTATGGTCACCATATACATAACCAACACGTAAGTAAAGGGTGACATCACACATAATTAAATGATTATATATAAATACTCATTAACTACATAGCGATTTAACTATGTTTACTACTCCATAATTATATCCTTCTAAATTTGTTCTTTACACCGGACTTCGCACCTTCGAAAGCTTAACACTTACATACATGCATTCTTGTTTCATTCCCATTAGCAATACGGTTAGTAAGACATAATCTCAACATATTGCAGGCCTCCAACTTCACATAAGCACTGATCTACATTCAATAAGTTATAACCCCTGTTTACACTTGCACGCATCCATATACATACATACTTATCGCATACAAACGTCTCACATATAGATACGCATGACATGTACCCACTACGACTTTATACCTAAATACATGCATGCAAGTCATGTTTGCTTGTTCACATTCAATTACCATACTTAAATCATATACCCACTATTCATTAATAATCGCACATGTAAATAAGTTGATTCTTTCATGCCTATAACACATCTGCTCAATCCGAGTTTTAATCATACAATTACATAATTAGGTATATGGCACCCACATATGAAACCACGATCATTATGCATATATCAAGACTCATACTTCACATGTACTTTAGTTTTCAAGTCTAACATCACTTAATAGGCTTAAAAACATCTTACGGGGTACCGGGACGGAGCCGGAATCAGTCAAATGCAAGAAACAAAAATGATTAGGAAGTTGGCTAAACCCGTCGTAGCTTACGGCTGCCACTTTCTGCCAAACATAAATCATATGTCGTAAGCTACGGCCAGCTGTTGTAGCTTACGATCAGCTGTTGTTGTTTTTGTGTTTGGATCTTATTTGACCCATTTCGAGTCCCGCTTGATCATGCCTACTCTGATTCACTTCCAATTAAACATGTAACATCTAAATGAGGTCTCGTTTCTCCTTACACTTCCATAATCCCATTTTACAATAAATTCAACATCTACATAAGCCCAAAACATGATTTAAATATGTTATTAAGCGATTAATCTTACTTTTTAGATTTGACCCGTTTGGTTTTTGTCATACAACCTCCGGGTTAGTTGATCACCATCAACCCAATACCATTAAACTTATCTTAGTACTTCTATTGATTTACATTCCTACATGCCTCTCAGCAATTAACATATAACAATTCCCTTTAAATATTAAAGAGTGATTCCGGAAATCACTTACCTTAGTATCCGTATTTGTATCCATTACCTTGCCTTCTTTTGACTCACTAGCCCTCCATGCTTCGATCCATCTTGACATGATCCCTATACTCTCATGCCATCGCAATCACATTATTGTTAGTATATATGATTGTACACATTAACGATCATATCAAATGCATAACTCACATTTGACTTTCATTAGTCATTTCTAACAAGCACAATGCGTGTACCCAAAATCACATTCAAACTTATATAATTCATCATGTCATCATTCATAACACATATTGATATAACACGCACCATATGACTTTCTAAAATCTTACAACTATGACAACAAGTCTTAACTATGCTTCTTATGCGCATGATCAACTAATTACATACATATACATGTATAGTTAATTCAACACGTACTAACATCTTCGTGATCCTTCGATTGACAACCACATTCAAGGTTGGCAATTTACATAATTTCACCATCATCATTTACTAGTAAGTTCACAAGCTATACATTTATCACACATCCATTTCTAAATTACCATTAAGCAATTGGTCCGACGCATGGTGTGCTCTACTATTCAAGCATGTAATGCAAGCCACTAACGCATACTTCTATAAATCTTGAACTTCAAACAAAAACCTTCACATGGATTAATTCAAACACACCTTCCTCATGTAAATTTTGCTAACTAATGCATCATAATTACAATATATATATATATATATATAACTACCTATTAGTTGTATGCAATTTCACATATCATTATCATTTAGACATTTTATCAAACACCTTGTGTGCATACTACTGTCTAAGCATGATGTACAACCCATTCATGCTCGATTACCTATTTTTTGCTTTCATTCATCAAATACAACTAAACATCACATAAATGTCATAATATTCTTCAATCTAACTAACAATTATTAATTACACACTAGCTAATTCATTAACTTTGTACAAGGATTTGGACATGGGTGACACACTTATGTCGCCATATTCATCATTCCAAAAAGATTCACTTACAAACAACAATCTACTCAAAATCGTTCATAATTCAAGACCTATATGGTAATATTAACACTTTCTCATACTTAATTTCATTCTACTTCATCGTTTAATCATAACCCACTTCTTGAAAAATCACCAAATCAAAATTTATAACTTACCACATGTTCATTAGGATGAGATGGTAAGGATTCTTCATTCATGCATTGATTTAGCTTCAAATCCTTCTTCAATTGCCTTGATTTAGAGGGTTGTGGGAAAACCCCCTTTTTCTTCTTCATGTGCATATGTATATGTCGACATATAAATATCCCCCCACATAAAAAGCTGATTTTTTATAAAGTTTGACCCACATGCCACTTTTTAGTCCCTCTTATTAGGTTTTTGGTTATTTGAACCCAATACTCCTATTTCCAACCATCCAACCTTTATGTTAATAACTAAGTTACATAACTTAGTTATTTCATCTCGTAACGTAAAGCAAGAAAAACGTTCTAGAAATTTCAAATTCGGTTTTTGGGGCGTTACAGAGTCCTTACACTCGGAAGAGTATAAACCACATTCTATCCGATCTCTGCTTAATCTAGCGAACCGTACGTATTTATTAAAGTTGACCGGTCAAAATCAAATGACTTGAATAAGACCCGTTAATATTCTAACGGATCATAGTTCTGCTCATTCCAGACTAGGAGCCTCCAGTAAATTGAACATGTTTTAGTTATTTTGATTAACGGCTGTGTTTAGCGCCTTTGATTTGTAAAGACTAGCACAGATAAATACTCTTAGCCTATTTTCCCTATACGTGCTTGGGTATTAAATCACGGGCGAGTGATGCTTAAAATTTAAATAATCCGTTTTAATCTATTTTGCTTGATAACTTAAACATTGGGGGTAATACGACCGTCTCCTGGATATCATCGGCTCATTTAATAGCAAGTGGCCACGACCTAAGCGCGGGGTGTAGGCATACACTTGACAAACGCTAATGTTATTTTAGTTCTGGTCCCCATATGTATTAACAAGCATGTAAAACTAGTTACAAGAAACATTATCTTATCCCAAGTTATTTTTAAAATGATATACCAAATGGTATCAAATGCTTTTTCAAAAGATTTTCAAGAAGAGTCGGTTAATTGTATTTACTAGTGAAAACTGATGTATTTTCAAAAGACTAACCGCATACTATATAGAAGACACATAATAGGCTGGAGCGGCTTGGTCTAGGCGATTTGGAATTTGCAACTCCACGAAAGACCTATTAGTCTCAAGTCTCAATTTATTGTATTCGGTCCGCCTGCGGATCTTCTTAAGTACAATCAATCTGTATAATTATTTTTGAACTTTCGGACACTAAAGTTTGTACTTTTATATATTTTTAGTTTAAATTCCCATTTTCCGTTGTGCTTTGTGATTACTAATATCAATCGTCACGCATAAACCTTAAGTCCGGGCTCATCGGGAAATCAGGGTGTGATAGAAGGCCTCGAATGGGTAAATGAGAACTCTATTTATAGGTTGGTTGAGGACAGGTGAGCACGGGCGTGCCAAGACCGACACAGGAGTGCATGTCCTTGAATTCGTTAAAAGCTTCGAGATCTTGTCATTTCTGTCTCCTAGGAAATCTTGAGCATGGGCGTGCCTACCCATGCACTCCCTTGCGCCTACCCATGCACGCCCATGCATGGTGAGGTGTCTCGACGGGGCTTGGACATGTGTCTTGTCGAAGCTAGAAGCTTATCTAATTTTGTCTTTTTGGATGCACGGGGTGCCTAAGTGTGCACGAGCGTGCACCGGCTGGTATTCATAAGCGCGCTTAGGTGTGCACTGGCGTGTATGACATTTTGCAACAAACATCTTCTAGAAGGTGTACTTCTTATCTATTCTCGAAGCGTCCAGATTTGTCTTTAGCTAAGCACGAGTGTGCCTAGGTGTGCATGATCGTGCCTCCGCATATTGTGGACTTTTGTTGACCATTCTTGGGTTGACTTGTTGACTTTGTGCTCCTGGGTGTTGTGCACGGCCATGCCCATAGCCTGGCACAACCGTGCCTATCTGGCAACTTGCTGATTTCCTTAGAATCTTGGATTTTTGCCTCGTTTATGCTGGTTTTCGCTTCATTTCATCCAGAGAGCTTAGAAACCTGCATTTGTCAAATAAAAATGATTTAGGTAGTATTTTCAATGATAAAGTCATAAAAGTACTTATAATTATATAGTAATATGCACTAAAAATATGTGTAATTGATGGTAACCTGACCAAGTTCATCGGTACATTCTGTGCAATAACCAACTCCATTAGAATAACTTCCCGGAATTGTTTGAGAAAAGTTCTCAAGATTGAGAACAAGTTTTATGTTCAGGAAGTCCATTCCTTCATGCTCTAACTCACGAAAAAACTAGAAATGCTCTGAGGAAGCATATTCATGACTCAGGTGAAGTTTCATCCCTCATGTTATCGACCATGACAAATCCAATTAGAAAGGAACTTGAATACTTTAATGCTTATGATCTGATCATCAGGTTAAAGGAAAGTTTCATGCCAAATCGCAACTAGTGCTTTAAGATTCTTAAAGAGCTAACTCGTGTCATGAAATATGGAGCGGATGTGGGAGCCTACATTAACCGAATGGAGGGGTATATCCACTGACCATCAACATGGCAATTGACTACATTTTAATGTCTTTGCCGATCCAATTGGAAGAGTTCGTAAAGGATTACAATCCGAATGTCTATGGAGAAATCATAGCGGAGTTACGAGAAAGGCTAGTTGCTGAGCAAATCAAGATGGAAGCTAAAGAAATGTCCAACTTCAAATCTATGCGCCAAGGCAAGAAAAGAGCACTCACTTACAGAAGTAACATCTATTTCCACTGCAACGAGTATGGGTACACGAAGTCTGTCTGCCCAATGTGTTTTTCTCAGTTGAAGAAGAAAAAGGCCCTCAGAAGCCGGAGCTTCAGGTATGTACATTATTGAAACATTTTCCTTTTCCAGCAAACCTTGGGTGTTTGACACCAAATGTGGTTCTCACATATGAAACAATTACAGGGACTAAGGAAGGCTAAGAAGCTGAAGCAAGAAGACTTGGAACTTCACGTGGGCAGTGGACAAAAAGTTAGTGTGAAGGCCGTAGGAGAAATTGTTCTTTTACTTCCAGGTGGTCTTGAACTTGTTTTAAACAGTTTTTGCTTTATACCTGACCATGAATATTATTTTTGTTTCCGCTTTAAAACAGTAAGGATTTCGATATGCTTTTAATGGTGATTATATTTCTACATATAATAAGGATTTGTTTTACTTTGATTTTAAGCTACATAATGGAATCTATGAGATAAAGATCCAATCCAGTAACGTATTATACAATAACTCCAAACGTAAGAAATTAGATTTCAATGATTCCTATATATTGAATTGTAGACTTGGATAGATAAACAAGAATCGTGTAAAAAAACTCCAAATCGATCCAGAAAAAGTCTCTTGACAAATGTGAATCATGTTTAACAGGAAGGTTAACTAAGGAACCTTTCACAAATGTCGACGAAAGAGCTAAAGATTTATTAGGACTGATAGATACTAATGTATGCGGGCCTTTTAGAATAATGGGTGGAAATGAAGAGAAGTACTTCGTTACATTTACTGATGATTTCAGTAGATACGATTATGTTTCTCTTATGAAGTATAAACATGAAACTTTTGAAAAGTTCAAAGAGTACAAAAACGAAGTACAGAATGAGTTGTCTAGAACCATTAAGATACTTCGATCGGATCTAGGAGGTGAATCTTAGTGATGAGTTTGACGAAATCTTAAGAAATGTGGGATCATTTCTCAACTCACTCCTTTTCGAACACCACAACTTATGGTGTGTCTTAGAGAAGGAAATGAACTTTATTAGAAATAATTCAATCTATGATGTGTCATACAAACCTTCCACACTTCTTCTAGAGTTTTGCCCTTGAAATTGCTCCTTGATTGTCTGTGTTCTTTTAACCCGTCACAAGTAATCTCGATCGAGACAAACCGTTCTTCTTTCTTTTGTCCTGGTTGCAAACTTGCCCACTAAGTTTCTCTCACCGCGTGTTGATCAGTGCCTTCTTGATCGCCGAAGCTTCTTGAACTCGTCGTATAAAAATTGATCTCTAGTCCTTTGTCAATCGTGTGCCTTGCTGGACTCTCTTCTGTGATGAACTTGATCACTATCTTTGTGACCGTTGGTTACCGCTTGATCAATCTTCCTTGAGCTCTGATACCAATAGAAAAAAATTAGTACAGAACTTTCATACCAAGATGTTGAATCAAAAACCTTGTTTTATTAATGATCAATCAAATTCCTTGACCTCTGATACCAATTGAAAAAAATCAGCAGAAAACTTGTGTACTAAGATATTGAATCAAAAACCTTGTTTTATTAATGATTGATTGAATAATGAGGTTACATAGATTCCATTATATATAAACCTCTTTTGACTCAAATTGAAATTAAAAAACTATTTAAAAACACTCCTTAGTTTGTATCTTGATCACTTTTTACATGAATTCCATTATATATAAACCTATTTTGAATTAACAAAAACGTGTGTAATACATAATTAGAGGGTGCATAAAAGGTAAAATTGTGTTAACACGTATCAAAATTCAAAAGATTCATTTGTTGAACGTTTTCTAATGTATAAAATATATCACTGAGCATTGATAGTCCATTTTTTAATGAAAAAAAGTCCTAAATTATTGAGTGTCATTATTGCTTCAATCAAGTAACTATTAAAATCATAGATCCTAAATCTTACTTTTTTTATTTTTTATTTTTTTAATTTTGAATGCCAACACTTACTTCTACTCTATTACACCAATAATCCTAAATTAGTCGCATAGGTCCAGGTTTAAATCTATGACCTCACCTTTAAGAGCCAATGCCTTTAATAAGTGGGCTAGTCCCACATTAGCTCCTAAATCTTATTTAATACATGACAAGAACGATTATATATTTGTTTAACAGCTAAGGGTACACTTCTAAATTGCTCCACACCTCAAAATTTAAACTTGTGTTACTTCACAGGAGAAATAATCTCTCGACCACTAGACTGCATGCCTAACTGGCAAAAACAATCATACAAAAAGTATATGTTTGTTGGTTATAATATGAATCTTATTAACCTATAAGACGTGTTTTATATATTTATAGTGTTTAACTCGTTTAAATAATTATAAAGCTTTACTGTAAGTCACTAACCTCTTTGGATTTATTAACTTATTTTACTTGTTTAAATAAATGAGTTACATGATTTTAAGGCTTGGTGGTATCAGATAGCGACCTCATTCTCCTTAGCAAAATAACAACCAATAGCGCCCTTCTCCATCATCACAACGCTATTCGGGGGCGCTATTCACTCTCTCACGAGCACAATTACGATAGCCAACGGATAGTTTTGTGGGGCTAAATCAGTAATTGACCGTTGACACCGGTTATTTTTTAAAGAAAACTTTCCTTTCCCACTCAAATTATTTTCTATATATAAACACACACGCTCATTTTTTTTACTCAACCCACTCTCCATTCTTTACCCTCCAATTTTTTTTCTATTGAATTTTAAAATGGCAAGAAGTTGGATAGAGTAACAAGATATTGCTTTGGCCACGAGTTTGGTGGATGTCGTCGAGCTAGCACTGCCTCAAGATTCACGACAGTTTAAGAACACGCTTTTGACTACATTCCATCAACATGTGGGCCAAAACCATCATAATATTAATCAAAGTACTACAAGGTTTACGCTTGTCTGAGCAAAATGTGCAAGATTTGAGAGGCTCTTTAAGAATGCACTGAACGGCGAGAAGGGTTAACGAAGGATGAAGCGATTGCCAAGGCCTGTGGCGAGTACCAACACAACACTCTGTTTGCAAACGTTATGGCTTGGAGAATTTTAAGAACCTGACTTGGAGAACTTTGAGAACAATGTGTTACCATTTTTATTTTAATTTCGTACCTTTATTTTTAATATTTTAAATTTAAGTATGTTAAATCATATCTTTTTTAATATTTCAAATTTAAGTATGTTTAATCATATCTTTTATATTCAAGTATGTTTTTTTATATTTTAATATTTATTTAAATTTATAAATGAAAAATAATTTTAAGACTATTCATTACTTGGGTGTTATTGTGATGAGACAATGGAGCCTCCTACACGATATGACACAATAAAACCCCTAAAAACTTCATTCCATATCATTCAGCCTAAAGGTGCAAAGTTATGAAACGTATTATTAACAAATATGTATATTATATTTAAGTACTTCAATTCATCAACCTATATCCATCAATCCCACACAATTAATACCCTAACAAGCCCATTAATCCACGTGCATATTTACTCATAAACTCCTTTTTTCCGTATTGAATTTCCTCACGGACCCTATGAAGGGAGATCTACTCTGTGACCAGTGGATCTGCTTGTCTTTGGTTGGGCTGGGGGGAAACATGCTTGTGTAGACCTCACGGGGGTTTCCCCTTTGGTTGGTTTAAGGGAAAACGGGTTTGTAGCTGGACAAGCGGCAAGAAATGCAGAATCAAAGAAAGTGGATAAGCACGTTAAAGCTTGCGCAAAGAACCAGTATGTCTTTGTCCCTTTTGCCTTTAATACTTTTGGCTCCCTAGCGCCAGAAGCTATCCACTTCTTGACGAGGGTTCAACGGGTCGTCTACAGCAATTGTTCAACCCCAAGGGGGCAAGGGTTTGTATTTGGAATGTTAGGGTTTGCAATTCAGAAAGGATTGACGGCGCAGCTTGTTGCCCGGCTACCTTCTGTTTTGATGTAACTTGGCAAGTTTTCTGGCTTATATATACATTAATTTATGTGAAAAAAAAATATTGACATGTTTACCCTGTTTTAGGTTATTTGTTTGATTTGTAACACAATTTGAAATATATATATATATATATATTTAAAGAAACAATAATGTTGTATTATTTGAGATGACATCTAAATCTAAATATATATAGTTTAAAAAAAAGATGGTGTTTGTTATAGTGGGGCCGATTGGGCACGTGATAGAAGTAAATGCAGGTATAGAAAAGACAATATTCAGCGGCATTTATGATGTCGTGTACGTGTAAAGATGTCAGTGGTTGATATGACAGAGGGCCCCACGACATAGAAAGGGCAATGATGCGTTAATGATAGATATCAGATAAAAGCAATTGTCAGCAACGCTATTTAATTCCTTACCAATCCTGCTCTTTATTTTTTTTCAAATTGTTGAGTTTGTAGGCTCAAAATTGTTCATATAATTACATGAACTTTATTTTTATCATAATAATAAAAGTCTTTGTATCATTCACTAACTAAAGTATAGTTGAAAGTTAACTACAAAGTCTATTTTTTTACAAAATGTAAAAAGTCATAAAATATTCGAATTTCAGCAATAGAATACATAAAAACCCCACAAATTATATTTGTGGGTTTTGTGTTGTATTTTGGATGATAAGGCTTTGATTATCGAATGACTAATATTAGTGTGTTTTATATTGATTATTATGCTATGTTTTATATGTAGTTCTCCGATGGTGTGTTTAAAGTATTTATGGACTGTTAGGTTTGAATATTATGTTTTAGTGATTTTCACTCTGTTATTTGTGGGTTTTGAGTGTGTTTTATGGCTGAAATTGTGATATTTTATGACTTTGTACACTTTATAGGAAAAATGGACTTTGTAGCCAAACCATACCGTACCCACTATAGTAGAACTAAGTAATTATTGTGGTGGCCAAACTTTTCTTTTATCATGGTTATGTTTGGAAATAAGTATTGACTGTTAAGTATCAAATAAAACTAAAAGTTATCAGGGCTCACTTAAACCATGCGCCCAAAACTTAGGTTCGATCCTGCTTGTAGCTAATTGTTATATAAATTTGATTAATTAGAAAGGTCGAAGGTAATTTGAGTAATGAGACAAAAGTTATAGTTCATTGTTGCTTTGAACCAAAATGTTCCATTGTATGCATGTTGAAGGTAGTATACTAGTTAAGATTTAATTGTGTATTTAATATGTCTCTAAAACCATCTTTAATGTTGTAGAATTATACCATATTTATTGGACATATTTGTTTTGAAACTGGAAAAACATAGATTTCCAACCAATTAACTAGTCAATGTAAATAAGTGACTGGGAAGGATTTTACCAAAAGTTCTTTGTGGTCATGCGATGGTGTTAGATCACATTAAATGGGCGTGGATTTGTGGCGTAGTGGCTTTTTCACGCCGGGCACACTGACCCGCAAACGGTGTAAAGTTGAAGGCGGGGGATTTTCCACCAGCGTGGAAGACATTGTTGTGGCGACGTAGCACAACCTGGTTGGGTGTGGGTTATAGTCGTTGCCTCCCAACGGTTCTTTTAAAAAGATACTTAAAAAAAATATTTTTTAGAAAATTCCTTATGTAATGTTTAGGTTTTTTTGGTTAAGCATGTTTAAGTTTATCGTTTAATTTTAATTATGTAATTTTTTATTTTTTAAGTTATGTAATGTTATTAGTTTTTAATTTTTGTAATGTTTTTTTTACTAATGTTATTTGTTGTATTAGTGGTTTTTTTAATATAAAGTAATAATAATAATTGTGTGCCACGTGTTGATAACGCTTTCCTTTCATGCTCCATCTTACACCGTCTTTTTTTGCACCACACCACTTTTCTGACATCTGCTGATGTGGCTGTCAAATGTTAGACAACTCCCATTTTTCATGCCCTCCCACTAAGTGCCATGTGGCAGCCACATGAGCAAGAGGGCATCGTAAAAAAGCTCAAGGTGGGAGGGGCGTGAAAGAGGCGTTTTTTATATATAAAATTATGCATCACCTAGTTAAAACCAACCCAAACAACAATCACTAATCAAAGCATGTCACCTCACACCACACAGTCCCTCCACGCTGATGGAAATCTCACGCCCCCTCTGTAAAAACTCCTCGTAAATTTATGTCCAGTAATATACTGACACGTGTCCATACTCTCAATTGTGCCTAATATTAGTCGAGAGGGACTATTTTTGAAAAGATAAATGTAGAGGGACTAAAGGTATCAACATGTTGAAATTATGCCTCTGAGTGACCCTTTACAGTGTCCATACTCTCAAAATGAGCCACTTGTTGGACGAGAGAGACCATTTGTGAATTTATATATAAGTTAAACTTTACAAGGTCTTATGATAAATCCTCTGTTAGACTTTAGCAGAGCTTTTTATTCAACAGAGCTTAGCAGACCTTGGACATTTAAACTCTTCTGAAACACTAATGATAACCACTACTAAGTTAAACACTGCTGATAGAAGACACAGATTATAACCTAAGCTAACCATTGTTGATAGAAAACACTGATGATAACCATCCTCTGTTGATCTTCAACAGAGCTTGCTATAACAGAACTTAGACTTTAGCAGAGCTTTCTCTTCAGCAGAGCCTAGTCTTCAGCAGAGCTTTGTTTTAACAGAGCTTAGTTATAGTAGAGTTTAGACTTTAGCAGAGCTTTGCCTTCAGCAGAGCTTTGTCTCAACAGAACTTGCTATAGCAGAGCTTTACTGGAGCAGATGTTGCAGTATATTTTGGCTTGTTGCCCACACAAAGCTGTCAGAAACCACTAACACAAAACCAGGGGCTTCAAAACTGCTATGCCACATTCTAGGACACTTGTCCTCGTTTTCTAACATCTGCTAACACCTAGAACCACCTCCTTCAATCTCCAACACTATAAATAGAAGTGTTTGCAACACTTTAAACTTGCACATTCTTAAAAATACTCCTCTTATCACTTCTGAAGATTCCTAGTCTTTAAGAACTTCTGATTCAAGTTTATTTTCATCTAAGGATCACTTGTAAGTGCTCCTTTCAGTTACATTCCGTTTATTAGGCTTTTAAAGCCAAAAGTCAAACAATTTCAATAATTGCTTTAACTTTCGGGTTAGACCTGATTGAGATTAGTTTGCCACTGATTTAAGGTTGCATTATGATCGTAATTTAATGTATCGTAACCCTATGACGCTATAATACATGATCATAATCATATTCTGAGTTTTTGTACAAGTATCAATATTATGTCGTACTTTGACCAAAATACCCTTTTTGCAAGAAATAAGGTTTTAATCAGTAAACGGACTTGCAAATGACTTATGTACTGGTATGTTAATATATTTAACATATTTTGATGTTATTAAACTGATCATAAACTGAGTTTTCATATAATATCGTAAACTATGACTAAATTGCCATTGTGGCACATATTTTGATTTTAAACCTAAATAGTCATATAAGTTGATAATCTACTGATGTTACAACTTATTTAAAGTATATTGGTATATAGAACTTGTTTATAACTCATCCGACCACCCGGTATCGCTTATATGCGTATGATTAAGCTTATGTAACTAATTTACGTAAGCTTACAGAAACAGTCAAATCTTATCATTTTTGCTTCAAACTCCAGAATGTATATTGCTTACCCATATTATACAAGTCCTAGTAATTGTTGGGTTTAAAATACATTCCGTTCCGGTCATTGCTTAATCAATCGTATCATACCGTTTTCATTAAATTAAGCTAACTGGTTCAAGTCTATGACTTAAAAAGGACCCGCTGGCATTCTATTTGGTTATTTAAACCATTCCTTCCAGACTAGGGACTTCCGGTAAATTGCAACCAACCTTAGTTAATTGATTATGGCTATGCTATTTATAATTCTTGCATATTAAGACGAGTTTTAGCCCAGGTAAATACTCTTAACCTATTTTCCCTGTACGGGCTTGGGACACGGTATATTATTACCGCATGGTCGGATATGGGATCAATGACCTATGTGTCAGGAATCCAAATAATCCATTTTAATTCGTATTGCTTGACAACTTAAACATTGGGGGTTACTACGACAGTGTCCTGGATATCCTCGGCTCATTTAATTGCAAATGGCCACGACCTAAGCACGGGGTGTAGGCATACACTTGACAGATGCTCATGCTATAGTAAAAGATTTTTATAACCCAATACGAGTTTACCAAATAAGGGTATTGAAGTGGTGTGTTGGTTAATCATGATCATGGTATAGTTTCCGGGCCCTAAATGTATTGACAAGCATGTAAAACTGATAACATGAGATATAGTTTAGCCCAAGTTATTTATGAAAATACATATACCATTGTGTACATAAAATGATTTTGAAATATTTTCAAAATGTGTCGGTTATTTGCATTTACCAGTGAAAACTGACGTATCTTCAAAAGACTAAGCGCAGATTGCAAAGTACGTAAATAGGCTGGAAGCTGCCCGGTAAATGCTTAAGTGGAATTTGGAACTCCATTGCATAGAAGCATGTAGTCTGTTATTTCATTTTGTAACTTTTCGATCCGCATGTGGATCTTTTCATATATTATCCTTTTGTATAATATTTGAAACATTCGGACATTTATATTGTAATATTTTAAATCCAAGACTTCCGCTTTGCTATATGCAACTGGTGACTATGACGGTACCAATCTTACGTCACGATACTCCCACCGGGCCCACCAGGATTTGGTGTGAACTATGGGGTGTGACAGGTTGATATTAGAGCCAACGTTTGAGAGAATTGAACAATAGCCTTTTGTATTTAATCTCAAACAGCACAATAGCACATTCCTTAGACTTCCAAGTCTAGGCATTGACTTAGGACCACTCATATCCTTATTAAGTTATCGTTATTGTTTCTGCTTTTGACTTTAACAGATATTATGCCACCAAGGTTTAGAGGAAAAGGAAAAGGCCCTATGAGGGGAGGACCATCTAGACAGATACCCTCTCCATCCTATAGCTTGGAACACCCACAATATTCAAACGAGTTTCACTCGTTACAACCTGTGAGACATTCTATTTCACATCATTCGTATCATTCTTCCCATACACATCACTGACACCATTCACATTCATATCACGACTCTTTTAACCCAACCAATACATAAACACACCACCCGTTGTTCAAAATCAGCAGGATAATGACTTTGATCCGGAAATGCCACCATTAGTGTCCAACATGCATCCAATTGAGATATCAAGCGGGACTGCATCTTATGCATGATTTCCTTATCAAGGTCCCGATGAATGGGACCAATATTTTAACCAATTTACCTTTGTAAACACACCTCGCTATCATTCTCCGACACGGCCTCCGCCGCATCCACAAGAAGATGTGCAAATGGAACCGGTGGAGCAACCTTAGCCGCCTCCAGAACCACCAAGAAGGAAACGTGGAGCACACATGTTTGTGCGCACGGGAAAACGATCGAACTCGCTACCACCATTGCCCCAAACATACCCCACTATTTCCGAGGACCCACAAATGGGTGGACCCTCGAATACTTAACTAGTAGTTGACCCAACACCACAAACTTTTGTTCAACTACCATCACCATCAGGTTTTGATAACCCAATCCCTACGGATCCAGATACGTCTGCGTACAATCCTTTAAACCCATCTACAGCGATGGATTATAACTATCAGGTGCCATTGTACGACCCTTATATGCAAGCGGTTGTTCATAATACTTTATACCCATCTCCTTTCCCTCCTGCATATCCAACTACTGGATATCCCAGTTATGGGTACCATTATTCTGTTATGCCTCAGCCACAACCTCAGCCACGACCCCAACTTTAGGCCATTAATCAGGCCTTGGAATAGGCAGAGCAAATTCAGCGTCAGGCTGAAAGAAACGAGAAGAGGACAAACAAAATCTTTAAGAAGTTGACCAAAATATGGAAGGAAAAGAAAGATGAATGAAGACCTTCCATATCTCTTATTATAATCTACTTAATTTCAAAAGTTCCTGCATGGACAAGTATTTTTTTTAGTCCCTACATGGACAAGTATTTCTTTTTGTTCCTGCGTGGACAATTACTCTAAGTTATCTCAAAGTCCTGTTTAGGACAATTATTGTAATTTTCTAACATTTAATAAAAATTTTAGAATTATTTATAAATAGGTATTCATTACATCTTTCTCAAAGCGAACATCTCGATTTTATTAAAATTTTATTGATCCGCTGTGTATTTCAAAAAGATCATCTTAATGGTTTTTGACCAGCCAATTGGCAAAGTCCATATTATTTGGCAACTATAAATGGCAGTTAAGGATGACTAGCCCTTCTGTCCAGAGATGGTGAACTATGTTCAAGTCTCATAAGCCTTATAGTCAAATGCGACCATGGCTACATATATATTTGTTGTCAAACCATTAAGACATTCACTCTACATTAACATTCAATATAATGTTAAAAAAAATTGCCTATGAGCTATATTTATTGTCCATTGAGACAATGACAGTTATGATCATATGACACACTGCCCAAATAAGGTGGAGGACATATGTCCAAACCCTATAGCCACATAATCTATTGAGATCACGACTAATTTTACTATTAAGTCATCAAATTCGATGACCATATATTATATTGCACTAAGCAATCATTGTTTTGAATTATAGCCCAAAGTCCCTAGAAATGGCAAATCCAAATTCGGACAATGCCAATGATGGACTGAATAAAAATATAAGTAATCATGAAGGCGAAGGAAATAACCTTCAGAAGATGATAGCCGCTGAGGTCGGCAAAGCTATGGAAAATTTCATAGCATATTATAAAGGATCGAGTTCTACTCAACCAAAGTCCCACTCTATTCCACATTCTTCCACAAATAAACCTAAAAGCTCACATTACTCCTCAAATGAGGGGAGTGGGTCTAAGCATGTTGCCAAGGAGAAGACTCGGTCTATTAAAAACAGATGCACATATAAATACTTTGTATCTTACAAACCCCGAGATTTCACAGGGGAGAAGGGAGCCATTGATGCCATGAAGTGGCTTGATGAGATAGAAACTGTTGTAGACATCAGTGGTTATGCTGATAGAGACATTGTTAAAAATCTATCTCAATCTTTTAAGGGTGATGCCTTAATTTGGTGGAAAACTACGATCCAATCTATGGGAAAGGTGTCCTTGTACAACGTGAAATGGTCCAAATTTGTGGACCTAATTAAAGAAACATATTGTCCTCCGCATGAAGTGGAGAAAGTAGAGTCAGACTTCTTGACTCTAACCATGAAAAATTTAGATTGTCGAAAGTAGGTTTCTGACTTTAATTCACTGTCAAGACTGGTTTCATACTTGATTTCTCCCGAATCTAAACGCATCGCGCGTTTCATTAATGGGCTAGCACCTAAAATTAAAGGTATGGTGAAGGCATCTAAGCCCTCTACTTTTAGGTCCGCTGTGGACCTATCCCTTTGTCTCACTCCGGACGAGGTGAGATTGAAGTCGTCCGATGACGGGAAGAGAAAGAGAGAGGATGACCACTCTCATGATTCTAAGATAGGCAAGTTTATGTTCCATAAGAACCAGCACAGGTCTGATGAAAGACCAGCATGCAAAATTTGTGGAAAACGACACCGGGACAGTGTCAGACAAATCAAGAAACCAAGCAGTGTGGTATCTGCAAAAAGATATGAAGAATGTTGTGTGCTATGCGTGTGGTGAAAAGGGCCAGATAAAGACCAATTGCCCTAAACGCAATGCTGAGGGTACTGCTAAGCCTGGGGAGGCAAAGAGACCAGCGTTAGAGCTTTTCAATTAACTGCAAAGGAAGCAGTTAAGGATAGAAACATCATTACGGGTACGTTTCTCGTAAATGATGTATTTGCTAGAGTTCTATTTGATTTTGGAGCTGATAAGTCCTTGTTGATCATAAGTAGAATAAACTACTAAACCTACCCATAAAACTCTATATATCGCGTACGAGGTAGAATTGGCAGACGGTACCTCAGAAACCGCTTCTATTATTCTTGATAGATGTGATATATCCATTAAAAATCATTCTATTCCTGTTTCTCTTTTGCCAATGAATTTGGCAGGGTTCAATACAGTTTTAGGCATGGATTGGTTAGCTAATAACCAAGCCGGTATTGCATGCGATAAGAAACTTATCGAGATTAAATCCCCATCCGGTGAAGTACTCACCATTCTTGGAGACCAACATTATGGATTGCCTGAAAAAGCATCTTTGCTTAAGGCATCCAAGTGTTTGAAGAAAGGTTGTGTCATCTACGTGGCACAAGTAACGATTGATGAACCAAAGCCAAAGATTGAAGACCTTCCAGTCATTTCAGAGTACCTAGATGTGTTCCCTAGAGAATTACCCGGTCTACCCCCGGAGAGACAGGTCGAGTTTGGGATTGACATTTTACATGGAGCCGCTCCTGTAGCTAGAGCTCCATACCGATTAGCACCAACTGAGATAAAAGAACTAAGGGCACAATTAGATGAGCTTTTGGAGAAAGGCTATATTCAGCCAAGTTCCTCGCCTTGGGGAGCTCCTATTCTGTTCATCAAGAAGAAAGATGGTTCAATGCGAATGTGCATTGATTACCATGAATTAAACAAGATAACGATCAAGAATCGTTATCTATTGCCAAGGATCGATGACTTGTTTGACCAGTTACAAGGAGCTAGTTATTTCTCCAAGATTGATTTGAGATCAGGATATCATCAACTAAAGATTAGAAGTGAAGATGTTCCAAAGACTGCCTTCAGGACCAGATACGGCCATTATGAATTTCTTGTGATGCCTTTCAGACTCACTAATGACCTACATCATTCATGGATCTCATGAATAGAGTCTACAAGACGTATCTAGATAAGTTTGCCATTGTCTTTATAGACGACATACTTATCTATTCTCTTAATCAGAATGATCACGAGAAACATCTTTGATGCATCCTTGAATTGCTAAAGCAAGAAAAGCTTTATGCAAAGTTCTCTAAATGTGAGTTTTGGCTTAGAGAGGTTCAGTTTCTTAGACATGTTATAAGTGAGTGTGGATCCAAGTGGATCCCGCCAAGATCGAAGCCATTATGAATTCGGAAGCACCAAAGACTCCGTCTGAGATTCGTAGCTTCTTAGGATTGGCCGCTTGTTATAGAAGGTTCATTAAAAAATTTCTCGTATAGCCACTCCTTTGACTACCCTGACTCGCAAAAATGTCAAGTTTGACTGGGTCCCAAACAAAAAGAATCTTTTAAGACTCTAAAGCATAAATTGAGCAATGCTCCAGTGTTAACTTTACCTGAGGGTATTGAGGATTTTGTTGTTTATTGTGATGTCTCGCACCCGGCTTGGGTTGTGTGCTGATACAGAGAGGCAATGTGATTGCTTATGCATCACGACAATTAAAGGTGCATGAAAGAAATTATACCACCCATGACTTGGAGTTGGGTACTGTTGTATTTGCACTAAAGTTGTGGAGACACCATTTATATGGCACAAAGTGTATTATATACACTGACCAAAAAAGTCTCCAGCATCTATTTAATCAGAAAGATTTGAACATGCGACAACGCCGTTGGATGGAGACCTTGAACGATTACGAATGTGAAATTCGTTACCATCCCGGTAAAGCAAATGCCGTTGCTGACACATTAAGTCGCAAAGAAAGGATTAAACTGATAAGAACTAATGCCAAAAGTATCAAGCTCAAGTCTAGTTAGAATGAAAAGCTATTGAATGCGCAAAAGAAAGCTGTTAGAGGCTAATATTCCTAGGAAAGGATTGGGTGGAACTGTTGATCAGTTGACACCTGGAAATGATGAAATCTTGAGATTAAATAATCGTATGTGGGTTCTTATTTATGGAGGACTCAGAGATCTGATTCTCCAGTAAGCTCATAATTCTATATATTCAGTTCACCCGGGAGGTGACAAAATATATCAAGATTTGAAGAAGAATTATTGGTGGATAGGTATGAAGAAATCCATAACCACCTACGTAGCTAAGTGTCTGACGTGTTCACAAGTTAAAGCTGAACATCAGAAACCGTCAGGTATTCTATAACAGCTCGAAATTTCCCCATGGAACTAGGAAATGGTAACAATGGATCTAATTACCAAGTTACGTAAGACCAAACGTGGTAATGACACAATTTGGGTCATTGTTGATAGGTTGACAAAGTCAGCACATTTCTTGCCCATAAAGGAAACGTATAGCTCCGACAAATTGGCTAAGTTATATGTGGACAAGATTGTGTCTCTGCATGGTGTGCCTATATCTATCGTGTGTACGTCCCACTTTTGGAAACGTTTCCAACGATCATTAGGCACGAGATTAAATTTCAGTACGGCTTACCATCCTCAGACTGACGGATAGAGTGAGCATACCATCCAGACTCTAGAAGACATGCTTAGAGCATGTGTAATTGATTTAGGTGGTAGATAGGATGACCACCTACCCCTAATAGAATTCTCCTACAATAACAATTAACATACAAGCATCAAGGTTGTTCCTTTTAAGGCCTTGTATGGGAGAAAATGTCGAACGCCCGTTTGTTGGGCCGAAGTTGTGAAAGTTCAACTATCAGGACCTGAGATTGTCCTAGAAACCATGGAAAAGATTGTTCAAATCCGTGATCGTCTCAACGCTGCCAGGGATAGGCAGAAGAGTTATGCTGACAAGAGGCGCAAACCTCTTAAGTTCCAAGTAGGGGACAAGGTCATGCTAAAAGTATCACCCTGGAAATGTGTGATACGCTTTGGAAAAAGAGGCAAGTTAAGCCCAAGATATATCGGACCATTCGAGATAACTGAATGTGTCTGATCTGTAGCATATAAGCTGAAACTACCTGAAGAGCTCAGTGGAATTCACGATGTGTTCCACATTTGTAAGTTGAATAATTGTGTCTAGCCGATGAGTCGCTAGCAATGTCACATCATGATGTGCAAATTAATGAAAACATGAGGTTTGTTGAAAAACCAATCTCGATCGAGGATCGACAGGTTAGAAAACTCCGAAGGAAAAAGATTCCAATTGTAAAAGTTAAATGGGATGCCCGTCGAGGCCCCGAATTTACATGGGAGACCGAGTCCACAATACGACAAAAGTACCCCTATCTTTTTGAATAAAATATCGAGATCGAGATTTCCTTTAATGGGGTGAGGATGTAACACCTCGAACTTATGTCCAGTAATATACTGACACGTGTCCATACTCTCAATTGTGCCTAATATTGGTCGAGAGGGACTATTTTTGAAAAGATAAATGTAGAGGGACTAAAGGTATCAACACGCTGAAATTATGCCTCTGATGACCCTTTACAGTGTCCATACTCTCAAAATGAGCCACTTGTTGGAAGAGAGGGACCATTTGTGAATTTATACACAAGTTAAACTTTACAAGGTCTGATGATAAATCCTCTGTTAGACTTTAGCAGAGCTTTGTATTCAACAGAGCTTAGCAGACCTTGGACATTTAAACTCTTCTGAAACACTAATGATAACCACTGCTAAGCTAAACACTGTTGATAGAAGACAATGATTATAACCTAAGCTAACCACTGTTGATAGAAAACACTGATGATAACCATCCTCTGTTGATCTTCAACAGAGCTTGCTATAACAGAACTTAGACTTCAGCAGAGCCTAGTCTTCAGCAGAGCTTTATTTTAACAGAGCTTAGTTATAGTAGAGTTTAGACTTTAGCAGAGCTTTGCCTTCAGCAGAGCTTTGTCTCAATTAGACTTGCTATAGCAGAGCTTTACTAGAGCAGATGTTGCAGTATATTTTGGCTTGTTGCCCACACAAAGCTGTCAGAAACCATTAACACAAAACCAGGGGCTTCAAAACTGCTATGCCACGTTCTAGGACACTTTTCCTCGTTTTCTAACATCTGCTAACACCTGGAACCACCCCCTTCAATATCCAACACTATAAATAGAAGTGTCTGCAACACTTTAAACTTGCACATTCTTAAAAATACTCCTCTTATCACTTCTGAAGATTCCTAGTCTTTAAGAGCTTCTAATTCAAGTTTATTCTCATCTAAGGATCACTTGTAAGTGCTCCTTTCAGTTACATTCCGTTTATTAGGCTTTTAAAGCCAAAAGTCAAACAATTTCAATAATTGCTTTGTCTTTCGGGTTAGACCCGATTGAGTTAGTTTGCCACTGATTTAAGGTTGCATTATGATCGTAATTTAATGTATCGTAACCCTATGACGCTATAATACATGATCATAATCATATTCTGAGTTTTTGTACAAGTATCAATATTATGTCGTACTTTGACCAAAATACCCTTTTTGCAAGAAATAAGGTTTTAATCAGTAAACGAACTTGCAAAATGACTTATGTACTGGTATGTTAATATATTTAACATATTTTGATGTTATTAAACTGATCATAAACTGAGTTTTCATATAATATCGTAAACTATGACTATAATGCCCTTGTGGCACATATTTTGATTTTAAACCTAATAGTCATATAAGTTGATAACCTACTGATGTTACAACTTATTTAAAGTGTATTGGTATATAGAACTTGTTTATAACTCATCCGACCACTCGGCATCGCTTATATGCGTATGGTTAAGCTTATGTAACTAATTTACGTAAGATTACCGAAACGGTCAAATCTTATCATTTTTACTTCAAATTCCTTAATGTATATTGCTTACCCATGTTATACAAGTCCTAGCAATTGTCGGATTTAAACTACATTCCATTCCGGTCGTCGCTTAATCAAGTGTATCGTACCGTTTCATTAAATTAAGTTAACCGGTTCAAGTCTATGACTTAAAAAGACCCGCTGACATTCTAATTGGTTATTTAAATTATTCATTCCAGACTAGGGACTTCTGGTAAATTGCAACCAACCTTAGTTAATTGATTACGGCTGAGCTATTTATAATTCTTGCATATTAAGACGAGTTTTAGCCCAGGTAAATATTCTTAACCTATTTTCCTATACAGGCTTGGGATACGGTATATTCTTACCGCATGGTCGGATATGTGATCAATGACCTATGTGTCAGGAATCCAAATAATCCGTTTTAATTCGTAATGCTTGATAACTTAAATATTGGGGGTTAATACGACAGTGTCCTGGATATCTTCGGCTCATTTAATTGCAAATGGCCACGACCTAAGCACGGGGTGTAGGCACACACCTGACAGATGCTCATGCTATAGTAAAAGATTTTTATAACCCCAATACGAGTTTACCAGATAAGGGTATTGAAGTGGTGTGTTGGTTAATCATGATCATGGCATAGTTTCTGGGCCCTAAATGTATTGACAAGCATGTAAAACTAATAACATGAGATATAGTTTATCCCGAGTTATTTATGAAAATACATGTACCATTGTGTACTAAATTGATTTTGAAATATTTTCAAAATGTGTCAGTTATTTGTATTTACCAGTGAAAACTGACGTATCTTCAAAAGACTAAGCACAGGTTGCAAAGTACGTAAATAGGCTGGAAACTACCCGGTAAATGCTTAAGTGGAATTTGCAACTCCATTGCATAGAAGCCTATAGTCTGTTATTTCATTTTGTAACTTTTCGATCCGCCTGTGGATCTTTTCATATATTATCCGTTTGTATAATATTTTAAACATTCGGACATTTATATTGTAATAATTTAAATCCAAGACTTCCGTTGTGCTATATGCAATTGTTGACTATGATGGTACCAATCTTACATCACGATACTCCCACCGAGCCCACCAGGATTTGGTGTGAACTCCGGGGTGTGACACCCTCCCCCACGCCACCCATGGGTCGGTGTACCTGGCATGGAAGGCTTCCACCACACTTTTGCATACCCGTTCCATGTGATCTTAGGATGGAAGGGTGGTCATCACATTCCACCACACTATCATACCCAATCACAATTTGACACCTCATTCCATCACACTTGCATGTCATCACATTCCAACACTAAAACTTTTCTTTTTGTTTTTTGAAATAAAATATAAAAAAACCAAGATTATTAAAATACATAAAAATAATTATAAAAACTAAGAAAAAAAAGTAAACCATTATAGAGATTTTTAGAGTTTTGCAATTTTTTTAAAATGAATGATAAAAGTATTTTTTTATACTTGAGGGACTTGATGCATTAATTTAAAAGTTTGACTTTAATCTTTTAAAACTATAGGGACTATTATGTAATTTTCTTAAAACCCATATCATCTTATTCAACCTTTACATGCTTATCCACCTACAACTTGTCACACCCTCAATTTCCACTTGCGGAGTTTTACCGCGAGGCGTGTGAACAAACCAGAATCTGAAACACTAGTACGTCGAACGACTCTATATGATTTGATAATACGTTTTCCAAAATCATCTGTTGTAGATTTTATATTGTCTAAATTAGTTACCAATATTTAGCAGAAGCATTAGTTTTTAAAGTTTGAGCGGAAGCATAAATAAGTAGTGAAGCGGCGCCAACACAAACGCCAAAACAAATGAAAAACCCCAAAACAATAATTATAAATAAGACTCGATAAAAGATGTCTTGTTCAATGCATGTGCGTGCACCTAGAGTTCCTAGCGTCCTGAGAAACATGTAAAGAAACAAGTGTCAACATTAAAGATGAGTGAGTTCACAGGTTTTCATAAATTCGTTTGTTCGGTTATAGTTTGTTCTCTCCGTTATCCCTAACCCGGGATAACGAATTGGTTCCATTATTCCAACCCGGAATAATAAGTTGTTGCTTCCAATATTCCAAACCCGGAATATTAAGTTGTTGCTTCCAATATTCCAAACCCGGAATATTAAGTTGTTGTTTCCATTATTCCAAACCCGGAATAATAAGTTGTTGTTTCCATTATCCTCAACCCAGGATAATACAGTTGATTCGTAATTAAGTTCAATGTTAACATATATAGGTAGCTAGCCTAAAGTTATGTCACGTAAGTGTTCGCGATCGAAGCTGACTGTTGTGCCTCCGTGTTGCCAGGCCTATCACTAACCATGGTGAAGTTAGGCCGAATTATTCACCCGTTGACCATACCCGGTCGGCTAGCGCGACTAGCTCGGATGGTTCTTGTCGGGCCCAGTAGTACTACTTATAACTCCCCCGCTATTAAACCCAATACTAACGATCCGAGAGATTGACGAGGACTTAAGTGATAAAGCTGCTTAGTGACCATAACATTACATTAATAACTTAGTTACCGAATAGTTATGTGACGTTAAATTCGTATAACGTAAAGAGATTGAGTTTGAGAGTGTATACATGTTTCTCCCCCTGTTGTTTAAAAACCGGATAAAGTTAGGGGCCGTGAACTCACCTTTATTTGCTCGGTTAGTGTAGCAAAGAAGTTATAAGAGATGGGACCGCTAGTTGCGTCCTAACAAACCAATTAATTCCAAGTCAGTGTGTGAACACACCAATACAAATTCTACACGTAATTTACGCACAAAGTGATACACACAAACAACATATCTAACACTCAAACATGCATGCAAGTATCCTCATGTGATCATAGTAATCAAACAACTTATCATGAACATAATCCAATCCATGCAACACTTTGGTGCACACAATCACAAGTTATCAAATTTCAGCTTAACACTCATTATTCAGCTGTTTTCTAGGATTTTTATAAAATAGTTCCAACATTCCAAAAATTCCAATATTTTTACAGTAGGTGACATTTATACCATAGAAATTTATATAAATTTTCCAAGTTCTAAATCTTTACCAATTAACCATAAATATTAATATACTAGGCTGCAGTCAGATTTATCGTTTTCTGACTGCAGTCCACGGAAGAATTTATTTAAAAATCACCGATTGTCCAATTAACAAAATTCCAGTTGGAGTTGCCCGGAAATTTCCATACCTAGTTGCTGTACAAAATTCATGACTCAACTCCCTACTGATTTTTAAAATCCAACTCGATAAACGACTAACAAAATTTCAGGATTCTCACAGCTTTAGTTACTGAACTTATTTGGCCCTTTAAAAATATCAAATGACTTCAGAAAATTATGAATCCAGCGCCATTAGATTCCTTATTCAAATCTCTACGTTCTAGACATCAGAAAATCCGTTTTTTTGACAACTAACGACCGAGTTACAGCCAGATGAAGTCGGCTGTAACTATTACTCAGCAACTGTTTCAGCATATCATTATTATAGACTCGCATCAGCCGTTCATACGATTAACCTAGGCGATCAAGAACCGATTTCTAATCATAGATCAATACTATTAACATATCCATGCAAACCCTAGTTCATAACCCTAGTTTTTATAAACAAAACCTACTTGCAAACTTATGATTTCCGAAAACAATCATGCATATAAACACAACAAATCAGCCGGTTACATTCAATACATATAATCCGAAACAACTAATCACTTCATTCAAGCATATATATATTCGAACATGATCTCGAAATCAAAGATAACCCTAACCTTGGATAACTAGGAAAACAAGCCGAGGTTTGGACAAGATTGATCCGGCTGTTCCAGAAAAATCGCGACCGAGAGAGGTGAACAGCTCTGCTGTTGCGACCGAGGCTGACAGGAACTGGAAGGAGAGGCTGCTCGTGATCAACAGGGAGTGCAAGGAGGCTGTTTTGTGATCGAATAGAGGTGAACAATGGTTGATCTTGCGACTGAATGGAGGTGAACAAGGGCTGTTTGCGGTTGAATGGAATGGACGATCAGCTGTCCGCGATCAATGGAGCAAGAGAAAGCAGCCGACGGCTGTTTTGCTTGTTAGGGTTTTGAGAATTGTGAAGGAGCATGCATGGGTGGTATATATAGGTGCAAAGAGATAAGGATTGCGGTTTTGGTTTGAGCTCGTGGCCGAGGAACTAGGGTGGGTCGGTTTGGGTTTGATCTTGGTTCACACAATTGATCCCGCAATGGGTTTGCGGTTTGAGATTGTTCTCGCGGCCAAGGACTTGGGTTGGTTTGGTTTGGTTTGCACTTGGCCGAGAATGGCTTAAGGTTTAAGATCTAAATCTCCCGGCCGAAGACTTGGGTTTTAGGTTTCCTAGTTTCACAAGGAGTTCGGTTTGTGTTTGTGTCGCGGTTCGGTTCGTGTGCATATTTATTATACATACATATATTGTATAACTAAAACAATTCACGTAATCACACATCACGTATTCATTAACTCATACGCGTTCATACACATAGCACGTAATTAGTTTGACAAGTATTACGTTTAAGTTATCCGAAAAACCCGGGATGTCACATTATCCCCATGTTGAAAGAATTTTCGTCCCGAAAATTGAGTAAACGCGGTTTAGACTGTAGCGTACATGTTTAGAGTGCCACTCACAAAGAGTTAGTTCGTTAATGATGGTACGCAACGTTACAAGAAGTTCCCAAGTGCCATGCACAAAGATTTCCAAGTGTCATGCACAAGAATTTAGTTAACAGTGGTACGCGAATGTATGAGGAATTTCCAGGTTGTCACATCATCCCCATGTTGAAAGAATTTTCGTCCCGAAAATTTAGTTACTGGTATCGTTAGTTTGCTGCTCAGTTGCGAAGAGGTGTGGGTATTTGCTTTTCATTTGGTCCTCTCTTTCCCACGTGAACTCCGGTCCACGCTTAGAGTCCCAACGAACCTTAACGATCGGAATCTTGCTGTGCCTTCGAGTCTTGATCTCACGATCCATGATCTCAATAGGCTTTTCCACGAAGTGTAGTTGTTCATCCACCTGGATCTCATCCAATGGAATGACTAGAGTTTCATCTGATAGACACTTCTTCAGATTTGACACGTGAAATACGTTGTGAACTCCGTTGAGTTCGGCAGGAAGGTCTAATTGATAAGCTATGGGTCCAATACGTTTCAAGATTACAAACGGGCCTACGCACCGTGGGTTAAGTTTGCCCCGTTTTCCAAAGCGGATTACACCCTTCCAGGGTGACACCTTTAGTAGGACGCGGTCGCCTACTTGAAATTCGAGCGGTTTGCGTCGTTGATCAGTGTAGCTTTTCTGTCGATCTCGTGCCGCCGCCATGCGGTTTCTGATTTGTACAATCTTTTCAGTGGCCTCAAGTATTAATTCAGGGCCTGTGAGTTGACTGTCACCGACTTCTGCCCAGCAGACCGGTGATCTACATTTACGACCGTATAATGCCTCAAACGGTGCTGCCGAAATACTCGTATGATAGCTGTTGTTATATGAGAATTCTACTAGAGGCAGGTGGATTTCCCAACTATTTCCGAAGTCTATGACGCATGCCCTAAGCATGTCTTCCAAGGTTTGTATGGTCCTTTCACTTTGACCATCAGTCTGAGGGTGATAGGCTGTGCTCATATCTAAGCGTGTTCCCAACGCTTTCTGGAGTGGCTGCCAGAAGTTGGACGTGAAGCGAGCATCTCTGTCTGAGATGATGGACGTTGGCACTCCGTGCCGAGAAACTACTTCCTTAATGTAGATGCGAGTCAACTTCTCCATCTTATCTGTTTCTTTAATAGCTAGGAAGTGTGCGGACTTAGTTAAACGATCCACGATCACCCAGATGGTATCGCAACCACCCAAGGTTCGCGGGAGTTTAGTGATGAAATCCATTGAGATCTGATCCCATTTCCACACTGGGATCTCAGGTTGTTGGAGTAGCCCCGATGGCTTTTGATACTCCACCTTGACTTTTGCACAAGTCAAACATTTACTCACATAGGTGGCTATATCGGCTTTCATGTTGGGCCACCGATATGTAGCTTTAAGGTCTTGATACGTCTTATCCGAACCCGGATGGACAGAGTATCGGGATTTGTGAGCTTCGTCCATGACTAGCTCTCTGAGGTTTTCGTAGAGAGGTACCCATATGCGATTCATGAAGTACCGGGCTCCATTGGGTTTTACTTCCCAATCGCGTTCCATTTTTCCCACCGATTCGGCTTTGATGTTTTCCTCCTTAATTGCTTCTAACTGGGCGTCGCGTATTTGTTCGGGTCGCCCCGAATGAATAGTGAGTTGTAATGCTCGTACACGACGTGGTTTCAAGTGTTCCTTCCTACTGAGGGCATCAGCTACCACGTTAGCTTTACCCGGGTGGTACCGAATGGCACACTCATAATCGTTCAAGAGTTCGACCCAGCGATGCTGTCGCATGTTTAACTCCTTCTGATCAAAGATGTGTTGGAGGCTCTTGTGGTCCGTAAAGATTGTGCACTTCGTTCCATAGAGGTAGTGTCTCCAAATCTTAAGTGCAAACACTACTGCTCCCAATTCCAGGTCATGCGTCGTGTAGTTTTTCTCGTGAACCTTCAGTTGTCGCGACGCATACGCGATGACCTTATCGCGTTGCATGAGTACGCATCCCAATCCCTGAATGGAGGCATCACAATACACTACAAAGTCATCTGTCCCTTCCGGCAAGGACAGAATGGGTGCACTGCAAAGTTTCTGCTTCAGCAATTGAAATGTTGCTTCTTGCTTGTCACCCCAAGTATACTTGATGCCTTTCTGGGTGAGGGTAGTAAGCGATTGTGCTATCTTTGAAAACCCCTCGATGAATCGTCTGTAGTAACCAGCCAATCCCAAAAATTGGCGGATCTCCGTCGGTGTCTTAGGTGCTTCCCAGTTTTTGATGGCTTCAATCTTGGCAGGGTCTACGTGGATACCCTTTTCATTCACGATATGCCCGAGAAACTGAACTTCCCGAATCCAGAAATCACACTTCGAAAGCTTGGCATATAGCTTTTCCTGTTGGAGTAATCCTAACAGTAATCGTAGATGTTCAGCATGTTCTTCTTCACTTTTGGAGTAGATGAGTATGTCATCGATGAACACAATGACAAACTTGTCGAGGTATGGTTTACACACGCGGTTCATGAGGTCCATGAACACCGCAGGTGCGTTGGTGAGACCGAAGGGCATGACCAAGAACTCGTAATGGCCATACCGAGTGCGAAATGCCGTCTTGGCGATATCCTCCTCCCTGACGCGTAGCTGATGGTAACCAGACCGTAAATCAATCTTGGAGTAGTAGCTTGACCCTTGAAGTTGGTCGAAGAGATCGTCGATGCGAGGTAACAGGTATCGGTTCTTGACAGTAACCTTGTTGAGTTCCCTATAGTCGATGCACATGCGGAAAGTCCCGTCCTTTTTCTTGACAAAAAGGACTGGAGCTCCCCATGGCGAAACGCTTGGTCGGATAAATCATTTTTCTAATAGCTCCTAAAGTTGGGTAGACAGCTCCTGCAGCTCGGCTGGAGCTAGGCGGTATGGAGCCTTGGCAATAGGAGTTGCATTGTTTGCCAATTCGATTTCAAACTCCAATTGTCGATGGGGTGGAAGACCAGGTAGTTCTTCTGGGAATACATCGGAAAAATCACGGACGACAGGGATGTCTTCTATACGTTTCTCGTCCTTAGGCTGTTCGGTAATCAGTGCGAGTAAAGCGAAGGAGTTCTTTTTCCGAAGATACTTCTGCGCTTGCATGTATGAGATGATGTTGGTGACGGCGCTTTGCCTTGTCGCCTTGTACCGTCAGGATTTCGTCGTTAGAGAGCGGAATACGGATAGATTTTTCGAAGCAGAGAACTTCAGCCCGGACGTCGGATAGCCAGTCCATTCCGAGTACCACGTCAAAACTACCCAGGGTAGTTGTCATCAGATCAATGGTAAAAGTGTGGCCCGCGAGTTTGAGTTGACAGCCGGATACTATTTGGGTCACATCTACAGATTTACCATCGGCTAATTCTATAACATACGGGGTCTCTAATGGTTTAAGCGTGAGATTTAGGTTCTTCCTAAAAGACTCAGATATAAAGCTCCTATCCGCACCCGTATCAAAAAGCACAGAAGCAAAATGTTCATTAAGGGGAAACTTACCGGTGACCACGTTCGAGTCGTTTCTGGCCTCTCCGCGGCCCAATGTAAATGCGCGACCTTTAGCACCTCCTGTGCCACCGTTCCCATTATTGTTGTTGTTGTTATTGTTGTTGTGGTTATTGTGGTTGTGGTTGTTTCCACCATTATTGTTGTTGTTACGCAACTGTGGGCAGTCTCTTCTAAAATGAGCAGTGCTACCACACTGATAGCATCCCCGGTTAATACCATGCTGCTGACCCTGGGGTTGATTTTGATTTTGTCGAGACATGATTTCCCCACGACAATCCTTTGCCGCATGTCCCACCTTGCCACATCGTTGGCAGCGATTCCCGGCACAAGGGCCGTGATGATGAAGATTACAGCGATTGCACTGCGGCTTTCGACCTACATAGCCGCCTGCATTCTGGTTGTTGTTGTTGTTGTTGTTGGCGGGATGATTTTGGTGACCCCGGTGGCTGTTGTAATGATTGAACCGTTTCTGGTTCCCTTGCTACGGCTGGGATGATGAAGACTGTCGAATAGTTGAGTCTTCAAACTTTCTTTTGTTATCCAGGGCAACTTCAGTTGTACCCCGTGCTGGCAGCTTCTTCTGTTCCACCGCCTTATCGGTGAGTTTGTGAGCCAATCGGATTGCTTGATGTTCAGTTACAGGGTTACTAGCCATTACCATACCATGAATTTCCGGAACCAGACCCCCAAGATAGAACTCAAGTCTTTTCTCCACAGTGTTTGCCAATTCGGGACACAGAAATACTAAGTCATGGTGTTTTGCGGTGTAAGCTTCAATTTCCGATCCCACCATCTTGTGGTTCCATAAGGCTTGCTCTAACTGTTGCACTCTGTCTCGTGGATAGTATTCCTCTTTAATTAGAGCCTTGAACTCGGCCCATGCCATTGCATTCGCAGCTATAAGTCCACGTGTTTGGACTTGTGCATTCCACCATGTCAGTGCCCCATCTTCCAGTGTTGAGGCTGCGTATTTGACCTTGTTGGCCTCTAGGCAGTTGCACATTTCAAAAACGGATTCAGATTTTTCGATCCAGCGGACCAGTCCAATGGGTCCTTCCGCCCCCGAGAATTTGCTTGGTTTCGCGTCGAGGAACATCTTGTAGGGGTTAAGACCCCCCCCCCTCCTGCTGCTGGTTGGTTTTGGAAAACTGCCAGAGCAGCATTCACGTGTTCTTGGATCATTGCGGCCAATTCTTCGTTGACATGTTGAGGTTTCCGCGACGTCCAGTTGCCATTTCAAATAAACTAAAGAAAACAAAGCGGGGATTGGCGAGACGAGTTAGTCTTCTACGTCTCCATCTCCCAAGTTGCTATCGTTGCCGTCATCCTCCGCGGCGTTTCCAGCTTCTACAGCCGGGTCTTTCTCCGGATCCTCCTCTGGATCCTCCTCTGGGTCCTCTACCGGCATTGGAGGGGCTGGTGCTGGTGCAAGTGCTTGATTTTGCAGTTCCTGAATGTTCCAACTATTTTCCAGGACTCTGTCCTCAAGCCAGTCGGCTCTTATCTGCTCAGCACGCAGATCTCTGTCTATGGTGTTACGAGCTATCTTACTCGTATGATGCTCTTCCTCGAGCGAGTCGGTTTTACCAGTAAGTTGTCGGATCATCCATCCTTGTGCTAGGATGGTTTCCTGCATTCTTTCTATCTGTGCTTGTTGTTTATGTAATATGATTCTAAGTAGGTCAATTCCTACTTCTACAGGGTTAACCGGTTCAATCGGCACAGCAATGGTTGGGCGTGATGACGACTCCTCCCCCAGAGCGAGCCTTTTCCTCGCAGCTGAGCGTGTCTCCACGCCATAAGATGGTAAGGGTTCCACCCTAGGTGCCTTTCCTGGCGCCCTTGGTTGCGTAAGTCTGTCGGATGATGATGAGGATGATGATGACATTGCCTTTAGGTTGTGTAGTTAGTTACGAGTTGCATTCGTTTCAATTATGCATTCATATTTCACATAACATAGTTGTGGTACATCACATAACAAGATATAACAGTTCGGTGCCAAACTAAGTCTAGTGTCGTATATTCAGCTATAGTTTAGGTCTACTTCAAATGCAAACCTGGTTCTCTATAGCTAGTGGCTCTGATACCAATCTGTCACACCCTCAATTTCCACTTGCGGAGTTTTACCGCGAGGCGTGTGAACAAACCAGAATCTGAAACACTAGTACGTCGAACGACTCTATATGATTTAATAATACGTTTTCCAAAATCATCTGTTGTAGATTTTATATTGTCTAAATTAGTTACCAATATTTAGCAGAAGCATTAGTTTTTAAAGTTTGAGCGGAAGCATAAATAAGTAGTGAAGCGGCGCCAACACAAACGCCAAAACAAATGAAAAACCCCAAAACAATAATTATAAATAAGACTCGATAAAAGATGTCTTGTTCAATGCATGTGCGTGCACCTAGAGCTCCTAGCGTCCTGAGAAACATGTAAAGAAACAAGTGTCAACATTAAAGATGAGTGAGTTCACAGGTTTTCATAAATTCGTTTGTTCGGTTATAGTTTGTTCTCTCCGTTATCCCTAACCCGGGATAACGAATTGGTTCCATTATTCCAACCCGGAATAATAAGTTGTTGCTTCCAATATTCCAAACTCGGAATATTAAGTTGTTGCTTCCAATATTCCAAACCCGGAATATTAAGTTGTTGTTTCCATTATTCCAAACCCGGAATATTAAGTTGTTGTTTCCATTATTCCGAACCCGGAATAATAAGTTGTTGTTTCCATTATCCTCAACCCGGGATAATACAGTTGATTCGTAATTAAGTTCAATGTTAACATATATAGGTAGCTAGCCTAAAGTTATGTCACGTAAGTGTTCGCGATCGAAGCTGACTGTTGTGCCTCCGTGTTGCCAGGCCTATCACTGACCATGGCGAAGTTAGGCCGAATTATTCACCCGTTGACCATACCCGGTCGGCTAGCGCGACTAGCTCGGATGGGGCTTGTCGGGCCCAGTAGTACTACTTATAACTCCCCCGCTATTAAACCCAATACTAACGATCCGAGAGATTGACGAGGACTTAAGTGATAAAGCTGCTTAGTGACCATAACATTACATTAACATTAACTTAGTTACCGAATAGTTATGTGACGTTAAATTCGTATAACGTAAAGAGATTGAGTTTGAGAGTGTATACATGTTTCTCCCCCTGTTGTTTAAAAACCGGATAAAGTTAGGGGCCGTGAACTCACCTTTATTTGCTCGGTTAGTGTAGCAAAGAAGTTATAAGAGATGGGACCGCTAGTTGCGTCCTAACAAACCAATTAATTCCAAGTCAGTGTGTGAACACACCAATACAAATTCTACACGTAATTTACGCACAAAGTGATACACACAAACAACATATCTAACACTCAAACATGCATGCAAGTATCCTCATGTGATCATAGTAATTCAAACAACTTATCATGAACATAATCCAATCCATGCAACACTTTGGTGAACACAATCACAAGTTATCAAATTTTAGCTTAACATTCATTATTCAGCTGTTTTCTAGGATTTTTATAAAATAGTTCCAACATTCCAAAAATTCCAATGTTTTTACAGTAGGTGACATTTATACCATAGAAATTTATATAAATTTTCCAAGTTCTAAATCTTTACCAATTAACCATAAATATTAATATACTAGGCTGCAGTCAGATTTATCGTTTTCTGACTGCAGTCCACGGAAGAATTTATTTAAAAATCACCGATTGTCCAATTAACAAAATTCCAGTTGGAGTTGCCCGTAAATTTCCATACCTAGTTGCTGTACAAAATTCATGACTCAACTCCCTACTGATTTTAAAATCCAACTCGATAAACGACTAACAAAATTTCAGGATTTTCACAGCTTTAGTTACTGAACTTATTTGGCCCTTTAAAAATATCAAATGACTTCAGAAAATTATGAATCCAGCGCCATTAGATTCCTTATTCAAATCTCTACGTTCTAGACATCAGAAAATCCGTTTTTTTGACAACTAACGACCGAGTTACAGCCAGATGAAGTCGGCTGTAACTATTACTCAGCAACTGTTTCAGCATATCATTATTATAGACTCGCATCAGCCGTTCATACGATTAACCTAGGCGATCAAGAACCGATTTCTAATCATAGATCAATACTATTAACATATCCATGCAAACCCTAGTTTTTATAAACAAAACCTACTTGCAAACTTATGATTTCCGAAAACAATCATGCATATAAACACAACAAATCAGCCGGTTACATTCAACACATATAATCCGAAACAACTAATCACTTCATTCAAGCATATATATTCGAACATGATCTCGAAATCAAAGATAACCCTAACCTTGGATAACTAGGAAAACAAGCCGAGGTTTGGACAAGATTGATCCAGCTGTTCCAGAAAAATCGCGACCGAGAGAGGTGAACAGCTCTGCTGTTGCGACCGAGGCTGACAGGAACTGGAAGGAGAGGCTGCTCGTGATCAACAGGGAGTGCAAGGAGGCTGTTTTGTGATCGAATAGAGGTGAACAATGGTTGATCTTGCGACTGAATGGAGGTGAACAAGGGCTGTTTGCGGTTGAATGGAATGGACGATCAGTTGTCCGCGATCAATGGAGCAAGAGAAAGCAGCCGACGGCTGTTTTGCTTGTTAGGGTTTTGGGAATTGTGAAGGAGCATGCATGGGTGGTATATATAGGTGCAAAGAGATAAGGATTGCGGTTTTGGTTTGAGCTCGTGGCCGAGGAACTAGGGTGGGTCGGTTTGGGTTTGATCTTGGTTCACACAATTGATCCCGCAATGGGTTTGCGGTTTGAGATTGTTCTCGCGGCCAAGGACTTGGGTTGGTTTGGTTTGGTTTGCACTTGGCCGAGAATGGCTTAAGGTTTAAGATCTAAATCTCCCGGCCGAAGACTTGGGTTTTAGGTTTCCTAGTTTAACAAGGAGTTCGGTTTGTGTTTGTGTCGCGGTTCGGTTCGTGTGCATATTTATTATACATACATATATTGTATAACTAAAACAATTCACGTAATCACACATCACGTATTCATTAACTCATACGCGTTCATACACATAGCACGTAATTAGTTTGACAAGTATTACGTTTAAGTTATCCGAAAAACCCGGGATGTCACACAACTTTCACACGTATCCACTTGTAACCTCTACACACATAACCTTATATACAAAACTTAAAGAGAAAGAGAGAGAGAAACACTAGTTTCCACAAACCCAACAACCATCACAACTACGATACTTATCAACACAACTTCCCCATCACGCGTGATACACCCTTTGCGGTGGTGTATCACGCCATCACACACCATCACAGATCCCCTGTCCACAACTTATGAGAATAAATTACTAGACATGGTGTCTCCAATTAATTGATGAAATCCTTAGCCATGTTTTGACTAACTTCTAGGTTATGTTGGGATCATTCCCTACGAAATGTAACTTAGATGTAACTAAATGTAGATGATGGATTTGTGTTCTAAATTTGATAGATTACTTATTTCATTATATAAGGATCTACATTTTAAGACATAGGATTAAGGTTAATGATATTAATTAGGAGGATGGTTTGGTTTTGTTTTAGGTTTTTGCCTTATGAGCTTAGCTTTTCCTTTAGTTAGGTGGCGTTTGCATATTATTGATGCTTTTTGTGTCTAAATTGTCACACCCCCAACCGATGGTGGAAACATTAGAGTGAGATGAAAACATGATTGCTCGAGACATCATAACTTGTTAATTAGTGACAATATTTAAAAAAATTCGAATTTCATTCATACTAAATGGGAAATACATTTTATTGGAAGGGAAAGTATAACATCTTTTGCAAATAACATAACAACATAAAACAAAACATAGATTAAAGTTTAGGTGTGTTTCTAGTCCACCTAAATATCGTTCTTCAATCATCATCAACTAGTTTCCTGCAACATTTATTAAAATAAAATCAATAAAAGTTGGCGAGTATACAAGTTTGAATACATAGGATAATAGTGTCTAAAAGTTGTATGATATTCAACATGGTAATTTGCATACACTGTTTATTTACATACTAGCATGTGTTAAATATAAGTCAAACCAAAGTATACCGCGATTGTGCGTATCTTTATCACTGAGAAAACAAGGTCGTAAAATAGTTTACTTAACAATACCACAAGAATACAGGCGGTACGTTAATCCTATCGCGCTATAATTCTTAAAGTAAGCTTGCCAGGTTAATGAGCATATAGAACACAAGTATAAGCATGGCATGTAATAATAAGAATATAACAAGTATCATGTTTTTTTAAGAATAGAGTGTGTATGTAAACAAGTTTAATCGTGAGTATGTGATTTGTAATATATTGTACATGTTGCACCCAGAGTGTGTAAAAAGGAAAATGGGATTGAGTATACTCACGGTTTATGTAGGAAATCCTACGTATGTGAGTTGATGCGTTTGAGTGTTTGGTGAACCGTCGAGTTATCCTACAAGGATAAACGAGGCGTATGAGTTTGACGGAAGGGGGAACCATGGGTGGAGGTTGAAGAACCTGCGGTGGTTGTGGAGGAACCAGTGTTGGTGCTGGAAGAACCCGCGGTGGTGGTGGAAGAACACGTGGTAACTGGTGGCGCGGTTTTAGTGGAAGAGGCGGAGCTGGTTGAAACGGCTTCCGTCGAGTGTGAGTAGATGGATGCTCCACAGGGGGTGCGTGTGGAAGAGCCGGCACCCGGGGATGAAGCAGAGGGATCAGGTAGGAGCCCTTCCGCCGAAATGTCTCTAATCCGCTCGGATGAAACCCCAGGTGAATATTATTACAGGTTATACTCCGCGGCTCAAGCCAAATAGATCCACACCCCTATGTGGAAGTTAGAGAAAGGAGAAGACTTCTCTCACTGGCCGGCGTGCCGTGAGTTTTTCAAGGGAGCCTTCCCTCCAGCGGAGGTACGTGCACTTGCTGAACATGAGCAAGAAACCACGTATCACACGTACCTCCAGGCAGCTGCAAGGTCCGCCTATGTTACTTATAAAATTGTTCGTGAATGGCGGGGCTTGCTGAAACAAAAGAAAGATCTTGAGGCTGCCCAAGCGGTCCTAGGTAAGGAGCGAGCTCAAATGGCTGTGCGTGAAGCTAAGGTGCATGCAAAGGAGACTGCCTACACCGACCACCAGCGAGCTGAAGAATGGACCGCGCTAGGGTGGAAGAGACGGGCCGAAGCCTCTGATGCTAAACTTGCTGAGGAGCGCAGGTTGTGGAAAGAGGCTTGTGAAAGGGATAACAAGGAGAACAAATCCTTGAGGGATGAACTGGCCTGGTTGTGCACTGAGGTGGTGCGAGAGAAGAAGGAGAAGGAGGCGGCAACTACTGCGGCTGCAGAGGCTGGTGTGCAACACGCACACATTGAGCAGAAGGAGGTAACCACTTGCTTTTGTGCTCATCAAATTTTTGATATCAATAAATTATGATGCTAACCTTGTTGTGAACAAACAGGTTGAAGCTTGTGCTACTCTGTAGAGCGCCAAGAAAGACCTTCAAGCAGCATTAGTGGAAAAGGCTGAGCTTCAGCGCAGGCTCCGATTGGCGGAAGCTAAGGTGGAGGTAGGCAAGAAAAAATTGGAAGATTCTGAAGACGCCCACGCCATATCCGAGTCGTTGGTGGAGTCTCTGAGCAACAACATATTGTGGATGAAACAATACTTTGTGTTGATGCTAACCCTGCCTTTTGTGTCGCAGGTTGCAAACTCCATTCTGAATTCTGTGGAGTTGGATCGCGCAGTGGCTAAGTTGTTATTCACTGCGCGCCGTGATAGGTATGTGCAAGGCTATGCTAAGTGTGCTCAGCATATCACTCATGCAATGGACGTCCATGGATTCCAGCAGCGCTGCCACTTATGGGGTCGATACCGGATCTGCTTTCGATCTGGCACAGCAAGGGTATGACCATCTTGACATCCCAGCTTTGGAATGGGTGAGTGAGGCGCTCACCCAAGAAGACTTCATTGATCGTCTAAGAGACATATTCCCGGAAGAAGCCGAGGCCACTGCGGATGAAGAGTAGAGTAGGATCCTTAATGTAATATCTTTGTGGGATCTGTGACTGTATTGCACGCTGCAACTTTGTAAATAATTTTATCTTTTAATGTAATGTTTCTTTCTTGTTACAATATTTGTGCGAAAAGGGACCAACTTTGCGTAGGTATAGCGAATGAAACTGGTAATGAACTCGTGTATGAACATCAGCTCCAATGCGCGTGCCATAGGTAGTGACTTAGGGTTCAAGAGTCATCGTAAACCAAGGTGTTTTCGCGTAGACCCAAAGTGGTTTCACGCATTTGTAATGAAACATTAAGATAAAATAAGTCATGTAACTCTTGTCTTTATTACACAATGAGGCGTAAGAGCCATATACATAGTAGACAAAAGTTAATGAACTTGCTAATTTACATGTAGCACCGTCTTAGCTGTTGTGTATTCCATGTCCCAGGGATATTTGTGCCATCTAAGCGCTTAAGGGTGTAAGCACCTTTTCCTAGGACTTCATGAATAATGTAAGGACATTCCCATTTGGGTGCAAGTTTTCCAGGACGTTCAACGTTAGACGCTTCGTTGTCGCGTAGAACAAAGTCACCAGGTAAGAAGATACATATGCGGACTCACGCGTTGTAGTACTTTTCGAGCTTAGACTTATATTTGCTTCATGAATTGCGGCGTTTTCACGCCTTTCTTCTAGTAAGTCCAAGTCAATTCTACGCTCTTCTTCATTATTTTGGTTTTGCGCAGCTAACATGCGTGGTGATAGGAGGCCTATCTCTGCGGGAATTACTGCCTCCGTCCCATACACAAGGCTGAAAGGAGTTTCGCCTGTGCTGGTTTTTGGCATGGTTCGATGAGCCCAAAGATTGCTTGGCAACTCATCTACCCAGCCTCTTCGCGTCGTACCCAATCTTGTCTTGATCCCTTCAACTATACTTTTGTTGATGCTTTTTGGCCGTTTCATTGGGGATGTGCGACCGAAGTGAAAACGTGCTCGATGTGCATTTCCTTAATCCATTATTGTAGCTCTTCAGCTGAGAAGTTGGGGCCATTGTCACTGACTATGCGCAGAGGTAACCCGAAACGACATATGATGTGCTCCCAGATGAATTTTCGAACTACAGTTGTTGTGGTGGATGCAGGGGGTTTGGCTTCAACCCATTTGATGAAGTAATCGGCTGCGACAATTATGAACTTCACCGTGCCTAAGGCATCTGGGAAGGGTCCCACCATGTCGATTGCCCAGTGCAGGAAGGGCCAAGCTGTTGTGACAGGGATTAAAGGATTCTTAGGGCGCAATGTCTTTGGAGCATGGCGCTGGCATGATGCGCACTTCCACAGTGTTTCGACTGCATCTAGGTGCATGCCAGGCCAATAGTAACTGGCGTTCATGATCTTTGCTACGACCATGCGCGTACCGGCAAGAATTCCGCATAACGCTTCATGTATTTCGCGGATCAAGTACTGCGCATCTTGCGGATCAACGCAGTGGAGGAGCCATCCCAGATTTGACTTTCGCTATAGGATACCATCTGCCAATTCGTAACTAAATGCCTTGTTCTGGACCTTCCTTGCTTCCGCTTTGTTTTCGGGGAGGATCCCGTGTTGCAAGAACATGATCATGGGGGACATCCAGGACGGATTTCCCACTTCAATGATGTTAACTTGGTGCAAATGAACAGAAGGGTTTTTGAGTACCTCAATGCGCACTTCACGTGCGAGATGCTTGAAACTTGTAGCAGCTAGTTTGCTGAGCGCGTCCTGGCGTGTTTATTCTCACTTCGGTTGACATGAGTTATCTTGAAATGTTGGAATTTGGTTATTAAGGCTTGCGCCTGTTCTAGATGCAATGCCATCGTCTCACCCTTTGCGTCGTATAGGCCGTTGACCTGACCTGCGGCTAAAAGGGAGTCGACGTTTGCTTCCAAATTCTGTGCGCCAATTTTGATTGCTAACCGAAGGCCTGCAACGAACGCCTCGAACTCAGCTTCATTATTGGTACTTTTAAAATCCGATCTGATGGCGTAAGTGAACTCTTGATTGTCGGGGCTTATTAGGCGAAGGCCTGCCCCTGCGCCATCATCGTTGGATGCACCGTCTGCGTGAAATATCCATGCACGGTCATCTGTAATCAACACTGGGATTTGTACAACTTCACACTCTTGCGCTTTATTCTGTGGTACTTCCACAATGAAATCGGCTAAGATCTGGCCTTTTATTGCTGGGCGTGGTTTATACACAATGTTGTGTCCATCGAGCTCAATCGCCCATTTTGCTAGACAGCCAGAGATGTTTGGTTTTGACAAAATTTGGCCCAAATGATAGTTCGAAATAACTGCTATCACATGGCCGGAAAAATACCGACGCAACCGTCGGGAGGCATGGACCAAAGCTAGAGCAAGCTTTTCCATCATGGGATATCGTGTCTCTGGGTCAGTAAGCATTTTGCTGACGTAGTAGATGGGAGTTTGAACTCTTGTGCGCTCTACTAGTAGGACTGCTCCCAGAGTGACATCTGATCGGAAAGGTAAAGTATCAGTGGCTCGTTCTTCTGTGGTGTTGTGAGCGTTGGTAGCTGGATTAAGCACTCCTTCATTTGGGTGAAGGCTTTCTCCGGATCCGAAGTCCAATGAAACTTATTTTGCTTCACACAGTTCCGCAAAGTGCTGATGAATGGGAAGGACTTCATCGCGTGGTTGGCTAGGAACCTGTTCAGCGCAGCCATTCACCCCACCAACTGTTGCATTTCTTTGATAGTTGAGGGTGATGGCATACGCTGAATTGCTACCACTTTATCGGGATTCACTTTGAAGCCGTCGCGCGTGATGATGAATCCCAGGAATTTTCCTTCTTCCATTCCAAAAGAACACTTGCTCGGGTTCAGCTTCACGTTTGCCTTGCGCAAGGATGTAAACGTCTTTTAGACATTTTCCAGCATCTTCTCCTCATCCGAGCTCATGATGACGTCGATGTAAACCTCCACAGTTTCGCCAATGTCATCCCGAAGACATGGTCCATTAAATGTTGGTAGGTGGCTCCGGCGTTGCGCAATCCGAAAGGCATTTTTGTGTAACAAAAAATCCCTTTGTCGGTTCGAAAAGCGGGTCTTGTCTTCTTCCTCTTTCTTCATTTGGATTAGGCGGTAACCTTGTAGCAATCAAGGAAGCGTTTCCACCTAAATGAAGCGAGTGAGTCCACCTTTTTGTCAATTTCAGGTAAGGCATAGCAGTCCTTAGGACATACCTTGTTGAAATCCTTGAAATCGACGCACATGCGCCAACTGTCGTTGGACTTTTGGACCATGACCAGGTTGGCTACCCAGGTTTGATAGCGTACGTCTCGGATGATTCCTGCTTGGAGAAGCTCTGACACTTGCTCATTCAGGGTACGGGTCTTTTCGGGACCGAAGTTGCGCTTCTTCTTAACTATGGGCTGAACTGAAGGGAATGTGTGCAATGCATCTGAACGATCCCTTGGCACTCCAGTCATATCCGCCGGTGACCACGCAAAAATATTGCGGAACAACAGTTGCTTTAACCGCGCCTTGATTGCTGGAGTCATGGCGGGTCCCAATAGGACTGTTTACTCCGGGTATTTGTTATTCAGTACCCATTCTTCTGGTTCACCGTTGGATGATGACTTTGGTTGCTTCATCGGTGGTTCTTCTTCAACGGACATGATTTCCTTCCTAGCGTACATAATGGCCACCCCGGTTTCTGTGAGGAAACCGCAGGCGGCGTGGGGAGTGGAAGTGATCATGCTGAATTCCCGTTGAGCGTGCTGGCCTAGTAATATGTCATGGCGCGAGGTTGCGGGCATGACCATGAAGTTTACTGAGACCGTGCGGGAGTGTCTTTTGTCGGAAAGAGTCACCGGAAAAGAAATTTGACCTAGAGGAAAAACGGCCTCGTTGCAGAAACCAGTGAGTGGGAAATCCACCGTCTCTAGGTGTGCCTTGTCCTCTGGGTCTAGCTGCTGGAAGCACTGTTCATAGATAATGTCCATAGAGCTCCCAGTGTCTATGAACATATAGTCGGTGCGGTAGTGGCCAAAGATGCCAGTTATCACTACGGGTCGGTTTTCTTATGGGCTCCCAGGAATTACGGGGAAGATGACTTGCTGTTCGCCCCAATGAGGCGTGCAGCTCTTCTGGTGGCCGTGCTTGTGCGATGAGCCATCCTGGATCATATGAACAGACTTCATTTTTTTGTTACTCGGGCTTTCGCCACCTCGAGTGATTTGGCACACCTCCTTGCGCACATTTTGCAATTAGTGGGTGAGCTTCCCACTCTTGAGCGCTTTTTCGATCTCCATGCACAAGGAGATGCAATTATCAGTTGTGTGCCCCATATCCTTGTGATAATCGTAGAAAAGGTTGGGGTCTTGACCTTTCTTATTGCGCATCGGCGCCAGTTATTTGAACTGATGGTCTTCAGTGCTGAGGACCTCTGCCGGCGTCTTCGTCAGTGGGGTCCACTGGCGGTCGCGATTATCTTGCTTTATTGCTCGCTGGGTAGCGAGTTTATTGATGGTCGCTCGTGCGTCGACCGGTGAATGGGGAGAGTTCTGGTTGTGGTCTCTCCACCCTTTATTCTTCTTCCCAAAACTTCTGCTTATGTCTTGGGTGCGGTGTTGGGGTAGGGGAGGTCCATTATTATTGAGATTGCGCTCTATCTACGCGTAGACATTTTCCACTGACATAAATTTCTCCCAACTTTTAGGGAGACCTGTAGTTCCTGACAAGACCTTGATCATCTCGTCACAGCGTACAGCGTATTTGAACTGTGCACCAATCAGGTCTTTATGCACGTCCCCTAGCTCCAGCACCTCTTTATTATAGCGGGTGATGAAGTCCTCCAGACTTTCGTCATTACGCTGCCAGATGTTCATTACGTCAGAGGAGTCTCTGACGTAAGGCCGCTGTTGGCTGAAGTGCGTCAGGAACTTGTGTTGGTGCATATTTGTGACAACAGCTTAGATTTGGTCTTTGGATATCTTGTAATTAGTAAAATGATAAACGGTTAGCGGGTTTAGTTTTGTAATAGTGAATTAGAAGTAATTGGATTAAACTAGACACTAAATAGAACATGGTAGGCGAATTGGGCTTGAGACCCATTAGCAATCCATGTAGGGAAACCCTAGCCCAGTTGCATAACCTATCTCTATATAAAGGGAGGTTTGCATTAGGGTTTAGGTGGCTGGTTTAGTAGTTCAGAGAGAGTTGAGTCTTGAATTGATTGTAAACACATTGTGTTAGATAATCAATAGACGACTGTTTGAAGGAAATTGTTCGTGTTTGTGTTCTTGTTTCTGTGAAATCTGATCTAGGGGATTCCGCACTCTAGATTAGATAGACGATTCTGTTAAGATCCATACGGACTAGGGGACCTACAATTGGTATCAGAGCATTCGGCTCTTGATTTTGCTCGGTTCAGAATCATAACAGCAGAAAAAGTTGGGTTTTTGGACGTTTTGGAGGCTGTAATTGAAGTTTGTGACGGCTAAATTAGGTTTTGGCGGCTGTTTTAGGGTTTCAGCAGTGATTTCGGATTAACAGCAGGCATTTCGGATTGAAGACTTGCATTCCGGATCAAAAAGCAAAGTATTTCGGATTGAAGACTTGAATTTCGGATCAGAAATCAGCATTTTGGATCATCAAAAGTGCAATTCGGATCAGAAAAGCCCATTTTGGATTCCATTTCGGGTTGAATTCGGATCAGAAGTGTATTCCGGATTATATCTCGGATCAGAATAATCTATTCCGGATTCCATCTTGGATCAGAATAGTCTATTCCGGATTTCCATTTCGGATCAGAACAGTGCATTCCGGATTTCATCTCGGATCACTATTCTGAATTACCATCTCAGATTAGCAATTCGGATTACCGTTCTGAATTTCTATCTCGGATTGACTATCCGAGTTACTGTTCCGGATTTGGTACTGTTCCGAGTTAGGATTAAGAAGGCGGAAAGTTAACCAACTGACGTAATCGGAGTTAAAGGTTATCGGACATAGAATTTGATCCATAAACAATTTTGACAAACCGGTTGCACGGTTAGACTCGTGTGATTTTTAGGACAAAAAAAATTCCTAAAATCATAATCGGACAATATACATCATTAGAATCGTATCGTCGAGACGAGTCTAATAGTATAATTTGGTAATCACTCATTTCGGACAAGTTTTAGCGTTTTTAATGAGCCGGTTCGGTAAAAATGTCGAATATGTCTAATCTAAATGAACTGTTAAGAATGGAGCATAAGGCTAGCACCACAAACAAACCTCCAAAGATGCTGAAGGTAGAGAGAACTGTCTTACTTGGAAGGATAGGTTTCAATCCTTTATTGAATATTAGGACACACGGATGTGGATCTGTATTCAAGATGAGTATGCTAACCTAACGCATGATTTTGAGGGCAGACAACGTGTTACTGCTTATGTAAACATGTCTAAAGCTGAAAAGAGGATGTATGAATCTTAGAAGAAAGCCTTAGCTGCTATAAAGATGTCGTTACCTGATGGCATCAAACATACATTCAAGCGTTATACTACATCGAAGGAGATGTGGGATGCCCTAGAGAAGAGGTATGAGGGCAATACCGATGTGAAGAAAAATAAAGTTGATCTGCTAAAGAAACAGTTTGTTGTGTTCAAAGGAATGAGAAATGAATCCCTTGAAGATATTATCACGAGATATTATCATCTGATGTTAGAAATAGATAATTATGACATAGAGGGATACACGGATGTGGAGATAAACGACAAGTTGTTGGATGCTTTATCTGCAAAGTGGGATATCTATACTTTGATGATAAAAGGTGAAGCTGATTATGAAAAGAAAGACTTGGAAGAGGTTTGTTAGGAAATTGAGAGCTTATGAGCTCAATATGAAGAAAAGAAGGAGACTGGATATGATCAGGTTCAAGATCCGGGGATTTATAAAGGTCTTACACCTTCATCTTCCAACAATGCTTCTACTGATATTGCAACTGCGTTTCTCTCATATGAGAATGAGCAGATAGTGACAAATGCTGAGAGTGAAGTATGTTTTGTTGCTGCTTTAGGAGGCTCGTCAGGGGCTAAGAGACAACAATTAAGTAGTAGTAACAGCAGTTCTAAGTCTATGCCTCTGAGTGTCAAAAGTGCTGAAGATCACCTGGCATTGCTTGCTTCTTTCGTTGCTTCCTACGAGAACTACATTCAGGGAAGAATATCTGATCCTGCTACGTTTGATGAGGATTATGATCAGATTGACCCCTGATGACCTTGAGGAGATGGATTTACAATGGCAGATGGCCATGATTTCTATAAGAGTGAAGAGTTTCATGAACAGAACAGGCAGAAAGTTCGTTGGAAAGAATATGGGCTTTGACAAGTCAAAAGTGAAGTGTTACAATTGTCAAAACTACGGACATTTTGCTAGAGAATGTCAACGACCAAAAACTGAATCTCGTTCTAACTCATCCTTTCAAGATTCTCCTGGTCATGGTTCAAGCAACAGAAATACATCGACTAACACTAGATCAAAGGCCCTGATCTCTACTGCTAGAGAGGGTTCCTACAATTGGAGTGTTCATCTGGAATGCCTCACAGGCGTTCATGGCTGAGATAGCTTTAGTTGCTGATGAAGAAGTGAAAGTTGATGCTGAGGAAGAGCAAGAGAAGGTAGCTGAAAAAGCTGTTGGAGAACAGACTGCTACAGAGAAGAAGATGGTTGTTGATGTTGTTGCTTTCATGGCTGATCTAAGCAAATCAATAGGCGAGGTATGTTCTAACTCTGGTAGTTCTGTTTGCTTAAAATGTCACGAACTGCAAAGTGAAGTTGACACATTAACAAAGACAAAACCAAAGTCTGGTAAATGTGCTCTCGAACCTAAAAGAATCAAACTTTTTCGTAAAACGAGATGATTCTTTATACTTGAAGAAAATTAAAGGTTATGAAGAAGAAATCAATATTCTAACCTATAAGCTTAATGAAAAACTTCAAGTAATTGATTTAGCTCATGATACGATGAGTGAGAAAACAAAAGAGGTTTCTGAAAAATGCAAAGAGTTGTCTGAAGCAAAACTTAAAAATTATGAACTTGAAAAGAGACTAAATCAATTCAGAGATTCATCGTTTGTTATGAAACACATGATGAATGGACTGAAGAAGTGTAATGACAAGACATGTGTGGAATTCAAAGGTTTGAATGAAGTTTCATCACCTCTTGGTCATGATTATTCTTTCTTGCCAGATGAAGAAGAGCTTACAAACTTTGGGCCAACTACACCCGGTAGTTCCACATCAGAGAATGCCAAGAAAGATAATAACAGAGACACCGTTTTGAAAACAAAGAATACACATCCTAAGAATCAAAAGCAAATGTTTGTTAAAAAGGTTGATTTTGTTAAGGGGAGTGATATGAAGGAAGAGGTCACTGTTATTACAAAAGAGTCTAATGTGCAGTTTGCTAAGAACAAAAACAAAGACGAAACAGAAGTTAAGCAAACTAAACAAGATCTTTCAAAGGCATCGTCATCACCATCATCATCATCATCATCGCCTGATGAATCTAAGCAGGCGGCTGCAATTAAGAAGTCTTCGGCTAGGAAATCGTGCTTCAAATGTCACGAAAAGGGACTGTAGCTAGCTATTGTCCTAACAAAAAGAGTGAAGCACAGGTAAGTGAGAGACAAAGAGAAAAATCACCAGCAAAAGGTGGTGATGGTGAGAAGAAGGTTAACTCACCAAAGATATCTGCTACTAGGCAACAGAGGGTTGCTGTTGGTGTTGATAAGGCTGAAAAAGGACCTCCCCAAGTTCCTCGTTTTCAAAGAAATCAACAAAGATTTCAGCCCGAATCCACATCAGGCAGATATGAAAGACCTAGAAATAGTTCACCACGAATGAATAACTTTAATTGTCGATCAAGTAATTTCAGAAGTCAAGGTCAATATCAAACTCGACATCAGAATGTTGGTATTCGAAATTTTTATAACGATGGCTTTAGAAATTATCATCATCAAAATTCATGGAACCAAAATCATAGGTCGCAAAGTCCAAACATGTTTAGGAAACCTCGGGACCAGAGACCTAGTGGAAATCAAAAACCATTTCCATCAACAGGTCTACGATCCAAGACTCCTGTTAGGAGTGATGGATATTGGATGGATGTCTGTAACACCCTGTAAAATCGTGTCCAATAATATAGTGACATGTGTTGTATTTTTATATATATAGTCTAATAAAGACTAATATGGACTAAAAGTGACAACATGCTCAAACTGAGCCTCTGAATGACTTTTTGATGTCAACATGCATAAACCTAGCCTCTGAACGACCATTAGTGTCGTCATGCGTAAAAGCGTAGCCTCTGAACGACCATTAGTATCGTTATGCTTAAACTCGGCCTCTGAGTGACTGTTGTGTCAACATGCCTAGCTTCTGAGTGACATCGGAGTCAACATGCTTATACTGAGCCTTTGAGTGATCCTTTACGTAGTCCTAACTCTCATATGTCCTATTTGTTGGACGAGAGTGATTAAATCCAACAATATATGAAAGTTGGATAATAGAGGGATTAAAAGTGTCAACATGTTAATTTATACCTCTGAGTGACCTTTTAACGAACTGAGAGCTCGAAAATGTCTGGGCATAATCCCGGGTATGCCAAGTATTGGCTACATAGGGCTAAAAGTGCCAAAAAGGTGTTTAAATAGTTTTTTAGAAGCTTTAATAAGTTAAGGGGTTAAAAGTGTCAAACTTTGAAACTGGCCATGGGTCGGTCGCGGGCCGCGAGAGACATGGCCTGTGTCTCTCACGGGGCGCGACAGGAGGTCTGTAGCAGAAAGTTTTGCTTGGTCTCCAAACAAAACTCCAAAACCATGTTTTCGAAACCATGGCTTCCCAAACTGCTATGCCACGTTTTGGGCACTTGTAAGCTTCCTCTTACACCCCTAAACACCTGGCTTCACCTCCTTTGAGCTCTCCAACTATAAATAGGTGTTCAAGTGCTTGACTCCGACTTGCACCTTTCTTATTCATACTCTTCTCCCTCCTCTGGAAGTTCCTAGCTAAAAGAAGCATCCAACATAGTTCTTTTGCACCTTAGGAATCACTAGTAAGTGTTCCTTCTTTGTGCATTTTCGTTTATAGGCTTTTGTAGCCAAAAGTCAAGCGTTTTGCGGAAAATGCTTTGACTTTCGGTTAAGACCATTATGGTCCAGCCATTGTTTGAAATGAACATGGCCAAGTGATCATAATAAGGTAGGTGTTAATCCCTATAAAGGGCACCTCCTGAAGAGCATGTTAGCTAGACCAATTGACGGGTCAAAGTTATGATATTAAAAAGTCAAACATGCCATTTTTCGGAAAAATCATTAATCGATCTTTTATATGATATGAAACCTATTTTGACACTTAAATAATTATTAGAACATGTAAGGACATGTTCGGCTCATCAATTTCAGTTCTAGGGTCGGTTCGCAACCGAAAGCCGCGAAGTTTGACTTCTGCTTTGACTTTCGATTCTGACCTGATTTAGATTAGTTACCTACTGATCTAAAGTTGCATTATGATCATAATATTATATAGCAAAACCCTCTGAGGTTATATTACATGATCATAATCAGAATCTAAGTTTATGTGCAAGTTCCATAATTATGCCATTCTTGACCAAAATGCTCTTATAAGGCATAGTTTCGTTTTAAAACCATAATGGGCATAAAAGTTGATATCCTACTGATATCTTAGCTTATTTAAAATACAACGGCATATAGAACTTGTCCATTACTTATCCAGTTACCCGATATCGCTAATATGCGCACAGTTACGTATATGTAACTATTTTACGGAAATTAACTGAAACGAGTTTAACCTTGTCATTTAAGTTTCAAAATCCAGAATGTTTATAGTTTACCCATATTATACAAGTCAAGGTACTTGTCGGGTTTAAACTACATTCTATCCGATCATCATTTAATCGAGCGTTATACGTAATGATCATGTACACTATTCGGTTTATAAGACCGTTAGTATTTAATTGGCTAGCTTATGCCATAATCCAGACTAGAGCCTTGCTGGTAAATGCTATCTACACTTGGTACTTTTATATACGGCTGAGTTATTAAAAATTAAAAGAAGAAGACTAGCTCAGGTAAATACTCTTGACTTATTTTCCGTATACGGGCTTGGGATACAGTAAATTATTACCGCTTGGTCCAAAATGGGGTCAATCGAATGCCCGCTTGTGGCTAGTAAACCTCATATTTTGTTTTAATCAGTTTTGTATGATAACTTAAACATCGGGGGTTAAATTACTATGTCCTGGATATCATCGGCTCAATAAATTAGTTATTGGCCACGAACTTCGCGTGGGGTGTGGCATACACCTGACAGACGCTCATATGCAAATATTCCCAAGATGTTGGGGATGACTCCTTCTTGAGTCCTGAGTGGTGTGTATTTAATCATGTCTCGGTTTCTGTACTGGGCCCTGTATGTATTGACAAACATGTGAATCTGATACAAGGTTGTAAATTAAACTTTCCCAAGTTAATAAAAGATGTTGTGACGTTTTGCACTTAAAAATCATTTTAAAGTTTTAAAAATAAGTCAGTTGGGTGTATTTACCAGCGTAAGCTGACATATCGTCCAAAGACTAATAAGCAGGTACAATACGAAATAGCCAGGAAGCTGCTCGGTAGTGAATAAGAGGATCTTGCAAATCCTTAGATCTGCCCTAAATTCTGTTTTATATTCTTTCTTGTACATTTTATGATCCACCTGTGGATCTTCTATTACGAGCCTGTATATTATTTTGTATTTCTAAACATTTGGTTTGTAATAGTAATTTTACTCCAAGACTTTCGTTGTGCCGTGTTTAACTGACTATGATGGTTATCAACTGACGTCATGATACTCCCCACCCGGGCCCACCGGTGTATGGATTTCCGGTTGGAAATCTGGGGTGTGACAGGTTGGTATCAGAGCCAACGTTTGAGAGAATTAAACACTAGCCTTTTGTGTTTGATCTCAAACTTACACAAGCACATTCCTTAGACTTCCGAATCTAGGCATTGACCTAGGATTACTCATTTCATTATTAAGTTATTAGTATTGTTTTTGAATTGATTTTTAACAGGAAAATACCGCCACGTGTACGAGGACAAAGTGGGAGAGGAAAAGGTCCAATGAGGGGAGGACCATCGGGGCGTATTCCCCCTCAACCTCACAACTCAGATGACTACCAAGAATCAGGAGATTCGTCTCCTTGGCAACCAGCGAGACGTTCTGTCTCTAATAGACACTCGCCCTCACATTCCCAAAATTCTTACCACTCTCACCACTCCAATCATTCACACCATTCTCACCATTCCCATTCCCATCACTCTTACCATGAGGAATTTAACCCTAACCATTATTTTAACACACCTCCAGCCGATCAAAATCAGTTGGACCAGCCAAACCCTATGGACGAGGACTCTGATCCGGAGACGCCGCCGTCGGGATGAAATATGCATCCCATTGAAATTTCGAGCGATTCAAACTCATATGCCGGATCGCCCTACCAAGGTCCTACTGAGTGGGACTAATACTGAAACCAATTCACCTTCGCCCACACTCCTTCTCATCACTCTCAACCACCCCCAGTACAAGAAGATGTCCACATGGAATCGGTGGACCAACCTCAACCACCACCTGAACCATCATGAAGAAAGCGTGGAGCACGTATGTCGGTACGTGCCGAACAAAGGTCGGGATCGTTGCCACCTTTGCCCAACTCTTACCCCACAATTCACGAGGACCCACAAATGGGTGGACCCTCTAATACCTCACCTGTGGTTGAACCAACACCCACACCTACAGTTCAACCATCGCCAACGGGTTATACTAACCCAATCCCCACATATCCAGACACGTCTGGATATGATCATTTTAACCCGTCTACACCGGTAGACTATCAAGCATGGTCGCAAGACCCCTATATGCAAGTTGTTATGCACAATGCACTTTACCCGTCTCTTTTCCCACCTACTTATCCACCAACTGGATATCCAACTTATGGGTACCAGTATCCAGTTATACCACAACCACAACCTCCGCCACCACTTGAGGCCATTAATGAGGCCTTGGAACGGATGAAAGAGATGCAGTAGCAAGCGGAGAAAACAGAGAAGAAGACAAATATTTCTTCAAGAAACTCTCCAAGCTGGTCAAGGGAAAGAAGGATGAGTGAAGTCTCTTCTAATTATATGTAGTCCCTGCATGGACATTGTTATTTCCTTAGTCCCTGCGTGGACATGTTTATTTCTTTTTAAAGTCCTTGCATGGACAGTTTATTTCATTTTCTAATATTGTAATTTCTTATGGAAATTAATGAAGTACTTTGGAATTATATATATGTATTCATCCTCTTGAAAACGAGCGTCTCGATTTTACTCGAATTTAGCTCTGCGATATAATTCAAAAAGATCTTAATGGTTTTGATTTGCCAAGTGGCACAGACCACATATTTGGCCAAATATATAAATGGTAGTTAAGAATGGAAGGGTCTTCTATCATGATAGTTAAGGGAAGTTATCCTTCTATCTAGAGGTGGTGGACTAGGTTCAAGCCTCCAAGTCATTAAGGTCAATGTGACCGTGACTATTAATCAACCATTAAGATCCTCTTATGATAACATTCAAGTAATGTTCATACTCTTGGTAGTGTGACTTGAGGAATCACACTAGCCTTCAAGGTAACGGACTATGTCCTAACCTTATATAGCCCTTGTGATCTGTTTAATCCCGGCTAAATATCATCAGTGCGGTGATGAATAAGACATCCATTAGAGATGTATTTTATATAGCCCTTGTGATCTATTTGATCCCGGCTAAATATCACCAGCGCGGTGATGAATAAGACATCCATTAGAGATGTATTTTATATAGCCCTTGTGATCTGTTTGATCCCGGCTAAAATATCACCAGTGCGGTGATAAATAAGACATCCATTAGAGATGTATTTTATATAGCCCTTGTGATCTATTTGATCCGGCTAATATCATCAGTGCAATGGTAGATAAAACATCCATTAGTGATGTATTACCCTTTTGGGTTATAATCTAATTTATATAGCCCTTGTGATCTATTTGGCTAATATCATCAGTGCGATGATAGATAAAACATTCATTAGTAATGTATTACCCTTTCGAGCTATGATTAATTTTATATAGCCCGTGCGATCTATTCTGATCCCGGCTAATATCACCATTGTGGTGATTAAACATCCATTAGTGATGTATTGCCCTTTCGGGCTATGATTAATTTTATATAGCCTATGTGATCTATTCTGATCCGGCTAATATCACCAGTGCGGTGATAAAACATCCATTAGCGATGTAGTGCCTATGTGCCCTATTTTATGTCCATTAGTGACAGGCCTATATGCCATATTTTAAATGTCCTTTGTGACAGGCCTATGTGCCATATTTTGTGTCCACTAGTGACAGGCCTATGTGCCATATTTTATGTCCATTAGTGACAGGCCTATATGCCATATTTTAAATGTCCTTTGTGACAAGCCTATGTGCTATATAAAATTGTCAAATATGACAATGACAGTTGTGACATTGCGATCCCCTGTCTAGTAATAAATGGACTATGTCCAGATTGTAATTTGCCTATGATGGTCCTATTAAGACCTAGGCCAAATATAGTTATATTAAGCCTAAGAGTTGTGATGTTATTCACACTAGTATAGGCAATGGATTTTTTTCATATATCCAATGTTTAAAAGCAGATATGGTTATTATACCATGGCTAAGAGAAATTTCATTGGTATTACAGCACCAAAGCTTTGAAGAATGGCTAATTCTAATGAGGCATAAAGTAGCCATCAGAACGTCAACTCTTAGGACGCCAAAAATGTAGCCATAGATAATAATGATTTCCAAGCGCGTATTGATGCGGCTGTGGAAAAGGCCATGGGTAAGGCCATTGAAAAGCTAAGAGAGTCGAGTGCTACTCGCTCTAGACGTTTATCTATTCCACCATCTTCAACTCATATGGAGAGCTCATTCACTCTTCAAATGCGAAGAGTGAACCAAAGAAAATAGATTTCACTGAAAGATCCCGTTTTGTTAAAGACGGATGTACCTATAAGTATTTCGTCTCCTACAAACCCTGAGACTTTAATGGGGAAAAAGGAGCTGTAGAAGCCCTAAAGTGGCTGGACGAAATGGAGACTATTGTAGACATCAGCAGCTGTGCTGAAAAGGATGTGGTCAAGTATGTATCACAGTCCTTTAAGGGCGATGCCCTAACATGGTGGAAGGCCATGATCCATTCAACAGCTAAAGTATACCTGTATAATCTGGGGTGGTCTAAGTTTATGGACCTTATTAAGGAAACCTACTGCCCACCCCATGAGGTGGAGAAAATAGAGACAGACTTCTTGTCTCTTTCCATGAAAAACCTAGACTGTCGGAAGTATGTTTCCAATTTCAATTCCCTATCTAGGTTAGTTTCCTATCTAATCACCCCAGAATCCAAACGCATTATGCGTTTTATCAATGGATTAGCGCCCGAGATTAAGGGCATGGTAAAGGCTGCTCAGCCTAATACCTATAGGTCTGTTGTAGACCAATCTCTCTCTCTCACCCTTGATTTGGTAAGGCAGAAGTCAGTTAAGTCTGAAACTGACATAAAAAGGAAGAGGGAAGATAACAACTCCCATAGATTTAATAAGAAAAGTAAAGGGAGATTCGGGTTCAAAGGGAACCAAGGCAAGTCGGCTATAATGCCATTTTGCAAGACTTGCAACCGTAGGCACTGGGATCAGTGTAATTCTGATCCACAAGCTAGAACTTGTGCTATTTGTAAAAAATAGGGCATAAGACCCTAGATTGTAAAGATCTTAAGGATGTTGTATGTTATATCTGCAATGAAAAGGGGCACAATGCAACTAACTACCCTATGAATTCGAGGAATAATATTCGAAACCTGGAGAAGCCAAGAAGGGGAATGCACGCGCTTTTCAACTGACTGCTAAGGAAGCTGTTAATGACAATAACGTCATAACAGGTACTTTCCCCATTAATGATATTTATGCTAGAGTTTTTTTTGATTCAGGTGCAAATAGATCTTTTGTTGATCATAAGTTTAGTAAATTATTAAACCTGCCCATAAGAACTCTATATAAAACTTATGAGATAGAACTTGCTGATGGAACCTTAGAAACCGCAACTTCCTTTCTTGATGGATGCTCTATATCCATTAAGAATCATTCCATCCCTATCTCTCTTCTGCCAATGAAATTGGCGGGGTTCGATGTTGTCTTAGGCATGGATTGGTTATCTTATAACCAAGCCCGCATTGCCTGCGATAAGAAGCTCGTCAAAATTAAAACCCCATCGGATGAAGTGATCATCATCCCCGGAGACTCACACTATGGATTGCCAGACAAGGTGTCGTTACATAAGGCATCCAAGTGTTTGAGAAGAGGCTGTGTTATCTACATGGCACAAGTAACCATCAATGAACCTAAGCCGAACCTTGAAGATCAACCAGTTATCTCGGAGTATCCCAATGTTTTCCCTGAAGAATTACCAGGCCTACCTCTGGATAGGCAAGTAGAGTTCAGAATTGACATCATGCCAGGATCAGCACCCATAGCTAGAGCTCCATATAGACTAGCTCCAGCCGAAATGAATGAGTTAAGAGTTCAATTGGATGAACTCTTGGAGAAAGGATTTATTCAACCTAGTTCCTCACCTTGGGAGCTCCAATCCTCTTCGTTAAGAAGAAAGATGGATCAATGCAGATGTGCATCGACTATCGGGAGCTGAACAAGCTAACAATTAAGAATAGATATCCTCTGCCCAGGATCGATGATTTATTTGACAAACTTCAAGGAGCTAGTTACTTCTCCAAGATCGATTTGAGATCAAAATATCATCAACTGAAGGTTATAAGTGAAGATGTTCCTAAAACTGCCTTCAGGACCCGATATGGTCATTTTGAATTCCTGGTGATGCCTTTTGGGCTCACCAATGCACCAGCAGCAATCATGGATCTCATGAATAGAGTCTGCAAACCGTATTTGGATAAGTTTGTTATTGTCTTCATAGACGACATACTTATCTATTCTCGTAATCAAGCTGTTCACGAGAAATATCTTAGGTGCATCTTAGAACTGCTAAGGCAAGAAAAGCTTTATGACAAATTCTCTAAGTGCGAGTTTTGGCTTGGAGAGGTCTAATTTCTTGGACATATGATAAGTGAGCGTGGTATCCAAGTGGATCCTGCCAAAATTAAGGCCATAATGAATTGGGAAGTACCCAAAACTCCATCTGAAATTCGTAGTTTGTTAGGACAGGCTGGTTATTATAGAAGGTTTATTGAGAACTTCTCAAGAATAGCCACTCCTTTGACTACCCTGACCCGTAAAAATGTTAAGTTGGCAACAAGAATCTTTTGAGATTCTTAAACACAAATTGAGCAATGCTCCTGTGTTATCTCTACCCGAGGGTATTGAGAACTTTGTTGTCTATTGTGATGCCTCGGACACCGGCATGGGTTGTGTGCTAATGCAAAATGGCAAGGTAATTGCCTATGCATCACGACAATTAAAGGTGCACGAAAGGAATTACACCACTCACGATTTGGAACTGGGTGCCGTTGTATTTTAACTAAAGTTGTGGAGACATTACTTGTATGGTACAAAGTGTGTTATATACACTGACCATAAAAGTCTCCAGCACCTGTTCAATCAGAAAGAATTGAACATGCGACAACGCCGTTGGATGGAAACTCTTGATGATTATGATTGCGAGATTTGCTACCATCCTGGCAAGGCAAACGTAGTTGCCGATGCCTTAAGTCGCAAAGAACGGGTTAAACCAATAAGGATTAACGCCAAGAGCATTTAGCTCAGAAATAGCTTAAGTGAAAAGCTATTAGATGCGCAAAAGCAAGCCTTATAAGAGGCTAATATTCCAAATGAGGAAATAGGCGGAACTGTTGATCAGTTAACTCCTAGAAAGGATGGAATCCTAAGATTTAATGATAGAATTTGGGTTCCGATCTTTGGAGGACTTAGAGATCTAATCTCCAAGAAGCGCATAATTCAAGATACTCTGTTCACCCGGGTGGTAACAAGATGTATCAAGACTTGAAGAAGAATTATTGGTGGATGGGTTTGAAGAAATCCAAAGCCACCTATGTAGCTAAATGTCTGACATGTTCACAAGTTAAAGCCGAACATCAGAAACTGTCAGGATTACTACAACAATTAGAAATTCCCACATGGAAATGGGAAATGGTAACAATGGACTTGATTACCAAGTTACCTTAGACCAAATGTGGTAATGACACGATTTGGGTCATCGTTGATAGGCTGACTAAGTCAGCGCACTTTTTGCCAATTAAAGAGACTTATAATTCTGACAGATTGGCTAAGTTGTATGTGGACAAGATTGTGTCCCTACACAGTGTGCCGGTATCTATTGTATCTGATAGAGATACTAGATATACATCCCACTTTTAGAAAAGTTTCCAACAATCGTTAGGCACACGATTAAACTTTAGTACGGCTTACCATCCACAGACTGATGGTCAAAGTGAGCGTACTATTCAAACTCTGGAAGACATGCTTAAGGCATGTGTGATTGATTTAGGTGGAAGTTGGGATGACCACTTACCCCTAATAGAATTCTCCTACAATAACAGCTATCATACTAGCATTAAGGCTGCTCCTTTTAAGGCCTTGTATGGGAGAAAACGTAGAACGCCTGTATGCTGGACAGAAGTTGGGGAAGCCCAACTGTCAGGACCGGAAATTGTCCTGGAGACCATGGAAAAGATTGTGCAAATCCGTGATCGTCTCAAAGCTGCCAGGGATAGGCAGAAGAGCTATGCTGACAAGAGGCGTAAACCTCTTAAGTTCCAAATACGGGACAAAGTCATGCTGAAAGTATCACCCTAGAAAGGTGTGATGCGTTTTGGAAAGAAGGGAAAGTTGAGCCCAAGATATATAGGACCCTTCGAGATAATCGAATGTGTCGGCACTGTAACTTATAAGCTCAGATTGCCAGAGGAGCTTAGTGGAATTCATGATGTATTCCACATATCTAACCTTAAGAAATGTCTAGCCGATGAGTCGCTAGCAATGTCGCACAAAGATGTGCAAATTGATGAAAACCTAAGGTTCGTTGAGAAACCAATTTCAATCGAGGATCGACAGGTTAAGAAGCTCCGAAGAAAAATGATACCTATAGTAAAGGTTAAGTGGGACGCTTTTAGAGGTCCCGAGTATACTTGGGAGGTTGAGTGCACTATGCGACAAAAGTACCCCCATCTTTTTGAATAAAATCTCGAGGTCGAGATTTCTTTTAAGAGGGTGAGGATGTAACACCCTGTAAAATCGTGTCCAATAATATAGTGACACGTGTTGTATTTTTATATATAGTCCATTAAAGACTAATATGGACTAAAAGTGACAACATGCTCAAACTGAGCCTCTGAATGGCTTTTTGATGTCAACATGCATAAACCTAGTCTCTGAACGACCATTAGTGTCGTCATGCGTAAAAGCGTAGCCTCTGAACGACCATTAGTGTCGTTATGCTTAAACTCGGCCTCTGGGTGACTGTTGTGTCAACATGCCTAGCCTCTGAGTGACATCGGAGTCAACATGCTTATACTGAGCCTCTAAGTGATCCTTTACGTAGTCCTAACTCTCATATGTCCTATTTGTTGGACGAGAGTTATTAAAAACAATAATATATGAAAGTTGGATAATGGAGGGATTAAAAGTGTCAACATGTTAATTTATACCTCTGAGTGACCTTTTAACGAACCGAGAGCTCAACAATGTCCGGGCATAATCCCGGGTATGCCAAGTATTGGCTACGGAGGGCTAAAAGTGCCAAAAAGGTGTTTAAATAGTTTTTTAGAAGCTTTAATAAGTTAAGGGGTTAAAAGTGTCAAACTTTGAAACTGGCCATGGGTCGGTCACGGGCCGCGAGGGACATGGCCTGTGTCTCTCGCGGGGCGCGACAGGAGGTCTGCAGCAGAAAGTTTTGCTTGGTCCCCAAACAAAACTCCAAAACCATGTTTTCGAAACTGTGGTTTCCCAAACTGCTATGCCACGTTTTGGGACACTTGTAAGCTTCCTCTTACACCCCTAAACAACTGGCTTCACCTCCTTTGAGCTCTCCAACTATAAATAGGTGTTCAAGTGCTTCATTCCAACTTGAACCTTTCTTATTCATACTCTTCTCCCTCCTCTGGAAGTTCCTAGCTAAAAGGAGCATCCAACATAGTTCTTTTGCACCTTAAGAATCACTGGTAAGTGTTCCTTCTTTGTGCATTTTCGTTTATAGGCTTTTATAGCCAAAAGTCAAGCGTTTTACGGAAAACGCTTTGACTTTCGGTTAAGACCATTATGGTCCAGCCATTGTTCAAAATGAACATGGCCAAGTGATTATAATAAGGTAGGTGTTAATCCCTATAAAGGGCACCTCCTGAAGATCACGTTTGCTAGACCAATTGGGTCAAAGTTATGATATTTAAAAGTCAAACAGGCCATTTTTCAGAAAAATCATTAATCGATCTTATATATGATATGAAACCTGTTTTAAAACTTAAACAAGTTGGTAATAATTATTAGAACATGTAAGAACATGTTCGGCTCGTCAATTTCAGTTCTAGGGTCGGTTCGCAACCGAAAGTCGCGAAGTTTGCTTCTGCTTTGACTTTCGATTCTGACCCGATTTAGATTAGTTACCTACTGATCTAAAGTTGCATTATGATCATAATATTATATAGCATAACCATCTGAGATTATATTACATGATCCCATAATAGGCATAAAAGTTGATATCCTACTGATATCTTAGCTTATTTAAAATATAATGGCATATAGAACTTGTCCATGACTTATCCGGTTACCCGATATCGCTAATATGCGCCACAATTACGTATATGTAACTATTTTACGAAAATTAACCAAAACGGGTTTAACTTTGTCATTTATGTTTCAAAATCCAGAATGTTTATAGTTTACCCATATTATACAAGTCAAGGTACCTGTCGGGTTTAAACTACATTCTATCTGATCATCATTTAATCGAGCGTTATACGTAATGTTCGTATATACTATTCGGTTTATAAGACCGTTAGTATTTAATTGGCTAGCTTATGCCATAATCCAGACTAGAGCCTTGCCGGTAAATGCTATCTGCATTTGGTACTTTTGTATATGGTTGAGTTATTAAAAATTAAAAGAAGAAGACTAGCTCAGGTAAATACTCTCGACTTATTTTCCGTATACGGGCTTGGGATACAGTAAATTATTACCGCGTGGTCCAAAATGGGGTCAATCGAATGCCCGCTTGTGGCTAGTGAACCTCATATTTCATTTTAATCAGTTTTGTCTGATAACTTAAACATCGGGGGTTAAATTACCGTGTCCTAGATATCCTCGGCTCAATACATTAGTTATTGGCCACGACCTTCGCATGGGGTGTAGGCTTACACCTGACAGACGCTCATATGCAAATATTCCCAAGACGTTGGGAATGACTCCTTCGTGAGTCCTGAGTGGTGTGTATTTAATCATGTCTCGGTTTCTGTACTGGGCCCTGTATGTATTGACAAACATGTGAATCTGATACAAGGTTGTAAATTAAACTTTCCCAAGTTAATAAAAGATTTTGTGTCGTTTTGCACTTAAAAATCATTTTAAAGTTTTCAAAATGAGTTAGTTGGGTATATTTACCAGCGTAAGCTGACGTATCGTCCAAAGACTAATCTGCAGGTACAATACGAAATAGGCCGGAAGCTGCTCGGTAGTGAATAAGAGGATCTTGCAAATCCTTAGATCTGCCCTAAATTCTGTTTTATATTCTTTCTTGTACATTTTATGATCCGCCTGTGGATCTTCTATTACGAGCCTGTATATTATTTTGTATTTCCAAACATTTGGTTTGTAATAGTAATTTTACTCCAAGACTTCCGCTGTGCCGTGTTTGATTGACTATGATGATTATCAACTGACATCACGATACTCCCCACCCGGGCCCACCGGTGTATGGATTTCGGGTTGGAAATCCGGCGTGTGACAATGTCCCTGTGGTTGATGAATCTAGAAGACCCAAGACCATTAAGGCTTGGGTCCCCCAATCTAACTAATTTTGTTGGTTTGTGCAGGAGCTGCTAAGTAAGATTATCAACTTGTGGTATGTTGATAGTGACGGGGGATGCGATGTTGTTGACTGAGTTTGAGAATATAGAAGGTGGATATGTGAATTTTGCAAGTGCTAAAGAAGGGCACATTACAGGTCGAGGAAAAGTAACCAACGGGAAGATTACACTGGACAAAGTGAACTATGTTGAGCAGCTGAAGCACAATCTGATGAGCGTGTCTCAAGTCTGTGACAAGGGTCACTCGGTCCACTTTACTAAGTCTGAAGCTTTGGTGTCGAAACCTGGTTTGGTGATACCAGATGACTGGATAGTGATGAGAGTGCCAAGGAGAAACGACACTTATGTCATGGACATGGGTGCAAAGGATTCTTTCACTGTGGTGGCGTGTTTACTATCAAAAGCATCTGAGGCTGAGTCATTGTTGTGGCACAGACGCATGACCCACATCCACTACCGAAAAATGAACTATATTATTAAAAATGGTTTAGTGGAAGGGGTGCCAGTGCAGAGGTCTCACGTGGAAGATAAATGTCTTCCATGTCAAAAGAGAAAACAACATAAGAAACCTCACAAGTCTAGAAAAGTAAATTCCATAGATGCCACTTATGAATTACTTCATATGGATCTATTCGGTCCAACGAACGTAAGGAGCATAGGTGGAAAGTACTATTGTTTAGTTGTCACAGATGATTACTCACGATATTCATGGGTTTTCTTTTTAGGTACAAAAGACGAGGAAGCGGAGATGCTGATAGATCTTTTTACAAAATTGGAAAATGTCCATGATGCACGGATCAAGAGGATAAGGAGTGATAATGGCACGGAGTTCAAGAATCGGATTGTGGATCTCTATTGTCTTCGAAAAGGAATTGAACATCAATATTCTGCTCCTTATACACCTCAACAGAATGGAGTCGCTGAGAGGAAAAACAGGACGTTGATTGAAGCCGTAAGGACTATGCTGTCTGATTCAAAGCTTCCAGTTCTTTTCTGGGGAGAAGCTGTGAACACAGCTTGTTATGTCCTCAACAAAGGCTTTGAACCAAAATTAAAAGGCTTTGAACCATTTGGATTACCCTGCAACATTGTGCGAAATAAAGATAAGCAAAAATTCGGTGAGGTAGCTGATGAGGGTTACTTTCTAGGCTATATGCCTGGAACACCGAATAAAAGGGTTTTTAATCTAAAAACTGGTAAAATTGAGGTTGTGTTTAACATGGAAATCACTAGTTATTCACCTCAGCAATCAACGAGTGGTCCTGCTATATTATATGATAATGATAGTGTTTTACAATCATTTAATATTCTTGATTTTTCCAATGCTGATGAGTCTCAAGTGATTCAGTCTGTGATCAGTGAAGATGGCAAGTGTGACTTCATGCCTAGATCGAGTGTATCGATGACAGATGCTCCAGAAACTTCTTCCAGTGCAGCTCCAGAGGACTCCAGTGATAGTGAGTCTGAACCTATTTAGGGGGAGGATTTCACTAATTCGTTTGCTAATGCTAATATTCAGTGGGAGGTGGATCTAATCTGGGAGATAATCTGGTTATTGACACCATTGCTACCACACGTGTAAACAGAGATCATCCAGTTGAAAACATAATAGGTGATGCTGCTACAGGTGTTCAGACGAGAAGAGGTGTGCTCAAAGGTTCCTGTTTGTTTACTTCGATTCAGAAGACTGGGTTGATTCTTGAGTGTTTGTATAGCTGTTTTATTGCCCAAAAGGAGCCGAAAAATGTTCATACTCTAAAAGACAATTGTTGGGTTGAAGCTATGAAAGAAGAACTAGCTCAGTTCAAGAAGTCGAAAGTTTGGGAGCTAGTTGACTTGCCTGAAGGAGAGAAGGAAATAGGCACTAAGTGAGTGTTTAAGTGCAAGAAAGACGACCGAGGGATTGTGATAAGGAATAAGGCTCGGTTGGTGGTGAAAGGGTTCAATCAGCAAGAGGGGATTGATTACAATGAAGTGTGTGCACCAGTAGCAAGGTTGGAAGCAATTCGTTTGTTCCTAGCTTTTGCTTCATTCAAGGGCTTCAAAGTTTATCAACTTGACGTGAAGAGTGCATTTCTTTACGGGAAAGTCCAAGAAGTGGTGTATGTCTCACAGCCAGATGGGTTTACTGATCCAGATTATCCAGATCGAGTCTATCGACTTGATAAGGCATTGTATGGATTGCATCAGGCACCTAGGGCGTGGTATGAGACACTGTCAGCACATTTGTTAAAACATGGGTTTGAAAGAGGTCAGATTGACTGTACACTTTTCATCAAAGGAAGAAGGAAGACTTTCTGTTGGTAGAGGTATACGTAGATGACATAATTTTTGGGTCATCTGATGAGAACATGTGTCATGTATTCGAGGAGGTAACGAAGAGCAAGTTTGAAATGAGTGAGATGGGTGAGCTATCTTACTTTCTTAGTTTACAAGTTGAACAGAAGAAGGATGGGATGTTTATACATCAGACGAAGTATGTGTATGACATTTTGTCTCGTTTCAAAATGGAAGATTGCGCTACTTTCAATACACCTATCTGTGAGAATCACAATCTTGGTCCAGATCATGAGAGTGTGGAGGATGTTGATCCAACTCAATACAGGGCAATGATTGGTTCTCTAATGTACTTGACTGCTTCAAGACTCGAAATCATGTTCGCAGTATGCCTTTGTGCCAGATATCAAGCGAATCCAAAGGAGTCCCACATGAAAGTGGTGAAGCGGATTCTTCGTTACTTGAAGGGGAAACCTAAACTTGGGTTATGGTATCCAGCTTCTAGTGATTTGAAGTTTGTTGCTTTCACTGATTCGGACTTTGGAGGATGCAAATCTACAAGGAAGTCTACCACAGGTGGTTGTCAGTTCTTAAGAGGGAGGCTCGTGTCATGGCAATGCAAGAAGCAGTCTTGCGTGTCTACCTCGACGTGTGAAGCTGAATATATTGATGCGGGTAGATGTTGCTCTCAGGTTCTCTGGATCCAACAGCAGATGCGCGATTATGATTTGAATTTCACTCGTACTCCTATTATGATAGACAATAATGCCACTATTTCAATCACCAACAATCCCATAAAACACAGTCGCACAAAACATATTGACATTCGTCATCATTTTATACGAGATTGTGCTGAAAAGAAATTAATTGAACTGCGTCAAGTTGACACACTTGATAACCTGGCAGATCTTTACACAAAAGCATTTGACAGGGCTCGTTTTGAACATTTAGTCGAACTCAACGGATGAGGAATCCTGAATAACCATTTTTCCATAAAAATATTTTGTAAATAATTTACTACTTTTCAAAATGAAAAAACATAAAAAATAGAAAATCAAAAATGAGTTTTCACTGTGTGAAAAAGAAGAAATGATAGTACATCAGCAAGTTAGACTGTCACTCTGAAATTAAAATTAAATTGCTTAAGTGTGATAGCAACTTCATCATATGATGTACCAGTAGGCAAAAAGCATGAAATAATCAACTTATCTTGGTGATACACATATAATAAACTGCATATGAGTGGGTAACATATCAGTGGCGTATGGTTTTATAACCTTAAATCTTGCGTTGATAGATTGTCAAAATCTGAGGTTTTAGGTCTTTATATCGTTATTTCATCCGGGGTATCAAGGTTGTCCTTATGCTGCATCTAGATATATGATGACCTAGGCACAACCAGGATATCTTAAAAGAGCTAAAATGCCAAATCCCAAAAATTGAAGAAGCTCTCCTAGAGAGTCATTCAAATGTGCAAATTGCATTATTCATACCAAAATATGGTATTTGTCCTAACCCTCGTTGGATATTGGTCTCTTTGTTGTACAGAAGTATTGACTTGATCACCAATTATCTAACGTTGTAATTCAAAAAGATGAATTTCGGTATACTCACCTACTACGATGAATTTTTGTGCATACCTTGATCATGGGGGTATGCCCTGAAGTGGGACACACGAGTATATAGTATAAATTATCTAAACATATCACTAGGTAATGGTACTTGAAATGTTCATGTATTTTATTTAAGTGGATAAACAATACTGGTAATCGTCTTGAACTGCTTTTCACGAATATTGCATATAGAATTATCAAATAGTGTGAAAACAATTTGATGTTGCTGATATGATCTTCTTAACAGTGATACTCACAAAAGCAGAGTGTTTATTATTTTGTACTTTATTTGCTTTCCGAAAATATAAAAATCCAAAAAGATTTCATTTTCTTGTATATTCTTAATGTACGGATATTGGTTGTTCATGGAGGAGTTCTTACCGATAGGGGGAGACGATGTTAGAAGATGAGTTCAAAATTTTAGATGTGCTTAAAATTTTGAGTATGTGGTCTGAGTTGAGAAGTGCTTAATCTGTGATACAATTTTACTATCTCTTGAATAATATTAATATGTTTAACTTGTGTTGAAAAATTCTTATGGTTTCTCGAGATGTGTGTTTTATAGTATACAGATTGTAGCAGTGTGTTGCTAAGAAGTTTGGTGAAGAGGAGTTTGCTTGGATGCATGGTAGAACCTCCTTTCTACATTGTAGACAAAGTTGAAGAGTTTGAAGATTGCTATGCAATGACTAAACTGTAGTTTACTCAAACGCTAACGATTTAGAAGATTTGGTGATTGGATACATCAGCTTAGGGGGAGTCTGTTGCTGACAGAAGCTATTAAAGTTGAAGCTATCCAAAGACCAACATTTTTCAAAGAAGTTAAAGATTGATGTTTTTTAAAGAAGTTAAAGATTGCAAGAAGACTGAAGACTAAGTTATTTTATGAAGTTATTGTCAAGGGGGAGTTGGTTGGTGCATATTTGTGACAACAGCTTAGATTTGGTCTTTGGATATCTTGTAATTAGTAAAATGATAAACGGTTAGTGCGTTTAGTTTTGTAATAGTGAATAAGAAGTAATTGGGCTAAACTAGACATTAAACAGAACATGGTAGGCAAATTGGGCTTGAGACCCATTAGCAATCCATGTAGGGAAATCCTAGCCCAGTTGCATAACCTATCTCTATATAAAGGGAGGTTTGCATTAGGGTTTAGGTGGCTGGTTTAGTAGTTCAGAGAGAGTTGAGTCTTGAATTGATTGTAAACACATTGTGTTAGATAATCAATAGAAGACTGTTTGAAGGAAATTGTTCGTGTTCGTGTTTGTGTTTATGTTCTTGTTTCTGTGAAATCTGATCTAGGGGATTCCGCACTCTAGATTAGATAGACGATTATGTTAAGATCCATACGGACTAGGGGACCTACAACTTGTCTTTTAGATCATTCCAAGACGCGAGCTTGCCTGTGGGCAAGCTGTCGAACCATAGGCGCGCGGCGCCTATGAGGGTTTGGACAAACAGGTGACACCACATAGGCAACGTCTAGCCTCCAATCAGTTCTGCGCATGTAAAGAGACGCAGGTGGTCACCGGGTCTGTCAACCCGTTGTACTTCCCGACGTTGGAGGGAAGTTTTGCGCACTCCAATGGTGCGAGCGCTATATCCTTGATAAATTTGGAGTGTTCGGCCGCTTCGGCCCGCCGGTAGATCAAGTTATAATTATTCTTCGCTTCTGGGTTGTAGCCACCCTGTGGAGCGGATCTGTATGCAGCATGACACTTTGGCAGCCCGGTGAAACACGCTGGCGCTATCACCCTCGCCATAGGTTTCGTCCTCATCACGCTGGGTGCACCGCTCCCCTAGGGGGCGCGGGCCCAACCGCGAGTGGGCAGATGCTCGCCTAAGAGAGTGAGACTCAGGTCTAGGCGGCGGTTGAGTGTACTCCGTCTCTTGGGTACGGAGCTCAGATGGTACGCTCGTCGTGGATGGGGAGTCGTAGCTTAGTATTCTTGGTGCAGGTGAAACATGAACCTGAGCAGCGGGATGCACCTGGATAGCAGGAGTGTTTTCTTGTGCGCAGAGCTACGCGTAGACGACGTTAGGGTCGTCTGAGACTTAATGTACCAAGACGTCGGGGTCTCACCCGGGGGTAAGACCGATGTGATTGGTATAAAAGGAGTCTCCAGTTGAGCTCCGGGAGTAATCGGAACGTTTACTCGGCCAAAGTCGTGGCGAGTTCCGACATTCTCAGAAGAATCTTCTTCCACTAGTCCGTCGATTCGAGAGGCATGAACTGGGTTCTTGCCTTCGACTCGAGGACCTCGTGGAATGTTGGATGGGAAAATCAGCCATTTGGACGTGAGATTTATGAAAAAATGAAAACGAGAGAGCTGATTAGAAAGAGAAAGGTTGTCCCACGGATGGCGCTAATGAAGAAACACCAGTGAACCTAGGGATATCCGGGGATATATAAGTTACAACCAAGGTATTTCTGCATAAAGGGGTTGTCTCTTCGCTCGTTTCTCAGGATGATCTCACTCAGGCTGATCTGCAAAACTATCAGCGTCGTTAGTCTCGTCACGGGGAAAAGGGTTGTTTTCTCCGTGACCACACTCCGGAGTGAGAATAAGTATTGTGCGATTGCAAATAATAAGCGCGAATGCTTGTAAATGTGGTTGCAAGTGATTGTGGATGATCCTTTACCTTGTGGTTTGGTACTTATTTTATAGCCAAAAGTAAGTGGGCTCAGGAGATGGGCTGGTGGGCCTTGGGCCCGGCCCCCGCGACCAGAGACATCCCTTTTGTCCCTCTGCATCAGACATTAAATGTCCCCTGCAGGGGAATTAATGTCTTCTGTCAAGAGGTGTGGTCTGCCGGGCGCTAAATGGTGTCACGTGTAAAGACAGTAAGGACGAACATCTCTGGTGTCAGACTTGCTACCAGCCGAAAGTGGAGAAGGTGGAACAGTCACTAACGTAGATATGGTTGGTGTACAGTCTGGTGTCTGTGTTACTGTTCATTTGACACTGTCAGATGCAACCTGCCGAGCAACCATTCGTCACAGTTCTGCCACTCTGTACCCTTGAGTATGGTCAACACCTCTTAGTGCTTACCCTTTCTGCGAGGCTGTTAGTAATTTCCCGCCAGCGCAGAGTAGCAGGGATAAATCCTTTTGTCTACAAGACTATGAGGTGCTCTCATGTTTGTCTTGTCCTTGCGAGGTTTTAGGATTTATGACTAGAGGGTTGTATGCTCCGTGCAGGGTCTAGTAGCATGCGTGTGTAAATCTAACTTGCCGTTGCGCCAAGTACACAAGGCTCGTTGTGTGACTTATTGGTGTTGATCTAATTTACCATTGCACTGAGTGCGCAAGGTTCATTGTGTGACCTATTGGTGTTGGTCTAATTTACCGTTGTGCTGAGTGCGCAAAGTTCATTGTGTGACCTGTTGGTGTTGGTCTAATTTACCGTTGCGCTGAGTGCGTAAGGTGCATTGTGTGACCTAATGGTTCCAAGGAAGGCGCACCATTGCATATTGCTCGCAAGGTTATCCTTGTGTTGTGTTGTGTAGGGTATGGTTCCTTGCATAGGCGCAGGATTTTTGGGCCATACCCCTCCAGTTACTTAGTTGGAAAATACATAATAATTATTGTGATAAAAACCTAAGTTTAGATACCGTAACTAAGTGTTTTTCATAGGCACAAATTCGCATATTGAAAGTCCAAACGTGAGGAGTTTTATCCAAGATAGTATAACCATAATCTCTTAACATCAAACTATGAATTGATTAGTGTCTTAGGATCGGCTAGCTTATGGATACATATACATATATATTTATAATTGTTAGCAGTCCAAGTCATATATAGTCATGCATGGTGGTAGGATTCACCAATGCACGGTCATGAACATAAGAACATAGTTATTTATTCATCTAAATAATCAAGTAACCAAGTGAAACTCAAACTAACACATAAGAAAAAGGAGAAGAAAAAAAAAGTAACCAGGTGACCTGATAATTATCATTATTAGAATATTAAATAAAGTTTAGTTACTTTATAGGGAAAAAAAGTTTGGATTACTTTTGAAAAATTTGGTTAAATTTTTTGTAGCATTTTCTTTATTATGATGTATACTTGTGGAGTTTCTGAGCTAGTTGGTAGTGAAATTTTTTGATTATGCACATTATGTATTGGCTTTTGAAATTAGAGATGGTCCACCGTGACTATAAGTTGTGTTTGTTAATTAACACTATTGTTATATATGATAAATTGAAAGTTATGATAAGTGAATAAAAGATTTTGAAAGTAGTTTTTTTAATATAGAATTGGAACTAAAGCGTAACTGATGTTACTAAAATATATTGGTTTTGGGAATATCAACCAACCCATAAAATTATGGTACCAAATTGTAAATTTGTGGTTTGATTCTATTCGGTAGAAATGTTACATAACCATATTAACCCTATATTAAATATCAATTTTTTGTTTACACACATAAATACTATTATTATTTACCATTTCTAATGCATAAGGTATGAGATAATATTCATTAAGTTTAAAATAGTCTACTTCAAGTTACTTATACCTAGGAATGCAAACAAATCGAGCGGCTCGCAAGCTCTCGATGTTGGCTCGATAAAAAGTTCGAACGAGCCGAGCCTTATTGAGCTCGAGCCCGAGCTTGAAATTAGGATCAATTAGATATCGAGCCTGAGCTCGAGCCTTGTATGTGTAGCACGTTTAGGCTCGTCGAGCCTTATCGAGCTTAGTATACTTTAGGGTTCAAACTATGTAATACTTTTTGAATGATCTAGATGTTCTTTTTTAATTGAGTTCTCAAACTGTCGAGCCGAGCTCGAGTCGAGCTCGAGTCGAGCCTTGGCTCATTAACAACCAAAAATGAGCCTGAGTCGAGCTTTAGCTTGTTTTAACTCGCGCCATAGATACTTAGATCGAGCTTTTGAGCCGAGCTCGAGTTTTAAATTTTACTAACGAGCCGAACTCGAGCCCAAAATCCAAGGCTCGAATCGAGCCGAGCTCGAGCTTCTGAAAGTTGTAACTAAATATTTTTATGTAGTTATGTATATTATATAAAATAAAGTTTATTAAATTTAAATACATTTAGGTTTATGAGACTAGTCAAACTAGGTATGTAAAACTGGCCTCAAGCTCGCTTATTAAATGAGCTATAATGTAAGCTTAGGTTTGGTCTTGGTTAAGCTCTACTAGATTCGAGTCAATCTCAAGTACCTTACTAGCGACTTAGCTTGTTTACACTCTATGCGTATTATCAACGCGTATTATGTATACCCTTAGTTTAACTTAAGTAAAAAGTCGACTGTGTGGAGCAAAGTGTGCATCGATCAAGATCATATAGTTATTCATCTTGTCTATGTTGTATAACTCACGAGCTACATTTATTTCATGTGTATATTTGATAATGACTTGTAGCCTACAGTCACATCTTTTTATAAATCATTTTTAAGCCCAACTTTCTTATGGTAATTTTATACAAAGTTTTCAAGTCTAATTAATGCCTCACTTTATTAAGGATGTATTTTTTTTTTCGATTAAAAAGTAATAAAATATCGTTTCGAGAATCTCATCGTTTGTAAATCGTTTTCGAGTGAAACTTTCATATATAATATTTGTATTCACAAAGTGTTCAAGTAAAATTAACTTAAAAAAGTTGAGAAAATTCATGTATTCAACGTATGACAAAAATAAGAACCATATTGGCCCATATGCAGGTCTCGAACCTGCGACCTTCGCTTTATTAGCACGACGCTCTAACAAGCTGAGCTAATAGGCCATGTTGTCTTTTAATACTTCTAACCATTATTAATAACAAAAGACGCAAAACACTAATTAAAATATGTGTTGATTGAGTAACTTGCCAATAATAATTTAATAAATAATTTAATATACTCCGTATTATTTTTTATGCTACTTAATACCCCATTTTTTTAATAAAGCAACTTATACAATTTTGAACATTTAGACACAACAAATTGAGCATATTTTTATGTAATGGTGGCCCATAGTTAAGGTTTTGTTTATATTTGTTGTTTCTTGAAGCCTAGTACACTTCAAGTGTTTTTCTATTTTATAAAACTCCATGCTGTTAGAAAAACAATTTTTATTACTTTTTTTTTATAAATGGTTGAAACTAAAGCCTCTATTTTTAACAACTTCCAAATCTACTTTCAGTTATTTAAATGGACTATAGCCCTTACATAAATGTTAAATCTATGAACAAAATTACATAAATACTTTTTTAAGAACACAAAATTTCTTTTGCAAAAGCAAGAGTTAAGAAATATCCCAGTCATCAGCAGAATTCTGAATCTAATTTACTTCAAGATGTTAATTTATAAAATTAACTTAACATCTGATATAAAAACTTAGAATCCACACAACGTTGACCAAAAAGTCAATTATGTAATTTCACTAAAGAACATAACAAAATGCAGTAAAAACCAAAATATTCCTCTCAGTTGGTTCAACACAAACACTACTCTTCAAGTGTACATTCACATTGTCGGCTTACAGAAATGCATCCTTCTCGAGCAGCTTCAGTACGTCATTCTGGTTGTTCAGTTTAGCAACGTCGAGAGGCGTGTTTCCATCCATGTTTTGCAAAGTACTAAACCAATAAATTAAAATTAATATCAAAATCAGGAAAAAAGATGGTTAACCAACGTCGGTTCGGTAGGATTATAAGCTTACACAGCGGCACCATTGTCGAGCAAGAGGGTACACATTCTTTTCTGCCATAACCAGCTGCATAATGGAGTGCGGTGTTCTTGTTCTTGTCTAACGCGTCCACCTTCGCACCAGCCTCAAGGAGAACTTGAGCACATTTCACCTACAATCACAGTCGGAAATTTCGATCCATTACTTGTGTGTGACCGATTTGGTTGATGTTAACGAGACAAAAAAGCCGATACACCAAGATTTAATTAAAAGTGACGCGGGCCAGAGTGTATTTTTAATGCATACAACCTTCTAAAGTATTTTGTGCAAACAAATAATATTAATATCGTATTATGCAATATAATTATATATTGCAAAAATTATAATTCCATGATAGAATCATATCTTACGACTTACCTCACCATACCCACAAGCAAAATGTAACGCTGTCCTTCCCTCTGAATCTTCTTCATCTTTATCGGCACCAGACTCTAATGCCTTCTTCAAACCCTAGTAAGCCAAGAATAATTAATTAGCATAAACATCATCATTGATGGATATAACGTAAAGATAACATGTATCCTCCAATAGAATAGATAATTAATCAGGATTTTAATTGTGAGTCAACCAATGTTTCTACCAAACAAATTGAAGGAATTAAAAAACCAACTGTTTGCATCAATACTCCAAGAGTAAGAATTTTTGTTTGGTGACGCTGCTATTGTTATTCTTATTATTAGGTCACCGAAGTTCATTTTTCCGGTCTGCCGATTCATCAAAATCTCAGGCTGAAAGCCTGAAAAGTGACAGTTTTTAAACACGTTCTCCCTTGATGAACATCAATATAACATCATCTTAATATGCACAAATCTCTAGCAATAATGCCACCATATCAAAATAAGTGTCTACTTTCTTAAACCTAGATGTGGCATTCGAGTCATTTACTTATGGATGGTAAGAAGTAAACAAGTCAAATGATGACACACTCATAGTTAAAAAATGTAAATTTAAGCTTTAGCACCTCTAGGTCACCAACACTAGCAGTCTGGTGAACAACAGAATCTTCCTCATCTGCCTCTTCTTTAGCTTCATTTGCTACTGGATTCCCAGCGGAAGCAGTCGCGTCTTCCGTGACTGCAAGACCCATGGCTTCACCCAATTTCTTTAAAACATCTTCATCATTCCAGTACCTAGTTTGTGATTGATGATATTTTAGAAAATACGAAAATTAATTCATAACTCGAATTTTTACACGGAAATGGAACTTAGTCGTATATTAATGATTAACAACCTCATCATAGCTGTTGGACCACCAGATTCTATCTCTTCTAAAATAGGTTTCAAAGATGGATCTTCTTTGATACGCGCCATTCGTTCTTCAAGCTGCTCCTTTTGAGCAGGATTAGATAAACTTTCAAGCATCTGAGACATTGATGGATCCTGCCAGATATAGACAAAAAAAAGAGTTTAATTCTACCGTATTTACCGAATTTAGTTACCAATAGCTTAAAAAACTTATAATAACAAGGCAAATTGGATTTTAATAATCCAAACTGAGGCACAATGGTCAGTTATAATCTATACTGACAATTTGACCAATAACACTCTCAACCTTCACTTTTGTTGTCGAGAGCAATCCCACTCGCCTAATCATCATGTATTTACGCTTGATTTCGCTCACATGGATGGTTATAAGTAAAATGAGGAAACATACATTCCTTGTGGGCAAAATCGAGTGGAAATCAAGTGTAAGCCTATGACGAACATGCAAGTTGTATTGTCTTTGACAGCGAATAGAAAGTTAAAGAGCGCCACCAGTTAAATTGTCAGTATGGAACTATGGATTATTATCGGCCAATAGGTCATAGTTTGGATTATTAAAATCAATTTGCCAATAACAATAATGATACCTGCATCATGGCAGTACCAAGACTCTCCGCCATGCTCATGAACTGAGGGTTTTGCATAACTTCTTGCATGGTGGAATAATACTGTTGTGTATCAAACTGAGGAACACCGTCATCACCACCATGAAAAGTCTGTTGGAGTTGCTCCGCCATCTTGTTGAATGATGGATCTTTTGCTATTTGCTCTGCTAAATCCTTAATGCTTGGATCCTTTAACCATACAATATGTGTAATAACGTAAATCACCCTTGACAAACAAAAGTGTACACTAGATCTTTTTAATTTGATTAAAAGTCAACTTACCGATATAACCGCTTGGGCTAAAAAAGCGGGAAGCGCACAAAAGCGATGAGGTCTAAAACCGAAGCGCAAAGCGCAAAAGCGGTGAGCTTTTCGTACGCAAAGCGCAAAGTGATTATCTAATTTATTTTACATATCCCATAAGTGTTTAGCATCCAATACCTATGTTTTAACATAAATGTACAACATAAAAGCCTGTTGTACAACACTCAGCTGCACAAAAACAAGCCATGTACAATAAGCGTGCGCCTCAGCTGTGCCTTAGGTCGATTTTTACCCTAAAAAGTGCACCTCAGTTGCGCTTCTTGTACATACGTCGCCTTGTGTTACATAAGGCGCAAAGACTTGCACCTAGATGCGCTTTGCGCTTAAGGGGCACTTTTCTACACCAAGTATAACCATAATCAAAAAATAGTGACTGATTGTATATCACGCATTTAAACTTGAAACACCACCAAACTATTGTTTGAAACCAAAGAGGCATTTTTGCTGATATCCAAGTCAAGAGTACCCTTGGTCTAAACAAGATTTTTAAATTTTTTTCCGAGTGTGGCCCTAAACGAGATTTTTTAAATGATTGAATGGTTGCTTAGTTCCATACTTTTAAATTTCAAAATAACAAAGTTAACACAATAACATTAGATTCACGTGCAAGTTAGCATCAAGCTTACCAATTATTTCTTTTTTAAAAGCTAGCATTATCATGAACATGCACGCACATAAAGAGAGATTAAGTTATGTATGGGCATGAAAGAAAAGACTTTACATTAAGTAGACCAGCCATAGATGAGAAGTCAAAAGGATTTGCAGGAAATCCAGCTCCAGGAGGCATGAAGGGCATAGCAGGTGCAGGTTGTGCATCTGAAGAGCTTGACCCCGATGAAGTTTTCTTCACTGCAGGATTAATTTTCTCTTCTGCAACAGAAAAACACGTACTTAAAGCAAACATATTTGATAGTACAAACATGTCGCTTATCAATAAGCCAAAAAAAAAGATAAAAGAACCTACATAGATGTTAGATAGATTTACACAGGTCAACCTTAATCAACTTGGTGAACCATGCATCTAGAATTCTAGAACATAGCAAATATAAGAAACTAGACGGCTTGAAAGGGTGATTAATTTTTTGAAGCAAAACAATCAATCAGAGTATTATGAAATAACAAAGTTAAGCTAGCTTAGAATAGTGGCTCTGCTATCATATTTTAACAGTATAAAATTATGGTCGTTATATATATGTAATCAAAACTTCCTAATTGTGAGATCAGTGAACTTTTATGTTGATGATTCTTGTAGAATTGGGATTAAAAAAAAGTGGTATCTGTAAGCGCTTTTTTTTCGAATCCCTATTTCAAGTGGAGAATAGGGCAAAAGTAGTCGTTCAAAGGTGTATCATTACTAGATAGAGTGCAGGATTATAATGTGAATAAGAAGATACAAAAGTGAAGTGGAAGAAGGAACCAGTAGTCGACATGAAGCTTAAGAAAACCACAACAATGAAAACATCCAACAAGAATGAAAAATGTTGCCAATTCTGAAGCAAATGGTTAAGAGTTAAAGCCATAATTTAATACAAATAGAGGAGAATATGACGAACATATTTGATATATGGTGGTATACAAATAGTTGAATGTAACAGAAGAAAACATAAAAGTTTGGATTTTGATACAGCATTACTACCAAAGCTAACCATTATAACGACCTTAAAGTAGGAGTGTTCATAAACCGCCCAAACCGAAGAAAATAATCCGGTTCAAAATATGTACCGTCCGGTTCACGGTTTGACAGTTTACGGTTTCAAACTTGGAACCGGCCTTGTAAATTAACTGACAGTAAACATTTTTTTTACTATTTGAAGAATATAAAGGTTAATGTCTGTGTACATAAATATATACAATATTTATGACCGATCCTTGTCATTTAAAAAGAAATTAAGTAAAAAAAAACCTTTCTTGTCTAGAATCGGCAGAACCGAACCATCAAACTGTAAAACCATGACAACTCGCCGGTTCGGTTTGTGTTTTCCCAAGACCGTAGCTATCGGTTCAGCCCAAATATTTTTGTCAAAACCGGACCTTGAACGCCCCTACCTAAAAGTTTGGATGATTACTTTGTTCACACTACCTACATAAAGTCATAAACAACAACAGAAACCTTTGAAGTTTGAACCCAAACAATTTGATGTAGAAGACTTAAACCAAGATATATGAGTAAGAATACAACATAAAGTTGAGGCATAAACTAGTGAATTTTGATCATAGACTCATAGTCCAAAACTCATGATTAAATTGAGTTTCGACCTGAACCCATTAGAAAGGGGGTTCATTTCCGTTTAGTGTAAGAATTACTTATTTTCTTGGGAAAAAAATGGGCGATCATTAACTTTTACTCACGTTTAGCATGATAAACCGCACAAAAATTGCACCTTGTTTATGATGGATAGAATCATGAATGCAATTTCAGGAAAACAGGAGTGCTTACTTTTCATTCATAGTTCCTAAAAACTTAATCTTAACACCCGTTTTAGTTAAAGTTCAAATCTTTACCATCTCCGCCACATCAGCTTTAAGTTGCATCAAATCTACAATCAATTGTGAATCGAAAGCAATTTACTTTTTCCGTTCTAAACTTGTGCTATAAACACATATTCCCTGTAAAGATGATCCCACTTGCCCTATTCAGAAATGGGTTATTTTTTACCAGTCTAGTATTAATGGTTAAAGAAACAAACAATTTCATGAGAAACTAATTTAATTCCACATATATGGTCCATCTTCACCACTAAGCACATGAACATAATAGTATAAACAAAAACATACCCACTGAATTCTCAGGTTTGGCAGCAGCAGCATCTTTCTCATTCACCTATCAAAAAACCCAATAATCTAAATCACCATCAAAACTAAACCCCAGATCAAGATCAAAAATCATACAATCAATTTAGCAAACCCAGTTAAAATCAAACTAAACTTTCACCAATCGCAGTGAATCAAAGGGTGGGGATTGATAAAGTGGTCATAATCAGATTCCAAAAACATACGATAAAACAAAGGTTGGGTTGACAGGTTTTACCTTAGACATGATGATTGAAGTGATGAAAACAACAATAATAATAAACTGATGATTGCAGATCGACGAATATTGAGTTTAGTCACGATGGTTTTCTGGTAAAAACTCTGGAAGAACACCAAAGTATAGAAAGTGAAAAGGTGGGCCACACACCAAAAGAAAAAAAAAAAAAAAAGTGTTCACGGATCTGATGTTTGTTACATGGTTTTTCTTTTTTTTTAACGTCAAATTTGGATCACTTCAGGACCACTAGAGTATTATTGTGCTACCAGCGTAACTATCCGATCATATCCATCTATACTAGGCATAATGCGTATACACTGTGAAAAACCAATAAATATGAGAAAAACTCCCTTGTGAGAATCGAACCCTTGAGGATCTCTTTAGTTGTATGAGAATATTTACACTTTGCGTTTGGGTCTATGATAATATGCTTCGGCAATGATGTTTGTGTATTAAGGAGTATTCGGTCGGTGAGGATGACTCTTTAGCTGTTCGAGACTGTTTACACTCTTTGTTTGAGTCTATGATGCTATGCTAAGGTGATTGTTGTTAAATGTTTGTGAGTTCATGGTTATATGGTGGGTGAGGATGATTCTGTTGTCGTCCTAGACTATTTAGAGTACGCATTTGTCTACTATGCTATGTTGAGACATTGACTGCAAGTATGCTTTTCTTGTTGAATATCTTGCTAATTAACATTAACATTATATAAATATTGAGGCATTTCAAAGGAGTATGGTGTTTTTTAGGTTTATGATGCTATGTTGAGACTTAATTGGTCAATGAGACCGTTTTCAGTATGATATACCTTACAATTGATGTTCGTTCTTTGTTGTCTTCGATTGGTGCAACCGCTGTAAACGCTTGGCTTGAGATGTCAGCTTCTTATAGGTTTATGATGGTTATGTTGTATCTGGAGGGGTATGGTCCCAAAAACTCTGCGTCTGCGCAAGGAACCATACCCCCAATGACAACATACCACAAGAATAACCTTGCGTGCAACACGCAACGGTGCGTTATTCTTGAAACCAGCAGGTTGCATAACAATCTTGGGCGCAACATGCAATGGTATTGCAACCTTGATACTAGCAGGTCGCACAACGAACCTTGCACACACTGTGCAACGGCAGATTAGATCGATACTAGTAGGTCGCACAACGAACCTTGCGCACACTGCGCATCGGCAAGTTAGACCTAGAAGCGCAGGACCCTTGACCCTGCGCGGATCAAACAAGCCTCTAGCCGCGAAGTCCTAAAACCTTGCACAAGGCTAAGACCAATATGAGAGCAACTCATAGTCTTGAGAAAAGGACTTAATCCCTACAACTTCGCGCTAGTCAGAAAGCACTGATAAAACCACGCAGAAGGGAGGAGCGCAAAGAGGCGTTGACCAAATACAAGGGTACAGAATGGCAGAGCTGTGACCCAATAGCCGCTCGATAGGCTGTGTCAGACTGCGTCGCATGAACAGTAATGTAGAAGACAGACTGTATGCAAGGACGTACACGTGGCACCAACCAAACTCACGCCAGCGACTGTCACACGATCTCCACTATCGGTTGTTTACAGGTCTGACACCAGGGACAACTGCCATGACACGTGGCTCCATTTACCATGCGCCAGCGCACCTCCTGCCAAAGATCATTAATGGTCGATACAGAGGAAACAGAACGGATATCCCTAGTCGTCGGGCCTGGGCCCAAGGCCCGTCAGCCCATCTCTACACACTTCACTTCGACTATAAAATAAGGTTTACATTACAAGGTAACAGAACATATCCATTCTAGCTTACTTACTAATTACTACTTGCTTATTACCTTGCAATACGAAGTACTTATTCTCACGCTGGAGTGTGGTAATGGAGAAAACCCTCCCCCTTTCTCTCGTGATGAGGCTAACGGCGTTGCTAGTTTTGCAGATAACTCGAAGTGAGATCACCCAGAAGAGCGAATGAGAGATAACCTTTCATGCAGAAATATTGAGCTGTAACTAAGATATCTCCGGATACTTCTCGGTTTAACCAGTGTTTCTTCAGTATCTTTCTGGTTATTCTCTTTTATAGAGGTATGTCGTCTTGGCGTGTCCTTTGGGTCTGTGATACTCTTATTTTTTTTTTGCCACGTTTACTTTTTCAAAAAGATACCGACCAAATAACCCTTATCTCATGGCTTAATTCTATTTTAAATAACAAATAAATATTTAATTTACAAACCGAATGTTATGATGTTTATGTAGAGTAAACGAGATGAGCTAAAAACAAGAAAAACATAACTATCTTTAAATGTAATAGATTAATAGTTGTCCGATGTTTGCCCGACGAATTTTAGGTATGGTATATATAACGAGTATTTTTAATAAACTAGTGGGGATACCCTAAACCTGTGTGTATGCCCAAAAACTGAGGAGTAATTACCCGATAGATACCCAACGGGTTTAGGCCATGGGACAAACTTTGTAATTGGGTATACCCATCCCAAACCTGCATCCATGACCAAATTCCAGAATTCTCGCAACTCATTCGAGGACATTATTCTTCCATCAGCATTGCCTTCAAGTCTTCCCAAGAAAGTTGGTAGGTAAGCTGCTTCTCTTCCCGACGTCTGGAGTTGCAAGTTCCACCACATTGGGGCTTCGTCTTGGAAAGTACAAGTAGCATACTTGACCTTACAATTGTCAGCACAATTGCTAATATCCAGAACAGACTCTATCTTCTCGATCCATCTACCAATTCCAGTACAGACTCCATCTGACAATTCCCTCTGCTCCTTCAAAACCGTTTTAAGTTTTGCGGCTTGCACGTCAAGAAAACTTTGTACGAGCAACCTTTCTTAGGGTTCTCGACTTCTATAATAACAATGTCACAAATGTTACAACCAAACAAATTGGTTGTTATGTGTATAGTCTGTCTTGGTGCCATGTTTTCTTTCTTATACACACGAACAAAAGAAATTAGACAATATATGATAAGGTCAACACATGAACACAAGATGTGAACAACCATAAGGACCACATTACATATAGATAGAGTAACTTGTTACATAGTTTACAAATAATGCAATATGGATGGGGGTACAAAGCCTCATCGACACAAGTATCATCCTATAATATTACGTGAGCACAACCCGTCCACGATAGGTCTAACGATAGACATGAGAAAACACACCAATAGTAACGGCAACACTGACTCCAACACGTGCCCTCATGAGCTCGGTGCGATCATTAGCCATGGTGATCTCCTGCTCCATAGCAGCAATCATCGGCTCAAGAGCAGCAAACCTCTGCTCAGTAGCAGCAATACTCTGCTCAAGAGCAGCAGTCCTCTGCTTATAAGCAGCAACCCCCTGCTCAGCAGTGGCAACACTCTGAAACCTAGTGAAGACAGCATGGTTGAGGAGCTGCCCCCGCTCCTGCAGCTCCTGATGCTGCTCCTGTAAGTTCATCAACCTAACCTTATATTGCTCGTCATGCTGGTGCTCCTCCAGTATGCTCATCAACTCAGCCCTCGAAGCCTCACGGTCCATGTCAAGCTGGTGCGACTCCTCCTGTATGCTCGTCAACTCAGCCTTCATAGCCTTAACCACCTCATCAAGCTGCTGCAGCCTGCAGCTTCTGTAATTATCATTATAACAACATGAACTCTGTAAAAACATAATTGACATGCTAGAATAAAACAACAAAAAACTTATCAACCCACCCATTTCGCTACCTCAAATCTAACAAACTAATTAACTATGATGAAGTAAATTTGGAACTAACTGTATGATGGAAATTGAATATTTAAAGCTTGAGTACCTTTCGGCTATCTGCAACTCGATGCCCAACAGAAGCAGTAGCATCTTCCGTGACTGCAAGACCCATGGCTTCACCCACTTTCTTTAAAACATCTTCATCATTCCAGTACCTTGTTTGTAATACAAAAATTAATTCATAATTCGAATTTTTACAGACATAGATCTTAGTCATATATTAATGATTAACAACCTCATCATAGCTGTTGGACCACCAGATTCTATCTCTTCTAAAATAGGTTTCAAAGATGGATTTTCTTTGATACGCGCCATTCGTTCTTCAAGCTGCCCCTTTTTAGCGGGATTAGATAAACTTTCAAGCATCTGAGACATTGATGGATCCTGCCAGACATAGACAAAAGAAGAGTTTAATTCTACCGTATTACATTACCAATAGCTTAGAAAGGGTGTGGCTGAATGCACCTCCTTTTTTACTTTTCATACCCCCTTTCCAAAAATATTAGTTTAAAACTTTTCATATTCCACCCCACTAAGATTTCTAATTTTTATAATAAATATGAAAGGTTTTTAAATCATCTAAACATGTTAGATACCAATATCCCGTATTTTTTTATAACAACTGGGAACTTATCAGAAAAAAAAAAGCCAAACCAAAGATAAAGTCTTATATCTGCAACTACGCAACAAAATCAAAGAACCATTAAACCTCTAAATTTAACCCGATAATAGTTATAGAAAACTTCTATAACCCGATTCGGATTGGCAACCCATTCTCCATCTTCAAGTTTATAGCTTTTCTATAAATCTCACAAAAGGGTTAACTGAATAAGCAGCATTAAACATCCAAAACTATTTGATTAAAACCCCCTCCTTCAACCAACAAAACAAATAGTAGCACCATTTAACAAACAGGAAACAAAAAAATATTTCGTCAAATTTGAGCATAACTACTAACAATTAAATTGAGTATGATTATTATCAATTAAATTAAATATCAAATTAAAGATAAATAGGAAAAGTTACATTTGAAAGCAGGTCATCGTGCTATTTACGATTGGACGTAACTACATGAAGTGATTTAAATTAAATAAACATTATGCATGTTATAGTGCTAGCCTTTACACTTTTTGATGGTATATGCTTAATTAATGATAAATTCAAAAATTTTAAATAATTAATTGATACGAATTTAATCTGTATAGTTTAATTATTTTTTTTAATTGTTTAGAAACTTAAAGTAGATACAATTTAAAAAAAAATACAAAATTAAAGGTTTGATTGTATTTGTTTTAAAACTTCGGGGGGGGGGGGGGGGGGGGGGGGGGGGGGGGGGCGTAACCAGTAAAAACAAAAGAAATGGAGGTGCAATAGCAACACCCCTTAGAAAACGTACAATAACAAGGGAAGTTTGATTTTAATAAACCAAACTCTGACACATTGGCCGCTTATAATCTATACTGACAATTTGACCAATGACACTCACAACTTTCACTTTTGTTTTCGAGAGCAATCCCACGTACATAATCATCATATTTTTACACTTGATTTTGCTCACATGTATGATTATAAGCAAAATGAGGAAACCTACATTCCTTGTGGGAAAATCGAGTGGAAAAATTAAGTGATACCTATGATGAATATGCAAGTGGGATTGTCTTGGAAACGAAATGAAGTTAAGAGCGCCACAGGTTAAATTGTCAGTATATAACTATGGATTATTATCGGCCAATAGGTCATAGTTTAGATTATTAAAATTAATTTGCCAAATAACAAGAGTAACACCTGCATGATGAAAGTACCAAGACTTTTCGCCATGTTCATGAGCTGAGGGTTTTGCATGAAACTGCTGCTCCGTGGTGGAAAAATATTGTTGTTTGATATCAAACTGGCGAACGCCGTCATCACCACCATGAAAAGTCTGCCGGAATTGCTCCGCCATCTTCTTGAATGATGGATCTTTTTCTATTTGCTTTGCTATATCCTTAATGCTTGGATCATGTAACCATGCCTGTATGTGTAACAACGTAAATCACCGTTGATTAAAAGGAAAAATAAAAAACTTGTACACTAAATTCCTTTAGTTTGATTAAAAGTCAACTTTCTTATATAACCGTAATCAAATTCTTGTGCTTAACTGACCATATAAAATGCATTTGAACTTGCAACACCACCAAACTCTTGTTTTAAACCAAAGAGGCGTTTGTGCAGATGATTAAATGGTTGCTCTATCCCTTACATTTTTTAAAAAACAATAAAAGTAACACGACCATTATTCGATTCATGTGCAAGTTAGCATCAAGCTCACCGATTTGTTTAAAAGCTAGCATTATCATGCGTGCACACACACAGAGATTAAGTTAGTATGGTCATGAAAGAAAGGACTGTACATTAAGTAGACCCGCCATAGATAAGAAGAAGTCACAAGGATATGCATGAAATACAGATCCAGGCATGAAGGGCATAGCAGGTGCAGGTTGTGCATCTGAAGAGCTTGACCCCAAGAAAACGGTAAGATTAGTTTTCTCTTCTGCATTGGAAAACAAACGTATTAAGAAGTACAAAGTTGTCGCTTATCAAAAACACAAAAAAAGCAGATAAAGAACCCACATATGTATCGAATAGAAAAACACAGGTGCCAATACGGAAGCAAATGGTTAAGCGTTAAAGCTTTAATTTTGTTACAATGGGACTAGAACCAGCAACCCTTTTATGGGGGTAAACAGTCCTAATTAATCAGAATTTGTGAGGTCAATTTAGTATTAGCAGTTAAAGAAACAAACAAATTCATGAGACACTAATTTAATTTCACAAATATGACCACTAAGTAACAACCTAACACATGAACATAATAATAGCATAAACAAACACATACCCACTGAGGTTTCAGGTGTGGCAGCAGCATCTTTCTCATTCACCTACCAAAAACCCAACAATCAAAATCATCAGAAAAACTGAACCTTAGATCAAGATTCAAAAATCAAACAATCAATTTAGCAAACCCAGTAAAAAACAAACTAAACCCTCACGAATCGCAGCGAATGTAACTGTGGGGATTAATAAAGTATTAAAAAAACATACGATAAATCGGAGGTTAAGGTGACAGGGTTTTACCTTGGACATTTTGATTGAAGGGATGAAAACAGCAAAATCGATGTTTTAGGTCTGAGCTTACTACGATGGTTTTATGGTAAAAAATCAAGAGAGTAAAAACTTTCGTTTTGCTATCTCTAGTTTGATCGTTTTAACGTTTTTAGCCCAATTATTTAAAAACGTATATTTTGTTCCCTGATCTATATAACTTATCTCTGTTACACCCTCCCCCCTCCCCTAATGGCATCTATTTACAACGTAAAAAATAGTCACATGCCCCTCATGTGAGGGGCAAATATGTCATTTCCTAACCCTTTAAAACTCCTTTTATAAAACCCTAATAAGCCCCTATCTTCTTCTTCCTCCAACATCACCCAAGATCTCACAACAAAGATTCCAAATCATCCATGGCAGACGTCAATTGCGCTTGTGGAGCTCTAACCACGTATGTTACATCTTGGACCCGAGCTAATCCAGGAGGAATAATCTACTATTATGCCAATTGTGGGTTTGTTCGATGGTCAGACACCCCCCCCCCATGTATCGCCGATCCACATAAATCATACTCGGTTTGTTGGAGAGGTGTAACAGGAATGAAGCCATTGCTAAAGATGCTGTAAAAGCAATCAGGAAGCTGAAATGTATGTTAGGGCTTATATGGATGTTGTGTATCTTCTTCTTTCTTAAAAAATGAACTAGATAAGTTGTACTGGTCAGTAGCATGTTATAATGTATTATGATATGGTATGTTTCTTATGTAAGAATGTATCTTGGATATGTCGTTTTTGTAATGGAAATGAACATCAAACCTATATTGTTTGGCATATAATGGATGTTGTTTGGATATGAGAACTGTCAGACAATTGATCCGCATTTGGTAAATCAAATAGATAATGGGAATGGACATCGAACCTAAATTGTTTGGCATATAATGGATGTTGTTTGGATTGGAAAAGTGTCGGAAAATCGATAACCATTTTGTAAACAAAAGGTGATCAAAATAATGACCAAAACCTGTCGGACAAAAGTGAACAAAACCACTTGGTAAACAAAAAGTGACCAAAACCATTTGGTAAACAAAAAGTAACTAAAACCATGATCGAAAACCGACCATAAACCTGTCCAAAAAGATACCATAACATGATCAAACTTCTCCAAAAATACCTGACCAAAAGCATGAACAAAAACCTAACCATAAACCTGACAATACTAAACCAACAAAAACGTGATCAACAAAATCATGACCAAGTAACTAACCAAAAACCTAGCATACCATAGCATAACATAGATGTAAAAAGTGACAAAAACATGACAATACTAAAACCTGTCCAAACACATTCATTACATAACACAGATGTAAAAAACCGAAGTTAACATCATAATTCATACCACATAGAAGTTAAAAGAAAGGCTATAACCAAAGAAGTTCAAAATCATGGCCAAACAAACACACAAACAACCAAACCAAAAGATGATCATTATTCTTGATGCTTTAAATATTAAAAAGCAAACCCTAAACATAATGAGCTGAAGCATTTGCCTGTGACCCTTCTTCATTCCCTTTGTATGACCTCTGATTATGCCCTTTCCCACCACACTTTGTACATGTGACTGTCTGACCAACTCTTGTCAACTCCCTTGCTTAGATGCATGTTCAATCAACTCTTCTACAGTTTTCTTCCTCTTCTTTCTTGGCCTACCAATCTATTTATGGTGCTTTGGTGGTATAAGAGTTGTTGGACTAGCAGAAGGTGTCAACATATTCCTTCATTGATAGGGTCCACGGTCTTGGCATAAACTTTCTTCCAAGTTTCTAACCAATCATTTAAATGTGCAACTAATCCCATGTCATCTACATCACTAACTTCACTGTATTCTAAAGGCTTTTCTTCTATGTCATGGTCCACATAACTTTTAAAATTCTTCCTTTTCAACACTATCAACATGTTCACTATTTAGGTCCTCATCATCACACTCACTTCCCTCACCATCTCCCTCAGCATCATAATCACTACCATAAACATCTCCCTTATCATCACCATCACCGTCACTGCCACCACCATCTCCTTATCATGTGCATTTGTAACACCCTGTAAAATCGTGTCCAATAGTATAGTAACACGTGTTGTATTTTTAAATATAGTCTATTAAAGACCAATAAGGACTAAAGGCGTCAACATGCTCAAGTTGAGCCTGTGAGTGACGAACCGATGTCAACATGCATAAATAACAGCCTCTGAGTGACTGATATATCAACATGCTTAAATCATTAGCCTCTGAGTGACTGATATGTCAACATGCTTGAAATTTGGCCTCTGAGTGACCGTTGTGTCAACATGCCTAGCCTCCGAGTGACATCGGAATCAACATACTTGTAATAAGCATTTGAGTGATCCTTTGTGAAGTCCTAACTCTCATAACGTGCCATTTGTTGGACGAGAGGGTTCAATTTTATAAATATGTGAAAGTTGGATGATGGAGGGATTAAAAGTGTCAACATGTTAATTTATACCTCTGAGTGACCTTTTAACAAACCGAGCTCGACAATGTCCGGACATAATTCTGGGTATGCCAAGTATTGGCTACGGAGGGCTAAAAGTGCCAAAAAGTGTTTAAAAAGGTTTTTAGAAGCTTTCTAAAGTTAAGGGGTTAAAGTGTCAAAGTTTGAAAGTGGCCGGGGGCGGTCGCCGGCCGCTAGAGACTTGATCTGTGTGTCTCGCGGGGCGCCAGAGAGCCTCTGCTGCAGAAATTTTTGTTTGGTCTCCAAGAAAAACTCCAAAACCATTAATTCAAAACCATGGCTTCTCTAAACTGCTATGCCACGTTTTGGGACACTTGTAAGCTTCTTCTTACACCCCTAAACACCTGGCTTCACCTCCTTTGAGTTCTCCAACTATAAATAGGTGCTTAAGTTCACCATTTCAACTTGCACCTTTCTCATTCACACTTCTCCCTCCTCTGGAAGTTCCTAGCTGAAAAGAGCATCCAACTTAGTTCTCTTGCATTGTAGGAACCTCTTGTAAGTGTTCCTTGCTCTTGCATTTTCGTTCATAGGCTTTTATAGCCAAAGTCAAGCGTTTTCGTAAAACGCTTTGACTTTCGGTTAAGACCATTATGGTCCAGCCATTGTTTTAAAATGAACATGGCTAAATGATCCTAATAAGGTAGGTGTTAGTCGCTATAAAGGGCACCTCCTGAAGATCACGTTTGCTAGACCAATTGATGGGTCAAAGTTATGAAAATAAAAAGTCAAACAGGTCATTTTTCGAAAAAATCATAAATTGATCTTATATATGTTATGAAACCTGTTTTGACACTTAAACAAGTTGGTAATAATTATTAGAACATGTAAGAACATGTTCGGCTCGTCAATTTCAGTTCTAGGGTCGGTTCGTAACCGAAAGTCGCGAAGTTTGACTTCTGCTTTGACTTTCGATTCTGACCCGATTTAGATTAGTTACTTACTGATCTAAAGTTGCATTATGATCGTAATATAATGTAGCATAACCCTCTAAGGCAATATTACATGATCATAATCAGAATCAAAGTTTATGCGCAAGTTCCATAATTATGCCATCTTTGACCAAAATGCCCTTTTTACATAAAACAATGTTTTAAATGGTAATGGACTTGAAAATGAGTTTCCTACTGATGTAATATTATAAGTAGGATTATTTGGGATGTTAAACCAAGTTATAAGCTGAGTTTTCAAACAAGTCCTTAAACTATGTCGATAACTGACGGTTTTAGCCCTTGTGGTTTATAAAATGGTTTTAATCAAAATTTTTCAAGGTAAATCATTTACCTACTGATACATTATATTAAATAACATGTTTTAAACATTTTAATCTGACCTTAACATCAAATTTCATAAACACCACTTAAAGACGTCATTTTACGACATAAGCGCCGTCTCGGCGCATAATACGGTTTTAAACCATATTATTGACAAAGACTTGGTACCTACTGATTTTAAAACTTATATTAAACATCATAGTAGGTACATGTTATAAACTCAGAATCCCAAATAATTTGTAAACTATGTGTAAAATGACCAAAATGCCCCTTCAGTGCATAGTTTGGTCATAAAAGAGAAATTACACATATAAATGATATCCTACTGATGTTATATCATAAATAAAATATTTTTCAAGAATACGTATGATGTCAAACTTAAAATATATTCAAGTTCCTTTTATACGGTATATAATTACCGAAATGCCCTTATGAGGCATAGTCTCGTTTTAAAACATCAACGGGCATATAAGTTGATATCCTACTGATATCTTAACTTATTTAAAGTATAATGGCCTATAGAACTTGTCCATGACTTATCCGGCTACCCGATATCGCTATTATGCGCACAGTTACGTATATGTAACTATTTTACGGAATTTAACCAAACGGATTTAACCTTGTCATTTAAGTTTCAAAATCCAGAATGTTTATAGTTTACCCATATTATACAAGTCAAGTACTTGTCGGGATTAAACTACATTCTATCTGATCAACGTTTAATCAAGCGTTATACATAATGACCATGTACACTATTCGGTTTATAAGACCGTTAGTATTTAATTGGCTAGCTTATGCCATAATCCAGACTACAGCCTTCCCGGTAAATGCTATCTGCACTTGGTACTTTTGTATACGGCTGAGTTATTTAAAAATAAAAGAAGAAGACTAGCTCAGGTAAATACCCTCGACTTATTTTCCCTATACGGGCTTAGGATACGGTAAATTATTACCGTTTGATCCAAAATGGGGTCAATGGAATGCCCGCTTGTGGCTAGTAAACCCGCATATTTTGTTTTAATCAGTTTTGTTTGATAACTTAAACATCGGGGGTTAAATTACCGTGTCATGGATATCCTGGGCTCAATACATTAGTTATTGGCCACGACTTTAGCACGGGGTGTAGGCATACACCTTTTGATGCTCATATGCAATGTTCCCAAGACGTTGGGGATGACTCCTTCGTGAGTCCTGAGTGGTGTGTATTTAATCATGTCTCGGTTTCTATACTGGGCCCTGTATGTATTGACAAACATGTGAATCTGATACAAAGTTGCAAGGTCAACTTTCCCAAGTTAATAAAAGATTTTGTGACGTTTTACACTTAAAACCATTTTAAAAATTTCAAAATGAGTCAGTTGGGTGTATTTACCAGCGTAAGCTGACGTATCGTCCAAAGGCTAAACTGCAGGTACAATACGAAATAGGCCAGAAGCTGCTCGATAGTAATAGAGGATCTTGCAAATCCTAAATCTGCCTAAAGTCTATTTTGTATTCTTTCCATGTACATTTTATGATCCACCTGTGGATCTTCTATTACAAGCTTGTGTATTATTTTGTATTTTCGAACATTAAGTTTGTAATAGTAATTTTACTCCAAGACTTCCGTTGTGCCGTGTTTAATTGACTATGATGATTATCAACTGATGTCACGATACTCCCCACCCGGGCCCACCGGTATATGGATTTCAGGGTTGGAAATCCGGGGTGTGACAGGGTTGGTATCAGATCCAATGTTTGAGAGAATTAAACACTACCCTTCTTGTGTTTAGTCTCAAACTTACATGAGCACATTCCTTAGACTTCCGAGTCTAGGCATTGACCTAGGATTACTCATTTCATTGTTAAGTTATTAGTATGTTTTTGAATTGATTTTTAACAGGAAAAATGCCGCCACGTGTGAGAGGACAAAGTGGAAGAGGAAAAGTTCCAATGAGGGGAGGACCATCGGGGTGTATTCCTCCTCAACCTCATAATACAGATGCTTACCAAGAATCAGGAGATTCGTCTCCTTGGCAACCAGCGAGACGTTCTGTCTCTAATAGACACTCGCCCTCACATTCCCAAAACTCTTACCACTCCTATCATTCACATTATTCTCACCATTCCCATTCTCATCACTCCTACCATGAGGAATTTAACCCCAATCATTACTTTAACACACCTCCAGCCGAACAAAATCAGTTGGACCAACCACACCCTATGGACGAGTACTCCGACCCGGAGATGCCACCGTCGGGATTAAATATGCCTCCCATTGAAATTTCGAGCGATTCAAACTCATATGCCGGATCGCCCTACCAAGGTCTTAATGAGTGGGACCAATACTGGAACCAATTTACCTTCGCCCACACTCTTTCCCACCACTCTCAACCACCCCAGTTCAAGAAGATGTCCACATGGAACCAGTGGACCAACCTCAACCACCAAGAAGAAAGCGTGGAGCACATATGACGGTGCGTGCCGGATAAAGGTCGGGATCACTACCACCTTTGCCCAACTCCTACCCCACATTTCAAGAGGACCCACGAATGGGTGGACCTTCTAATGTTCCACCTACAGTGGAACCAACACCAACACCTGTTGTTCAACCACTACCATCGGGTTATACTAACCCAATCCCCACATATCCGGACACGTCTGGATATGATCCTTTTAACCAGTCTACGCGGGTAGATTATCAAGCGTGGTCGCAAGACCCATACATTCAAGCAGTTATGCACAACGCACTTTACCCGTCTCCTTTCCCACCTACTTATCCACCGACTGGATATCCAACTTATGGATACCAGTATCCGGTTATGCCACAACCACAACCTCCGCCATCGCTTGAGGCCATTAATGAGGCCTTAGAAGGATGAAAGAAATGCAGCAACGGGCGGAGAAAACAGATAAGAAGACAAATAAGTTCTTCAAGAAACTCTCCAAGTTGGTCAAAGGAAAGAAGGACGAGTGAAGTCTCTTCTAATTATATGTAGTCCCTGCAAGGACATTGTTATTTCTTTTAGTCCCTGTGTGGATATGTTTATTTCCTTTAAGTCCTTGCATGGACAAGTTTATTTAATTTTTTCTAGTATTGTAATTTCTAATTTGAAATTTAATGAAGTATTTTGGAATTATATATATGTATTCATCCTCTTGAAAACAAGCATCTCGATTTTACTCGAAATTTATGCTCTGTTATATAATTCCAAAAGATCTTAATGGTTTTGATTTGCCAAGTGGCACAGACCACATATTTGGCAAAATATATATATGATAGTTAAGAACGGAAGGGTCTTCTATCAGGATAGTTAAGGGAAGTTATCCTTCTATCCAGGAGTAAGGGACTAGGTCCAAACCTCCAAGGTCGTTAAGGTCGAAGGTGATCGGGACCATTAATCAACCATTAAGGACCTCTTATGTTAACATTCAAGTAATGTGCATACTCATGGTTGTGTGACTTGAGGAATCACACTAACCTTCAAGGTAATGGACTATGTCCTAACCTTATAAATAGCCCTTGTGATCTGTTTGATCCCGGCTAAATATCACCAGTGCGGTGATTAAACATTCGTTAGAGATGTATTTTATATAGCCCTTGTGATCTATTTGGTCCCGGCTAAAATAGCCCTTGTGATCTGTTTGATCCCGGCTAAATATCACCAGTGTGGTGATTAAACATCCATTAGAGATGTATTTTATATAGCCCTTTTGATTTATTTAATCCGGCTAAATAGCCCTTGTGATCTGTTTGATCCGGCTAAATATCACAAGTGCGGAGATTAAACATTCATTAGAGATGTATTTTATATAGCCCTTGTGATCTATTTGATCCCAGCTAAAATAGCCCTTGTGATCTGTTTGATCCCGGCTAAATATCACCAGTGCGGAGATTAAACATTCATTAGAGATGTATTTTATATAGCCCTTGTGATCTATTTGATCCCGACTAAAATAGCCCTTGTGATCTGCTTGATCCCGGCTAAATATCACCAGCGGGTGATAAAACATCCATTAGAGATGTATTTTATATAGCCCTTGTGATCTGTACGATCCCGGCTAATATCACTAGTACGGTGATGAATAAAACATCAATTAGTGATGTATTGCCCTTATGACTATGATTTATTTTATATAGCCTATGTGATCTATCTGATCCCGGCTAATATCGCCAGTGCGGTGATAAAAAAAAGAGAGACATCCATCAGTGATGTAGTGCCTATGTGTCATATTTTATGCCGGTAGTGACAGGCCTATGTGCCATATTTTATGTCCATCAGTGACAAGCCTTTGTGCCATATTTGATGTCCTTTGTGACAAGCCTATGTGCTATATAATTGTCAAATATGACAATGAAAGTTGTGACATTGCGATCCCCTGTCTAGTAATAAATGGACTATGTCCAGATTGTAATTTGCCTATGATGGTCCTATTAAGACCTAGGCCAAAATATAGTTATATTAAGCCTAAGAGTTGTGATGCTAATCACACTAGTGTAGGACATGGATTTCCTTATATCCAATGTTTAAAAGCCGATATGGTTATTATACCATGGCTAAGAGAAATTTTATTTGGTATATAGAACCAAGGCTTTGAAGAATGGCTAATTCTAATGAGGCACAAAGTAGCCATCGGAATGTCAAGGACGCCGAAAATATAGCCATAGATAATAATGACTTCCAAGCACGCATTGATGCGGCTGTAGAAAAGGCCATGGGTAAGGCCATAGAGAAGTTAAGAGAGTCGACTGCTACTCGCTCTAAGCCATTATCAATTCCTCCATCCTCAGCTCATAAGGAGAGCCTTGTTCACTCATTAAATGCGAAGAGTGAACCTAAAAGGATAGACTATGCCGATAGGTCCCGTTCTTCTAAGGGCGGATGTACCGACAAGTACTTTGTCTCATGTAAACCCCGAGACTTTAATGGGGAAAAAGGAGCCGTAGAAGCCCTAAAGTGGCTAGATGAGATGGAGACTATTGTAGACATCAGCAGCTATACTGAAAAGGATGTGGTCAAGTATGTATAACAATCCTTTAAGGGCGATGCCCTAACATGGTGGAAGGACGTGATTCTATCAACAAGTAAAGTATACCTGTACAATCTGGGATGGTCCAAGTTTGTGGACCTTATTAAGGAAACCTACTGCCCACCACATGAGGTGGAGAAAATAGAGACAGACTTCTTGTCTCTATCAATGAAAAACCTAGACTGTCGGAAGTATGTTTTCGATTTCAATTCCCTATCTAGGTTAGTTTCCTATTTAATTACCTCTGAATCCAAACGCATTACGTGTTTTATTAATGGGTTAGCGCCCGAAATAAAGGGCATGGTAAAGGCTGCACATCCTACTACCTATAGGTCTGCTGTAGACCTATCTCTTTCTCTCACCCTTGATCTAGTGAGACAAAAGTCAGTTAAGTCTGAAACTGACGGAAAAAGGAAGAGGGAAGATGACAACTCCCATAAGTTTAATAAGAAAAATAAAGGGAGATTTGGGTTCAAAAGAAACCAAGGCAAGTCGGCTATAATGCCATTTTGCAAGACTTGCAACCGCAAACACTGGGGACAGTCTAATTCTGATTTTCAAATTAGACCTTGTGGTATTTGTAAAAAGAGAGGGTATAAGACCCTAGATTGTAAAGATCTTAAGGATGTTGTATGCTATATCTGCAACGAAAAAGGGCACATGGCAACTAACTGCCCTAAGAGTTCAAAGAATAATAATCCGAAGCCTGGAGAGGCCAAGAAGAGGAATGCACGCACCTTTCGGCTGACTGCTAAGGAAGCTGTTAATGACAATAACGTCATAACAGGTACTTTCCCCATTAATGATATTTATGCTAGAGTTCTTTTCGATTCGGGCGCGGATAAATCATTTGTTGATCATAAGTTTAGTAAACTATTAAATTTACCCATAAGAACTCTAGATAAAATTTATGAGATAGAACTCGCCGATGGAACCTTCGAAACTGCTTCTTCCATTTTTGATGGATGCTCTATATCTATTAAGAATCATTCCATCCCTATCTCTCTTTTTCTAATGAAATTGGCAGGGTTCGATGTTGTCTTAGGCATGAATTGGTTATCTTATAACAAAGCCCGCATTGCCTGCGATAAAAAGCTCATCGAGATTAAGACCCCATCTGGTGAAATGATCACCATCCCTAGAGACTCACACTATGCACTGCCAGACAAGGTGTCGTTATTTAAGGCATCCAAGTGTTTGAGAAGAAGCTGTGTCATCTACATGGCACAAGTCACTATAAATGAACCAAAGCCGAACCTTTAAAATCAACCAGTTATCTTGGAGTATCCCGATGTTTTCCCTGAAGAATTACCAGGCCTACCTCCAGATAGGCAAGTGGAGTTCAGAATAGATATCGTACCAGGAGCAGCACCCGTAGCTAGAGCTCCATATAGGCTAGCTCCAACCGAAATGAATGAGCTAAGAGTTCAATTGGACAAACTCTTGGAGAAAGGCTGTATCCAGCCTAGTTCCTCACCTTGGGGAGCTCCTATTCTGTTTGTAAAGAAGAAAGACGGGTCGATGCGAATGTGCATCGACTACCGGGAGCTGAACAAACTAACCATTAAGAATAGATATCATCTCCCCAGGATCGATGATTTATTCGACCAACTTCAAGGAGCTATTTACTTTTCTAAAATAGATTTGAGATCAGGATATCATCAACTGAAGGTTAGAAGTGAAGATGTTCCTAAGACAACATTCAGGACCCGCTATGGTTATTTTGAATTCTTAGTGATGTCTTTTGGGCTCACAAATGCACCGGCAGCATTCATGGATCTCATGAATAGAGTCTGCAAGCCATATTTGGATAAGTTTGTCATTGTCTTCATAGACGACATACTTATCTACTCTCGTAATCAAGCTGATCCCGAGAAACATCTTCGGTTCATCCTAGAATTATTAAGGCAAGAAAAGCTTTATGCAAAGTTCTCTAAATGCGAATTTTGGCTTAGAGAAGTCCAATTCCTTGGACATATGGTAAGTGAGCGTGGTATCCAAGTTGATCCCTCCAAAATTGAGGCCATAATGAATTGGGAAGTGCCCAAGACCCCAACGGAAGTTCGTAGTTACTTAGGATTGGCTGGTTACTATAGGAGGTTCATTGAGAACTTTTTAAGGATAGCCACTACTTTAACTTCCTAGACCTGTAAGAATATTAAGTATAATTGGGGTCCAAAGCAACAAGAATCTTTTGAGGTTCTTAAACACAAATTGAGCAATGCTCCTGTGTTATCTCTACCTGAGGGTATTGAGAATTTTGTTGTCTATTGTGATGCTTCGCACACTAGCATGGGCTGTGTGCTAATGCAAAATGGCAAGGTAATTGCCTATGCATCACGACAATTAAAGGTGCATGAAAAGAATTACACCACCCATGATTTGGAACTGGGTGCCGTTGTATTTGCACTAAAATTGTGGAGACATTACTTGTATGGCAAAAAGTGTGTTATATACACAGACCATAAAAATCTCCAGCATCTGTTCAATCAGAAAGAATTGAACATGCGACAACACCGTTGGATGGAAACTCTTAACGATTATGATTGCGAGATTCGCTACCATCCAGGCAAGGCAAATGTAGTTGCTGATTCCTTAAGTCGCAAGGAAAAGATTCAACCCATAAGGATTAATGCTAAGAGCATTTAGCTCAGAAATAGCTTGAGTAAGAGGCTATTAGATGCGCAAAAACAAGCCTTGTTAGAGGCTAATATTCCTAATGAGGAATTAGGCGGAGTTGTTGATCAATTAGCGCCTGGAAAGGATGGAATCCTAAGATTTAATGATAGAATTTGGGTTCCGATCTTTGGAGGACTTACAGATCTAATCCTCCAAGAAGCGTATAGTTCAAGATACTCAGTTCACCCAGGTGGTGACAAAATGTATCAAGACTTGAAGAAGAATTATTGGTGGATGGGTTTGAAGAAATCCATAGCCACTTATGTAGCTAAGTGTCTGACGTGTTCACAAGTTAAGGCTGAACATCAGAAACCGTCAGGACTTCTACAACAACTTGAAATTCCCACTTGGAAATGGGAAATGGTAACTATGGACTTGATTACCAAGTTACCTAAGACCAAAAGTGGAAATGACACTATTTGGGTCATAGTGGATAGGCTGACTAAGTCAGCACATTTCTTGCCAATTAAGGAAACATATAATTAAGATAAATTGGCTAAATTGTATGTGGACAAGATTATGTCCCTACACGGTGTGCCAGTATCTATTGTATCCGATAGAGATACTAGATACACATCTCACTTTTGGAAAAGTTTCCAACAATCCTTAGGCACACGATTAAATTTCAGTATGGCTTACCATCAGCAGACTGATGGTCAAAGTGAGCGTATTATTCAGACTCTGGAAGACATGCTTAGAGCATGTGTGATTGATTTAGGTGGAAGTTGGAATAACCACTTACCCCTAATAGAATTCTCCTACAATAACAGTTATCATACAAGCATCAAGGCTGCTCCTTTTGAGGCCTTGTATGGGAGAAAATGTAGAACGCCCGTATGTTGGGCAGAAGTTGGGGAAGCCCAACTATCAGGACCTGAGATTATCTTAGAGACCACAGAAAAGATTATGCAAATTCGTGATCGTCTCAAAGCTGCCAGAGACAGGCAGAAGAGTTATGCTGACAAGAGGTGTAAACCTCTTAAGTTCCAAATAGGAGACAAGGTTATGCTGAAGGTATCACCGTGGAAAGGTGTGATGCGTTTTGGAAAGAAGCGCAAGTTGAGCCCAAGATATATTGGACCATTCAAGATAGTCGAATGTGTCGGCACTGTGGCTTATAAGCTCAGATTGCCAGAGGAGCTTAGTGGATCCATGATGTATTCCACATATCTAATCTTAAGAAATGTCTAGCCGATGAGTCGCTAGCAATGGCCGCACAAAGATGTGCAGATAGATGAAAACCTGAGGTTCATTGAGAAACAAATTTCGATCGAGGATCGACAGGTTAAGAAGCTCCGAAGAAAAAATGGTACCTATAGTAAAGGTTAAGTGGGACGCTTTTAGAGGTCCTGAGTATACATGGGAGGTTGAGTCCACTATGCGACAAAAGTACCCCCATCTTTTTGAATAAAATCTCGAGGTCGAGATTTCTTTTAAAGGGGTGAGGATGTAACACCCTGTAAAATTGTGTCCAATAGCATAGTGACACGTGTTGTATTTTTAAATATAGTCTATTAAAGACCAATAAGGACTAAAGACGTCAACATGCTCAAGTTGAGCCTGTGAGTGACGAACCGATGTCAACATGCATAAATAACAGCCTCTGAGTGACTGATATATCAACATGCTTAAATCATTAGCCTCTAAGTGACTGATATGTCAACATGCTTGAAATTTGGCCTCTGAGTGACCGTTGTGTCAACATGCCTAGCCTCTGAGTGACATCGGAATCAACATACTTGTAATAAGCATCTGAGTGATCCTTTGTGAAGTCCTAACTCTCATAACGTGCCATTTGTTGGACGAGAGGGTTCAATTTTATAAATATGTGAAAGTTGGATGATGGAGGGATTAAAAGTGTCAACATGTTAATTTATACCTCTGAGTGACCTTTTAACGAACCGAGAGCTCGACAATGTCCGGACATAATTCTGGGTATGCCAAGTATTGGCTACGGAGGGCTAAAAGTGTCAAAAAGGTGTTTAAAAAGGTTTTTAGAAGCTTTCTAAAGTTAAGGGGTTAAAGTGTCAAAGTTTGAAAGTGGCCGGGGGCGGTCGCGGGCCGCGAGAGACTTCGTCTGTGTCTCTCGCGGGGTGCCAGAGAGCCTCTGCTGCATAAATTTTTGTTTGGTCGCCAAGAAAAACTCCAAAACCATTAATTCAGAACCATGGCTTCTCTAAACTACTATGCCACGTTTTGGGACACTTGTAAGCTTCTTCTTACACACCTAAACACCTAGCTTCACCTCCTTTGAGTTCTCCAACTATAAATAGGTGCTTAAGTTCACCATTTCAACTTGCACCTTTCTCATTCACACTTCTCCCTCCCCTGGAAGTTCCTAGCTGAAAGGAGCATCCAACTTAGTTCTCTTGCATTGTAGGAACCTCTTCTAAGTGTTCCTTGCTCTTGCATTTTCGTTTATAGGCTTTTATAGCCAAAGTCAATCGTTTTCGTAAAACGCTTTGACTTTCGGTTAAGACCATTATGGTCCAGCAATTGTTTGAAATGAACATGGCTAAGTGATCGTAATAAGGTAGGTGTTAGTCCCTATAAAGGGCACCTCCTGAAGATCACGTTTGCTAGACCAATTGATGGGTCAAAGTTATGAAAATAAAAAGTCAAACAGGTCATTTTTCGAAAAAATCATAAATTGATCTTATATATGTTATGAAACCTGTTTTGACACTTAAACAAGTTGGTAATAATTATTAGAACATGCAAGAACATGTTCGGCTCGTCAATTTCAGTTCTAGGGGTCGGTTCGTAACCGAAAGTCGCGAAGTTTGACTTCTGCTTTGACTTTCAATTCTGACCCGATTTAGATCAGTTACTTACTGATCTAAAGTTGCATTATGATCATAATATAATGTAGCATAACCCTCTAAGGCAATATTACATGATCATAATCAGAATCAAAGTTTATGCGCAAGTTCCATAATTATGCCATCTTTGACCAAAATGCCCTTTTTACATAAAACAAGGTTTTAAATGGTAATGGACTTGAAAATGAGTTTCCTACTGATGAAATATTATAAGTAGGATTATTTGGGATGTTAAACCAAGTTATAAACTGAGTTTTCAAACAAGTCCTTAAACTATGTCGATAAATGACGGTTTTAGCCTTTGTGGTTTATAAAATGGTTTTAATCAAAATTTTTCAAGGTAAATCCTTTACCTACTGATATTTTATATTAAATAACATGTTTTAAACATTTTAATCTGACCTTAACATCAAATTTCATAAACACCGCTTAATCAGTTTTGTTTGATAACTTAAACATCGGGGGTTAAATTATCGTGTCCTGGATATCCTGGGCTCAATACATTAGTTATTGGCCACGACTTTAGCACGGGGTGTAGGCATACACCTTTTGATGCTCATATGCAATGTTCCCAAGACGTTGGGGATGACACCTTCATGAGTCCTGAGTGGTGTGTATTTAATCATGTCTCGGTTTCTGTACTGGGCCCTGTATGTATTGACAAACATGTGAATCTGATACAAGGTTGCAAGGTCAACTTTCCCAAGTTAATAAAAGATTTTGTGCCATTTTGCACTTAAAACCATTTTAAAGTTTTCAAAATGAGTTAGTTGGGTGTATTTACCAACGTAAGCTGACGTATCGTCCAAAGGCTAAACTGCAGGTACAATACGAAATAGGCCAGAAGCTGCTCGGTAGTAATAGAGGATCTTGCAAATCCTAAATCTGCCTAAAGTCTGTTTTGTATTCTTTCCATGTACATTTTATGATTCGCCTGTGGATCTTCTATTACAAGCTTGTATATTATTTTGTATTTTCGAACATTCAGTTTGTAATAGTAATTTTACTCCAAGACTTCGCTGTGCCGTGTTTAATTGACTATGACGATTATCAACTAATGTCATGATACTCCCCACCCGGGCCCACTAGTATATGGATTTCGGGGTTGGAAATCTGGGGTGTGACAGCATTATTAGTAAAACCATTTCCCTCACCGGGATTCACCACTTGACTTTGATCTAATTCACCTTGGGTAATCCCAACATCCACTACCTAACTTGTTCCAGCATCACCTCCAATGTAATTGTGTATTCCTAACTGGTTTACCATTACCTGGCCCATCATTGTCTCCATCATCAACTATTTCCTCTATCCTAAATTTACCATTAAGAGGAGACATGGAATACGTTTCAACTAAAGTTTTCCCATGCTCGGTATATATTTCCATCAACTTATGATCACCCACACAAGACAAAAAAACTTATCACATCAGGGTCATTTCCTAAAGCCCTCAAACCAAAGTTCAAATCTTTATCAAATAGTTTGAAATGGTAAAAAAATCAACTCGTTTTCTGAGTAACCTAGTTCTAACATTATATAACTTGCTTCATGAGCTGAAAATTCATCCTTGTCAACATAGTCTACCTTACCTTTCACATACAGCCTTCTAGTAAACTTCGTGAAAGAACCCATGATGAATCTAAAGTGAGAACATTGTATGGTTAACTGAAAAATCATAAGAAAATCACACCATTTTAACTTTTACATTCTGAAAATTATAGAAAACAATCAAAATTTTGGAGGTTAAGGTTTAGAAAACTCACCATATAGATTCTCCATAACTACTTGTTGTCCCTTATAACGAACGTACCATAGCGACATTGGGCTTCAATCGTCGACCGTCTTCGTCGTTTAGTCTATCAATGTTTAGGGTTTGTAAAATGTGATGGATTTGGATAATTTGTATCGAAATTTGGGTGAACACAGATTACAATACTAAACTTAGGGTTTTAAAAGGGTGTATAAATATCTGGGTTAGGAAAGGACATGTTTGCCCATCACATGAGGAGCATCCGACTATTTTTTAACATTGCAAATGGATGTCGTTTGGGGCAGGGAGTGTAATAGAGATAAGTTATATAGATCGGGGAGTACAATGTTCGTTTTTAAAGTATTGGGGCAAAAGCGTTAAAACGACCAAAACACAGGGAGTAAAACGGAAGTTTACTCAACTCAAATAGTTTAGAAAGTAGGGACCACTAGTATTAAATATGAACAAAATTGGTTATCGTATACCTAACCGAATAGTATGGTATGGTACGGGTATTTGTATCGTTATTTAAGTACAATACTTGCTTTGGTTGCATTTTGTTTTTTTTTTTTGAGCATTCGTAGGGTACCAAATAGGTAAAAATCAGTATGACTACCAATATAGTACGGATACCAAGTAAGGTAAAATAGGTACGAGTGGTAATGCAATACGGGTACCAAATGAGTGAAAATGACAGAAAGACCATAATACAAAATTAAGCATAACATCAAATTCATTCGTAATTAAAGCATAGTACAACAACCAAAACATTTCAACAAGGCTGCAATTCCTAGCTTGTTTAAGACACGATAAAACTTGTTTAAGAAAAAGTACACTTATAATTTTATAATATTTAAAAAGTAATTAAATTAGGTGGCTCGGCTCCACCATTTCTCTATGTTGGTGCATAATAAACATACAATTGTGCGATACATGAGGTATAAAGTTTTAAAATGAGTCGTATTCATGTTTGATGCTTGTGTTAACTGTGTCTCTGGCCTGTTAAGCACACCAAGACCTTTTTTGCCTACCCTACGAAAATACAGAATGCCCAAAATCGGTACATATACAAGTATTTAAGAAAAAATATCTTCCTTAATAGAAAGTGAAAATGTGGCCATGTGAAAGAAGAAGCGCACATGGATCCGATACTCTTTGTTGTTTGTTGATGGGGTTGTTCTTATGGGCTAAACAAAAAGTCCAATAACAATTTTGGTTTTAGAAATAACTCTTTAAGTGATATAGAATACAAGGAGAATAATTGATATTATATATGTTGTTGGACCTACAAAAGAACAGATGATATTTAAAAGCCAAAACATGATCATGTGATCAAGAATAAACAGAAGCTTGAACCAGATTCTCCCTAAAGATAGTGAATATTGAACACTAAATCAGAGCATCTGTTGAATACAAGCAAACATATGATCAAAGCCTTGGAACCGTTGTTAAAGAAGAAACAAGGTCTGTTGAAGGCTAAAGTCTGTTAAAGCAAAGGTCTGATGAAGGAGACCAAGCATCTGTCTGCCAAACAAATGCTTGGATCAAAGCAACAGAGGATAGTCCAAACAGATGTATCCCAATGTAACAATACTTTTTTTGTATCAGTGTTTAGCATGGTTAGATCAGATGTTAGATGTCACTATCAGGGTGATGTAAGCCCATCACAAACAGAGCTTTCGTAATTAGTATAAATAGATCTCACCTGTTAGAGATCTATTCATCATTACACATCACCTTTTCTTTTGTACGAACAATCTTTGTTATGGTGATTAGTCTAAGGGGAGTCCATAAAATCAACACTCTATAAAACATTTGAACCATTATGATTAATGAAAAAAAGTTGTTGATAATGATTTCTCGTTTATGATTACTTACCTTTATTACAATACAAAATTGTTTTGAGCTTAACTGTTAGCTTTTCACAAACCTTTGTAAACTCGGACTTAACAATTGATATGAGAGCCTAATCACGTTAACTCGATTTCACAATCAGTTTAACATACAAAGATCGGCGCAACAAAGATACAATATTGTTCATATCTCAGAGTTTAAAAGTGAAGAACTCAAAATTGTTTATCACATACTCTGTTTTTCTGATAAAGAACAAAAGAAATGGCACAAAATGATCCCCATAACACCGCCTTCAGTAATAAACCACCTATACTTTTCAAATCCGAATTTAACATCTGGCAACGTCAGTTGTTGGAAGTCTATTGTATTCGGACCCCATATACTTGCTTAGCAAAATACCGAGTGTTGGAAGTCCGCTGTATTCGGACCCCATATTCCATTTGTAACGCCCCTCGTTTCTATACTTTCTATATTTGGAAACCTTGTATCGTACTTCTATTTTTAGTAAGAGTTGTATCTTGTATTCGTCTTTCGTTGTAAACGTTGTAAACAGAGACTTGGATCGTAATGAGAAACTCGTATTTTATCCATATTATGTTAATCATAGTCATGTTTCAATTTTACTTGTTCATACTTTAAACATATAAACGTATTCGTGGTACTCCTTTTCAGCTCGCGTTTTGGCGGGTTTTTGTGTTTTATTTGAGTTTTAAATCATGTTTTAACATTAATTACTTAACTAAAACCTAACCTAACCCTTCCCTATAAAACCCACACACAATCCAAGCATTTTACACTTTCTAAACTTCATCTAATCCCTCTCAAATCACCTCAAAATCCTTGCAACATCAGATTTTCGAGCAGAATTACCCATCTTCACAAAAGTGAGTATAACTCACTCATTTCTTAACAAAATCCTTCCATTCTTTTTCCCACTTGCTTGGATTAACCTAAGGATCATTTCCATTGGTTTTTCATGGAAAACCAAGCTCTGGAATGACCAGAAAAAGGTTCCAAAGTGGACTGTTTTACTTTATGTTCTCATAAACTTGTTTATTCTCGTACTTTTCTCATTCATCCTAGTGTTCTTGAACTCCTAATCACATGTATGATTATGGGGACTAACCTAGGTTGTTAAACTTGTAAATAGGAGTGTTTAATCACTCCAAACTTTCTGTTTTTGAAGAGCATTGAGCTCACAAGTGATGCAAGTTCTTAAACTTGTTCATGTGTGTCCACCAAGGAAGCTTGGGCCATCCTAACTTGAGACCACACATCACTTGATGATTTTCATCAAGATCCCAAGATAGTTTGCTAGACTTAAACTGTCACAACTCCACAAAGCCGTTGACGATTGTCCTCGTGTGCTCGTCGGGATGTTGACTACTTGGCTACTTGGTATCTAGATGACACCTTATCATTCTTGTATAGTATATAGTTCTTGTACCCTCCTTGTTACCAATGGTAACTTGTGTAGTGGTGAACATAATCCGAGGTTCAAAGTGGATGGTTTAACCTCCCACCTCATACTTGACATACATGACACTAGAGGTTACAAAGTGGATGGTCCATCCTCCCACCTCCTACATGATTATAATGATATATATAAATATATTATAATTCTAAAACCGAAACCTTGATAATGAACTTATAATCACCTATCAAGTTATTAAGTTTAACACTAAAGTATGTAATTCCTTATCACGATTCTAATAGGTCCCGAACCTATGAAATCACATCCAACTCGTAAGAGTTACTATAGTGTCAAGAACGAGTGTTACATCTTAGTGAATACTTTCGTATCATAATACTTTATCAAACTTATTTTTAATCATGCTCGAATACTCCTAATCTCCCATTGAAACTCTATACTCACACGCCTTGTTTCCTCCTGTAGGATAATTCGGCGTCATCCTCGAACCAACGTCTTCACGGATTGTCAAGTATAGAAAAGACTTAGCAAAACCGTGAGTACACTCGACCCACTTTTGTTTACAACACTTTTCGGGTGTAACATGTTTCTATATACAAAATCACGAACACTTAAACTTTATGAAACACACAAACGATCCCATATACATGAAAACTTGAATCTTATACTTGATGCTTGTCTTGGATATTCGTTATGCCATGCTTTAGTCATTAACTATTTTTAGCCTTCATTTGACATGCTTAGCGCTATAGGAATTCACGCATCCACCTCCATCGTGTTATTCGTGAGGTCATGTTAAAACATCGTGATTGCGTTAAGGGTTTGATTATTAGTATTGCATGCCTTGATATTGCTCTTGTATAGATTTGGTTGCCATAAGGATTGTTTAAACTTATTCGTATATGTATGCTATGCCTAAACTTGTGTACTCGTCTTTGCTTTCGCATTGACATTATTTTAAAACATGTTACAGGTTGAAGGAGATGATGCTATGAAAACAATATAGCAAGGACTAGATACACACAAATTAGACGTTAGGTTTAATGTCGATGTATCAATTTTGTTATGACTTTGCAAATGTTATGTTGTTTCTTTGTTTTGTTACATTAATGTATTTGACAATTCTTATGAAATGAAATATGGTTTAATTAATTATTGTCACTTATTAATGTTGTGAGCAATGAGTAATCCCGTTTTCGTCTCATCCCGATGTTTCCGCCATCGGTTGGGGTTTGACAGATTGGTATCAGAGCCATAACTATAGGGAATTAGGTAGAATTACCATGTTCGACCTAGTCTATAGTTCTAAGTACCCGTTGTGACCATTCTTGATTATGCTTAAAACTTTATGCTTCCTACTTTGCTTCTCTCTTTCCTGTTGGTCTTAATACATATACATGGTGTCTTCCTAAGACACTTTTACACAATACACGTTTGGACGCTTGAAGACACTCGTAATATAAACGAGACGACTTCACTAACATAGGTGTGAAAACCGCAATTTGGTGAACGACTCTCAATCCGCTATACTTATTCTTTTTGCACGCAATTACGCCATCAAGTTAGGAGTGAAATCCAAACCTTGATGGAAAATTTCCAACTCAAAACTCTAGTGGACCCTTACCAACGAATCGGAATTTGCTCTTCGTTTGGTAAGTACCAACCACACTTAGGGTACGAAATCGTCAAGTTAGGGGTGAAACCCGCACCTTGTCGATTAAGTCCCATTCCTTGATTTTCGCTCTCGCCAAAGTCTCGATTTTCTGATCGGTTAGAGACGTGTAGTAACTGGAAGGGTAAAATGTCGTTAGTCGCTTCTCGATGAGAGCATTTTACCTATAGGCCAAAGCAGGTTTCTCTAATTCGAAAGGATCTTCGATTCACTTTGGAATTGTCGACGATTCTCTACCCGAATCATTCCCATGTTTTATGAGCCTATTCTTTTTATGTGACTCAAATTTTATGTGTTTTAATACTTGTTACCTCGTTCATTTCAAACCGTTACACACTCGCACGTTTATCGCAATCAAAAACAATACTATCCTCGTGAACAAACTAAATTTATACTCTTTATTTGTATTCATACGTGAGTATACATGTCATACTTGTTGAACTCATGCAAACTATGTGAACCATACTTGATGAACACATGCTTCTTATGTGAAACTTATGTGAACTTTATTCATACTCATGCATGCAAAACCTATTTTCTTTATTACAATCAAGTCTCATGCTTTTGTCTTGTTTACAACCTCTAGATGCCTCCTTTCCATAACTCGTTGAACCGCCTCAAGAAGTCCAAGAAGACGGATTCCCAGAAGGAATCCAATAACGAGGACTCGATATCAAAGCAAGAACTGATTGGGCTCGTTTCGGAGCAAATGGCCGGGCAAATAGCTAAGATCATACCCGACATTGTTAGCCAAATCCACACCATACACGCCGAAGCCACACCTAAATCATCCGCTGATTCCAAAGCTGATACCCCCAAACCATCTTACCAATTCAAGCATTTCATGGCTTGTAAACCAGTGGAATTCACTGGCATGGACGGTGTTACCGCCATGATCAATTGGTTTCATTCAATAGAGCTTATCTTCCTTCAGGGCGGCTGCCTGAGGAACTCCGAACCCTTAATGCCACCGGGGTCCTCCGCAAGAGAGCCCTCGAGTGGTGGACCACCGAACGAAACACGCGTGGCAACGAAGCAGCCCATGCGATGACTTGGAAAGAGCTTAAGGAGCTCATGAAGGAGCAATTCTGTCCTCCCCATGAGACCCAGAAACTTGAAAACGAGTTCTGGAATCTCACACAACAGGGGAGCGACGCTGAAGGATTGATTGCGCGCTTCAAACAGTTAAGTATCATTTGCCCTGGGCAAGTCGATACTGTTCCCAGGTCAATCGCCAAGCTCATCCGTTGCCTCTCACCGGTGATCATGAACCATGTAGCCGCAGCCAACCCGAAAAACCCTCGAGGAAGCCTATGCCATAATCCTCCAACTCAACCATAACTGCATCCTTCAGGGGGCCTACGACAAGGTCCCTACGAAGCATGCGCACCAAGCCATTGCCAACACCACCGAGTCACCTACCCCTCCAGCCAAAAAGCCCCACAACAAGAACAAGAAGCGGAAGGCTTCTTCTCAAAACAATGTTGTCGTCACTCCGCCTACCCAAAACACCAACCAACCTAGACAAGGTTACATTGGCTCTCACCCCAAGTGTACCACTTGCAACTACCATCACCCTGTTGGCACCTCATGCCGAAAATGTGCCAACTGTAATAGGTTGGGACACCTCTCCAACTACTGTCGCCGACCCCAGAACCAGCAAACCCAAGCCCTTTTACCCAATCCTAACCCAAACCGCCAAACCCAAGCTACACCTGGTCGAACCTGCTACAATTGTGGCGATCCTAACCATTTCGCCAACGTTTGCCCGAAATGCACCAACAACCAGCAGCAACAACAAACGGAACCTGCGAAAGGACGAGCTTTCGTTCTCACCTCAGCTCAAGCCCAAAGTTCGAATGATGTCATCACTGGTATGTTCCTTGTGAACCATATCTATGCTACTTGTCTGTTTGATACTGGCGCGGATAGAAGTTTTGTATCCGTTGAATTTGAACCCTTGCTTAAGTGCGAATGAACTAAAATGCCTAATCCTTTTGCTGTCGAAGTCGCTAATGGTAAGACCATCTCCGTTGACTCTGTTCTTTCTGGTTGCTCCCTAATATTAAACGATCATAAGTTTTCCATCGACCTCATACCTATACAAATGGGTAGCTTTGACGTCATAGTAGGCATGGACTGGCTTAAGCGAGTTCGTGCTGAAGTCGTTTGTTCTGAGAAATTCATTCGTCTTCCCCTACCTCAAGGTGACTCTTTACACGTCTATGGTGAGAAAACTTCTAAGGGTCTCAAGCTTATGTCGTGCATCAACGCGAACAAGTACTTACGTAAGGAGTACTTTGCCTTTCTCGCCCATGTTGTGGAAAAGAAAGACAAAGGTCCTAGCATAAGTGATGTTCCTGTGGTTTGTGAGTTCCCTTCTGTTTTCCCCGAGGATCTCTCTGGTCCTCTGCCTCCTCGAGCTGTCAATTTTCGTATTGACCTCATTCCTGGCGCAACTCCTGTCGCGAAGGCTCCCTATCGTTTAGCACCCTCGGAGATGCAAGAGCTATCAAGCCAACTTCAAGAACTTCTTGATAAAGGCTTTATACGCCCTAGTACTTCCCCTTGGGGCGCTCCTGTGTTGTTCGTCAAGAAGAAAGATGGGTCTTTTCGGATGTGCATTGGTTATCGTGAGCTCAATAAACTTACAGTCAAAAACCAATACCCACTTCCTCGTATTGACGATCTCTTCGATCAATTGCAAGGCGCGAAGTGCTTTTCAAAGGTTGACCTCCGTTCTGGCTATCATCAACTTCGGGTTTCCGAGGAAGATGTACCCAAAACCGCATTTCCACACGTTACGGACACTACGAGTTCATGGTCATGCCTTTTGGTTTGACCAACGCTCCTGCAGTGTTTATGGATCTCATGAACCGTGTGTGTAAGCCTTTTCTCGACCATTTCGTCATTGTATTCATCGATGATATCCTAATCTACTCCAAGACGAAAGAAGAACATGGACGACATTTGCGTCTTATTCTTCAGCTTTTGCAAACCGAACGTCTTTATGCCAAATTCTCCAAGTGTGAATTTTGGCTAAAAAGGTTCAATTCTTGGGTCACACCGTCAATGAACTTGGTATTCATGTTGACCCTGCAAAGATAGAAGCTGTGAAGAATTGGATTGCAACTAAGTCGCCCTCTGAAATTCATTCGTTTCTTGGCCTAGCTGGGTATTATCGCTGTTTCATCTCGAACTTCTCAAAGATTGCCGTTCCTTTGACTTTGTTGACTCAAAAAGATAAACCTTTTGTTTGGGGTCCCGAACAAGAGGAATCTTTCCAAACGCTCAATGACATGCTTTGTAATGCTCCTATTCTCACTCTCCCCGATGGGAACGACGATTTCATCGTGTATTGTGATGCCTCTAACCAGGGTCTTGGTTGGGTTCTCATGCAACGGGACAAAGTAATCGCTTACGCGTCGAGACAACTCAAAATTCATGAGAAAAACTATACTACTCACGACCTTGAACTTGGTGCAGTTGTTTTTGCATTAAAGATTTGGCGACACTACCTTTATGGTACAAAGTGTACGGTCTTTACCGACCATAAGAGCCTCCAACACATCTTTGATCAAAAGGAACTCAACATGCGTCAACGTCGGTAGAATTGTTAAACGACTACGACTGCGATATCCGCTACCACCCTGGTAAGGCGAATGTCGTGGCCGATGCACTTAGTCGTAAGACTCATGTCAAGAGTGCTCGTTGCTACCAAATCGTGGGAAAACTCAATGAGTTGATTCGACAAGCACAATTTGCCGTCATTAACGAGGGTAACCTCGATAACGAGTTGAATTGTGGAATCGAAAACCCACTCGAAGCTAAGCCTGATGGTATTCTTTACTACCATAGTCGCATTTGGATTCCCGATCGTCTCAATCTTCGGACTACTTTGATGGACGAAGCTCACAAATCCCGATACTCCGTACATCCTGGAGCTGATAAGATGTATCATGACTTGCGCGCATCCTATTGGTGGCCTGGAATGAAACGTGATATCGCTCTCTACGTCTCCAAATGCCTTACGTGTTCCAAAGTCAAGGCAGAACATCAACGTCCCTCCGGTTTGCTCGAACAACCAGAAATTCCGGTCTGGAAATGGGAGAGCATAGCCATGGATTTCATCGAAATTGCCTCGTACCTCGTCTGGTCACGACAGCATTTGGGTTATCATCGGCTGTTTGACCAAATCCGCACCCTTCCTCGCCATTCGTGAAGATTACAAAGTCGAGAAACTGGCTCGTATCTACACGAGTGAAATCATTAGTCGTCAAGGTACTCCTCTTGATATTATTTCTGATCGTGATGCTCGTTTCACTTCTCGCCTTTGGCAAACTTTCCAATCCGCCCTTGGCACTCGCTTGAATCTTAGCACCGCTTTTCATCCTCAATCTGACGGTCAGACCGAGCGTACTATTCAAACTCTAGAGGATATGCTTCGATCATGCGTAATCGATTTTGGCAGCCACTGGGATTTGCACTTACCCTTGGTAGAATTCTCGTATAACAACAGCTATCACGCAAGTATTCAAATGGCTCCATTTGAAGCACTGTATGGTCGCAAGTGCCGTTCGCCTATTTGTTGGCACGATATCGGAGACGTACAACTCACTGGTCCCGAACTTATACAAGAGACGACGGACAAGATCCTACAGATTCATGACAACTTGCTCAAAGCTCGAAGCTGACAAAAGAGCTATGCTGATAGAAGACGCAAACCTTTGGAATTCGAGATAGGTGACCACGTACTTCTCAAGGTTGCACCTTGGAAAGGTGTTGTATGTTTTGGTAAGAAAGACAAACTCGCTCCTCGCTATGTGGGTCCTTTCAAGATTCTCGAAAGGATAGGCAAGGTAGCATATCGACTGGATCTACCTCAAACGCTCAGCATTGTTCATCCTGTGTTTCATGTTTCGAATTTGAAGAAGTGTCTAGCCGAAGAAGGACTTCAAGTTCCACTCGAAGATCTTCAGATCAACGATACTTTGCACTTTGTGGAGAAACCGGTCGAAATCATGGACCGAGGAACCAAGCAACTGAGGCGCAGTCGTATTCCTATTGTCAAGGTTCGATGGGAAGGTAAACGTGGCGCCGAATTCACTTGGGAACTTGAAAGTGATATGAAGACTAAGTATCCGTATCTCTTCGTTACATCTTCCTAAATTTCGGGACGAAATTTCCTAAAGGAGGGGAGACTGTAACGCCCCGCATTTCTATACTTTCTATATTTGGAAACCTTGTATCGTACTTCTATTTTTAGTAAGCGTTGTATCTTGTATTCGTCTTTCGTTGTAAACGTTGTAAACCGAGACTTGGATCATAATGAGAAACTCGTATTTATCCATATTATGTTAATCATAGTCATGTTACAATTTTACTTGTTCATACTTTAAACATATAAACGTATTCGTGGTACTCTTAATCGTAAACGTGTGATAACTTGCAAACATGGTATGTATGCGTAATCGAGACTTAAACGTGAAACTCGTAATCATTAAACTAAATTCGTTACGAAAATATAATTACCTATTCATTTATTTAGTTAATTAATTTAATTAATTAATTATTAAATTAGTTAAAAGACCTATCTAGCACATTAATATCATTATTTAGTTAATTAATTTAATTAATTAATTATTAAATTAGTTAAATTACTATTCTTTCTTAATTCTTATCTATATATTCTTTTCTTTAATGACTAGAGGAGCACACCCTTGCGCAAGTTCCGTGAAAACAAAAGACCTATCTAGCACATTAATATCATTATGTGAACTGGCACACAAAAAAATGCATGTCGTATTTGGAGATCATATGAAGCAACCACTTCTAAAATAATAGTAGGTTCCCGAATATGGTCAGAGCACATACCTTACCAGGCAAAGGGACAATTTTCCACTTCCAATGCATGCAGTCATTGCTTTCGAGCATTCCAAGGAATCCTCCAAACAACAAGCAATCATGTAATAAAGACATAAACCTACAAGGAGCCAAACTTACTGATATCATTACTCTAATTTTCACTAAATTTGACTAGTTGACATACAAGAACAACATGAGTAGAAGCCCATACAAACCTAAGACTTGCAGCTAGACACAAGTTAAGCATACTCACAAGATCTCGTATCATCAATTAACATTCCTTTCATGAATTTTCGATGACACGTACTCTTATAATTACAAGGCAAGTTCGATTTTAATAACCCAAACTAGGACACATTGGCCGGTTAAAATCTATACTGACAATTTAACCAATGACACTCCCAATTTTCACTTTTGTTGTCGTGAGGAATCGCACTTACATAATCGTCAAATATTTATACTTGATTTCGCTCACATGTATGACTATAAGAAAAATGAGGAAATTAAGTGTAAACCTATGATGAATATGCAAGTGGGATTGTCTTGGAAATGAAATGAAGCTAAGAGCGCCACTAGTTATATTGATAGTATAGAACTATGGATTATTATCAGCCAATAGGTCATAGTTTAGATTATTACAATCAATTTTCCAAATAACAAGAGTAATACCTGCATAATGACAGTACCAAGATTTTTCACCATGTTCATGAGCTGAGGGTTTTGCTAGAAGTGATGCTCCATGGTGGACAAATACTATTGTATGATATCAAAATGAGGAACGCCGTCATCACCACCATGAAAAGTCTGCCGGAATTGCTCTACCATCTTGTTGAATGATGGATCTTTTTCTATTTCTATGCTATATCCTTAATGCTTGTATCATGTAACCACACCTGTATGTGTAACAATGTAAATCACCGTTGATTAAAAAGAAAAAAACTTGTACTCTAGATTCTTTTAGTTTGATTAAAAGTCAACTTTCTTATGTTATGCATCTTGCAAGGAAGGTAGGGATGGCAGTCTCTGCTATGTTCTCCATGTCACCTGTGTCCTTGAGCCTCTTTAATGAAAGCTAAGATGCTGAGTCGTCGTCTGCTGGCCTCTTGCGAGGCGGTCTTGTAGGTCCCGATAAACCAGATCTAATCGATATCACACTAACAAGGTTTGGGAAATAAGATGAAGAAGGAAAGATTCAACTTGCATACAAATTGGAATTTGTCTAATACAAGTGAAATTACAATCATAGAACTACCAAACCCTACTACATCATTAACTATATATACTCAAGGGTTGGTACACCTAAACACTAAACCCTTTGGCCCAACCCAATTCCTAATAAATACTAATGCATAAACCTATTAATGTCTTTACAATCTCCCCCTATGTTTACTGCATTAAAACTGGCCTTACGCGTCAGGATCATCAATCATGTGCAAATAATTTGTTTTGAATCACCGTAGCCATTGCACTTGTCCAGGATTTTGCACATTCTTCATATTTTTCACTCACTTGAATTTGATGTGCACCCAGCATCAGAATATCCTCCCCGTGAAAACTAATTAAATCCAAAGTATCAGCTAGATGAAATGCCTTTTCTTTTGTAACAATGACAGCTTCAGCCATTCTTGGATCATAGGCCCAATAGCAAAGATTCTTCAGCACACCTTTAAGAAATTTTGGCGCAGCTGGAATGACCTTGTCCTTGTCAGTCGGTGGCCATATAACGTTCTGAAGCCATTTATGAGTATGAGGGTCACGAACACCTGGGCTTTTCTTTAGATATGACTCTACAATTTTCATTGTTGGAAAGTTATGGGTTACTTCATGTTCAAGCTTTGAGTGAAATGCCCAACCAGGACCTCGTTGGTTCAGATCTGAGTCCGAGTAGTGAGCTCTTAACAAACTTTTCAGATCAATTTAGTGAGGATTCAAATTGTGTCTGTGTCGAATAATATTCTCTATGTCTGCTCTCCTCATAACTATCCATAAGTTCCTGTCGTGATCGTATCTCCAACTTTCACTTCTGATTTGTTTCCAACTTTATCATAGTGACTTGACCCTATCTCCAGGACATATCTGTCCGATACTTTGGAAGGATCCTTTGGCTGAAAATTTTCATCGAGAGGATTCACATCTTGAATTTTCATTACGAGCATCTTCTTGCTGATAGAACTTCCTTTTTGCGGCTGCTTTCTCTTCCTTGATCTTTCAGCTGAAAGATATGATTAAATCCCGCTTCATTTTCTGCATCAGCTGCAGCCTTTTCTACTTCTGTTCGTTCATGATGTGCAACGTTAATAGGATCATCATCTTTATCCACAAACTCACTTCCAAACTTTTTCTGCATCTTCGCCTTCATCTCGTAAACCTCTGTCATCAGCAGACTCAAATCTCCTTAAAGTTGCTCAATAGATTGATCCCTAATAGATATCCGATTCTGTAAGGAAGCTATTTGAGCTTTTTCCAATTCATTTTCTTGCTCTAGCAACACTACTCTACGTTTTAGTTTTCCAATCCACAGCTTCATCCTTATCGCTATCAGATTGCTCGATAAATTTCATCTTTTCCACGGCCATTCTCATTGCGGCCTCCTCATACTCAGATAAACCACCGCCAGAACTACCTGCCTTTCCACGAGCACCGCTAGAACTTTCTGGCTAAAAAATTGGATCAGGAATATAGCTTGAGCTTGGGGGCTTGGGGAGTTCAGAGACATCAGATGCAAAAATGTTCTTAGTTTCATTATCTTCAACCAATGTTTCATCGGAAGGAATGATACTAGGAGAAGGGATCCCAGAATCACCCTTTAGAGATGCAAGTAAAGCTTCTAGATTCTCAGCAAATTCCAAATTCATTTCTCTCATAGTATCCTCAGCTGTCTCTAATTCAGCCTGTGCTGCTGCTTCTTCTTTCTCTTCTTCTGAAACAAGATCTTCAACAACAGTTTATGGTTGTCTCAGTTTTCCTATGACCTGAATATCATGCTCTTCAGCTACAAACGCTGTCACGGGATTAGGAGCAGATACAATTTCCTTGAATATCCCATGTTTATAAGCTCATATCGACCCACAAACTTGACCTTAGCAGAGTCCCGCTATTTGCATGCTACTTCAAAGAAACTTGGTCCTAGCAGCTTTAAGTTCAGATGATTTGTGCCTTTAATAAGCTCGAGATGCTTCTTGTCAATAATCATCTGTACAAATCTTGGATAAAGCAGGAATACCTTCTTCTTTGTACTCTCCAACATGCTTTTCATGTTGTCAAAAACGAAAACCGAAAAGTTAAAATCCCAGTTGTTCACTAATGCAACAAGTTCAGCTGTCTGAGTCTGATTTAGTTGGTCCTAGCCGCCCTTGTTCTCTGAAATGCATTGTAGAAACATGTGAGCAAGACACCTCTAGTATGGAGGGAATAGCTTCTTCGACACCGTTGGATATGCTCCTTCATAGCTCATTCGACGAAGAGCTTTCATCACACTATCCTTGTCAAATGCAGTAGGATGACGTTCACTGTCCCCAAATTGTAATGCGTCTCATACGTCTGTCTTGGAAACTTTAATTTCTCTTTCTCCGATCTACGTTTCAATGTAGGCAGCTCCACCCTTGACTTTAGCGTTGATCCAGAAGTCCTGAATCATATCTTCATCGATTACTGGATTTGACTTTAGAGCATGAGTGAGCCGGCAGTTGCTCAGTCCAATAACCAGAGAATCAAATCTCTCCTATATTCTGGTGGAGGATCAGACAAATAGAAGGCTTGATTATGAAAAGCTTTGTCTTCCAGCTTACGTCTATCCATTATTATATGTGCCATTTTCTGCACTTGAAAAAGATATGTCAATATTTATATCGAACATTAATTTCCTCTGAATAGTTATGACAGGTCAACTTGGTTGACAATTTAGCAGTTCAAAGGAGAAGGTCAGAGGGTCAAAAGATAACAGAAGTTCAAAGGTTCACAGGTCAGATGAACTCGAATGATAAGGGTTCAAGTCAATGACCCCTTGTCATTCAAAATGGTTCATACAAGAGCATTCGGAAAGCATTCGAGATGCACCCGAGATGAAGGAGAACTACCTCAAGTCAATGACCCCTTGTCATTTGAAATGGTTCATACAAGAGCATCCGAGATGCACCCGAGATGCACCCGTGATGCACCCGAGATGCATCCGACCGAGACGCATCCGAGATGAAGGAGAACTACCTTAGAGACAGAGATGAGAGAGATCTGGATAAACAAGAATTAGAAATGATCCGAAATGACTAGAGATGGGCTTTATATAGACTCGAAACATAGCCCAGCCCATCTCTAAACAGTTGATTCGAGATGTGATTAGGCCAGGTCCATCTTTAACCAGGTCTATCTTGAAACAATAAACAACACAGGTGAAAGTATCCGAGATGAGTGGGCCCACTCTAAACATAAGTTTTAACCAGTCCTGAATAGTAACACCTTCTGTTAAAATCTGCGATCCAACCGACCAAGCAACCAGTCTTATAGGAAGAAAGAATATTAGTAAGAATAGTAACCATAAAGGGATAAGGGGAGAGTTGCATTTTATCAAACCAGATCTAAACTGATTAAGGAACATTTTTCATCATGAGCTTGGTCAAAACGGAACCGTGTAATTACTAATAAATTTGTCCTTTTGAACTCATTGCATCAATCTTCAATTTTCAACCTTGTGACATCATCAAGTGAGTTTGCAATAACATCTGTGTGTCCCACATCAAGGCATACCCCTGTGATCAAGGTAAGCACAACAGTTCATCGTAACAAGTGAATATACAAAGGTCATCCTTTCTACTTACAATGTCCGATTTGTTGGTGAATAGGTCAGTACAACATACTGCAGAGAGACCAAACAATATCAGAAAAGGGTTACAGGCACAATACCTTATACGGTAAGTTTTACTTTTAGGTTTTTCTCGTAAGAGATTTCCCTTTTTAAGGTTTTTGCCCTTTCATTTAGGCTCTTTTAAGAATATCCTGACTGTGACTAGGTTTGCATGTATCTGGATGCAATAGAAGGGAAGTCCTGATATCCCGGATGACTTATCGGCATAAAGACTTGAAAATCCAGACATTAGCTATCTATCAACACCGGATTTAAGACCATAAAATCATATGCTGATGATACGTTACCCGCAAGATGCGTAGCTTGTCGGAGAGTTAGTCACTTGGTATCTTTTTGACTCTTGAGCGATAAGCCTATCAACATATCACAACAATCTTCGCTTTTACAGCATCAATACCTTACATGTGTTAACCAAGTACATTAGATTTGAGCAGCAAAGCAAATATTTCTCCCCCTAAATTTTTGCAGAAGTAGAAAACTTCACGTACAAGTTTAGTTATTTTGCGATATATATAAGAAATTTTTTTATTATTTTTTTATGTATTTTTTAAGGTTGCTTAGTCGGCAAAACACATCATTTTCAAAAGGTCCACAAGCACGTTGAATCTCGAATTGCTGACAGGTTTTGTAAAAAGATCCGCTGAATTAGCATATGTGTGGATCTGTTCAAGTTTAGTTAATCCTCTGTCGAAGCAATCTCGAATAAATGAACTTTGATATCAATGTGCTTGGTTTTGGAATGAAAAATAGGGTTTTTGACAATCTGGATAACGGCATCATTATCATAATAGATAGTAGTGTTAAGATAAGTCAAACCATAATCCTCAAGCTGATGTTGCATCCAAATAACCTGGGAACAGCATGCAGATGCTGCAACATATTCTGCTTCTGCAGTAGATAAAGACATTGTTTGTTGCTTTTTGTACTGCCAGGAAATAAGTCTGTCTCCCAAGTATTGGCATCCAGCTGATGGACTTCATATCCCTGTCTGTCCCTCCAAAGTTACTGTCAGAAAAAGCAAACAGATCAAAATTTAAATCTCTAGGATACCAGAGGCCCAATTTTGGAGCACCCTTGAGGTATCTAAAGATTCGCTTAACAGCTGAAAGATGAGAAAGTTTAGGATTAGCTTGATATCTGGCACATTGGCAGACCGCAAACATAATGTCCAGATTTCGGCTGGCAGTTAAGTACATCAATGAACCAATCATAGATCGGTACATCGTTGGATTGACCGGATCACCTTCATCATCCTCATTCAGCAATGGTCGTTCGGCAATGGGCGAGTCGATGGATTTTGAGTTTGACATGTCGAATTTTGCGAGAACGTCCTGAACATATTTTCCTTGATGGATCAAGATTCCTTGATTATTCTGACTAACTTGCAAGCCCAGAAACATAGTCATTTCACCTAGAGAACTCATTTCGAACTTCTTCTTCATCACGTCCTCAAATTCTTTGCATAACTCTTCATTGGTAGACCCGAAGATGATGTCGTCAACATAGATTTGAACAACGATAAGATCCTTGCCAACACATTTAATAAACAATGTTTGATCTATCATACCCCGTACATAACCATGAGTAAGCAGATGCTCTGTTAGAGTTGCATACCATGCACGAGGTGCTTAGTGCAAACCATACAAAGCTTAATCTAACTTATACGCATAGCCTTGCTTCTTTTGATCTGTAAAACCAAGGGGTTGAGCAACATAAATCTCCTCCTTGACTTTCTGGTACAAAAATGTCGTCTTGACATCCATTTAATAAACCATGAAACCCATGTAGGATGTATATGCCAAGAAGATGCGTATGGCTTCTAGACGGGCTACGGGTGCATATACCTCATCATAGTCAAGGCCTTCGATCTGCCTGAATCCCTGCACCACTAACCGAGCTTTCTTCCGCACGATCACTACAGTATCGTCTTGTTTGTTTCTATACACCCCCACGAGTACCAAGAGCTCGTTTTCCCTCTGGCAGCTTTACCAATTTCCATACTCCCAGCTTTTCAAACTGATTGAGCTCTTCATGCATTACATCAACCCATCCAGGTTCCTGCAAAGCAACATCAATGTTCTTAGGCTTAATTTGTGATATGAAACATGAAAACAAACATGGGTTAATGGTTCATGATCTACTGCGTGTTTGAACGTCGGCGGATACAAGACTAATAACATTTTCAATTGATGATTTTTCTGAATGCGCTGGGGAATTGCCACATCTGGTGCCTGAAAATTAGATTCTAAGTTAGAAGCACTTCCTGATACTATCCCAGATTGCTCCCCCTCATTTGATGCATCAGTATGGATTAAAGCAGGATCAATTGTGCAATCTAATGGAATCAGCTTCGGAAATGGTGAAGCTTCTTGAACTGTATGTTGTGGTGCAGAGGATTCAATGTTGCTGACAGGAGTAGGTTCGAGAACCTTGTCTCGCATTTGTGAAGAAGAATGCACATCCGTAGGAACTTCATGAAATCCCGGAGGGTCCACAGTAAGTTTCTTGAAAGAATCTTGAAGCGGGACAACATCATCTTCAACTATGATAGGAATGGGTATCACTGTTTTTTAGACATCTTCATCAACAATTAAATCAGGTAGAATATTAAAAGACTGAAACAAGGAAGAATTATCATATAACCAATCAGGTCCAAGTCTAGCATCTTTCGGATTTTCTTCCAGCCAATCCACATAATATGTCTCCATGATCTGTTTCTTGAGTTTGTTGTAGACATGATATGAAGTGTTCTTTGCATAGCCGATGAAATAGCATGGATCTCCTCTTGCATCAAATTTTCCTTTAGCAACCATGTTGAGTAGAACACAACGACAGCCAAAAGTACAAAAATGTTGTACCGAGGGTTTCTGTCCTTCAACTATTTCATAAGGTGTCTTCATGTGACGTTTGTTGATGAGAGCATGATTTTGTACATAGCAGGCTTTGTTCACTACTTCTGCCCAAAATATCAGTGGAAGACCGGAATCAATCAGCATAGTATGAGCTGCTTCAATGAGAGTTCTGTTTTGTCTTTTTGTGACTCCATTTTGTTGAGGAGTTCGAGCTGCACTGTATTGACGATCAATCCCTTTTGATGCACAAAAATTATTCAGCTCAACGTTCTTGAACTCCGTTCCATTGTCGCAACGCATAACCTTCACTTGCTCGTTTGCTTGGTTCTCCATGAGAGTGATAAATTTCTTTATTAGACTTGCAATTTCACTCTTTTGTTCCAAGAAAAATACCCAAGTGAAACGAGAGTAGTCATCAGTGATAACCAGGAAATAAGCTTTTCTTCCAATACTCAGCACATTGACACGACCAAAAAGATCCACGTCAAGCAGTTCTAGAACTTTGGATGTCTTGTGCACGAGCTTGGGCTTATGAGGCTTACAGTGTTGCTTCCCACGAGCACAGGACTCACATTTTTCAATTTGCATGAAATCCTTGATTGGTAAATTTCTGACCATACCTCCCTTTGCCAGTCGATTAAGATTCTTCATGTTAAGATGCCCAAGTCTTCGATACCACAACATGCATCATGTTCAGCAAATTCAGAGAATAAGCAAGTAACTTTGATCAGTGGGGGCTTTGTTCATGTCGATCACGTAAGTGTTACCCCATCGTTCCGCTTCAATCAAGTACCAATCCTCTAGTATGACAATTCCAGGTTTCAAGACCACGCATCCACCTTTCGTAAGCAAAACCTCTAAACCATTGTCGCACATCTGAGAGACGCTGAGAAGATTGTGTTTGAGTTCAAGAACATAATTGACATCAGAGAAGCTGAGAACCCCGTTCCGGACTGTGCCTTTCATAGTAATTCTCCCCATTCCCCCCCCCCTCAAAAGTGACAAATCCACCATCGAAGATTTTGATATCATTCAACTGGGAGATGTCCCCGGTCATGTGTCTAGAACAGCCACTGTCGATAAACCAAAGTCTAACACAGCCCTCCAAAGCCGTTCCTGCACACAGAACAGGATTAGTGGGAGACGGGAACCCAGATCTTTTTCAATCCGGGTTGGTTAGAGATATTGATGCTTGAGAAGATGAAGAAATGAGATATGGCAAGTGAGAGTGCTCTGACTGAGATCTAGCAATCTTTTTAGGATTCCAAATCTTTAACTCTGTATTATTTGAGAATACATGTGATGATGAAGCGTTTAATTTCTTGTATGGATTTACGAAACCATTTACGTTTGAACAATTCTTATTGTTTTTCTTTGTTAGATTCCAGTCTCCATCAGAAGGCTTTTATGACTTTGATGTCGATAATACGAAGCCGTCTGATGGATGGAAATTTTGGACGGATAAGACCCAAAAGGACGATGAACACAGTTTCTAGCTATGTGCCATGGAATTCCACAATTGAAGCAAGTTTGCCTTTTTGAGAAAAAGACTCTTAATTCGGCTTGTGTTATTTTGGGGAACTGATTGGGTCTCTTCTTTCCACTAGGTGCTGATTTCTTATGTGTATTTTTACTCTTAGGAGAAACCTGCTCACAATTATCAGCACAAGAGTGAGTAACGACAACTTTACCCTTCAATCTTGATTCAGTTGGTTTTGAGTTGGGTTTTTCTTCTGATTAACAACACTTGAGGAAATTTTCTCCTGAATTTTCATTGTGCGCTGTCTTCTGGTTTTTCTAGGTCGTCTTTTTTTTTTTTTGCAGGAGTGGATACTGTAGTCTTATTTCATTTGAAACCTTTTCTTCTGAAACTAAAGTCTTAGAATCAACTGTTTCAGTTTCTTTGGAAATGGTTTCATTTGGAACTGAGCTTTCAGAATTAGAGGATTTTTGGTCACCGGATGATAAGCAAGTTTTGTCAATATTTTGACTGTCAAAATTGTCTTGCTCATTATCTGATGAGTTAGAATCTTCGGTCTGATTTCCAGAAATATTAGATGTCTCCTGTTCACCAACATCTACATTCAAACAGTCCATCACAACAATATTTTCAGTTTCACTAGATCTAGAGATATCTGAGGTATCCGTTGAGGTTTCAGAAGAACTAAAATAGTTATCTAAATCACTCAAAACTGAAACCTCGGACTCCTTTCGACTGTCAATTAAATCATGGACTGAATCAAAAACCATATCATTTGAAGTTTCAGTTTCAACAACATCGGAAAAACCCCGAGTCTCAAAAACCAAAGACTGAACAAAATTCCAAACATAGTCATCATGTTTATCACATAAAGAAACATATCTGTCATCAGCAATAACTGGATGTGATTCATCATCCACTTTTAATTGCTCCTCGTCTATCACTGACTCTGCACATTCACTAAAGCAGTTAACTTCCTTTTTAGAATCAGAAGTAAAAATTGTTTTCACAAGTTCTTCTGATGGAGTTGTTGTTGACTCCTTTTCACCTTCCAAATTTTCAACTGACTCATTCGAGCACTCTTTATCATTAATTTTACAAAACTTACAGGCTTTTGAAAATCAGTTGATTTGGCATTCTTATGCCTAAAAGGTTCCCAAGGAACGTAGTCTCTTGGTTTGCCATACGCCATTTTATCATAATTTTCCAATTCTTGCTCAGTGAGCGGCATTCTTGAATAATTATGATTGTATGGCGGAGGGACTTGTGAATAACCCAACCCTTTTCCCTTGTTCTCTTTGTATGCCATTTGTATATTGCACATATTGCGAACAGTGTCACTGGAAGTATCATATTTCTTAATATTCAATTCATATTGTTGAAACTTTCCAGTGAGAAGTCCCAGTCAACTCTCACCAAGTCGCATTCCAAAGTTTTTGAATCAAGTTTGGTTTTATAATCATGAACCTAACATTTCTGTTGGTTTACGTCTCGGTGGAGTTGAGCTATGTCCTTCTTTAGAGCATCAATCTTTTCGTAGAGAATTCTATTGTTCTCACGAAGACCAATGTACTTTGACATGGCACTGTTGTAATCATTAATGAGATTGAGATTTCATTTGTGCCATTTTATGTTTACAATCTTCTGAGCATAGAAGAGAACTTACCATTTCGGAGAGAGATTTGGGCTCCTCAGTTTGCACCATCAAGCATTTGAGATGATCTTCAGCCACTTCGGCAATCTTCAGAGATTCCACTTAAGCTACAGCATCAATCCAGCTGAAACCATGCTGCTCGTGTACCATTAGATCCTTTTCTGCTCCTGATCCTCCTTGGCTTGATGAAATTGATGATGATGTCTGAGCTAAAGAAACTAGAACCATGGACCTTTCTGAATTCCTAGCAGCAGCAGCAGTTGCTTCATATCCCACAGGTGTCTTCCTACAGTCTCTGGCAAAGTGTCCGGGTTCATGACATCTGTAGCATCTCAACTTATCCTTGACTGATCCAGTGCGAATGTTTGATATTGAACGGCGCCCGTATCTTTTTTGAAACTTTTCTGCTCGAAAAGCAGCCATGGCTAGATTCCATGATGCATCCAGTTCTTCAATGTCTTCTTCAACCACTTAATTCAGATCGGTAGCAAACATTGAAGGAGGCAAGAGATCTCCTGCTAGAAAGGCAATCAAACTGTTAAGCATTGAAGCTGCCAAGGCTAACTTCTCTTCGTTTTGTTTGGTCAGAAATGCAAGATTTTCAGTGGGGTTGTGGATTGAAAATTTGGAGCTAGAAGATTAATGGGATTGTAGACAACGTTTGCGTGCTGAGGTAATTGCTGAGCAGTAACAGTAGTCGGAACAGCGGAGTTGGTGGGAAGAGACATGCCATAAACATAGTTAGTCTTCTGGGCTTGAAGCTGTGCTTGAGTCAAAGGACTGAAAACAACATTTGGATTGCTGTTTATCACGGGGCTAAAGATAAGATTAGGATGACTTTGAGACATCAAGGCAGTGTTAGAGCCAGTCACCCCTGTAGCCATCATAGAGTTCTTGTGGTTCAGTTCTCTTTGTTGATTATCTATTTCACATGATTTGATGGTGGCGATTAGTTCAGTAAGAGCAACTTCATTCAAATTCTTGGTACGTTTGATCATTGAAACATCGGCATCCTAAGACTTTGATAGAGAATTCAACAGTTTACGGTTCATCCCACTATTAGTGATCGAAATTCCAGCACTAACCATCTGTGAAAAAAGTTTGACGAATCTCCTGATTTGATTTTACACAGTCTCTTTGTAAATGTGATTAAAAGAACTGAACTGCTGGTTCAACATATTCACCCTGCTAGCTTTCATATCAATGTTTCCTTCGTACAGATTTTTTAGCACATCCCAGATTTCTTTTGCACTTGTGCAGTTTCTGACAACAATTGAGATGTCAGGACCAAGTGCCATGGTAAGATTTGCCATAGCTTTATCGTCTTCATCCTTCATTTTTCGATCTTCACCAGACCACAAACTTTCTGGTTTCGGAATCCGAGTGTCTGGATCATCTGTAGTTGCATACATGATTGTGCTGGGACCATCACGAATGCACCTCCACATTCCGGGTTCCTTTGCTTTGCAATACTGTTCAAAGCGCCAAGTCCATTCAAAGTAATCATCACCATACAACAATCTTGGGATTTTGGTAGACGTTCCAATACTCTGGTCAAGTTCCTAATGCCAGAGTCTGAGACTGAATGGTCATTAAGGTAGCGTTGGTGAGATCTGCAGCCGTCAGAATGTTGTGTTGATTCATTGTCAAAGATGATGAAAAGATAATCAAACAGAGAAGTGAACAGTAATTAGAAACAGTAACTCTGACCCGAAATGGTAATAATAGATCCGAGATGGTAATGGTTGGTCCGAGATGCTACAGAGATGTCAACAGTATCCCGGAACAGTGATCTTTCTGAGTAAAAGATGATCCGAGATGACTAATGGTTGGTCTGAGATGCTACAGTTGATCCGAGATGTCAACAGTAATCCCGGAACATTGATCTTTCTGAGTAAAAGATGATCCGAGATGACTTTGAAATGAATGATTATCAATCCGAGATGCAAGTCTAGAGATTCGAATTGATCCGAGATGGTCAAAGATAGTTCAAGATGTTCAAACAAACAATCCGAGATGGTTCGAGATGTTCAAGCAGACAATCTGAAACGGTCTGAGATGGTTCGAGATGTGCAAGCAGACTATCCGAGACTATCCGAGATGGTTCGAGATCTTCAACAAAAACCGAAATAGAAGTAGATGCGATAAAAAAGAACCGTGTAATATCAGATCTGAGCATGGAAACAGGTTCAAACAGGCTCTGATACCAATTTAGGTCCCGATAAACCGGATCTAAACGATATCACACTAACAAGCTTTGAGAAATAAGATGAAGAAGGAAAGATTCAACTTGCATACAAATTGGAAATTTTATAATACAAGTGAAATTACAATCAAAGAACTACCAAACCCTAATACATCATTAACTATATATACTAGAGGGTTGGTGCACCTAAACACTAAACTCTTAGGCCCAAGGCCTTTCCCAAGCCCATTACAATAAACAACTCAATTTCTAATAAATACTAATGCATAAACCTATTAATGTTTTTACAGATCTAACCTGCTTCCTCGCATTCTATATGACAAAGAAAACTAGCTAAATCGTAAAAATAAAGTCCAACAGGTTTCTAAATCTCCAGGTGCATTTATTGTGCATAATTTTTTTCAAAAACTAGAGTATACTTATTATTATAACAACATGAACTTCACAAAAATCTAATTGACATACTGATATATACCCACAAATCTTGTCACCGGGTCAACCCAACTTTGGCACATATCAAATAATTAGCGGGAATATTATTTAGGGGGGCATTTCACGAGCAGTTTTCTAGCATAATTTGAATTAGTTTAGTAACTGTAGGGTAAGAGTAGAAATAAGAGACTTGTGTTTATTGTTTTGGGTTGTTCATGTTTTTATCTTTTATTAGATTGAATTTGTAAGGCTATAGGGTATGAGAGGCAAGGATAGGTCATTAATTGCCACATAGGAACATGATTCATACCTATACCATTCCCTTTGGAGTATCACATCGTGGTGCTCGAGGATTAATCCACGGAAACCACGTCCCACTTTTTTCCTATTTTCTAGCTTTGGCATCAATAAATATATAAACAAAAGTAACCTCTTTTCTATTCATCCTTCATCCCCTCCTGTCAAACACAAACCCTAAACCATTCTCCAGCAGCAGCAACGACAATAAATATCTAAGATTCTTAGTTTCAAATATTTGTGAGTTTTTATGGTTTTAGATTCTTGTTTGGTTTTGAACTACCCATATGATTTGCTGATTTAGGGAGTGTTTGGAAGTGCAATTAAACTATATGTTATGGTTTAATGTTAAGATAGTTTTACTGTTTAGGTAAAATAGATTTTAAGGGGGTCTAAGTGTTTGGGTGAAGAATAGTTACTTACTTTAGGGTGTATACAAGGGTGAAATAAACCGTTTTTTAGACATCAGAATGGAGCATAATGAATTTTAAAGTATAAAGGTCTCTCAACCTTTGTTTAGTTAACTTTGAATTAGATATAGGTTTTGACCTTTGAGGTGCAGATGGTAAAGCACAGGTCTAATAGTTATGAACTATTTGTAATTTCATGGATGCATTTCCAAGTCTACACACTTTATACGTATATGAAGGTGCAGATGGTAAAGCACAGGTCTAATACCTAAATCATGAATTGTAGATGAAGATAGTAAATCTATATTGAAATAATATCAAGTTAAATCAAATTTAGATATTTAATCATCTTGAAATCTATATTGAAATAATATCGGATTTTAATTTTTTATACTATTTTTACCTATGATAGCAAAGAAAAGTAAATACTACCATGGATCCAAGCAACCCGAACAACCCGCCACAAAACCCGTGGACGACACCCATTGATCCAATGTGGGCGACTCCACAATTTTCTTTTTCAAGCTACAATCAAGTTCCTAACACGTTCACGCAACTCCCTCAAACCCCACCGCCTACTAGTTTCTTTCAACTTCAACAAATCCAATTTCAACAACAATATCAGCGACAACGTAAAACGCTCCAACAAAGCCAAAGTCGGCCTATTCATACTGAAGTCCAATCGCAATCGACACCCGATACCCCTTCGTTACACGATTTGGATGACATTGACGTTGTACCCGAAACCCAACCTCAAAGTTTTAAGAAAGCAACTAAAAAGAAGCGTTCAAAGAGGCCGGAACAAGATAATTTAACCACCGGTAGAGGTCAAACTTGGACATCGATCGAAGAGATGGCTTTGGCAAGGGCGTGGACCAATACGTCTACGTATCCGATCGTAGGTATGTTATACATTTTATTTATACTAAAATAATATTTTATTCGATATAAATCAACATTTATTTACACCTTGATATTTTTTTGTAGGTAATGATCAAACGTCTGATATTTTTGGAAGGAGGTTTGCAACAAATTCCATGCTTTAATGCAAAAAGAATCGTACCGAGGAGTGAACTCAATGGGCTCAGAGTATCGAGAGATGAATAGGAAGATATGGGTGTTTTGTGGTTATTACAACAATGCTCATTCGAATCGGCCAAGTGGGGCGAGTGATGAAACGGTTTTTTGCCATAGCTATGTCAAAATACCATACAAAAGAGGTAGTGCGTTCACATACATAGGGGCTTGGGAAATCTTTAAAAATTGTCCCAAGTGGGCGTCGGTTCCTAACGAGGTGGCAAGAGCAAAAAGGTCTAAAACATTCAGAGCCGGTGATTCGGATGCGCGTTGCCATATTAATATTAGTGCCGAACCCGAGTTTGACGATGAAGTGATGGAGATTCCGGAATTGAAACGCCCAAATGGCAGAGACAAAGCAAAAAAGGAAGCGGCAGCAAAAAAAAAGAGGCGTCGACAAAAAAAGAATCTCCGGGTGTACGAAGGTGGATAAGTTGATGAGCAAGCTCGCCGAATTTAACGAAATACAAGCAGCGAGACTTAAGTTGAAAGAAAAAGAAATGCAAGAAGCGGGCGATCATGAAGACTTTAAGCTAATAGCGACAAGCATTGACTCGCTCTCGGAAAAAGATAAAGAAGTGTTGCAAAAGTAAGGCGAAAATTGCTCAAAAATGGGGTCTTTAAATTATGTCGTTATCATTTTTTATATTTTCTAGTTTTCGTCTTTAATTTATGTCGTTTTCGTTTTTTATATTTTCTAGTTGTAACGAAACTGATTCAGTTTTATATTTTATGGATTAAATTACTTTTTTTTTTCAATTTTTGGCAAACTCTGTTATAGATCTCTGATGTAATTTGTACCTACAGTAGCAAAGAAAAAGAAGAAACAGGTTATCCCACCACCATGGCGTCACCAACTTCTTCCAACGAGATCAACGAATTTTTTTGAACGTGGTGATGGAAACGACACAAATAATTATAGAGGAGGAAGAAACCTCGTCCAAACGGAAAAAAACGACAACAATGTTTAAATAGGGACCGTGAAGGTATTTTTTTTCGTGCATTATATTTTTTGAAGTACTGTTTATATCTTAGCGTAATTTATATTTTTGTAAAATATGTAGGTGCCCACGGTAGGTTGATGGCCGATTACTTTGCCGAAAACCCGGTATATACGGAAGAAATTTTTAGGCATCGTTTCCAAATGAGCCGTCGTCTTTTCTTACGTATAGCCAACGATTTGGCTAATTATGACTCATTTTTCACATTAAGATGGGATGCTACAGGTAAAAGGGAATTTACTACTTTACAAAAATGTATGTCGGCAATTCGCCAATTGGCTTACGGTACAAGTAGCGACATGTGGGATGAATATTTGAAGATGTCTGATAGAACTTCACGAGAGAGTTTGTATCAATTTTGCAAAGGGGTGGTCAAGCTATACAGCACCAAAGTACTTACGAAGGCCAACAAAGAATGATATCATAAAGTTGTACCAGGCACACGAAAGTAAACATGCTTTTCCTGGAATGCTTGGTAGTATAGATTGTATGCATTGGCCTTGGCGTAATTGCCCTAACGCATGGCGAGGTCAATTTACTCGAGGTGATCATGGTCATCCCACATAAATTCTAGAAGCCATGGCATCAAAAGATTTTTGGGTTTGGCATGCTTTCTTTGGTGTTCCTGGTTCGAATAACGACATTAACGTTCTTGGTCAGCCAGATGTTTTCACTGATATCATTAACGGTACGGGGCCTTGATTCTAGGTTTTCGGTTTCAGGAGTAGAATACAAGCACATGTATTATCTAGCCGATGGAATATACCCAACATACACAACGATTGTTAAAACTATATCATATCCAGAATATGAGAAAGAAAGAAATTTGCAAAATGTTAAGAATCTACTTGGAAAGATGTCGAGCGTCTATTTGGGGTTCTACAACAAATAAGGCACATAGTTGCAAACCCAGCACGAGCACTTACACTCAAAACATTGAGATATTGTATGTATGCTTGTATCTTGATGCATAACATGATTATCAAAGACGAAGGTAACGCCATATGTGAATATGATCTTAACGACATTCATGAGAATGTTGTACCAGTTGATGAAGGGCAACAAGAATCTAAAATGTGGGCATTATACAATGAGACTACGCATAACCATCTTCGTTCGGATTTGATTGAACATTGTTTAGCAATTTGGTCGGGTTAACAACGGCGAGTAGTTTTCTTTTCTTAATTTATAATATGTAGTTTAAATTTGGATGTTATTTTTTTTATTAATTTGAATGTTATGTTGTTTTATTACTAAAATTTATTTAATTTTATTTGTTGTTTATTTAAAATAAATAAAATATATTTCACACATAAAAAGGGGTGGATAGTGGTTTGGGTAATGGCCACACCCTTAGGGTAGTGATTTTTGATAGTGGATTAGAGGGCGATGACATGGCGCTGACGTGGAGGATCATGGTGATAAAGCTCATGACCACACCCTATAGCCTAATTGGAGATATTACACATCTCGAATCGGGTTAACCTTGTAATCAATATAACTAATGAATCAATGATTTATGGGATTCTATCATTTGGTTCCATTACCGGATAAGCGCGTATGGGACCAGATATGGAATTTTATTTCTTTTTTCTTTTGGGTATGGGATGGACATCAGATATGGTGATATACCCGTTTACTGACCCAATTACCCGGTAATATATACCGGTTTACCCGATTATATACCTGAAATATTTTTTTTCTTTTTTTTATCTGCATCACCACTTTCTGTATTGTCGTTTTAGTTTTGGTCTTTCGTTGACTATGGTAGAACCTGTTTAATTAAAACTAAAAACATCGCCACCTGTCTTTTGCCATGTTTACTTTTTCAAGATACAGGCCAAATAATTCTTACCTCAGTTTTAAATAACAAATAATATTTAAATTACAAATCTAATGTTATGATGTATATATAGTTTTCTTTTAAGGTAAAGGAGATAGAGCTAAAAATATAACTAATTTTAAAAGTAATTGATTAATAGTTGTCCGATTTTTACCCAACAAGTTTTAGGTAGGGTATATCTAATGAATATTATTGATAAACTAACGGGTATACCCTAAACCTGCGGGTATGCCCAATACCTGACGGGTTTGGGCCGGATACGTGACAAACTTTGTAAATGGGTATGCGATTTGAGATTGCCCAAACCTGACCCATTATCATCCCTACTTGAGCTCCATCCATGACCAAATTCAAAAAATCGGTCCCAGTCTTTTGCAATAATATATATAGATAAAATAACTTGTTGCATAATTTACAGAAGTTACAAAATGGATGAGGGTACAAAGCCTCATCGACAGAAGTTTTCATCCTATAATATTACGTGAGCACAACCCGCCCACGATAGGTCTAACGATAGATATGAGAAAACATGCCAATAGTAACGGCAACACGGACTCCAACACGTGCCCTCGTGGGCTCGGTGCGATCATTAGCCATGGTGATCTGCTCAATAGCAGCAATCCTCTGCACAAGAGCAGCAGTCCTCTGCCCAAGAGCAGCAATCCTCTGCTTACGAGCAGCAGCCCCCTGCTCAGAAGTGGCAACCAACTGCCACAAAGTGAAGACATCATGGTCGTGGATCAGCTGCTGCTGCTGCTCCTCTAACTTCATCAACCTAGCCTTCAAACCCTCAATCTGCTCGTCATGCTGATGCTGCTCCAGTAAGCTCATCAAATCAGACTTCAAAGCCTCAACCATTTTGCCATGCCGGTGCAGCTCCGCCTGTAAGCTCATCAATTTAGCATTCACAGCATTAACCATCTCCTCAGAGAGCTGCAGCATCTCCTGTTCGCTCATCAACTCAGCCTTTATTTGCCTCACCCTCCTTGCGGAGCCGCTGCAGCTTCTGTAATTATTATTATAACATGAAGTATGTAAAAATATAATTGGCATGCTAGAACAAAACAACAAAACTTAACCACCTGTGCTATCCAACCCACCCATTTCGCCACCTCAAATCTAACAAACTTAACTATGATGAAATAAATTTGGAACTAATTGTATGATGGAAATTGTATATTTAAAGCTTGAGTACCTTTCGGCCATCTGCAGCTCGATGCCCAGCAGAAGCAGTAGCATCTTCCGAGACTGCCAGACCCCTGGCATCACCCACTTGCTTTATAACATCTTCATCATTCCAGTACCTTGTTTGTAATTGATCGTATTACAAAAATTAATTCATAATTCGAATTTTTGCAGACATACATCTTAGTCATATATTAATGATTAACAACCTCATCATAGCTGTTGGACCACCAGATTCTATCTCCTCTAATATAGGTTTCAAAGATGAATCTTCTTTGATACGCGCCATCCGTTCTTCAAGCCGCTCCTTTTGAGCGGGATTAGATAAACTTTCAAGCATCTGAGACATAGATGGATCCTGCCAGACAGACAAAAAAAAGTTTAATTCTACCGTATTACATTACCGATAGCTAAAAAACTTATAATAACAAGGCAAGTTGGATTCCAATAACCCAAAACTATGACACATTAGCCAGTTAGGAATGAAACTCCCAACGTTCACTTTTGTTGTCGATAGCAATCCCACTTACATAATCATTATATTACATCATTTACATGTATGATTATAACCAAAATGAGGAAACATACATTCCTTGTGGGCAAAATCGAGTGAAAAAATTAAGTGTAAACCTATGACGAATATGCAAGTGGGATTGTCTTGGCAACGAAATAAAGTTAAGAGCGCCACAGGTTAAATTGTCTGTATAGAACTATGGATTATTATCGGCCAATAGGTCATTGTTTAGATTATTAAAATCAATTTGCCAAATAACAAGAGCAATACCTGCATGATGACAGTACCAAGACTTTTCGCCATCTTCATGAGCTGAGGGTTTTGCATAAACTGCTGCTCTGTGGTGGAAAAATATTGTTGTTTGATATCAAACTGAGGAATGCCATCATCACCACCATGAAAAGTCTGCCGGAATTGCTCAGCCATCTTGTTGAATGATGGATCCTTTTCTATTTGCTTTGCTATATCTTTAATGCTTGGATCATGTAACCATACCTGTATGTGTAACAATGTAAATCACCGTTGAATAAAAAGAAAAATAAAAACTTGTACACTAGATTCGTTTAGTTTGATTAATAGTCAACTTTCTTATATAACCATAATCAAATACTTGTGCTTTAACTGACCGTATATAATGCCTGTGAACTTGTAACACCACCAAACTCTTGTTTTAAACTAAAGATGCATTTGTGCAGATGATTAAATGGTTGCTCTATCCCTTACATTTTGTTAAAAACATTAAAAGTAACACGATAATTATTAGATTTATGTGTAAGTTAGCATCAAGCTCAGCATTTTTTAAAGCTAGCATTATCATGAGTGTGCACGCATGCACAAACACACACATATTAAGTTATGTATAATCATGAAAGAAAGGACAGTACATTAAGTAGACCCGCCATAGATAAGAAGAAGTCACAAGGATTTGCAAAAAATCCAGATGCAGGCATGAAGGGCATAGCAGGTGCAGGTTGTGCATCTGAAGGGCTTCACCCCGACGAAGTTTTCTTCACCGCAGGATTAGTTTTCTCTTCTGCATCGGAAAAACACGTTCTTAAAACAAACATATTTAGAAGTACAAACACAGGTCAACCCTAATCAACTTGGTGAATAGCGCATCTTGGATTCTAGAACATCGAAAACATAATAAAGATGGCATCCTCAAAAGGCCAAATAAACTAGACGCCTCGAAAAGGTGATTATTTAAAACAAACAAATCAATCATATTATTTCAAAAATAACAAAATGAAGTTAACTTAGGCTATGTGTTATGGGCTCCAAAGGGGGCGCCATTGGTGCCACATCAGCAAGGCGTGGGACGTGAACACCGACACGGAGGGGTGGTAGAGGTGGCGAGGGTTCAGATGTGCTCGCGGGCGTGGGATCTTTTATTGATTTTTTTAATTTTAATATTAAATAATATACAACCCATGTATATCTAGCCACCTTAACCCAATACAACATTACACATAAAGCCCAATAAAGCCCCCCTACAACACACCTTAACGGTGCGAAGTGTGAAAAAAGGGTGCCCACATGGAAGCACTTTCTTTTCAAATACCTGCAAGGATTTGAGCCACACCACTTTTGTAGGAGGCAAGCACAGTGGCGAGGCCAGGAACTATTTGCTAGTAGTGCGAATGAGGTGTTCAACCATATTTTCAAGGGGTGCGGTCAGGTTTTTTTGCCTAAAATATACACTAAAGTTCTTTTTTTCAAGGGGTGCAGCCGCCCACCTTGGCCAAAGGGTGGGTCCGCCCTTGGGCAAGCACCATAACACTAGGTCACTGGTAGGTGCAGAAGATACAAAAGTGAAGTAGAAGAAGGACCCGTTGATCGACATGAAGCATAAATCCAAGCATAACAATAAAAACATCCAACAAGACTGAAAAATGGTGCCAACACCTCCATGGGGATAAACACCGGCGCCCCTAGACCAAGATCCCACTTGGGTTATTGTTAACCGGTCTTCAACCTCAACAAAAGCACGACATGCCTTATTAATCAGAATTTGTGTGATCAATCTAGTATTAACAGTTAAAGAAACAAACAATTTCATGAAAAACTAATTTAATTCCAGAAATATGGACCATCTTCTCCACTAAACACATGAACATACCCACTGGACTCTCAGGTTTGGCAGCAGCAGCATCTTTCTCATTCACCTAACAAAAACCCAACAATCAAAATCATCAGAAAAACTAAACCTTAGATCAAGATTTAAAAATCAAACAATCAATTTAGCAAACCCAGTAAAAAACAAACTATACCCTCACGAATCGCAGCGAATGTAACTGTGGGGATTAATAAAGTATTCAAAAAACATACGATAAATTGGAGGTTAAGGTGACAGCGTTTTACCTTGGACATTTTGATTGAAGCGATGAAAACAATAATAAATTGATGTTTTAGGTCTCAGTTTACTGAGGATGGTTTTATGGTAAAAACTCACGAACATGGTCCGGAAGCTAACCGCACAGGGCCATTATTTTGGGGCCCAAAGTTTTAAAAATAAATATAGAGTTAATTACCTGGATAATTTTTGTGGTTTGCCATTTTTCATCTATAGTCTTCAACTTTCTAAAATTACATATATGTTCTATGTGTTTTGATCGTTTGTTACCCGGGTGAGGTTTAACGGGAAACACCAAAAAAGTGAGAAACTGGGTAACCCTCTTGAAAACCCTTGGATTAACTTAATCAAGGGCTAAGATTAAGTTAATTAGCAAAGGCTAATTTTACACGAAGGGGTAACTTAGGTATTTTCAAAAAAGATCAGAAAAGAACAGGGAACATCCAAACGTCTCCCACCGTCACCACTGCCACCGGCGACACCCTAATGAAGGTCTGCCTCAAATCTGGTCGCTCAAGACCGCTAGATGCCTTATCCATGTTCGATTTTATCTCAGACAGATATTTATCAGAGATCTATATATGATAGTTTCAGTTTTCAAATAGATATATGTATTCCCCAATCTTATGCACGATTGATTCATTAATCAATCATGTAATTTGTTTTTTATTCCAAAACTTGTATACGCATGATTGATTATTGCAGAATGTTGCTGAAATATTTATTCTGATTCATACGTGCATATTGATAATTTTTTGTTTGTTTTGAAGTTTTGACGTAGATCTTAGCGTCAAAATAACGCAAGCGGATCAATTTATTGATGTTTATAAATGTAAAAAGTATTAACATGATTTTGGGCTACAAATAGTATTGGATCTTTGTTGAGTTGATCTTTGTGTGTTAAATTGATTGTGAAATCAAGTTTGACGTGACCAAGCTTTGATACCAATTGTTAGGATCTGAGTTTGATAACCTGTAAACAAATACTGATAGAAACAATATAATTCACAAGTAGAGAGATATTACCAATAATTTGTTTTTCATATTCAAAAGTTTTACAGTATTGATTCTACAATCTCCTTCTCAGCCTGATCACTCACTAGAACTATTAGTACAAAAGAGAATGTATGAAGTGATAAAATATATCTTTAACAGGTGAGATCTATTTATACTAAGTACTAAAGTTCTGTTCGTATAGGTTGACGTCACCCTAATAGTGAAATCTAACATTTCTAGCAGAAAAGATTCCATAGATATTGCAAACATCTATGCAAATCTTAACACCTGTTCTAACAAATCTACAAATATTCTTACATTGAGAAACCACTGTTAGAGCTATCCTCTATTGCCTTGATTCCAAACATCTGTTGGCCAGACAGATGTTTGGTCTTCTTCATCAGACCTTTGGCTTCAACAGACTTTAGCCTTCAACAGAGTTGTCTCTTCTTCAACAACGGTTCCAAGGCTTGATCAGATGTTTGCTTTGTTTTCAACAGATGTTCTAATTAGGTGTTCAAGATTCACTATCTTTGGAGAGAAAATTGTTTCATCAATTGTTTATTTTCTTGATCCTTGTGTCATGTTTTGGCTTTTGGATATCATTTGTTCTATTGTAGGTCTAACAAATGATAAATGTATAAATAAGTATTATTTAATCAAAAGAGAAAAAATGTAGTTTTTTTAGTGTAATTATAGGATGAAAATGATGAAAAGTATGTAAATGATATCTTCTAATGATGATTAATATTATATATATTTAGCTTAAAAAAGCAAGCTATTATTGTTTTAAGATAATTTTATTTGTTGGGTATGATAACTAGTTTTTTTACTTTATTTAGTTATTCAATACTTATGAATAAAATAATATTTTTAGGAAGTAAACATGGATATTGTGGAACTAGAGTAAATTATCAAAATGTTTGTCAAGAAAGGTTTCAAAGGCAAAGGAATAGACTAATGGATGATGAAACCAAGTGCTTTTTTTGGATGTTTAAGACTGCTGTAATGGGGGCATTATTGTAATGATCCGATGATGTGGCAGGTGAAGGAGGCATTAAACACTGTCTCAAAGGACGTGTAAATGGGTGTTATGGGACACTTCGTTAGCTGCATAACGGGTGTGAAAAGGTATGGTTAGTGAGCCCCAATCTTTTTCCACCAATCAAAATTATTCTTTCTTTGTTTAGTTTTAGTCTATTAGATTTAGATATTATTATAATAGGGTATAGTTAAAACTTGTAAAGCCATTACACACTAAAAGTAAAAAAAAAAGAAAAGAAAAGAAGAGTTCATGTCTAGATGGCATTGATGTGAAAGACACTTGTGACCGTTAGAAAATGTGAGCCCTTTATCCAATCTACGAAGAGCTGGAAGTTCTTAGTTGATAATGAAGAATGTTGAAGTTCTTAGTTGATAACGAAGAATGTTATGTTATTTAAAGATGTATAAGTGGAATAGGGAAGATAATAGTGTGACGATGAAAGAAGCATGGTGAGGGGACCACAACTAGGGAAAGAGAGAACGCTTGCTTGTTTTAATGAAAGACGTGTTCACCTATGAGGAAGACGAATGTAGGAGGTAGTAAGTTTATATTATTATACAGTACATCAAAAAGATAAAACAAACTATTAGTACCACGTTACCTTACATAAAAACAGTCTCATTTACGGTATACACATATAATATATATATGTGTAGGTCGTTGGGGTGACAAAAGTAAAAGTGCACTAATTATAACGTTATTTTACTAATTTCGTAAAAATAATGTTAATAAGCGGGGGATGGTTAGTCATGCATCATGTGGTGGCGTTGTTAGTCAAATGACAAGAGGGCACATGAACTAATCAGCCTTTGTTGAATGTTATGTGCCTTGTATCCAAAGCTTGATGCAAAACTACTATCGAGTCGAGGCCTCACTAGCAGCCTCTCTATTCCTACGGGATAGATGTAAGGTTGTCTACGTCTTACCTTCCACAGACCTTACCTTAACTTTATTATTGATGAGATTTATTAAGCATGATGATTATTACGTTACATGAAAGTCATCGTTACCAATCGCCAACCACCATCCTAACATGTAACACCACCTTATACAATGTTCATACATGTTGATAAAAGTCATCATGACTACACCATTATTTAACATTGCACCATTAACTCACCGACAACCACCACCTATCACGTCACCTCAGAACACCCACCTCACAGCTTTGTAAAACGTAACACGCACCTACAAATACACACAAGCTAGAGAATACACCAAATCGTTACATGTAATATCGTTATTTTTCAAAAATAATGAATTTAAAAATTTTAAAAACTTGTAACGATTTGGTGGTGAGGTGGATGACGACGCGGGCCATCTTTTCGTCTCATGTTACATTGCCATGGTAATCAGACAAAAGGTGTGTAATTGGTGTAATGTTCCATTTGGAAGTGTAGGTAATGTGAATGAACAGCTACAATTATACAAGGATGAAGGCATTGTGGAGCAGAAAAAATGGATGGTGCAGTTGATTATGATTGTTGTCAGCTGGGTGATATGAAAAGCGCGTAACTATTTAATATTTTCCGGGAAGCAGGTCATCGTTCATCGAGTTTTCGGGGAGCTTCAAGGGACATATTTTATATGGGCAAAACACCGTGCAAAGAAGCAAAATATGGAGTGGGCAAAGTGGCTGGAGTTTGAAATTTAATCATTTTGTTTGTTGTTTGTGTATGTGGTGATGATAGTACTGGGAGATAAAATGATCATTGGGCTAGTAACTTGCTACTTTGCTAGTGCCACTGAGGTGTAATTTTTGGTGATGAATGAAATAGTTTGTTGTCAAAAAAAAAGTTTGATTCTTAAATGTTCAGTTAACACATTAAAAACAAATACATCGAGTATGGTGTTACCTGTATTAGGCATTATAAATAAACCATTTCAGTTTGGTATTGCTTATGGTTCACAACATAATAAACACCTAATAAATAAACCATTTCAAATTTGGTATTGCTTATAGTTCACAACATAATTAACACCTAAAAGAATCCCACCAAATTCATAAATTTAAGTATTTCCCTGAGTTAGCTAAGTTAGGGAAGTCTTATAACAAGTTATATATCCACAACATGAAATTTAGATATATGATGTATTTGTTAGTATATGTTTTCTTGATACCCACTGTATTAGAATATGATGTATTTTTCTTAGGTGGTTTTAGAAGTTTCTTCTATGACTTGTATGTATTTTTGTTAAAAAAATAAAAATAAATAAAAAAACCCTTAAGTTTAAAGAGTGATTTTCTTAATTCTACAGAAGCTTATATTCACACGGTAGTTATTAATTAGAATATATTTTTTATTTTATAAATAGTTGATACAAAGAATATAGAGTAAATTGCAATTTTGGTCCCCGTGGTTTAGTTGTTATCGTTATTAGAGTAAAGTACAATTTACATCCATGAGGTTTAAACTCGCTTACACGTTCAGTCCCCAATTTCAAAAATTCAACACTCCCGTTCCTGTCGTTGTCGATTGCTCGCAATCAGGTCCCTTCCTATAACGACCATCAGTTGACCGTTCATTTAGTTAACAGCGTGGAGAACAAGTTGTCATTTCACCAAATTTGCAAACGTGCCTACATATTTAATCCTTTAACTTATGATGTAAGCCACAATCCTATCCCTCATCCCCAAAAACCCTCTCGAACTGAAAACCCCACCGGCGATAACCCACTGTGAGCTCCGATCATCATCAATCAGGTTGACGATGAGACAATACGCTGTTCTTTTGATCACATTCCACATTATAGGTACCACATTATCTTAATTTTGTATTCGAAGTGTCATTTGGTAATTCGATTCGTGTCTTGTCTTTGATCAATACTAGATTAGGATCCAGTACAGGGTCATGATGAGGAAGGGGAGGGGATTTCGGGTGGAGCGCTGTTTTGCCCGTCGCATGTGAAGGCTTCAGGCTGCTTTTCCTATATATATATATATATATATGATGCATATCAACCATCAAATCAATGTTTTTCCGTCTCCATATCTTCCGGCGATTTCGCCAGAATCCAGTGAGTCTCTAAACTGCAAAACTTAGCCATTTTATCTCGTTTTTCTTGCGGCAATCCTTATCTCCACCTTATACTGAACTATTAACAAAAACGAAACCCGTAATTCGCTGCAACCGTGTTTATCCGCTAACCACAACAACTCTGCAAATTCATTAACGATTCTTATCGCCAAACCGGCTTTATTTTGTATAAATACATGACACTTAAACCTCATTCGACGCACCCCCAACATTAAATTCTGCTCGGATTTCACTGTGATTACATTTGCAAGTCGACCGGAATCGTTCCTCCGGTCACACCAATAAATATGTTTATTCCGCGCTTAATAAGGTACAATTTTGTATGCATTCTGATGGTTTATATTCTTTCACCAAATCCTCAAGTTTATTTCCGTTAATTCTAAATGGGTATGTTCGATTTTGGGAGCTAAGGATCTAGGGTCTTCTGGGTAGATTTGGGGGAATCGGTTAAAGACGGCTTGTTTCAAATAGAAAACAAATTCTGTTTTTCTCAAGTTTAAATATGCACTTCACTGGTTAAGACATGTGTTTTCAAATTATAGGTCACGGATTCGAGACTTGTTACCTATTTTTAGCGGATTATTGAATTTTTTTTTAAATTTACTTTATCACTCAATCATGATAGGGTAATACTTTGGGATTCTCCATTTTTTTTAAAATTTACTTTATCACTCAATCATGATAGGGTAACACTTTGGGATTCTCCAATCTCTTTAATACAACCAGCTTACGTGATTATTTGCTTGTTAAGGTGAGTTTACATAGCCTTTTTCTATAAACTTTTGGGTGAAACATGTTACTTGAACTTTTCAATTACTTAAGTCATGCTTTTATCTTTATAGTTCCCGTGTTAAATGATGCTTTAGGAGCTAACGTTAGATACACGTACAATCATTAACTCGGTACAAGCCAACTGTAGTAGAATATAGCGATATAGGTCTGACAAACCCACCCCGTTCGTTTTCGAGGATGATTCAAACGGCATACATACAAACTTTTGGTTTTCAAATTGATTCAGTCACTAGGTTTGATTGTACACACCATTTGTTCCAAAGTGTTAAGTTTTCACAAGATGGTTTTAGATAAATTTGACATGCTACTTACTTATTTTAGCAAACCTATGTATGCTCACCTGCTTTTCGAAGTTGACCCTTTTAGTTTCCACATGTTTCAGGAAACAATGCATGATGATTACAAGGATATCACACATAGGATGCTTTAGGACTTGGGATAATTTTAACTTGATCTAGTTTTTTTTATTGTTTGAACAATTTGTTTTTCGTGTATGGATGATCTTTAAATTGATTAATGTGATATTTAAATTTTTAGTCGATCATGAGCTATTGAGCAATTTATTTACGTGACGCCCTGACGTTTCTGCCGTCTTCGGTTTGGGTGTTACAATTGGATTTACAATTTGGTTACAAGACTGTGATTCCCTGGTCAAATCCTTGTTCTATAAACAATTGGAATAAGTCAAGGCTGTGATTATCAAGGCTGTGATTATCAAGGCCTTTTCTTGATTAGGGATTTGTAGGATTTAGGTGATTTTTAAAAAGGGATGATACGCATTGGTTATAAGACATATACTAAGGGCTGTGTGGTAGGCATTGGTTATAACTTGACAATGGATTTGACCAGGGAATAAGTCAAGGTTGTTATAATTAAGGCCTTAACTTGTTCAGAGATCTGTAGGATTTAAGGGAGTTATAAATAGGGATGATACAATGCTTAAACCTGTTTGTAATAAAAGGCAATTCAAGTTCGCCGCCATGGCTTATAACTTAACTTTGGTAGCTATGACACAGGCTTTCCTAATTGTTATTATCTTCATATTGCTGATTAATTAATGATAAATGGTGGTTAGTTACTAGATTAGGAAAGATTTTTGAATATGAAGGGAATATATAACTATACGTTCAGGGATGTAAATTGTAACTAAAGATATGGGGGTATTTTGGTCTTGTCACTGATTTCCAAACGATCAGTTATAAGGAGGGACCTGATTGCGAGCAATCGACCACCACAGGGACGAGAGTGTTGAATTTTTGAAATTGAGGAGTGAACGTGTAAGCAAGTGTAAATCTCAGGGATGTAAATTGCACTTTACTCTAGTTATTATTTACAAAATCCAAATGTCGTGCAGTTTAAATACCAATGTCTCTATTTTATTGCGGTTTTGCCCCACCACAATAACTCCATCTAACTTCTGGTTAAATCCTTGAGTTAACTGCGATTTTGGTCCCTATTATTTAGTTCGAGTTGCAACATTTTATAAAAATGAAATGTCTTACTAAAAATTCTCTATGGTTTCTAATCTTTGCATTTTCAATCAAATCATTTAATTCCATTTATTTTTTAATAAAGGGCATTTTACCTTTTTTTTGTTTAGTGCACAATTTTTAAAATAAAATATACAAGGTTAGTATAAAATTAAATAACATAAATAATTGGAAAGTAAAACAAGCATATTAACCCATAACCCCATTCACCCCACCCAACAACCACCAGCCACCTTGAGATTTAAATTTATCATGATATTTTATTAACTATAGTTTCATATATTCAAATAACTGATTTTAAACTTTTTTATGTTGATTAACTGATTTTGTTTATGTTTAAATTACTAGTGTCTGAAAATATTCGGTTTTTAGTCCTTTTTTTGTTAAGTTGTACTTTTCTTTAAATTACCTAATTACAAAATTTTCGCATTTTTATACCGGGATTTTGGTGTAAAACGAACGATTTTAGCAAACTTGTGTGGTTTTTAAATGTTAAATAATGAACCGTAATAAATTTGAATTCTTTATAAAAATACATGAGTTTATATCATGCAACATAATAAAAGTTAATTACATAAACAATTTTATTTATAAAACGTAGTTATGTGAACTAGATAAGTAGTCTTTTTATTTTCTAAACTAGCATTTCAATCAATTAATGTAACAAAAACTTTACGGAAATTTATATCAACTATTTGTAATAAACTCTATAATAAATATTCTTCTTATTCTTATAATGATTTTTGTAATATTTTTTAAAATCATAAATCACATATGAAAAGAAATTCACCCCATTTGTGAACTAGTGGTAGGAGACTTGAGTTTTCTAATGGAGACTCAAGTTAATATCCCACTTATGTTATTTTGGGGTGGATATAGGCAAGGTTGTCAGTTCGATTCTCGAGCCCACCCGGGTTTTCGTCCCACCGTGTATTACGTCAAAGAGATCTGGTCTTATGTCGGCACGACGACTGTCAAGTGGCAGCCGGTAGTATAGTTTCTCGAGGGAACGCTCGTAAAAGCCAAACATTGAAGCCAGCATGAGTCTGGTTAAGACAACATAGTTTAGTCGAAGTAAGTTAAATAGAACTCTCTGATTTAAGGAGTATGATAACCTAATACATGAAGTTAACCGCTTAAAAAACATATGAAAAGAAATATGTAACATCATGACATAAGACAAACATTTTATTTTGGATTTTTTATATTCTTTAACTCTTAATTATTTATTTTCTTGTTTTACATTTTTAATAAAAGTATAAAGTATAATTTGTTCCTTTTTATAAGGTAACATGATTGTTATAACCTTGTTAAGTGATTGGATTGAAAGTGCAGTAATTACAAATTATAGTGTTTTTTGTAAGATTTTTGTTTTTTATAAAATATTGTAACCTGAATCAAATTATAAAGACTAAAATTGCAATTTACTCTAAATCTTTGTTATATGAGTTTGACTGAGTTAGTATATTGGATCAAAATCGCAATAAAATATAAACAAGTATTAAAATTGCAAGACATTATGATCTTGTAAATAATAGTAATAACCATTAAACCATAGAGATCAAAATCGTACTTTACTCAAGAATATATATATATATATATAATGTATAATACAATAGTACCTCATCGTGTGAAGATACACAAGCATGAAATTGAGACACGTGTCATTTTTTTTAGCGTGAGGGAAACATCATACATGGAAACACATATGATGAAGAAAATGGTAATCCCTTTTGCTCCGTTTTAACATTTTCTTTTACAAAAATCCTTACGAGTATACCTACACCTCAAAATTTTATTCATCCCTTATTTCATTATTTTCCAAATTACTAATTATAATCACCATTTTCCAAAACCAAATTCGAAAACACCAAAACTGAAACAAATTTATAAACCAACACATAGGTACATAACCTCTTATTTACACAATTGATATTTACATCCTGCTGCATATATATAATTAGTATTAGTATCTAAATTTATAAACCAACACATACTCATAAAACATATTGTACAATTTCTTAACATACAGCTTCACACATTTTAGTATCTAAAACATAATTCCACAATATCTTATTCATTGAAATATCCTACTAAAATTCAACATAAACAACACAGTCTAATTCTAGTTGCATAGATTAACTCGATTGAAATTTACACCTAGTTGCATAGATTTAATTAGCATCAAAAACTCATGAAATAAGTTGTACAATTTGCATTATTATCATCACCAACTTCTTATCCTCAAATGATTCACACATTTTTAGTATTTAAAACATAGTTCCTTACTTTCTTATCAACTGAAATATTATACCAACAATTCAACAACAACAGCATAAACCGCACATAGGCGATTCACTAACTCACTTACAATCATCAGATCCATTCACGATGGATGAACTTTCTTCCCCTTACCAGCAACCGTCTTCATCGCTGATCTCATCGACGCCGTTGCTGAATTCAACGCTGCCTCAATATACCTATTAGAATATATCAAAACATATTAATGTATGTCAGTTTAGAATGTATTTTACAAGATATGAATCATAATTCAAATACAATTGATTTTACAACACTTCCTAAAATATACACTAAGCCAATATCCATCTCTATTGATAAATAAGTAACTGGTTTTGTCACGTGTTACAATTATATGACCCCAACAAAAGTTTTCTAGTTTCTCTTCTTTCCCTCATCTGTATTATATCTCTTATTTTTTTAAATATAACGTATCTCAATATTCTGTTTTATAATTTAGGATAAGGGGATTCTAGTAATACAAACTATGACAAATTGTCAATTATAATCTATACTTACAGTTTGATTAATGACACTCTAAACTTACACTTACGTTGTAAAAGACAATCCTGGTAGCATAGCTATCATAGATTTCTACTTGATTTATACTCGATTTCACTAGCTCGTCTCTCCATTTCATTCATAATTATCATTGTGAGAGAAACAACTGAAAATTAAGTAAAATCTATGCTCATTATGCTATTGGGATTACTCTTAACGAAAGTTTAAGTTACACACCATTGGTCAAACTTTATGTATAATTATTACGATACATGGTTGTAATAGTCGCTGCAAGGTAGGCTGCTGAGGGCCGAAAACTGTTCGCCTAGGCTGATTTAGGCCGAGTACTTCTCGAGTGCTCTCGGATCCAAGTAGAGAGCGCCTAACAACTTTTAGGACCACATGAGCCAATATGTCATAGCTTGGATTATTATAATCCTATTTTCCTATAATTTATAATTTTTTAATATATTTTTATTACTTTTACTTTTTCCTTTAAACAACAACTCGTTTAATACCTGTGTTTCTAACCAAACCAACCTAGTACCTGTTGGAAGCGATGTTCGCTGCTTTCTCCATCGTCTTCCCCAACCGCCTCGCGCTTTCGCCGATTGACAACAATCCTTGCAGCTCCTTATTCGACTCACGCTCCATCTCCTCTTCAAACTCTTTGAATTCCCTCATCGCGCTTTCCATGGCGGATTCGAGTTCATCTTCGGCTTCTTTCATAGAATTCTCTGCATCTGCCACTTCGTTATCTAGCTCCAACTCCATTGCAGCCCATGCTTTGTATGATTCCAGCTCGAATAATCGCATTAGATCTTCAATTGTTTGTGGATCAAAGTTTTTGTCGTTAAGAGATTGATCGGAGAGATAAGTGAACTGAGAGATTAAGGCTTCCATGGTGGATCTGAGAATCAAACTGTGCTTTTTTGAAGTTTGTTGAGGGGTGAGTGGAGTGGAACAAATGTGTGGGCATCTTGGATATGAATTATTGTTGTTATTATATTTTATCCGTTTTCAAAGTGTAAAAGTCAATATTTTCTGATTATCTTTTAGAAAAGATAACTTGGTTTTTAATGAAAGTGAACTTTTGTTTTGTGAATTTTCTTTTCTCTTTTAAGATAGAAGTTTAGATATTCAACTAAATAAAACCACTTCATTATGTATTACATAATGTCAAACTTGTTTTTGTTTGTGAGGTCTTGTTTACGGGCGAAGCTTAAACAGCACGGGAGGAGGCGGCCGGTCCCTTGAACTTTTCGCTCACTAGCGTAAGGTATGTAGTTTTCGTATAAAAATTTTTGGGTGTACGTTTTTGACCCCCTGGTCTTATAGAAACTTTTAGGTCCGGTGACTTACGACCCCAGTAAAAAATCTCAAGATTCGCCACTAGTGTTAGAAACTTGAAGGCTAGAGTGTCATGAATGAACGAACTCATTAAGAAGTGACTTCAGCACCCAATTTCCAACCAGATTGTTTTATTTGTGATCATTGATTTTTGATTAATTGTTGAAGAAACCATGTGGTTAAGAACAAAACCTATAAAGTTGACGACAAGGTTACCTAGCAATAGGGGTCAAGGATACACAGTAAACTAGTAAAGAGTTTAAAATTATTTTTTTCTAATTGATGTTAAAAAAAAAAAGTAAACACCTAACAAAAAAAACGTGTGAAAACTTAAACCTGTTTGGACAAACTTAAGTCGTATTTATTTAGTTAATAAAACAATTCAAAATAAAAGAATATCGTATTCGTCTTGGGAAGGAATATTAGAATATATGTTTTGACAACAAGTGTTTATTTCATCGTTTAGTTTCGAAAAAGTGATCATAATAGCTACTTTCTGGAGAGACTGGTAGTATGGTGTGTCTCTAATCAACTTCACATCTTAAAAATCTGGAGATACTATGTTGGGAAGTGCAACCTTCGTCTCGAACTTACCAAACCACTGCACCTTGGGGAACTTATGGAAGGAATTCAGAAATTATGGGAAAATGGCAGACGCATATATGTCGGGGAAGAAGGATAAAGCATAGAGAATTTTTGCGTTCATTCGCTTTGATGATGTGGTCGATACGGAGAGCTTTGCCAAGGAGCTCAGTAGGGCAAACTTTGGTGCTAGAAGACTATATGTAAATGTCGCTAAGTTCGGTAAGGAGGATGCCCAGGGTTTCAGACCTCATTCAGGCGGGAAGGCAAAATTCCGGTGGATGTTGTCCCAAAAGCTATGGTTCCGCATAACCAACCGAAGCAATACAAAACATGGAGACCGAAAGGGTCGGCGACTTTCAAGGAGGTCCTATCTTGGGTTGCCCAAAAAAATACAAGAGCAAGATTGTATTGTTCTACTTGGGAAGAAGTTTACGATCCAGAAAAAGTGGTTGGGGTTTCTCTCATTGGCACGGTTCGTGACGTTATTCGTCTATGCTGTGCTGATGAGCTACTTAAGGCTGATGTGTTAAAGAGTGTTTCAATCAAATATGTTGGTGGACCGACGGTACTTCTCATCTTTCAAGATTACCAGCAAGCAAAAGTCTTTCTAGAAGAGGAACGGGAGATATGGAAGGATTGGTTCTCAAGCTGTGAAGTATGGGAAGGTCAGTTGTTGGAGTTTCATCGCATTGCCTGGCTTCGGATTACTAGAGTTCCGGTTAAGTTATGGGTCAAAGAGGTATTTTATCTTATTGGGGGTAGATTTGGGGAGGTGGTACAAAAATCCTCAACGTCCATATGCGACGGAAATTTGTCGTCTGAAAGAGTGGGTGTGTTACTCACTCGGGGAGAGTTCACTAGAGATGCGATTTAGATGGCTTGGAAGGATGAAAGGTTTAAGGTATGGGTTGTGGAGGTGGATGAAGACTGGGCACCAGATTTTGTTGTTGATAACAGTGTTAAGGGAGTGACTTTAGAACTAGAGAATGGAACATTTAGAACAACTCAGTCGGCTGGTCAGGCGAATAGGGTACCGTCCGAGTTAGAAGAAGGGGAGATTCCGACGATGGTGGTGGATCATCGGACTTTTCTGAAGACAAGTCACCGGGAATAGCCGAAAAGTTGTTGGAGAGGGAGAAGTTGGATGACCAGCCCTCGAATTACAAATCGTCGTGCATGGGGAATGGTAGCAGGGGGAATTCCGACGACTCACATGCTATTGGTGACAATCCAAATGTTGATTGTGGTACTGAATCGTCTATGGGACCCTCTGGTGGTGAGGGGGTGATGGGCCTGTTGTAACTGGGCCGGTTGATGTGCAGAATGGGCCTATTTCCAGAAAAAGACCAAGAATTCATTCGTGGGCCCCAACTAGGGTCACATTTGAAGCATGTGGGCCACATAGCAGGGAGGTTTTTGATCTTAACACGTTCCCTCCTTTTTCGGCAGGTTTTTTCACTCAGTTTTTCAGGAGTCTCTTAGAGAAGCTACGAGGGAAGCTGGTACCACTTTGGTGGGTCTTAATGGTGGTGCTCGTAGAGATCCTCTAGCAAATGCGAGGTCTAATGTGCCATTTCCTCAGGTCTTCGAAGTCAATTGTGTCGAACCCCCTCACATGGGGTCATCGGAGGCTCCGCAAGTTGGGGCTCGGTCAAACACGGAAGAGGTTTGCAAGACGGTTGACGTTGGTGGAGGCGTTGGTATTGAATTAAATGGTTTCGAGGGTATGTTGGAAGATTCTATTAAGGAGGAAGGTGATCGAAGTCGTAACCAATGAAGATGCTGACTTTTAATGTTCGAGGGATAGGCGAGGATCACAAAAATCCTTGCTGTTGGGGAGGTTATTAGGAAACACCAGGCCTGCTTTGTATAACTTCAAGAGACTATGTTGTGTAATGGGGAAAACATTCAAGCACGACAATTTGGGAAGAAGACCGATCGAGTTTGACTAGGTCAACGCCGTGGGAAGATCAGGGGGATTGGTCAGTATGTGGAACCTGGGGTTTTTAAGCATGTATCCTCCAAAGAGAGAATTATGGGCAACAATCTTTGAAACCATGGAGTCATTGGAATGTTGGTTTGTTTTAATGGGAAATGTTAATGCGGTACATAACTCGGATGAACGGTTGTACACAGAGTTTACTCAGCCATGTGCTGATGCATTTAATGCTTTCATTGAAGATAACGGCTTGTTTGAATATACATGGGGGAGGTTTACTCGCGTTTCTGATTCGGGTGATGAATTAAGTAAAATTGATCGATTCTTGGTCTACAACCGGTTCGAGAATAAATGGCCGGACGCAGCAATTCCAGCTTTTCCTCGTAATGCTTCGGACCAATGTCCATTACTGTTAACCACGGCTGCATTAAATTTCGGTGCGATTCCTTTTCGTTTTTACAACTCTTGGTCAACAACCGGTTTTGGAATAAATGGTCAGACGCGACAGTTACAACTTTTCCTTATAATGTTTCGGACCACTATCCGTTACTGTTAATCATGGCTGCATTAAATTTCGGTGCGACTCCTTTTCGTTTTTACAACTCTTGGCTCGGTAAATCGGATTTCTATGCGGTAGTGGTCAATGCAATATTGAACAAGAATTTTAGTGGGTCACCAGACCATGTTCTGCCGTCCAAACTAATGGCTATTAAAAAGGCAATTAAGACTTGGCTTGAGAGGTCTAAAAACAGGATCACGCTTTATTGACTTAAGTGGAGATAAAAATGGGGAGGCTTGAAAATACCATGGAGATAAGACTGATGAGTGAGTTGGAGAAGGAATCTTGGACAGAATGTAAAAAACAATGGGAGTCGCTAAAATGGGAGGAGGCGAGGGACCTGAAACAGAAGGCTCGAGTTAAATGGGTGGTGGAGGGTGATGAAAACTCAAACTTTTTTCATGTATGTATAAACTAGAATCTTATCAGCAATAGAATTAATGGCGTGTTGGTTAATGGGGAGTAGATTACTGACCCTTCAATGATTAAATTGGAAGCCAAATTGTTTTTTTGAACGTAAGTTCAAGGAATCTCTGATGTACCGTCCTCATTTTTTCTGCCCTTTTCTTCGAAGACTCTCGGCCGAGGAAGCAAATAGTCTTACTCTCCCGTTTTCGACTTTGGAAATTAAGGAGGCAATATGGGAATGTGGATCGGATAAGGCTCCCGGACCAGACGGGCACAACTTTGGTTTTTTAAAACATTTTTGGGAAGTTTTAAAAGATGATTTCATAAAGATTTTCGAGAAATTCTTTACAGACGGGGAGATTAGCAAGGGTTGCGGGTCGTCTTTTTAACACTTATTCCAAAAGTTAGTGACCCACTTTGTTTCAGTGAGTACCGCCCTATCATCTTGATAGGTTGCATTTCTAACATTATCTCAATGGTACTTGCTAGACGCATTAAAAGGTGATGGAGGGTCTAGTTTTAGAGCATCAATCAGCATTCCTTTCTAGTCGTAACATCCTGGATGGTCCTTTGATTATTAATAAGATGATCTCATGGGTTCGAAAGTCAAAAGGGAAGGCGTTTATGCTAAAGATTGATATTGAAAAAGCCTACGATAGTATCAACTGGGAGTGCGTAGATACAGTCCTTCTTCAGATGGGGTTTCCCGACTTATGGCATACTTGGGTGAGGGGCATTCTCAAATCGGCCAAAGCCTCAGTTATCATAAACGGGTCTCCAACCGAATTTCAGTGTGAGACGGGGGTGACAAGGGGACCCCCTATCCCCTTTTATTTTATACTCACAATGGAAGCACTTACGGGTTTTAGTAAAAAAGCTGAGGTAGCGGGTTTTATTAAGGGTGTCAAATTCCCGAATGATGGTCCATGTCTTACTCATTTGATGTATAGGACACATCGTGTTCACGAGTGAGTGGGCGGAAGATAGTATTAAAAATATCAATCGATTAATGAGATGTTTTCACCTCATTTCTGGGTTAAATCATATGAGGTCCAATTTGTTTGCAATTGGAGTGGATGATGTGGTGGGTGGTTAATGTGGCAGCATGTTTAAATATCATTGTGGGAATTCTCCCTTGTAAATACCTTGGACTCCTCCTTGGTGCTAATATGAATCTCGCTCGGAATTGGAAATGCGTAATTGATATGGTTGAATTCAAGGCTATCAGAATGGAAAGCGAAAACATTATCTATGGGAGGTTGTAAAACAATGTCAGAATCGGTTTTGGAAAGCCTTCCATTACATTTCTTCTCACTTTTTAGAGCCCCTAAATGTGTTCTAGAAGCATTGGAAGGGTTGCGTAGACGTTCCTTTTGGGGTGGAAATAATGAGAAAAAGAAGACGCCTTGGGTTTGTTAGGAACGTACTATTGGGCCAAAAGATAAAGGAGGGATTGGCCTCGGTTCCCTTTGTGATATGAACGTGAGCCTTCTTCTAAAATGGTGGTGGCGGTACAAGGTGGAGTTGGGAAGTTTGTGGAGAAGAGTTGTCACTGCTATACATCTCAAAGCACGAACCTGATCCTTCTTACCCATTAAATTTGGCTGGAGTATGAAACACTATTAAAAAAATCGAATGCGATCTCTCAAACGTAAACATTCAAGTGGTAAATCTTATTAAAAGAGGGTTCCTCGGTACGTTTCTGGGTATACAGGTGGGCATGGGAGGAAACACTACAAAAGTTATATCCAAATCTCTTTCGTTTAGAATCCGATAAAAATGTGTTAGTCCGGGATCGATGTGTTGGTCGTGGTCAGGCAACAACATGGAGTTGGCAATGGCGAAGAACCCATCCTTAATGGTGGAGTTCCAAGAATTGAGCAGGCGCAACGATCTAGCCCGAGGGTTGGTCCTATCGAACCGAATGGATAGGTGGATTTGGGATTTAGATCCGCAAGGTGGATTTTCAGTCAAGTCTTGTCATACCTTTTTATGTAGGTTTGCTGTCCGTTCTATCCGTTTGAGTGGGTGAATTGGCTGCCTAAAGAATAAACTGATTAGGGTGGAGGGCGAAGCAAGATAGGCTGCCAACATTGATTGGGCTTCATAAACGGATGATTCATTGGGGCGAGACTACATGTGCACTGTGCAAGAGTGGTGAACAGAGCGCATACATCTCTTCACATCTTGTTATTTTGCAGTCGTAATTTGGAACATGATAAGTCAGTGGTGCAAGATTCTTCCTTTATTCGCGTTTACTACTCGAGACCTTTTTGGTGTGTATAAAAATTCAGGTTTAAATGCTATGAAGCAGCAGACCCTACAAGGTATTGTGTTAGCTACTTGCTGGTTGATTTGAAAGGGCCGCAATGAGGCTATTTTCTCAAGCAGAAGGCTATCCATAGAGAAGGTCTTTGGCGAAATACAAGCGACAACCTTTATGTGGTTTAAGAACAGGAGTAGGAACTTAAATCTGGAATGGGGGAGATGGAGAAGCTACTCGATGCAGGATATATAGTGTTTAAATATAATAGGGGTGAATGTACTAGGCGGGGCAGTAAACTTGCTGTGGTTTTGGTGTATGTGTAATTTCTTGGTTTTGTTTCTGTTTCTTACTAGAGGTTCATACACGTATCCTTCTGGTGTGGAATAAAGTTCTTTCAGCTCAAAAAAGAAAAAAAAACAAAAAGAAAACGTTGGAATCTGCAATAAACGTGATAAAAGTAGGGTCTACAACACCCACTTGGATATTTAGACACCCTTAAGACGGGTCGTCTAGATCTACACGGGGCGTCTAGGTTTTTTTCTCCGACCACATTCCTCCCCTCGTACAACGTCAAATCAGTCACATCAAACGGGTCCTCTATCCCTATACGGACCTTGAAGACGACCAGAACAAGACGGGGTGTCTAGGCCTAGACGACCCGTCTTGAACTTTAACGTTCTGCATGCATGTCAGGAAAGTACTATGTGATACGCCCCATTTAGTACTAGACGAGGCGTATATATCTTTGTTAAATAGACCCATGCAGAGCTTTTGTTGTCGCAGAAAACTAGGTTTCATCGCAGAAAACTTTCGATTCATCGTTGGAGTTATCTCCGTCATAAACTTTGGCTTATATTACTTCATCTGATTTCATTCAAAGGTGGTGAAATGTCATCAAACTGGGACGGTAACTATTTCTTTGGGGCGTGTTCTGGCGAGACATGGGTGCCTGAAGCCAATACGGTAACAGTTATCAGGTTAAACTAGTTGTTGTTTTAATTATTTACTAATGGTGGTATCGTTGGTAGGGGGAGACCAGTGTTCCCAATTCTAACGTGCATGAGGAGGTTTCAAGTGTATAAGGAAATCAAAACAGACCGTTTTTAGACTTGAACGAGCTTCCTTCCGTTGAAGAACAACCCATGTGGACGACTCGTACCTAATTGATTCACCATGTTATCCTGCGCAACATGGGTTTCCGGATTATGGATACGGGTGTGAATTCTCATACGTGCAACAACACGGTCTGGATGGATACGAAGGAGATTGTTACAAAAGTTACAATGCAACACATTCTTTCTACGGTCAACAAGTCTATCCTGATGGTGGAGGATATGGTGGTGAGGCATCCCCATGCGCAGGCAATCCGTACCTCACAGAGACGGTATCAAAACTTATTTATTTAAGTTGTGAAGTTTAGTAAACATAAAATCTAACATAACGCTATCGATTTTACAGGTTTTCAACTCTCTAGATGAGGTAGAAAACTGGGCACAGGAAATGGCAAAGGCGGATAGTTTCGTTATTGTGACCCGACGATCAAAGAAAATCGGTGGAAGGACCGGGAGGGTATGGCTTGAATGTGATCGTGGTGGTGAGCACCATACTACAGCAACGGTTAGAAAAGCTGGAAGCAAGAAAACCGGTTGCTCGTTTTACCTGTTGGCTGTGCGGGACCATCCGTATGAAACATGGGGGATAAAAGGGGGAAAGACTGAACATAACCACAAAGTTTGTCAGGACCTGTCGGGCCACGCGTTTGTGAGAAGGTTTGCTCCTGACGAATACAGAATGATCGAGCAGTTGACAGCACAAAACGTGGAGCCACGCAGAATTTTTCAAACGATAAGGAAGCAGTTCCACGACAGTTTCCATGTTCAGAAAGACGTTCAAAACGAAGTCCAGAAGATTAGGGCTGAACAAAGATATGGTCTGACTCCCACGCAGTCGCTATAAAACATCCTTAGTACAAACGAATTTATTTACGAGACACGGGAGGAACCCGAAACAGAGGCCGTTATAGAGATCTTCTTTGTTCTTCCCTACTCGAGTGAAATGTGGTGTGCGTTCCCGCACGTTTTGCTGATTAATTCCACGTATAAGACAAATGTATACAACATGCCATTTGTCCAGATAGTTGGTATGACCCCCACCAACTACTCGTTTTGTATCGCGCATGACGTTGTTTGCAAGGAACGTAGTGATAACTATGTATGGGTGCTTGAGAGGATCAGGTCAATGTTGGACGAATGTATGGAGCCACGTGTTATTGTAACGGATAGAGACCTGGCCATAATTAACGCGTGTGCGAAATTTTTTCCAAATGCCTCTCGATATCTCTGCAGGTATCACATTCAACAGAATATTTGTAAGCACTGCAAGAGCGCATTCACAGAAGAAGAATGGCAAAAAATTTTGTCATCATGGGGGAGATTGTGTGAGTCTCCATCAATACCAATATACGAGTACAACTTAGGCCACTTGTAAAAGCGACTTGTGGCGTGCAAACGTTCAAGTAAAATATGACCTACCCATGTACATGTAACTAATTGTTGATACCTTGTAGGGGTCTTTGCGTACATGTATGACAACTGGTTGAAAGACTACAAGCAAATGTTTGTCTTTGCGTGGACAGATCAGAGCCGCAACTTCGGGCAGTGTACCACCAACAGAGTTGAGAGTCAACACGCGAATTTAAAGAGATACGTCTAAGATAGGAGCTCGCTGGACCGTATAGTAGGTTGTGTCAAGGATATTGTCGAAACACAATACGGGGAAATAAGGCGGAGCTTTCGAGAAAGCATCGAAAAATAATGAACCACCACAAAAACCCGTTATTTGACCACCTACGTGGAAAAGTTTCCCATTGCAGCGCTTGCACTCATCTTGTGGATGTTAGATATGGTACAGATGTGGGTTGCCATGTGCTTGCAGGTTGGAAAAGTACGTAGGTGCAGAGCGTCTGATTCAACTCGAAGACGTAGACATCTTCTGGAGGAAGCTTAACTTTCAGCCATGTAAATGACATCTGATGACGTTGACGTGGTAGAAGAGTTGAACATTGTTCGGCAACAGTTAGAGTCACGCTCCCCCGCTAAGAAAAAGCTCGCTGAGATTAAAGCGGTGTTGACCCCAACCAAATCCACAAAGAAACCACCGGTTGTCCAACACTCAACTCGTGGACGACCAACAACAAAGCAAGCACAACTTCGATTTGACGACGCCCCCACCATAGCTCGTATGTTCCGTCGCAGGGTTCCCAATCAAGTACATACGATGCCCCCGCCATAGCTCGTATGTTCCGTCGCAGGCCAGTCAACGGTCGGTCATCGAGTCGCAAAAAACCCGTAGCGGGGCGAAGCCGTTCCACGAGTTCTAAACAAAGAGAGGTTCGAGACGATAACGGTTCCCGTTGATAGTGGGCGACGAGTATGTGTCAGCTATCAAATGGTTTAAGCCTTTCCTTCCCTCTTTGTTTCACCCGTACATCTCGTGCATACAAGATGTAAGGCCAAACGGTCATTGTGGGTTTCGGTTTGTGGCTGTGGGCTTGGGTATGGGAGAACGTGCGTGAAGCCACATTCGAAAAGACCTTCAACAGGAGATGGATCAGAACGCGTCGATCTGGGCACCAGTATTTGAAGCATGGGAGGAAGGATACTTTTACACGCATCGTCAGAGCCAAATCTGGGATTCAGTGGAGCATTGTCCCCCCACTCATTGGATGGACTTCCCCCACGCAGGGCTTCTTGTTGCACAACGGTATGGTATCGTGGTTCACCTCTAAAGCATCGATGGTTCTTCCACGTTCTTCCCGATAATTAACCCTCCGACGGATCGAGAACCACGAATGATAACGCTTGCACATGTTACAACAACCACTTCATACATATTAAGCTGGAAGGCCAGTTTCCGATGCCTACAGTAAACGGTTTGTGGTTGACCTACCGAAGCGCGGCTACAGAACAATGGATGGACATGTACACGCCCCGTATAGAATGGTATACGTCGATAATGAATCCGGCACCAAATTCAAACCCGAGTATTAACTGGGTCGACGGTGAATCGGAAGATGAGGCTTTTTGCTAAATCTAATATGATTTTTTGTATATTTAGTACGATTTTTTGTAATATTTATAAACATTTTGTACACAATTAGAAATTTTTTGGTATAATTAACAAGATTTTATTTACCCAAAAAGTGTGTATTAAGTAAACAAAATCATATTAATTACACAAAAAAAATTTATTTGGGCATAGACGCCTTGTCTAGACCTAGACGTCTCGTCTGGTTCTAGAAATAAGTCCATTTTAGCCCTGCTTCGCTGTCCGTCTAGGCTGACATCAGGGGCAAAACGGTAATACTACACACTTAGACGTGTCGTCTAGGTTTGCTTTTTTTCCAACCTCAATCCTGGCCCCGTACAACGTCAAATCAGTCACATCAGATCGGGCGTCTAGCCGTAGACGGATTCAGAAGACAACCAGCTTAAGACGGGACGTCTAGGCCTAGACGACCCGTCTTGAAGCTTGTGCTCTGCATGCATGTCAGTAAAGTAAGTGATACGCCCCGTCTGGGCCTATACGGGTCGTATATTTCTTTGTTAAATAGACCCCTGTCAAGCATTTGGTGTCGTTGAAAACTTTCAATTATTCGTCGGAATTCTCTCCTCATGAACTTTGGCTTATACTACTTCATCTGATATCATTCAATGCATCTCAGTAAAGTAGTAAAGTGATACGCTCCGCCTAGGCCTAGACGGGGCGTATATTTCTTTGTTAAATAGACCCATGCAGAGCATTTGGTGTTGCATAAAACTTTCAATTCTTTGTCGGAATTCTCTAATAAGAGTTCTTACAAAGGAGCCGGTTCGTTTGGAAGAATGTAAGGAGAAGCGTTGGGATTCAAGGGTTAAGAAGCAATGACTACTAACTAACTGCAAGACTGTTTGTCGGGCTTCCGCTGCTCACCCAGGGCGATAAACAACGTTGATCTGGAATTGGAGAATCGTTGTGGGTGGCAGTTACCCGGTCCCCTGCCGCCTTGGTAGTTGTTACCATATCCATTATCCCCTTGGTGCTTTCTGTACCCATCCCCGTGTTAATAGTTATACCAAAAATAATTTAATTGTAAAGTACGAGTTGTCTTGACCTATTGTTATGGATGTACAAAGTTATGTTATATATGTTATATCTGTAATATTTAACTTTGTTTTCAGTTATTCGATTACTTGATGATTGTTTATGTTAAATCGACATGTATTAAATTTTAATATAATTTAAAAAAAAAACATAACGAAAAAACAATTAAATACTTAGAGGATCGAAAAACATAACTTATTTTTATACAATTAACAAAACTTTTTAAAAATATAAAATTACACCACAAAAATAAAAAATCAACCTCCAACAACAACAACCAATTTACCCCACAAAAACATTATTTTTTCAAACTCCAACAACAACCAATCTACCCCACCAAAACACCCTTTCTCCAACTAAAAAAACAAGTTCGTAGACGGGTCGTCTAGGTCTAGACGGCCCATCTTAGCACATAAATTTGTGCGCCCTGCCAGGTATTTGCTGACTCCTCAAAATCAGTGCTATACGGGGCGTCTAGACCTAGACGACCCGTCTTGGCCCTAGAGGTGTCCAAATAGGCAGCAGGGGTGTGTGAATAGATTGAAGCCTAAAAGTAAGACTTCAAACGGTTAGATTGACAAAATCACTCACATGTTTCATTAAAAAATTTTTTGTTTCTGTATTATACGATTATATGCATTATTAAGATTAAGATTAGGTGTCTATTTTCTTTATATATCTTCCTACTTAATCATATGAACTCATCCTTTTTATGTTTTTAGTCGACTTCATAATGTATTTAGTCGAATTCATAAAACTAACGAGTCAAGTTAAACCGGCGTATGAGTAAAAACTAGGATGCGACAAAAGTGTCCAACTGATAGTTTGAGCTAATTAACCGAGGGCCCTCCTCGAGAACTTTCTAAAACAATTAGGCCCTGGGCGACATATAAAACTAGGTTCAAAATTGTGGTGAAGGGGAAATGAATTTAAAATTTTAAATCTTGGTGTCGGAGCCTATCCTTGAACTTGAGACCTCTATATGATCTTGAGATGGTTTTTTCTACTTCACTACTAACATTTTTATGTATAATAAACGTATATGTATATATGGTTAGGTTCATTTGTGAACAACCTCTTTATAGTGAATTGTGTAAACTAATCCTAGCCCTTGATTATCTATACACAAGTGTAAATCAATGGCTAGGATTTGTTTTCTCAGTTCACAAATACACTAGTGTTCACTTTATAAACCTACCTTATATATATATATATATATATATATATATATATATATATATATATATATATATATATATATATATATGGGGATGATTTAAATGAGAACGCTAAATATCGCGAGAATCGTGAGAACGAATGAAAAACCCACTAAAACTTGGTCAAAAACAAGTGAAATTCAAAATTTCTTTTTACACTTGTCATTATTATTCGAATACAATTCTAGAAATTTAATTTACACATTTAAACTTACGTGAATTCGGAAATAAAGAAAATTTACACCTGTTTGCCATTTACACATGTGTAACTTTGTTATATTTACACATGTGTAAAAAATCTAATAAGAGTGATTTTAAGAGGATAAAAGAATTATTTGATGTTGTATTTTAATTAAAATGATGATTGTATTAAACAAAGGGTTTTGATTGATTTTCTCATTCGTTCTCACGGTTCTCGCAATATTTAGTGTTCTCAAGTTAACCCTTCCATATATATACGGATCATGAGAAAATCAAAATACTAACTAAAAAAGCCTAAAAAATACCAATTTCTTTTTGAATTTTTTATTAAAAATCGTTATAAATAATTTGTAAAAAAATTTAAAAAAAGAAGTTGTACTGCATATGTGCAATAATACGGAAAAGCCTAAACCACCTAACTCACCCCCACCGACACCCCCCAAAACCTATACCCCACACCCCCAAACCACCCCCCCCCCCTAAAAAAACATAAATCCACTCTCCCCCAAAGCCTAACCCCCACCCCACCTCAGTCCACCCTCTCTAAAAAAACAAAAACTAAATCATAAACATAAACCCCAAAAAAACCTAAACCCCCACCCACACCTCTCAAAAAACCTAACCCCCCATAAAAAATGTAAAGAAAAATTGGCATGTTTTTTAGGCTTTTTTAGTTAGTTTTTTAGTTTTCTCATGATCCTCTCCATATATATATATATATATACACATATATATAGGGTTAGGTTTATTAGTGAACAACCCTCTTGTTTGTAAACACTAGTGAACTAATCCTAGCACTTGATTATCAATATACGAGTGTATACACTAGTGTAAATTAATTGCTAAGAGTTACAATTTGATGATGTAAATCAATGGTTAGGATTTCTTCACTCAGTTCACAAATACACTAGTATTCACTATAGAACCACACTATATATATATATATATATATATATATATATATAGGGGTAGGTTCATTTGAGAAGAAAAAAGACAAAAGGGTACAACTGTAAAACATTAAATAGTTTTTCTCTCATCTCATTTATTATTATTTTTAACTAATTAATTAGTCATAATGGTTATCATTCTCTACTCTAAAATTTTTGCTTACACACATCAAAATTTATCCTATACGTTTTGAATTTTATTCTACACACATTGAAATTTGTCGTACACAGCTCGTAATTCATACTACACACCTCGTAATTTATCCTACACTTTAAATTGATTTTTCTTCTTTGAAAAAATATATTTTCTGAAAATAAGTTACAAATTTAAACCCTCCACTGTATATATATATATATATATATATATATATATATATATATATATATATATATATATATATATATATATATATATATATATAATATATATATATATATAGGGGAATTATAGAGAGAAAACTCATTTAAGTTAAGAAAACTCAAGAAGACTTTACATAACAATTTCTTTTTTGTAAAAAAATTAGGGAATGTAAGTTACATTTTAATAAATGTATTGTAACAAAAAAAAAGCGCCAAATGGATTTTTTATAATTATTTTTTAAATTTAGTGTTTTTATATATACTAGTAGTAAAACCCGTTTGCAAACACGGGTGGCGTTTAGAAAACCATGTATACCATATTTTATTACTCGATGAATGATTATACAATTTTTAAGGTTTTGCCAGTAGACACAAATGAGATGGTACCAAAATTTGTTATCTATAATAGACAACTATATACTTAGATTATAAGTTAATACATGACTTACATAACTCTACTTCCCTTGACCCATATAAAAAAGGATTAGCCACCCATTGACAATGTAATATGTTTATATACATAACTACAAGTAAAACATGTTTAAGAAGCTAAATTACTACCACCAACCAACCAAATGTACAACCACAAAAAATTACCACATCAAATATTGTTTATAAACCTCCAACCGAAGCAACATCCATGAAGAGGGGTTTGTCTTTTTTCATGAAATGCACAACTTTTATCAACTTCAGCAGCTGAGTAGAGTTGTGAAACTCAAACGAAAGTTCATCACCAAAAACAATATTGTAAGATCTCAGATAAGCAGGCCATCCAACAAATCCATACCTTAATCAAGTCTTTGTTTTTTTTAATCTTGTCATCAGCTCCTGGACTTCACCTTTTAGATTTTGGATCATAACAGGGTTAAGATTATCAACACGTAAACCCAAGCCAACTGATACATAGACGCTGAAAAGCAGATATTTGAATAGTTCATTTTATGAAATATTGATATATAACTAAAGTTTTTGAAATAATGAAACAAACTAAGGACTACAAAAATTTATAAGCCTGTGTTCAGCTTTTTTGGTGAAGTGTAAGACAAAAATAGGAAAATTTCAACATATAACAGTTTTACATCTGACTAATCAATCAGAGCCACTACCGTTGAATCGAATAGGCTATCATCAACAAACTACATGTATAAGAATGATCATATATAAGAAACCGTACTTTAAATCGTAATAATAAGTAAATATTATTGATATGCGCAAAATGCAACATATAAATTACATCCATCAATGCATAAAATCAACTCTTTTACGGTACTAATGTTGGAAAAAAAGATGTTTCTTTGTTTACTTTTAATTTACATGATCAAAAGAGCTTAAACGAGTAAAAGAAGCAAATTAACAGCCAAAACCAACATAAATACAAAGAAGAAGGATTGACATGACCTGCCGAACCTCCATCCACATTCAAAACAACAAAAATAAAAAGAACATAAGCTTAGGCATGGGGGCGTGCCCAGTCAAGATTCTCTACCGAAAAAGACAACAGCAAAATACAAACCAACACAGGGCCGTGACAACCCAACATGGTCGTGGTCAACTCTAAGATTCACAGAATCTGTGATAGTACAACAAGTACACTGACCACGGGGTCGTGCCATGTCACCATGGGGTGTGTTAGTACACAATCTGATATCTTCAGTTAATGAAGGGAGAGAAGGTGAAGCCCACGGGGCCGTGCCAGGTGGGCACGGGGCTGTGGTCGCCTTCTGTTTCCAGCTATAAATAGAGGTGCTTGACTAAAGAAAAATGCATCCCTTGGCAAACCATTTCTCTCACACTTGCCATCAGTCCACCACCAATACAACACCAACACCCACCACCAACACCCAACACCCACCACCATCATCTATATTTCATCCTTTAGAGTTTGTGTAGTCTCGGGATCCAAGATTGATCATAAGATTTCTTGTCAAACAAAGGCCATGCTTGGCTAAATCTCTTACATCACTTTTTTATTACTTTTGGTTCCAATTTTTGGTAACTTTTTATTTGGGTATGTAATAATGACTTTAATAACTAGATTTTTATATTGTAAGTGAAATTTGGTTAAACATTTCTTCATGTTTTGTTGATTCACTCGTTCTTGTCTTTACTTTCTATATAAAGCGTGTTAACTGCTTGGAAGGGGGTTAGAAGGTGTTTGGGTAAAGTTCTTGCCTCGTTTAGTGTATAGATCCTACGAGGACTTGGTTCAATCTTATTAGGACTTTCTTTGAGTCATATGACATCAAATCGGGGAAGTAAGAACGACTTGAATCCTTATAAATAAACTACTATTAAAACTCTATCCGGCCTTGTGGGACTGTATCCCTGCTGACTCAAACCAATATGGTCGAGGGTAATGTCGCCTTCACAAGAGGGGCCTACCACTTTTCACACTAATAACTTATTTAATTATTTTTCAATATTACGGCCTTGCAGAACCGTATCACTGCTGACTCAGACCAATATGGCCAAGGGTAACGTCGCCTTCACAAGATGGGCCTACGACTATAACTAAGATAATCTCTTAAAAACCCAAAGTGCGAAAATCATCAAAGGATACATAAAAGAGGAGTCGGAACCAAGTGATTCTTTCTTGTCTATTTGTTTTTGTTTATTCCTTTACGTTTTTACATTTAGTTTTATCTTTTAAAACTTTCAAATCTTTTATCAAAATTTGGGGTTAACGATAAACCGGTATTAAAAGATCTTGTGTCCTTGGACGACATCGGTATCTTGCCATCATAGTACTACGTCCACGATGGGTGTACTTGCCCTAACGTGTGTAGAGTGATAGTATTGTATCGTGTTTTATAAATTTAAAGCTTGATCCACGAGTAAAAAGTGCTTAAAATATAAAAAAACTTATAACCACACTCTACCACGTAAAGTTTTTGGCGCCGTTTTCGGGGACACAAGGATTTTAAGAAAGCTTAAAATCAACGGTCTAATCAAATTCTACACATTTTCAAAACTGCGCGCCCATTTTCAAAACTTTTTATTTTTTACAGTAGGTTTGCCATGGGGCCGTGCTACTTGGCCACACCCCCGTGCTGCAGATATTTTATAAAACTTTTTCAAGCACGCAGATACATGCTTGCCCATGGGGCCGTGCCAGTGCAGCACGGGGCCATGGTCATCTCCCTGTTAAATTTATTTTTTTGTTTTCTGATCCCAAGGCTCGTTAATCTTCTGGGTATCTTCCAATGGATTACCACTCAGAAGATTACAACCACTACTACACTGAGGATGATTACGAGGAACCATAATGTACCATTTGCGGTGAATCTCATTCGGTGCAACATTGTTACCTCTTTCAACCATTACCCTCATACACCAAAAGTGAAGAACCTAGGTTTGAGCTCCCAAAGACAAGCTTTGATTGGGACACCAACTTGTTTGAAGCATACGACACGCCACCAACAATCATACCCGAAGCCGAAAGCCTTATACAAAGTCTCAAAAATCTAGAACTCTTACTCAAGAGATCTCGCGAAAAAGAGGAGACCATTTGTACTAAAGAGGTAATAATCTAAGAGGTAATAATCTAAGAGGTAAAATAGAAGAACCACAAAACTAAAAACTCACGCGTGAACTAAACCGCAAAGAAGGTACAAATGATGATATCAAAATAGAACAAAACTTTCAAGAGATTCACATTTTACAACCGTCTTTTGGAAATCATTGTTTGGTATCTTTTTATGATAAGTTTTTAAAAGAGCTAAACACTATTACTAAAATCGAAAAAATGGTTAGCATTAACTTAACAAATGATCAAACTTCACTAATATAAGATGAACACCATAAATCAAACATAAAACTTGTTCCATGTTTTTTTTCAAACATCTTTGTTAGTAACGTGTTAAGTGATAAAGATCTTTGTGTTAGCGTAATGCCAAACTTATATTCAAAAAATTGGGTACTAGTGATTTTGTCCTCTTAAAATTCCTATTTTTCTCTCTAATCGAAAAATGATAAAAGCCAAAGTAATGATTGAGGATGTCTTAATTCAAACAAATCAAACGGTAGTACCAACCGACTTTATCATCTTAGATGATGCTCCACTCGTGTTGGGACAACCGTTCATAAAAACCCATTACAACTTAGTTAAACGGAAGCAAAATAACCTACCACTTCAATTAGGGACCAACAAAAGATGCGTCAACATTGACCAATCAATGATATATCCAATTGGCAACGACTTCCCCCTAATTGAAGATGAAGCAGAGCCACCCGACACGAAAGAAACAAAAGAGCAACTTGTCGAAGAAGAGAACGCCATCGAACAAACCTTTTAAGTTATCGACCATAATAAAAAAAGAAAATAAGCGGCCTCTTGAAAACACACCATCGTTCGAACTCAAGGAACTATCAAAAGGTCTAGAATACGCATTCTTAGACAATCATGGTACATTTGGGAGGCGACACAAGAATAAAAGTGAAACTTGTAAGTACCAAAAAGGTAACGCTCAGAGAAACAGTCAAACTTAATTAAAATAATAATAATAAAAAATAAATAATGTTGGCCGCGGGGCCATGGCAAATTTGCAGATGGGTTTATAACCCCTTTTTCTTCACTTTTTCAACATAACACCACGACCCGTTTGACAGTTCCTGCCCTTTTTTTCCGCCAATTTTTGACGATTCCCTACCAAATTCCATCAACAAGGTATGATTCTAACATCATGTTTAGTTAGATTAGCACTTTGCATGTAGTTTAACATAAAAAATTTGGGAAAATCTAGGGTTCTTGAACTAGACTTGTGCCAAATCCAAATTTTTGCTTAGATCTTGTTACTAGTAGTAAGTAGAAGTGTTTTGAAAAGTAAATAACCAAACATTGTCAGAAAAATTAGATTGTTCAAAGAGTTTCCACAAACCGTGATTCATAACCGAAAAATGTTAAAATCGAAGGGGTAAACAAGTAGTTTGTGAAAATTGGTACTTTGGGTTTGATTTTGGGTAAACCGCACATGATGAACCAAAAACTTTGAATTTTTCGAAGTCGGTTAAAAAACTTAATTTGGGTTAATAGAAGGTTTCATCACGGGGCCATGGGGACCCTAGACTTCAGACACGGGGTCGTGCCTAATGGGCACGGGGCCGTGTCTAGACTCTCAAATTTCAATCTTCGCAAAATTTTTGACACGCCGATTGTCTGACTGGTTCTTTCTTACAGGAATGGCACCTCATAAGTTCTTGCGGTTCAAAAGTTCTGAGCTTGAGTACAAAAACCGCTTTGAAGTGCTACAAGCAAGGCACGAACAACCACCAAGACAAGTGTGTTATACTACACTTGAAACTGTTGGGCAAAGGGAGAGATACGATGCTATGATCACTGGTCCGCTCCATACCTTTCTAGAGACCTGGCTCAGATCTGTCCACGAATACAACATGGAGTTCTTAAGCACTCTCATTTTCGAAAAGAATGAGCAGGATCTGTTTGAGGCAAATGCAGTTCAGTTCAGGTGTGGGGAGAATGGTATAGCATTTCCGTGGCCCAGTTTAGCGTGAATATTGGGCTATACACTGAAGAAGACACAACTAAGCCAGACTTCATGGAAGAAGTCCGTGAACTCCCAGATAACCTGAGACAAGCTGCATGGGCACAAATTGGGGATGGCCATTATGATCTAAGTAGTACAAAGAGCACAAAGATAAAGGACCCTCTAATCCGATACATTCATTAGGTCCTTAGCGGCTCTTTGTGCCTCAGGAAGGTAGTGGTGGGGTGGTGAACCTTCAGAAACTAACTTGCCTAGATTGCGTCCTGAATCACCAACCTATTGATGTCTCCCACATGTTGTTAAAGAACATGGCCTCAAATGCCACTGCCAACACCCGCACGCCGATATTCTTCGGAAGATGGATCGCCAAGCTATTCAAGAATTTCATTAAGCGTACTCCGAGTGGGTTCCACAAGGGAGTGGGTGTGGCAAGGGCCGATCTAGCCTTATGCCGAAACTTAGGTCTTATCATCGATTGCAGCAATGACCTCATGCGCTTTAAGGATGCACATGGTCGGGTGTGTAACCCAAATGACCCGGATGAGGTCCTTGCAATCGAAGATAACCCCGACCGTCCTTGATACCCCGGATACGCCCCGGGCTCCTCCTCTCAAGGAGTAGATGATTTTCCTAACCTCCAGAACTTATACAATGTTATGAAGGAAACACTCCAAGTGTCTAGGAACGCCTATAGATTGGGACAAAGCTCAAACAGCCTGATTGGGAGCATGGAACGCAACATGGTTACCATGTAAAACGATATTACATTCATCTGGGAGCATATAGCGTACCAAGACGAGGAAGAGGAAGACGAGGACATGGATTTGGATTAGACGATGGTGGTAGTGGGCGAATTTACCCTTCAGGTTATCTCTCTTTGTCCCTTGAACAATTTGGTTCTTTCTGGGCTGCGTCCCGATGAACAATTTGCTTCACTAGACAATTTACTTTCTTGCATTTTTTTCGTGTGATAATGGATGGACAAGTAAACACTCGTAATCTAGGAAATTTGTTATTTTGTGTTAGATTGATGTATTATGGTAAGATTATAGCTTACAGGTAACTTGGAAGGCTTGGACACACTAAGCCTAGTGGTCTCCAAGCCAAGAAATCAAATGCCAAGCACCGAAACACAGCTCACAAAACTGTTACAGACAATTGCCACGGGGTCGTGCCCATAGCCCACGCCTCCGTGCCCAACCTTTTGTACGCCTTTCAAATTCTTGTTACTGGCACTTTGGCCAAAGGGCCGTGTCCACCAGGCACATCCCCGTGCCCAGTGTCTAGTAATCTTAAAAACTTGTTGTTTAACCCCACTTTTTGCACATTTAATCAAAATAAATCCTATTTTGGACACATTGAGAACAATCTATAATTTAAGTGTGGGGGGATGTTAAAACCTTGAATCCTTTGTCCTAAAAACAAGCCTTACACAAAACTCACCTTAGAAAACCGCTAGTCACCCCAAATATTTTTCAAAAATATTTTTTATTTTTTTTACTTATCTTTGTTTCGTTTGGAAAAAAACAAGTTCTAAAAAAATTATGTTTTTACTAATTTACACTTGATAGCGTCGTGATAAAAACAACCAATTAAGAAATTTTTGAAATGGGCATAACAAATCGTTGTAAAATTTGATTATATACACACTTTACACTATACCCCTTTTTCCACAAAAAGTGAGTCTTGATCCTTTACCGAGCATACAAATACATATTTATACTAATTGCTGAATTTTTCATTTCTTGTGTGAGTAGCCCGTTTGGTTCTTACAAATATAGAACTTGCCAAAATAATATGTTCCCAATCCTTACCGACACAAATCCAAGTAAGTAAATGATCGAGGCATTAGGACTATAACCCATTTTTTTTCATTCTAAACCTTTATTTTTCTTTTCATCCATTACCAAAAAAATCCCCCTAATTATACCCATTTGAGCCTTAACCCATTCGTTTCTAAGCCCGCAAAAATATAAACTTTTGCAAAAATAACTACTCGCATCCACAAAACTTCTATTTGTTTACACCATTTATTTTAGTCAAAAGTTTGGTGGTAAAATACAAGTATGGCTTAGTTTCAACTTTGGTTAAAAAAACATTGGCTAAAGTTTTTTTCTAAGCCACAAAAGATAATTTCTCGAAAAACCGACGCTTTTTACGCTTTTACCACCTTTTACCCAAAAACGCCTACCCTTAGCCAAAACCTACCCTTTTAAAGCCCTCTTGATATTTACAAGGATTAAACGTCAAAAAAGAGAAGGTTTGATTGTTTGTCGATCCTATGGTAGGCGTAAGTTCCACACAACGCTTCCACTTAAACATCTTAGGCCAAGTGTTGAGTGACCACTTGTGAGGTGTCTAAGTTTGTATATAACTAAATAGAATTTTAGAAAGTCATGTTATGACTAAAACAAATATTTTTTCTTAAAATGTGTTCTAAATAAATAATGACGAATAAGATTGTAAAAAAAATAAATTTAGAACTTGGATTTCCGACACTCTAAAGATAAGCCCAAACTTCTCTCCTACTAATTCCATTGGGTGTGTAAGCCAAATTATAGAGTTCTGCTTGAAGACAAGCAAAGATTCAAGTGTGGGGGTATTTGATATGCGCAAAATATAACATATAAATTACATCAATCAAGGCATAAAATCAACCCTTTTTCGGTACTAATGTTGGAAAAAAGCATTTTTCTTTGTTTAGTTTTAATTTACAGGAGCAAAAGAGCTTAAACGAATAAAAGAAGCAAATTAATAGCCAAAACTAACACAAAAACAAAGAAGAAGGATTGACACGACCTGCAAAACCCCCATCCACATCCAAAACAACAAAAATAACAAGAACAAGAGCTTAGGCACGGAGCCGTGTGTCACACCCTGGTCGTAGCGGAAGCGCAAACGTGTGACTATGAGGTAATCATTACATCCAATCATGTAAACAACTGTAAATCAACAACGATGCCATGCTTACAATAACTTGCAACCAATGTTTATAAGTTTCCAAAGTGAACTCATGAGTTTCCAAATAGAGTCACATTGTCATAAAAAATGTGGTTTGAAATACATTACATCATAATAAAAGATTGTTTTCATGGTAAAAATATGTTGAGGTTTTGACTCCTATATACCCATACGAGGTTGGGATATAAGAGACAAATCCTCCAAAAGGTGGCATTCGTTGTCATGTCATTTCCCATATCCCGAGATGTATCAACAGCTCAAGTCTTGTGTCCTGAAATACATGTAATTTTAAAAAGTCAACATAAAGTTGGCGAGTTTATGTAGTTATTATTTTCTCATAAAATGTCATGCTCGTAATCCAGTAATGAAATCTAAGTATGTTATTAGCATTCATGGAGTTTAAGGATCTATCAGTGTGTAGCTAGCACCCTGACATATGTGCCATAAGTAAGTAACCAAACCGAGACAACTCTTAACATCATCTAGGATCACAAAACCACTCCGAAGGGTATACCAACCAGGAGTGGAGCGTGCCTCAAACTCTATAGATCTATACCTTTTGCACCTTGGTCACTAAGTGATTAATCGTTACTCTTGTCATCATCCTACTTACGCACATTGGTCGTGTTATCAACTAACCCCATAGCTAATATACCGTTTGTTATGACATGTATTTCCCCTCGATAGTTTTAAAACAAAACTTTGAAATAATTGAAAGCAGGGACATGAACTCACAGCTTTGCGTTCCGTACGTCGTACTATTCACAGTTCGGTGTCCGTACACGTGTGTAACCTACATGTGTATTAAGTTTATCAGACACCTAGGCCTCGTTGGACCTTGTACCAGTTGTTCATCTTGAATTCTTGTTATGTATTTCTTTATTAACTTAGAACAACTTTTAATGTTATATTAATTTGGTAGTTCGTTTGTTCGATTAATATTTTTATACATATATTTTCAAATATATATTTATATATATATATATATATATATATATATATATTGTTTTTCTTACACCGTGTGTGAATCGGGCCTTACCCTTCACATGTCCTCGTGCCTTGCACGCGTGTCATTGGGCTTTGCCCATGTAATTTATGTCATTGGACCTAGCCCATGTTTTCATGTCATTGGGCTTACCCATGTAATTTATGTCATTGGGCCTAGTCCATGTATTCATGTCATTGGGCCTAGCCCATGTAATTTATGTCATCGGGCCTAGCCTATGTTTTCTTGTCATTGGGCCTAGCCTATGTTTTCATGTCATTGGGCCTAGCCCATGTAATTTATGTCATTGGGCCTAGCCCATGTTTTCATGTCATTTGGCCTAGCCCATGTAATTTATGTCATTGGGCCTAGCCCATGTTTTATTATCATTGGGCCTAGCCCATGTTTTCATGTCATTGGGCTTAGCCCCATGTAATTTATATCATTGGTCCTAGCGCATATATTTTATACAATTGAGCCTTTATTTTATACAATTGGGCCTTGCTCATGTCTTTTATAAAATGGGTTTAGCCCAAAATGATTTTTAAGAGCCCATTATTTTATAAGTCTTATACTTCAAATTTTACTAAGTATGGATATGTAAGTATACTTATTTTGTATACTTTTATAAATTCACTTAGTAAATTCTTTATATTTTAACTTTCTGGGTTTTGATATCGATAACATATATATATATATATATATATATATGTTAAGTGTCTAAATATATATTTTAGACTTGTCGTCGTTTAATACATGCTTTTTCCTGTCGATAATCGCCCGTCGTCATAATAACTCTTCGTGCCGGTGATTTATTCGTTGGTTGACGACAAGACAGTGTATTTGTGTACGTTCGCCTATCATCCGCATTGCTTCGTTTGTCTAATTATTGTTTCGACGTATGGTAAAAATGTATTTGTCGGTGTCACCAACACTTGGTAATATTTTCAGTGTTCGTAGTATTTTGTGTATAGTGGGGTATTTTTATGGTGAATGCCCTAAGCTTCTAAATACATACACATACCATACTCATGTATTCACACATAGTTCTCGGTGACAAAATATGTATATATACTTTTATTTTTCACAAGAATCCACATACACACACACACACACACACACACATATATATATATATGTGTGCCCTCTTGAGGAAATTTTCACTTATCAAATTTAGAATTTCAGTAAGTTATCGGCATATTTCTTGGTTCTAGCATCAATTATGGCAGCAATTGCCTTTGTTTCTATCATCAAGGGAGTTCCCCTTTCGTTTGTTACTCCCTCTCGATCCTGCCTTAAGGATGAGTATTTTGTTTCCCGTTGCTAGTAGATTCCACATGCGTTTCCTTCCTTTTCGCACCTTTCTTTGATAATTTCCCATTCTCACTGCATCCTTGGTGAAACTAACTGCGATAGTTACTGTTTGAGTGATGAAGGTAGGATGGGATGATGTGGTCATGTTTTGGTTCTTAGAGGCTAAACCCCAAATGTAGCGCTCAATCGTTTGATATCAAGTGTTCCCCAGCATGGAACAACCCTTGAGAGATCGTGAAAGCGTCGAGTGTAACCAACAACGTTGGCAGCAATCATGATTAAGTTATAGTACCCCGTTTCTACCCTTGGAATTGTAGTTAGCGAGTACTACTCTTCTCATATAAGATCCTTGAGTTCTTCCCATGATAACCTCTTTGTAGTATCACTCCTTAAAGTTTCTACTTGAGGATTTCACCAAGTTAATGCAGCATTCTGCAGGAGACTCTTTGTTTACCTAATCGTTTACTCAGGAGTGCATTTACTAGCATTGCTAACCGACTCCGTTGTCTTTATTTAGCGGCATAACCTACCGCACCTCTCGCACCAATGAGGTCTTGCGACTTACAGTCCAGGAAAGCCTTAGAATTTAAAACCTTGTATGATCGCATCTTCAGCTGTAGCGCTGCCACTCGTTCCCAATCTATTGGGATCCGAACCATTTGAACTACCGGTACCACCAGTTCGCCACTAGTGTCGACTAAGTTACCCTCGTGTCGTGCCATTTCCGCAACCGTATGTCCTTCCATAGGAACTCTAGTTCGGCTTACCCAGTAAGTCATGGATTAACTAACCCCTTTCGGGTGTACCCTTCCTTTTAGCGCCACGTTTCTTCTTAATACCTAAGATTAAGAGAAGCTAAACATATATTTGGGTAAATATAGTCTACCATGCGTCTAAGAATAAAGAATGCCATCCAAAATTCGTGGTACCTCTTGCGTGTAGCGGCCATATGTCTAATTGGAAAGGAAATATAACTCGTTGAGGAGGAGAAACCAAACAGTAATCTCTAACCTTACAACATGTACTCCATACTTCATGGACTTCAATCGTCCAAAGTAGGAGAAAAAAAATCCTTCGCCACACCAACCCGTGTGACGAATACGTTGATATCCCTTGAGCTCCACGAGCTCCAGCTAGCTTCTTATAATTTCCGTAGATATCGAATAGAATGCAATGAGGGTGTTGAAGCATGGCTTGTGCCATACCATCCCTTGAAATAAGACAAATGTCAAACGATAATGTAATCTCTTTCAATAAATAAGATGAGGTGACATAGAAATCATGGAACCAACCCATGTATGAGAACTCTAGACCATTGAGGAAATATCCTCCTTAGGTGGCCAACTAGTTTTTGTTTGCTTAGATGACTAGTCTCAATCGACTCGTGATATAGATCAAATGTTAGATGCAAACAAATACGTGTGGTGTTTCTGTATCGTAGGGTGTTATTGCAACCACCCCGGTTAGTGTCCTACTAGATAGGAACTCGAACAACTTTACAATTGCGAATGGGTAGTGATCATTAGCTTGACCCGCATAGCCCACCAGCATTCTCATCCACCGCAGGTTATTATTACGTGGGCCCCGTAATAACAAATTGCCTTGCATGGTCACCCTAGTGTTCTACCATTCAAAGACGACAATTAGCCAGAGAGAGGATGCTATTGTCTACATACCTTCAACGTAGAAGGGTCCTTCGTGATGGTCCATGTGCTATCGTCCCTTGACATTACTCGCGAAAGGGCACGTCATTAGACAGATTTAGAAATAGAGAGAATTTGCAACAATGACAACTGGAGGGGCACCTTCAAGATGAGTACTTCACTTTCCTTTTCTGGATACGAGTGTCGGTATTAATGATTAATATGGGTCACAGGGACCTCGTCCCGCTAATACAGTTGTCATCTAAGGCTACCACCTCCGCCTCTTCGTCATTACCGAAGCCAGGCATCTCCCCATCCGCGGGAAAAGCAACCACCTTATGTGTAATCGATCTTAAGGTCTCACTTAGGAACCACGTCCGCCATAAGCTCCGCAATAGACGCGAGGTCGATATTCTCATTGTGCAAGTCAAGGATAATAATAATATCCATAGTCGAAGGTATTTCATTCTTGGCAAAATATTCCGTACAACACATATATAAATAAATTATATATATAATCACATAAAATCCCATCTAGCTAGGATTTCGATCTTTTGTAACGTGTCCACCACACGTAGTCTTATAATGTAATGTGTCTATTTCTCATAGACTAATCATGTAGTGATCCTTTTTTGTTACTTATGGCTGAGCTCGGGTGATAGATCCTCATGTTATCGTGACACAATGAAAAACCGTTTTTCGTTTTTGTCATAATTCCGAAAACATTTTTGTTACGTTATAATCCTTGTTTTCATGTGTGAGCCCTTGGTGATTGTAGACCAAACTTTAATAAAAAGTTTTTCCCCGGTTCACTACAATCATAGCTCTGATACCAATCTATCACACCCTGGTCGTTGCGGAACTGCAAATGTGTGACTATGAGGTAATCATTGCATCCAATCATGTAAACAACTGTAGATCAACAATGATGCCATGCTTATAATAACTTGCAGCCAATGTTTACAGGTTTCCAAAGTGAACTCATGAGTTTCCAAATAGAGTCACATTGTCATCAAAAATGTGGTTTGAAATACATTACATCATAATAAAAGATTGTTTTCATGGTAAAAATATGTTGAGGTTTTGACTCCTATATACCCATACGAGGTTGGGATATAAGAGACAAATCCTCCAAAAGGTGGCATTCGTTGTCATGTCATTTCCCATATCCCGAGGTGTATGAACAGCTCAAGTCTTGTGTCCTGAAATACATGTAATTTTAAAAAGCCAACATAAAGTTGGCGAGTTCATGTAGTTATTGTTTTCTCATAAAGGTCATGCTCGTAATCCGGTAATGAAATCTGAGTATGTTATTAGCATTCATGGAGTTTAAGGATATATTAGTGTGTAGCTAGCACCCTGACATATGTGCCATAAGTAAGTAACCAAACCGAGACAACTCTTGACATCATTTGGGATCACAAAAGCACTCCGAAGGGTATACCAACCAGGAGTGGAGCGTGCCTCAAACTCTATAGATCTATACCTTTTGCACCTTGGTCACTAAGTGATTAATGGTTACTCTTGTCATCATCGTACTTACGAACATTGATCGTGTTATCAACTAACCCCATAGCTAATATACCGTTTGTTATGACATGTATTTCCCCTCGATAGTTTTAAAACAAAACTTTGAAATAATTGAAAGCAGGGACATGAACTCATAGCTTTGCGTTCCGTACGTCGTACTATTCACAGTTCGGTGTCCGTACACGTGTGTAACCTACATGTGTATTAAGTTTATCAGACACCTAGGCCTCATTGGACCTTGTACCAGTTGTTCATCTTGAATTCTTGCTATGTATTTCTTTATTACCTTAGAACAACTTTTAATGTTATCATAGTGTTGGTAGTTCGTTTGTTCGATTGATATTTTTATACATATATTTTCAAATATATATATATATATATATATGTATATTGTTTTTCTTACATCGTGTGTGAATCGGGCCTTACCCTTCACATTTCCTCGTGCCTTGCATGCGTGTCATTGTGCTTTGCCCATGTAATTTATGTCATTGGGCCTAGCCCATGTTTTCTTGTCATTGGACTAGCCCATGTTTTCATGTCATTGGGCCTAGCCCATGTAATTTATGTCATTGGACCTAGCCCATATATTTTATACAATTGGGTCTTGCCCATATATTTTATACAAATGGGCCTTGCCCATTTATTTTATACAATTGGGCCTTGCCCATGTCTTTTATAAAATGGGCTTAGCCCAAATTCATTTTCAAGCGCCCATTATTTTATAAGTCTTATACTTATAATTTTGCTAAGTATGGATTTGTAAGTATACTTATTTTGCATACTTTTATAAATTCACTTAGTAAATTCTTTATGTTTTAACTTTCCGGGTTTTGATATCGATAACACACACACACACACACACATATATATATATATGTTAAGTGTCTAAATATATATTTTAGACTTGTCGTCGTTTAATACATGCTTTTCCCGTCGACAATCGCCCGTCGTCGTAATAACTCTTCGTGTCGGCGATTTATTTGTTTGTCGACGATGCGACGGTGTATTTGTGTACGTTCGCCTATCGTCCGCATTGCTTCTTTTGTCCGATTATTGTTTTAAACGTATGGTAAAATGTATTTTTCGGTGTCACCAACACTTGGTAATATTTTCAAGTGTTCGTAGTATTTTGTGTATAGTGGGGTATTTTTATGATGAATACAATAAGCTTCTAAATACATACACATACCATACACATGTATTCCCACATAGTTCTTGGTGACAAAATATGTATATATACTTTTATTTTTCACAAGTATCCACATATATATATATATATATAATTATAAGGATTCCTTACTTTTAATTGTAATATATATATATACACACACACACACTTGTTAAACACTTGGTATTTAGGGTTTAACCCTGGTCATTAGAACTTACCTAATGACGATTTAAGTTACTAATCGCGTTTAGTCCCGCTAATCACCCCGTTAATCATACCTTAATCTCGATTAGATTTTTAGAAAATTTCGCCATAGTTTCCCCTAAACTATGGCCTTTTCCACGTTTTTAAAACTTATTTAAACCTGTTTAAACTCATAATCAAGATCAACAAATAATTTAATGCTTTCATATTATTTGTTTACAACTTTTGTGCATCATCATCCATAGCATTTTGGTAGTCAAAATCTTACTAAAACATAATGAGATTTCAACATTTATTAGTATTTTTTAACCATCATTGTTGTTACATCAATAAATTAAGTCTTTCATTTTAAATCCCCTTTGTTTACTACACTTTTTAAGATGATTACATCTTAAATCATGGTGTTTATTCTTTATAAAAATTATTCATGTGTAATAAATCACTTTTAAGTTGTAGTAATTTTCATGGATGATGAAGTTGATGATCTTGTTTAGATTTAAACATCACCATGTTTAATTCATCCTTTTTATATTTATTCATACAAGATCATCTACCTTAAACACCTTACTTTATCATAATCAACATCATCATGCTTACTAGTTAACATATAAGCACATAATCAACACATAATAACGATGTTTAGTGTTATTATTCTTGTGAGGTTTAGGTTTTTAGTTATATTTTCTTCACTTTCAAGATGATCATTGTACTTCCTTAAACTGGACATTGTAAGAAGCTAAAATATGAAGGAATTTATCTTACAATGGTTGCACAAGATTAGTGAAGATTTAGGAAGAAGATGAAGCTCCAAGAAAGCCTAATGATCCTCCACCTTTGCTAGCATCTTGGATGGTCTTGAAGTGGCTTTAAAGTGAGTGGAATGAGGTGGTTAATGGTGGTTTTATGGTGGTTATATGGAGGTGGTTGTGACCGTGAGAATGAGGGAGGAAGAAGATATGGTTTCAATTTTTTTTAAGTGGTGAAAATGATGGAAAATGTGAGGTGATGTTGATATATAATCATCATCTTTCAAAATTACTAACCATATCCATCTCCATGCTTATAATCCCTCATTTTCAACAAGAATCAAGTGGGTGGGGGCCCACATGGGGGGGGGGTTAAGTGTAAATATTAATTATAACATGTGTTAAAAAATAGATATTTAGGTAATTAACATAAGTATGGTGATTAGGGGTTGATCTTGTATCATTAGCAAGTAATAAGGGTTTAGGTTGTTAATCTATGATAATTAATCCACTTGATCATTTAATATAAGTTTCGAATGACGGAAACGTAGTTAGTTCGTTCACTGATACATATTCGCTAATAAATGAACTTTATTATTTAGTACCGGAAGCTTGTGCTTTTGACCACCACAATTGCCATGGCGTTTATTTAGTGCACTTCTGATCTAAAAATATACATAACTAGTATGCTAGACGAATGTATGTTGAGTTAGGATGGCCAAAATGCCTCTCGTTCGATCGTTCGTTCGATATCAACGCTTATATATCTTGTCGTCAAACTTTTCACAAAGTTGTGTCTCCGTGGCCTCAAGATAGTTGAATGGATTCCGAGTCCCAAATAAGGCTTAACTAGTTCACTAGATGTATAAATGAGTCTATCAGCCACTAAAATGTTCGCCGATTCGTCAAACGGTCGCTTTCCAGTCGAGTTGTGTGTTGTTTGCCGTATGACCGGAAATGATGTCTTTTATGCATTTCTTGCTATTCTCATATTCTTTTAGGATATTCAATATTGTTTTATTTTTATTCTGACATCCAGAATCCACCGAATTAGTATTGCGGACAAACTGTCATTTGTCGCCTTTTTGGTCGAAACGGACTATTTTGCAATTTAGGCGTTGTACCGGAAAGTTATGTATTTTTGTAATGGGTGATCTCATATCAATGTTTTCATTTATATTTGGACTCAGGTATGGCATTAACATGCTGTTATTCGTTGTTCTGATTCGTTTTAGCGGTTTTGCCGACACAAATAGTGCCACCGCAGATAGTGCGCCCAACACTTTCTACCAACACTTTTAGGACATTGTTTGGTTTGTTCCGCGTCGTGACGGAAACCACTACATGTTATGATCTGATTTACTTGTCCTAATACTTAGGATATGACGTACGACTCAGTTACGCAATTAAATTACAATAATATGCATGAGATTATAAAATAAAAATAGTGATTAGATTGTACGAAATTACTGGTTATTTGCTATTTGTCACATACTCCCCCTTTTAAAAAGAATTTCATCCCGAAATTCACCTTGAGGCATCCTCTGAAGGGACATGTGGGGGTACTTGGTCTTGATTTGATTTTCACGTTCCCACGTATACCCGGGCCCATGATGTGAGTTCCAGTGAACTGTGACTAGTTTGATTTGACTTCTCCTTGTCTTTTGAACTTTCCAGTCCATAACCTCAACGGGTTCCTTAGTAAACTGGAGTTTGTTATCAATATGAATTCCATCCGCTGGGATGATAACCATGTCATTAGTCGGGCTTTTCTTTAGGTTAGACACATGAAATGTGTCGTGTATGTTGTTGAGTTCCTCTGGCAGTTTCAACTTGTTATTCGTTGTTCTGATTCGTTTTAGCAGTTTTGCCGACACAAATAGTGCCACCGCAAATAGTGCATCCAACACTTTTAGGGCATTGTTTGGTTTGTTCCGCGTTGTAACGGAAACCAGTACATGTTATGATCTGATTTACTTGCCCTAATACTTAGGATATGACGTACGACTCAGTTACGCAATTAAATTACAATAATATGCATGAGATTATAAAATAAAAATAGTGATTAGATTGTACAAAATTACTGGTTGTTTGCCATTTGTCACACCATGCCCAGTCAAGATTCTCTACAGAACAAGACAACAGCCAAAGATAAACCAACACGGGGCCGTGCCAACCCAACATGGGCCATGGTCAACTCTAAGATTCACAGGATATGTGATAGTAAGCAAGTACACTAACCACGAGGCCATGCCATGTCAGGTCGGGGCGTGTTGGTACACAATCGGACATTTGCAGTTAATGAAGGGAGAGAATGTAAAGCCCATGGGGTCATGCCAGTTGGGCACAGGGCCGTGGTTACCTTCTTTTTCCAGCTATAAATAGAGGTGCTTGGCTCAAGAGAAAGGCATCCCTTAGCAAACCATTTCTCTCACACTTGCTATCAGTCCACCACCACTACAACACCAACACCCACCATCATCATCATCATCATCATCATCCATATTTCATCCTTTAGAGTGTGTAGTAGTCTCGGGATCCAAGATTGATCGTACGAGTTCTTATCAAACAAATGCCATGCTTAGCTAAATCTCTTACATCACTTGGTGAAGACAAATCTTTTATGTATTACTTCTGATTTCCAATCTTTGGCAACTTTTGATTTGGGTATGTATTAATGACTTTAATAACTAGTTTTTTATATTGAAAGTGAACTTTGGTTAAACATTTCTTCATGTTTTGTTGATTCACTCGTTCGTGTCTTTACGGTCTATATAAAGCGTGTTAACTGCCTGGAAGGGGGTTAGAAGAGTGTTTGGGTAAAGTTCTTGCCTCGTTCAGTGTATTGATCCTGCAAGCACTTGGTTCAAGCTTATTAGGACTTCCCTTGAGGCAGATGACATCAAATCGGGGGAAGTAAGAACGGCTTGAATCCCTTATAAATAAACTACTATTAAAACTCTATCCGGCCTTGCGAGACTGTATCCCTGCTAACTCAGACCAATATGGCCGAGGGTAACATCGCCTTCACAAGAGGGGTCTACCACTTTTCTCATTAGTAACTTATTTAATTATCTTTTAATATTACGGCCTTGCAGAACCGTATCACTGCTGACTCAGACCAATATGGCCAAGGGTAACGTCGCCTTTACAAGAGGGGCCACCACTATAACTAAGATAATCTCTTAAAAAACCCAAAGTGCGAAAATCATCAAATGATACATAAAAGAGGAGTCGGAACCAAGTGATTCTTTCTTGTCTATTTGTTTTTATTTATTTCTTTACGTTTTTACATTTAGTTTTATCTTTTAAAACTTTCAAAACTTTTATCAAAATTTGGTTAGCTCAGACATTAATGATAAGCCGGTATTAAACGCTCTTATATCCTTAGACGACATCGGTATCTTACCATCACTGTACTACTTCCATGATGGGTGTACTTGCCCTAACGTGTGTAAAGTGATAGTATTGTATCGTGTTTTATAAATTTAAAGCTTGATCCACGAGTAAAAAGTGCTTAAAATATAACAAAAATTAAAACCACACCACGTAATTTTTTTGGCGCCATTGCCAGGGACACAAGGATTTTAAGAAAGCTTAAAATCAACGGCCTAATCAAATTCTACACATTTTCAAAACTGCGCGCCCATTTTCAATACTTTTTATTTTTTTTACAGTAGGTTTGCCACGGGGCCGTGCTACTTGGCCACGCCCCCGTGCTGCAGATATTTTATAAAACTTTTTCAAGTGCGCAGATACATGCTTGCCCACGGGGCCGTGCCAGTGCAGCACGAGGCCGTGGTCATCTCCCTGTTAAATTTTATTTTTCTGTTTTCTAATCCCGAGGCTCGTTAATCTGCTGGGTATCTTCCAACGGATTACTACTCAGAAGATTACAACCACTACTACATTGAGCATGACTACGAGGAACCATATTGTACCATTTGCAGTGAATCTCATTCGGTGCAACATTGTTACCTCTTTCAACCATCACCCTCATACACCACAAGTGAAGAACCTAGGTTTGAGCTCCCAAAGTCAAGCTTTGATTGGGATACCCACCCGTTTGAAGCATACGACATGCCACCAACAATCGTACCCGAAGCCAAAAGCCTTATACAAAGTCTCAAAATCTAGAACTCTTACTCAAGAGATCTCACGAAAAAAGAGGAGACCATTTGTACTAAAAAGGTAATAATCGAAGAGGTAAAAATAAAAGAACCAGAAAACGAAAAAATCACGCGTGAACTAAACCCCAAAGACTGTAAAAAATGATGATTTCAAAATAAACCAAACTTTAAAACTCAGAAATTGCATAGCATCACCAACAATAACTTCAATCTCATCATCATCTAAATCAACTTCCCTAGAATCCACAACTTCTTTGTGTGTAGACTACAACAAAATATTCAATAGATATTAGCATAATATATTAAAACTTATTTATCAACTTCATGTTATGGAACAAATGTATGTTAACATCCAATTTTTATACCCTAGTTAATAAGTCAAACCCATCATCTCCATGAATTGAACCATCCAAAACAACAACATCAGCCTTCTTGTAAAAAAATTAAGTGCCTGTTTCAGGATAGAAAACAGAAAGCTCAAAGGTTTTAGAGGCAATCATGGTAAAGACCAAATCAAGTGGTAAAGAAACTTCTTCAACCAATTTTAACCATCTATCAGTAAAAACACATCCATCAGTCTAGCCTTTCATGTTAACATTCCAAAACCTTTGTCTGACATATATAGTTGTTATCCCATCCTCGTTATTTTTATGACAAAACTTTTTCGAGAATTTATCAGCAATTAGCTATAAAAGAAATAAAAAAATAATTAGTGCAGAATTACAAAATTAACAAAAAAATGTTTACAGTGAGGAGCAATGTAATATAAAGTTACTTACAGTCATGCCAAGTTCAGGTCCAACATTAGCTGAAATGTAAGAATTCTCATAGACCTTTTCTTAAAAACATGAGACCATGAATGACAAAGGTCCAATAACTTTTAACAATATGGCATCTTTGGTGCTTAATTAAACAACAATCTCGAACCAACTTTGTCTAGCCATCTGTAAATATACAATCACCATCTCTCTTTTTTACTCATACCAACCATATTTTGTCATCATCATGTAGTTCTACAGTTTGACTGTAGGGGACTTCCTTCCCCCACAACCAATTCCCAAAATCAACTAGTATAGTCTGTGAAAGAAATTAGCAAACATGTTATATAAAAAATCAATGTACAATCATAATAGCAGAATAAAAGTAAAAAAAAACATACCAAAAATATAAGTTCATCTTTGTTTAGAAATATTAAAAAGGATGGTATTAGATTGGATGGATTCATATCTGCAAAGTAAGATTTAGACTTGCAAGTTATAAAGACACACAATATCTAACAAAACTTATACTAAACTGCTATGCTGAAAGTAGATACTATCATATGTTTATGATTATCATGGAAAAAATACAACAATGGAAAATTACCATCACGGAAAATAGGTAAACAAATCAACAACAAAAACATCATATCTATTGTTTTATTTCGGTAATGTAGAAGTTGATCAGGAAAACATTCGTTAAAATTCAAATATCAAAAAAATAATCTGAAATATACATAAGTAACTTCAGTTAAACTAAATCAGTAGTTAAACAACAAAAGTACCAAATACTATGACAACTATTTGTATAATCACGGACTTAGGGTTTCATAAAATTGAAGTAGAAAAGTAAAATTATCATCTCTCACAACAGGTAAACAAATCAACAACAACAAAAAATAATTTGACTCAAAATACCAACCGTAATATAGAAGACAACATCAAGAAGATAGTGATACAACACTATCAATAACTTCGATTAAGTTAATCGAGCATTTAAACAACATAACTACACAACATGACAACAACTACTATGATCGAAACCAAGAATATGAAACGCCATTTATGAAAAACACATTCTCATAACAACAAAGAATAAATACCTAACTTTTATAACACAAATAATAAGATCAAAGAAACAATACTTGGTTTTACTGTGTCTAATATATTGAATGCAGGTGTTTTCAGAACTTTGATAAGCCGCGTATGAGAAAAGCTCCGAAGGTGTTATGTGAAGTTTATGTGAGTTGGGTAGAGGTTATATAGAGGATCCGAAGACCTAATACAGATGCTCCATTTACACGGGTTGGATCCATGTGAGTTTTATAAAACTTATACTTTATGCCTTCACTTTTAGATAATGTAATTTTAGCATATTTGAGCATAGGATTGTAATGAATTATAGTGTGTATCCTTTACAAAATTTATATTTTATGCCCTTTACTTTGAAATAATGTAATTCATAACTTATTAGGTTTGTCCTTTACAGATTGCCTATGTAACATTCATGTAAAACGGGTTCCAAAACCCGTTCCGTTTAAATAATCCAAGTAGTTTATTTGAGATTTCATTACGCGTTCATTAGTTGTTCAAGTTCGTATTGTTAATATTTGTGGTTAATAAATAAACTATATAATTAAAATATTAAATAAATAAAAAGTAAAAATACTAAAAAGTTTAAAAATAAGAAAATAAGTGAAAAGGGGCAGCCGAGTTTCGAACCCGAGTCCCCATCAAATACACACACAACTTACACCACTGCACTACACACACATTTGTGTATGATCTAAAAAAATTAAGTATTATATTAAATAATCAGTCAAACCTGCAAATTCAAATGTTCAGATCTGTAACTGTTGAAAGCTGAATCTTTGAAATCAACTCTATTATCACGTTCCTGTGGATTAAACGGGTATA